>CM074506.1:257069-921374 GCA_037389245.1 Oryzias sinensis | reverse complement strand
GGGGGGGGTAGAAACAGGTCTGCTTCAGAAATAGAGGTCAGTGTGGTGCAGCACACCTCAGCACAGCCCCCCCCAAACCTGTCCAGCGCCACCATAGCAGGACACTGGTACAAGGATTGGGAGTGACCGGACCGAGACCTTTGGAGGAAGATCTGCAGAAATGCGTCCGGCTCCTGAGAACACAGCAGAGCAGTCACATGAACCCAGGGAGGCTCGCTCTGTCACCTACTGAGCATGCTCACCTCCTGCTGCTCTCAGCCGCTTCCTGCCCCCTCTGAGGCGCCTGCTGCCCCCGGCTCTCAGCCTGCTGAGCGGGGAGCTCCTGCACCCGACTGCTGTCGGCCCCGTCTCATGCCCCGTCTGCCCGTCCTCGGCTCTGGTGCCTCTATCTATCCTCCCGTCGTTCAGCCTCACCCCCCGCGGAAAAAAATCTCAGTTCATCAGAGGTGGGGCCTACAGGGAACCAGGCGGCAGGGCGAGGCACTTCCTCTGTGACAGGAAATGAACAACAAACACCCAGAGACCACACGTGGGGGGAGGGGGGAGGGCCTGATCAAGAGATGCTGATGTCTGATGGCTCACAGCCGACCCCTAAGGTTCAAGGCCGGGTCAGCCGCCTGTGTTTGAAGGAAGGTCCGACTTCAGAGGACATGACTGCTGTGGTGTCAGAGCCGTTAACCTGTGCAGGTAAGCTTCAGGCTGTGAGAAGATCACAACGTAATGTGCATTTTTTCTGTTCTTTAGCACAAACATGTTCAGGTTTTATGGTCTGTCTTTAAAATAAAATTCAGGTTTTCTCAGCTGCCTGTAGAGAGAAAGAAACATCTGATCCGTCTGCAGCTTTGTGGGATTATTTGGAGATAAAGCCTGAAAAGTGTTTGATTAGCTTCTGATGGATGCTGCAGGTCCATGTCTGTGAGCGGATCTCCTCTACTCAATGAGAATTTAATAAATAACTCATCTAGACATAGTTTCTGCAGAGCGGCAGGAGTTCATTAGAAATTCACCTGTGACTTGTGGACGGGACTGTTGGCGCAGATGTAACCCTCCACTGACGTACCACCATCCCTTTGTTTACAGTCTCTCCAGCTAGCTTACAGCCCCCCCCCCCCAACCCAACATTAGCGGTGCAACAGAAGCAGCAACATCAGATCCATCCATCCGTCCAGTTCTGATCCAGACTCCAGCTCAGACCAGGAAAACAAAGACCTTCATGCATCTGTTGGTCTGCGGATGGATGATCAGAAAGGGGCGGAGCTTGGAGACTTTGGTCCGTCATTGTCGGGCCTACGTCTCAACTACAAACACTTTCAAACTTTTTTTCATCTGCTCCTGATTCACTGCAAGTTAATTAATGAAGTACTCAGAAATGCAGTTTTAAGCTTATTTTCTTTATGTATGTCCTCCATCATGAGAAAAATGTGGACCAGATGTGTCCAACAGAGTTTTAGTAGTTTAGTCACGTCTGTAATACCTTTTTGTTTTAACTTTTTTAAGATCAAGGTTTGAGAACTTCACCACGTTCTGTGATGGTTTGTGTTTGTGGAGTCCTTAAAGGAAACGTCGGCATGGGGATCAGCTTTTTACTCTTCTGATGGATTTTATGCTGCGGCTTCATGGTTTCTTCTCTGGTCGTCATGGCAACTGAGTGAACTCAGCAGCCATTTGTATAAACCGCAGCAGAGTTGTGTGCCAGTTTTGGTGTTGTTTTAGCCATGCTGAGAAGGAAAAGGACCATTTTCCACCTGATGGAGGCCCCCACGCCAGTCACTGTGCTGTTTAAGGCAGCACAGGGTTTGTATGCTGCAAAGAAACTGCAGCCAGAATATTCTGCCTCAGTTCCTGCAGCAGAACCTGCAGCTCTGCTGCAGAATCTGCAGCTCTGCTGCAGAAGCTGCAGCTCTGCTGCTCTCACTGGTTTGAGTCCAGACTCATTTTAGGGCCTGCTGAGTATTCGCTATCTGTCTTTTAACTGCTGTGTCACCATAGTAACACACATCTAGTCTACAAAAACCTTGAATTCAACATTGACATAAAAAAAGTTACAATTACTAGAAAACTTTAGCAAGATCTCTGGTTACACAGCCAATCATTGTCTCTCATCAATGTTTTACTTTTTGTGTTATTTTGTTATCATCTTTATGTTGCCTGTTTTGTGTTACCAACACTGTGTAACTTTTATTGTGCTACTTGTCTACTACTGTCTTTGTGTTGTGTCATTATCATTGTTTTATTATCATTGTGTTCCATCTATTGTGTTTACATCGTTGTCTAACCTTATCGTAATGTTACTATTGTGCAACCATCCTAGTGTCACAGTGTGGTGAATGAAGAACGGTCTTCCCTCGGTGTGTCGCAGTTTACTTTTTGCGATCTCGCAGTTTCGCAATTTTGCTGCAATTTTGCAGCATCCTGATTGGCTCTTGACCTTGTCAATCACTGTCCTCCGTGCCGCGTCTCCTGTGCAGACACAGCTGTCCGGATCGACGTAACTCCCTCATCACCATCAGATCTTTGCTTTTGTCATAAAATCCTGGATTTATTTTTCTATGAAACTTTGAGAGTTTAAACGAGAGAGAAAAACGTGAAAATGTTCGTGTCTGTTTGAGAAAAGTGTAGAAAGGGTGCAGTGAGAAGTTTTACAGACCATAATATTCATCTATCACAGATTATTTTTGGAATGTATCGCCTACGATAAATAAGAAAACGCTGTACTTGTGCGGCACTTTACTAGCTTCTTAGACGAACACGCACACACTCACACACATACGCACTCACACACTCACACACACACTCACACGCACACACTCACACACACACTCACACACACACACTCACACAGTAAACGCGGTTCCGTGTGCAAAACATCTCGGATGGGATCAAACATCGGGTCAGAATTGAACAGTCTACATGAAACCCAGAAAAACCTTATCCGATCATAATAAAGGTTTACATACGCCACACTTTCAGTCGGAATAAACCATTTGGACATGCGCAGAAATCAGTAAAATACCAGAAATCGGCATAGAAGAAGAAATTGTTTGTTGTGATGTAAACAAACAGAGCTGCAGCATAGAGCAGATGATCTTCTAAACCTGATTTTACTATTGTTATGATTATTATTAAGGGCCTGTTCACTCAGAATGGTTTTTTTATCCGTGTGGTTATGTGTGTAATGTGGGAATGACATCATGATTGCTTACAGGCGTTCTCAGGACTGCGGGGTATTTCTGCTTTGAAAAGCTCCTCTGCTAGTGGAGACAGTTCTACTGGGAGACGTGATTCTCCTGAGTCCAGATGGACGGCGGTCCGAAACCCACCCCCCACACTGTAACAAAGCACCCTCCCCTGTCCGCAAACACAAAGCTACAGTCCGGCTGCTCTGCGCAGAGACACGGTTCACTCGCGCAGCCAGCCGCTCCACGCCTCCTCTGGAGCGCCACACCGTCTATGGGTGACGCGAACCAGCGCAGCTGTGACCCACGATCAGAATTATCTGTGTACCACCAACCTCCATCAGAAAGACATTTTGATCCGAGTGATTCTGAGAGGGGCAGAGTATTCAGAAGGCCGTGTTTACATAATGCATTTTTATCCTGATCAGGCGTCATTCTGATTAGTTTTGTCCATTTAAACGCAGCTACTTCTTCTTTCTCTTTTGGCTTTTTCCCATCAGGGGTCGCCACAGTGAACGAGTCGCATGATTTACTTGGCAATGTTTTACGCCGGATGCCCTTCCTGACGCAACCTTCTCAAAGCAACCGGGCTTGGGACCGGCACGGAAGTAGAGAAGGGAACAGGTAGCAGCCCGGATTTGAACCCAGGTTTCACGGACGGAAGGCGCCGTAAACCAGCACGAGCAGAACCGGCTCCCTATCCATTTAAACGCAGCTACTGCTACCAAATGGTGGCGGCAGCCTATAGCCACCAGGAGCAACGTGGGGTTCAGAGTCAGGACACTTTGACATATGGGTGAGCAAAGGTGGGAATCAAACCTGCGATTCTCCCATCAGAGGTCAACTGCTCTCCCTCTGACCTCGTTCTAGCGTTACTATTATATTAAGTCACCATCAGTTGTGTCACGTTTGTTTTTATTTTAGTCTGGATTCAGACTGGAAAAATCCTCTGTTCCGGATCGAGTCTCTAACCTCGCGTTTGTTCTACAATCAGACCTGCACCAAGCGGACCCTTCTATTATGGACCAAAGGCTGTACACAAAACCATGTGACTACAGATCTCATCAGTCATTGGCCAGGAACTTTGAGGGTGGGGCACAGCATCAAGAGAATGACTGCGCTTTAGTTTGTATATTAGGATAGTTAACTTATTAAAACTTATACTATGATAGTCAGTTTTGAACTTGTTACTTTGGTACAGCGGACCTCGCTGCAAAGCGGTTACTAACTCTGGCTCACTTTAAGCGACCAAATGTGTCCAGTCTGAATCCAGCCTAAAACTGATGTCAAAGCTGAAATGCAGGAATCTTCTTAGAGGGATTCTCCAAAGCGGAAACAAATGTTCAGCAGAGAGCGGGTAACACCGTAACATAGGATGAGTCTGCATTCCTTCTCAGGTGTTCAGACCTCACCTGGCTCTCTCAGAACAAATCACAGGTCCAGTCACATTTATTCCAGGAGCCTTTTCAGAGCTGGAACCGAGCCACGGGACTCGGAGGGGACCAACTTTGGTGAGACGTGTCTCTTTCTGGAATCTAGGCGCCGTTCTTATTCACATGCTCTGATTAAAAGCAAGATGCTTCTGAAAGGACACCTGATCAGAGGATGAAACGTCTGACCTGAAAAGGTTTCTTTCTGCCTTAGAGTTGTGTAAAAAGGCTAAATGAATGTAACACACACCAGTCCCTCATGGGACATCCATGTAGAACTCTGTTCTGGTAGAGACTGCTGAGGAGTCCAGAAGTTCCTGGATTTATTTAGGAACACTTGGTCCCACATAAATGTGACTGTAAATAAATAGAGTTGAAGTCTTTTACCGAGCACAGGCAGATGCAGATGATGAAGAGGTGGCACTCCCATGTTCAAAGTGGCCTGATAAAGAGCAGTGGTTCCTGTGAACCGCTGGGTGGGGCATCCGTGGGGAAAAGCTGTTTATGAAGGAGTTCCAGCTCACTAACTATCTGAGACTGCATCGGTTTTGCCCGTCATTAACGCCCCGCTGGTCTGCCAACGATGCCCAGCAGGGCCTTATATGGTCAGAGCTCAGAGGACGGCTGCATTCCAGCCAGCTTTTTATCTGCTCATCATGGTCCATCATTTCTGTTTGTCTGTCTCCTTCTGTCTGCAGTGGCGCTCTGAATCCTAAAGGATGCATGAAGACTGATGGGATCTCCACTCTGAAACCTTTTGTCAACAAGAACGTTTCCTTTTGACCTTTCTTCAGAGGTACAGAGGAGATTTGTCTATGCTAGCTCACTTCTTTGTTTCTCTGGCTTCATATACGGTCCCTGGATAGAAGTTCTCATGTCAGTGAGTCAGCTCCATCCTCGCCTGCTTCATGAGTGAAGATGACCTTTAGAGGAGCTGATGACTGCATCCCTTACTAGATGAAACCCCAAACGTTTTGCTTCTGAAGCCTCTGAAGCTTTAATGCTTCAGAAGAAAAGGAGAACATGCCTGAAAACAATGTTGAACATCAGAGGAGCAAACATCCTTTAAGGTCGTATCGATGTCCTTTCATGTCCAGACAAATGACCTGAGAAAACGCATCAAAACTGATTCTTTTGTTCACTAAGCCTCAGTACAGCGGAGGAAAGATCTTCTCTGGTTTTGATCTGGTTTTGATCTGATTTTGATCTGATTTTGTAGGTTTGCCACAGAAACTGACAGTCTGTCATCTCAGCAGGGTCTTTTGAACAGTGAGAGACAGAAAAGCACAAAGAAAAATCAAGAAATCCACTTTAAACCTTTTCTATACATTTATTTTTAGTATTTGACCCCCAGTAAGAGTTCTGGTTCACACAGACCAGTTTGGGCAAATGTTTTGAGGGTTTAGGGTTGTTAAATCTGGGCTGGACCAGAGTGTTTTAGTGACCCGACTCATATGAGAAAATAAAAACATAAAACCTGGATGAAAACATACAATGAAAAACTGATATATTGTAAAACTGAACATTTTAACGTTTTTATTTCAAAACTGTGGCTTTTGTTCTTCTTTTACTGCCCATTGCCCCAGTGGGTTGATTTCCCACAGGAAAAAACACAGAAACGCTGCGTTCATGTGGGGTTGGAACAATCGGAAAAATGACTGTCCAACTCAGAAAACACACGTGAACGTCAGAAAACAAGGAATCTTCAGACGCCAAATGAAAGCAGACTAACTTTCTGCACCTAAACTAAGGTCAGGTTATTAGTAGAGCTCCATCTAAGTGGAAATAAACCATTAAAAAAGCTTAAAAAGACATTTTTAATCAGACGTGTGTGTGTGCGTGTGTGTGTGTGTGTGTGTGCGTGTGTGTGTGTGTGTTAAGTGTCTCATGTGTGTGTGTATAAGTGTGTGTGTGTGTGTGTGTGTGTGTGTGTGTGTGTGTGTGTGTGTGGTGTGTGTGTGTGTAAGTGTGTGTGTACTAATAAGTGTGTGTGTATGTGTGTGTGTGTGTGTGTGTGTGTGTGTGTGTGTGTGTGTGTGTGTGTGTGTGTGTGTGTGTGTGTGTGTGTGTAAGTGTGTGTGTGTGTGTGTGTGTGTGTGTGTGTGTGTGTAAGTGTGTGTGTGTGTGTGTGTGTGTGTGTAAGTGTGTGTGTGTGTGCATGTGTGTGTGTAAGTGTGTATGTGTATGTGTGTATGTGCATGCATGTGTGTGTGTGTGTGTGTGTGTGTGTGTTGTGTGTGTTAAGTGTCTCATGTGTGTGTATATGTGTGTGTGTGTGTGTGTGTGTGTGTGTGTGTGTGTGTGTGTGTGTGTGTGTGTGTGTGTGTGTGTGTGTGTGTGTGTGTGTGTGTGTGTGGGTGGGTGGTTGTGTGTTACGTGTCTCATGTGTGTGAGATCTCAGAGTTATTGCTGGAAATGAACAAAGGCGTTTTCCTGCATCGGCTCTGAAGTCTAACGCCTTGGGTTTCAAACCTGTTGCTTTTTTTCTTTCTTTGAAACGAGTGTAGGATCTGTAAACAGGAAATCCACTATCACATCGGCAGGAAATGTTGCTGTTCACACCAGAGAAACAAACAAGACTTATAAGGGAAGCACGCCTTAGTGTTGTGTTGAACTGTTTCTCACACCAGAAGGATTCGCCGCTTTTCAGACATCGCTCATCTCTGCCTTAAGAAAAGTAGTTTTCACAGGTTTCAAAGATTTTCTAAATAACAAGGAAAGGGATTTTTTACGAATCAGCAGCTTTGGGATGAACAGAGTTTTTGGTTTGTTTTGATCATCTGGCAGTTTGTTGTTGTTCTTTATCAGCTGAGCAGAACAGTTTAGTGATAAAGCATTGAGTTCAGTTTTAGTGGATTTTTCCATATTCTGCACTGAAACACAAGCAGCAAATGAATGATCCGTTATCTGGTGTGAGAGTGCATCACAGCCGCCTCTCTGGAAGACTCTAAAGAGACCCTAAACCCTCACTGTTGGAAGACTTCCCAGGAATTCACAGAGAGCTGCAGAGGAGCTGCAGGTGACTCAGACCTCTCAGCATTTCACCCACCAGACAAAAGATTTCAGTCCAGGAACTGATGCTTTACTGTCACTGATACCTGCAGAAAGAGATTTTTAAAACATACGTTTGTTTTCCTGATTTCTTTATGAACCTAGAAAACATAAAGATCTGAGTGTAAAATGGTAAATGGTAAATGGCGTATTTCTATAGCGCTTTCTACCTTTCTTACATGTCTGCCGCTTTACAGTCACAGTCCCATTCACCCATGCAGACACACATTCACACACACATTCACACACTGGTGGCGGCTCCATCCACCCATCCATCCATCCATCCATCCATCATCCATCCACCCATCCATCCATCCATCCATCCATCCATCATCCACCCACCCATACATCCATCCAATTGTGAACCTACTGACTCCCTTCCAGGGTCATGGGGTTGCTGGAGAAAACCCAGGTTACCTGTGTGCCACTGGGCCACACATTCACACCTGGGGACAATGTAGACCCATCCATGAACCTGTGCAACATATTTTGTACTGTGTGAGGAAACGCTCACCTGTGCACAGTGGAGAACATGCAAACGCCACACAAAGCCACGCCCAGCTGGGACCTGAACCAGGCCTTCTCTCTGTGAGGTGAAAGCACTAACCACTACACTGATCTCTCAAACTGCAGGCCTGGAGTGGCCGTGTCCTCATGTTTTCTAACCAACCTGCCACTGAAGCTCCTTCTTGGCCAAACACACCTGATTCAGGTAATCAGCAGGAGAGGAAGCAGGATTTCTAAAAGACCTGCAGGATCCCGGCCCTAGAGGCCAGGAGTCTGAGACCCTGCCCACAATTACCTAGAGTCCACTTAAGTAAATAATTCACAACATTTTGTAAAGTCTGAATCAAACTGAATGTATGTCCTCTGCAGGATCTGCACGGCGCCCTTCCTTCACCTGCAGACGGCGGATACGCTCCGTCTTGATGCTGCAGGGAGAAGACTGGTCTGGAAAATGGATAACAACATTTGGAGTACTTTTTCATGCCCTACCATCATTCCTAAACATTCCTGACACTCAATGCTGACTCCTGCTGGACTACAAGCGCCATTGCAGGCAACCAAGTTAAGAAACTCCGCTGATTTCAGTAGCAGTTTACACAAATTTAAAGGGGGGGCCATCCCCCTGCTTGGAAGAAAAAAATGATCGGTTTTCTATTATCTGTTACATCACAGAGTTTGTAACGCCTGAAACCAGCGAATTGGCACCCGAACAGCTGCACGCCCGGTCCGTGAGCGCGATGGAAGTGTGCAAACGTGCGAGGGTGGAGTGGCACAGGCTGGGCAGTGAGCGCAGCCTCGATTGCCCAACACCAGGATCATGGCGTGCCTTTAGATTCCTCACTTCACGCTAATGATGTCATTCTTAATGAACTATTGTAAGACATTTTGATGACGTGTCTTTATTTTCCATAAATGTATTCTTTGTCTGCCTGTGGTTTAGTTGGTGTCAGTATTTCAGTATTTGACATAAAGGCAGCAGGTAATGCAGGAAAACAGCTGCACTTTATGACATCAGAAATAAACTATAGATGTTTATGAATGGATTGAGGTTTTGGGAGGATTTTTATTGTTGGTGTTGCACAAAATCAGGGAAATGTCAAATATTTCTGAAAAATCCAAAGTGATGAGTTCTATGATTTAGTTTTTAATGTTTTGTGTGTGTGTGTGTGTGTGTGTGTGTGTGTGTGTGTGTGTGTGTGTGTGTGTGTGTATGTGTGTGTGTGTGTGTGTGTGTGTGTGTAAGTGTGTTACGTGTCTCATGTGTGTGAGATCTCAGAGTTATTGCTGGAAATGAACAAAGTCGTCTTCTCCTGCATCGTCTCTGAAACTCCAACGTCTTGGGTTTCAAACCTGTTGCTTTTTTCTTTCTTTGAAACGAGCGTAGGGATCTGCAAACAGGAAATCCACGGTCACATCGGCAGGAAATGCTGCTGTTCACACAGAGAAACAAACAAGACTTATAAGGGAAGCACGTCTTTAGCAGTTCAACTGTTTCCTCACGCCAGAAGGATTCGTCGTTTTCAGACACGTTCATCTCTGCCTTAAGAGAAAAGGTTTTCTCACAGGTTTCAGGGAAGATTTTCTAAATAACAAGGAAAGGGATTCTTTACAAATCAGCAGCTTTAGGATGAACAGAGTTTTTGGTTTGTTTTGATCATCTGGCAGTGTGTTGTTGTTCTTTATCAGCTGAGCAGAACAGTTTAGTGATAAAGCATTGAGTTCAGTTTAGTGGGTTTTTCCATATTCTGCACTGAAACACAAGCAGCAAATGAATGATCCGTTATCTGGTGTGAGAGTGCATCACAGCTGCCTCTCTGGAAGACTCTAAAGAGACCCTAAACCCTCACTGTTGGAAGACTTCCCAGGAATTCACAGAGGAGCTGCAGGAGGAGCTGCAGGTGACCTGTGACCTCTCAGCATTTCACCCACCAGACAAAAGATTTCAGTCCAGGAACTGATGCTTTACTGTCACTGATACCTGCAGAAAGAGATTTTTAAAACATTTGTTTGTTTCCCCTGATTTCTTATGAACCTAGAAAACACAAAGATCTGAGTGTCCATCCACCCATCCATCCACCCATCCATCCATCCATCATCCACCCACCCATACATCCATCCAATTGTGAACCTACTGACTCCCTTCCAGGGTCATGGGGTTGTTGGACCAAACCCAGGTTACCTGTGTGTCACTGGGCCACACATTCACACCTGGGGACAATGTAGACCCATCCATGAACCTGTGCAACATATTTGGTACTGTGTGAGGAAACGCTCACCTGTGCACAGTGGAGAACATGCAAACGCCACACAAAGCCACGCCCAGCTGGGACCTGAACCAGGCCTTCTCTCTGTGAGGTGGAAGCACTAACCACTACACTCAGATCTCAAACTGCAGGCCTGGGGGGGCCGGTGTCCCTCATGTTTTCTAACCAACCTGCCACTGAAGCTCCTTCTTGGCCAAACACAACTGATTCAGGTAATCAGCAGGAGAGGAAGCAGGATTTCTAAAAGACCTGTAGGATCCCGGCCCTAGGGGCCTGGAGTCTGAGACCCCTGCCCTACACCACGAGAGTCCACTTAAGTAAATAATTCACAACATTTTGTAAAGTCTGAATCAAACTGAATGTATGTCCTCTGCAGGATCTGCACGGCGCCCTTCCTTCACCTGCAGACGGCGGATACGCTCCGTCTTGATGCTGCAGGGAGAAGACTGGTCTGGAAAATGGATAACAACATTTGGAGTACTTTTTCATGCCCTACCATCATTCCTAAACATTCCTGACACTCAATACTGACTCCTGCTGGACTACAAGCGCCATTGCAGGCAACCAAGTTAAGAAACTCCGCTGATTTCAGGAGCAGTTTACACAAATTTAAAGGGGGGGCCATCCCCCTGCTTGGAAGAAAAAAATGATCGGTTTTCTATTATCTGTTACATCACAGAGTTTGTAACGGCCTAACACCTCCAAAGTGGCGCCCTGCAGCTGCACGCTCCGGTCTGTGAGAGGGCGATGGAAGTGTGCAAACAAAAAGGGGAGGGGTGGAGGGCACAGGCTGCGAGGAGCGCAGCCTCGATTGCCCAACACCAGGATCATGGCGTGCCTTTAGATTCCTCACTTCACGCTAATGATGTCATTCTTAATGAACTATTGTAGACATTTTGATGACGTGTCTTTATTTTCCATAAATGTATTCTTTGTCTGCCTGTGGTTTAGTTGGTGTCAGTATTTCAGTATTTGACATAAAGGCAGCAGGTAATGCAGGACAACATCTGCACTTTATGACATCAGAAATGAACTATAGATGTTTATGAATGGATTGAGGTTTTGGGAGGATTTTTATTGTTGGCGTTGCACAAAATCAGGGAAATGTCAAATATTTCTGGAAAAATCCAAAGTGATGAGTTCTATGATTTAGTTTTTAATGTTTTATAAGATTTGAAAATGAAATTCACAGCAGGTTTTTAAGGAATCAAATCCCTCTGATCTGTTTCACAAAGAGTTTGTTTTAAATGATACCAGGGAGTCCAGCTCTAACTAAATGGACAAAAGAGCAAAGAAAATGGAAAGATTTGTTTTTCTAATTATTCATACTTCCAGGCTTTGTTAGTTTCGTTCTGCAGAATGTTCATATTTATATAATTTTGAAGAACATATTATGGAGAGCAAAATATTACACCGCTGTAATACGAGCTTATAAACTTCAAAACGAAAACAGGGGCGCGCGAGCGCGAGAATCGTTTAACAGCTCGAAGCTGCGCGCGCATCCGAGATATCCAAAATTGTTTTTCCCCCCACTCTGTTAAACTCACCGCTGGACTGATTTAGCACCCAAGTGACAGAAAGGTGACCGAGAAGTTCCGGTATTTTTTCATAATAAAATATTTTTCAAAATAAAGATAGCTTAGAGACTCATTAGACTCACTAAAAACCGCCACATTGACGGGAAAACTTAATGCAACAGCGCCCTCTGCTGTTCGTCATAGAAACCGTCGCAGAGGAGGCGGAGTTGAAGACGGGGGTCTACCATGGATGCACGCAAAGATAAGATCAGGAGCAGTTTTACCTTAAAATAATAAAGCCCATTTTTAATAAATGCACATAACAAACCTTAACTGTATATAAAGAAAAGCTTTTTCACTTTGGGAACCATTTGTTCTGCTGTTCTATATCCGTCTTCTGCCTGCTCCCTCTGAAAAAAGTGGAGGTTTTTATTTCATCCTTTAGACTCAAAGTTGAATCTAGAAGTAAAAGAACATGTCAGAAATCAGGCTTCCTGGGTTTGCAGGCAGAGGACAGAAATGCTGGGTTTCAGATTCTTGTCGTGACTTTAGTGTCATAATGACGGTCCAGCACCAGAACTGCATCTTTGTGCCTGAAGGAGGTTTTCAGGTAAAAAAAAAACCCAGCTACAACCAAACCTGTGGTAGCGTTTACCAAATAGAGGGAAATTTTGGTTTTCATTTATATGTCCTCATTTAATGAAAATAGAAGATTTTTAATTTAGAAGGAAATGAAACCTTTGTAATTCCATAATAAACACAGAAAGCATAAGAAACTGTAAAGCTGAAGAAAGTGACACACCATGAATGAATGTAACCATTGAATGTGATGCAGGTCTGAACAAACAGACCTGCAGCTGGTCACCATGGTTACTGAGGTGCAGCATCTCTTGTGTGCCGGACATTTGAATGTGAGGTTCTGGAGTGTGGGTCTTTTTGTTTGGGTCCTGGTGTGTTTTTGTGGGATGCAGTCATGCTGGTGTGAGTCCTGCTGTCTGCAGCTCTTCTGCTGCACACAGAACGCTTTCTGTCACCATCAAACCCTTCCAATGGTTTCAGTTTTTCTCATTTTTAATACTTTAGAGAAAAATGTACAGTCAGCATACAATGTAAACACATTTGAGCAGAGCAACAGGGGTGTTTCAAACACTCAAATGAACCAGAACTTATACAGATATTCGTCATTTTTGTTTTCCTTTCTGTTAGTAAAGTCACTCTTGTGGTTAATATAGAAAACAATATCATTAGAAAAGTATACAATGGCAGGTCTATCAGGTCTCTGGTTACTATATTTACATTTGTGAATGTGATATTTTGCCATTATAATCAACAAATTAATTGTAAAAGAAGAATTTTCTCTAACAGTTCCACTCCGATCATCTTTTGATCTGTTTTCAAAGTGGTCTTTAAATAATGATTATTCTGTTTTTAGCCCCGTTTGTGTCGTTTAGTGTAAAGTTTGTGACGAGCGGCAGACGTTCATTGGAAATTCACCTGGTGGAGTAATAAGCCTGTCCTGCCAATCATCCCCTTGTTTCCACCCCCTCCCACTAGCTTACAGCCCCCCCCCCAACACACACACACCTAACATGCAACAAAAAAGGCAGCAATATCGTCGCTATCCAGCCGTACATTTTAGATCCTTATTCCAGCTCAGACCAGGAAGACAATGTCGTTCATGGATGTATCTGTCTGCGGGTGGATGATCAGAAAGGGGCGGAGCTTGGAGACTGTGACCAGCTGATTGTAGCTTTTATGTAACAGCTTTATCAAATGACATTAGTACATCTGCTCCTGATTCACAGTGATTTATATCTATATATTTGTTTCTTTATATAAAGAAACAAACTAAAATGTTTTGCCATTTCAAAGAAAAGTCCTCATGAAGATGATCAATAACATATCTGATCCAAAGGGTCACTGCAGATGCTCATCATGAAGTTCAGATAGAAAAACAGAGCAGCAGCTGTGGTTCCACACAAAACTTCACTCCTATTAATTCAGAGCCTCATAGAACTCAAACAAAGTTATTTTAATTATTATTTATGTCTTAAAGAAGACACATCAGTCAACCCCTACAATAACAAAGTAATCCTGGTGTACTGACGGGGAACTGAAGTCAAACTGGTTTCTTTCGGCGTGACTTGGTGCAGTTCCACGCCACACCAGGAGGTGGCGACACAGCTTCCACGAGCTGGTAGTTGCCCGCAAAGCAGAGCAGAAGAAGCGTCCGGTTGTCGGTGGACTCCAACGTAAATAAAGCCTAACGAGGTTCGGATGTCTGCAAAAGATTACGCGGGACTGTGACTCCAGTCCGCATCTACCAGAGCCCGTTATAGATCATCTGCTTTCTGATCGATCCTCTGATTAGAGGCGCGTGCCTGCAGGCTTGCTAGCAGCTACAGTTAGCATCTTACGCGGACAGTGAAGTCGGTAGAAACGGAATGACTCGTCACGGAAAGAACTGCACCGCCGGGGCCGTGTACACCTACCACGAGAAGAGGAAGGACACAGGTGAGCAGCGGGGGGGGGGTCGTTGTTGGGGATAGAAGGGAAGGACTGAATGAGCAGGAAGTTCCTGAGGAACAGTCTCTCCTGAAGTGATGTCGACGTGAAGCCTCATGAAGCAACAGCTTTTGTCTCGAACCGATGCTCCGCTGTGCTTCATTTGCTCAAATGCGCCATCGAGTGGACAATAAATGTATAACAGGCGGAGTAACAACAGACCAGGGGCCTGCAGCCTGAGGCTGGGGGGCCACATGTGGCCCTGTGACCTCTATGGCCCCTCTATGGTTAAAGAAAAATACAAAGGTATTCATCTGATGTAAAGTAACTCACCAAAGTTGAAACAAAACTGTTGGTGCAGAGAATACCCACCCCCACTTCCTAGTGCTCTCCCACTAGCTTACAACCCCCCCCCCCAACCTAACATTAGCGGTGCGACAAAAAGCAATAATATCGTAGCAATCCGTCCATCCATCCGTCCAGATCTGATCCAGATTCCAGCTCAGACCAGGAAAACAAAGACCTTCATGGATCTGACAGTGGATGATCAGAAAGGGGCGGAGCTTGGAGAGTTTGGCCTGCCGTTGTAGCTTTGATGTCACACCTACCCCATGGGCTATCCTATGACCCCCCCCTCCATTGAGGTGTTCTCCCCACCATGACAAAGGTGGATAAAGGTGGAAAGATTTCATGTAATCCATGGACACCAGTGAAGATCACAAATCATTGAAGAATATTTTCTACACCACAATTACAAAAAAGATTTCAAATGGCTTTTTTAATCTGCTCCTGATTCACTTTTGAATAAAGAAACATTAAGAAAAGCAGTTTTAGGCTGATGTTTCTCCTCCATCATCAGAAACATGAACATGTTCAGAACAAAAATCAAACTGCGTTCCTTTCAGTTTTTCTTTTTGAACCTTCTCAGCGGCGTCCGGCTATGGAACACAGAGCATCCGTCTGGGCAAAGACGCCATCAAGGACTTTGACTGCTGCTGCCTGTCTCTGCAGCCCTGCAAGGATCCCGTGGTGACGTACGTCCGCCTCTGCCCCCCCCCCAGCGCTCAGACACCCACAGCACCATCACAGGGAGGACATGGCTTCTCTTTATGCAGACGATGCTCTGTTCAGGCATCTGGACTCTACGTCTTCTTCCCTGAAATGTTTCATCCAAAAGGCTTCAAAAGATTTCAAGGAAGAAGACGTTAAGTCCAGATATATGAAAAAGTGGATGAAAAGCCAATCATAACTATAGAAAATGCTGATGAAGACTCATTTTCCTGACGTTTGATCCTCCATGCTGTCTGTTCTTGTGTTGCTCTTTTCAGTCCTGATGGATTCTTGTATGAAAAACAGGCGATACTTGAATACATTCTACACAAGAAGACCGAGGCGGCCAAAAAGATGAAGGTCAGTCCTGCGTGTGAGTGAGAAAGGTCACCAGCAGGCGGCGCCGAGCGCTGCGCTGCTGCGTCCACGTTTGTCTCATTATAACCTATAGAACCCCCCCAGCAACCATTCAGAGCTGAGGTTCACACAGACCAGCGCTTCGCTGTGAGGTCAGAGCAGGAATCAGACACGGACCCGTTTGGCGTGTGCACAGCCGTGTCATGTTTGATGTTAGAGCAGGGAAAACGTGCAGCAGAGCCCCAAAGTGGACGCAGGACCGAAGCGTTCCCGGTTTCATCCAGATCGGGTCCAGGCGCTGTTTGGTTCGTTCGTCCGCCCGCCTGCATCTAAACACACGACGGAGGGTTAAAGCCAGTTCACAGACAGAAAACATCGATTTAATCACGAGTATCATGTCATAAATTTACAGGAAAACTGTTAGATTTAGAGAATAAAGTCGTATTTTTTCTGACTTTAAAAGTCACCAGCTAAATGTATCACGTTTTCATTTTAAAGTTGTAAGTTTATTACTTTAAAACACGTAAATCTATGAGAAAAAAATCCTAAATTAACAAGAAAAGCATCAAAGTCGTCTGTTTATGGAAGCTGGGATCAAAGACGTGGAGCAGAAAGAAATTCTGAAGCTTTTGGAGACTCAAAGTCCCAGTTTTATTAGCGTGCGACCGTTGAGAAGAACATTCTGAACACAGATCCCGTCTTTGGAGGGAGAAGGACTGAAGTGGACGGCTGCAGGGAAACCGCAGAGATCCTGCAGGCCGCCCATCAATCAAACCAACGAGCTTCCAAACATTTGGAGCCTCATCAATAAACCCCATACAGTCTGATCAAACAGAGTCTGCTGCACTGCAGGCTCACTTCCACTTTAACCTCATAGTTGGACTTTTTCATTTGTAGTCCAAATCCTAGAAATTACTAGAAAAATTAGTTAACTTCCTCGTTTTTTCTCGTCAATGTACTACTTTCATTTTGTTCTACTGGTGGCCCTGATACTCCCCCTGATACTCCCTCATTAAAACCAACTTAACTAAAGCGTTCCCCTCCTGTCGTCGTGTTTTCCTTCCACTGAGGAACAGCTGGTCTGACCTCCTTCCTCTTAACCTCTCAGGCCTACGAGAAGCAGAAACAGGCCCAGAAGAGCAGCAACAAGCTGGAGTCCCAGTCTGAGGAAATCCAGAAGGTGGAGAAGTTCAAGTCCAGCGAGAGCAGCATCGTGTCCAAGCCCATCAACCCCTTCACGTCCGGTGCGTTCCGTCCTCCTGTGCGGGCGCCGCTTTCCGTCTGGATGTCCGTTTGCTGAACCGTCTGTCTTCAGGACAGAGCAAAGACGGAGAAGCTGAGGAACCGTCCGCGGCTGCCGCCTCATCCAGCCAGACGCTGCCGAGCTTCTGGATCCCCTCCCTGACTCCAGAGGCCAAACCCACCCAGCTGAAGAAACCGGTGAGGGTTTGTTCCCCCAGACCCGTCTGCTGGTTCCTGAAAGGGAACGGATTCTGACAGCTGCAGCCTGCAGGGGGCGGCCTGCAGGGGGCGGCCTGCAGGGGGCGGCCTGCAAGGGGGCGGCCTGCAGGGGGCGCCACGCTCATCCCGCTGAGCGGTGAAGTTGTTGTCAGCGTGACCTCTTTGCCTTTGCTCTTCAGGTCGTGAGGCTTCTGTCTGTTGAAGTTGGCTCACCTCTAAAGCTGGGGGTCTTGCTGACCTGCTGTTGCATTCTGGGAACTCTGTAAATGCTCCACCGGGTAACTGCCCCCTCCCTCCCGTAGAGTAAGGCTGTGCTCTGCCCCATGTCCGGACGACCCATCAAGATGAACGAGCTCATCCCGGTGCGCTTCACCCCGCTGGACCCCGGCCTCGACAGAGTGGCGCTGCTCAACCGCCAGGTCAGCTGATCAGAACCGGAGCCGGGTCAGCCTGGGGGGGGGGGTGTGACCTCAGTGACCTCACACCGCCCCCCAGCCTGTTGCTGCAGCTCTGCTTTATCTGTGGAGATGTGTCCTAAATGAAAATTGAAAATCTTCTGATGTGGTTTCACCTGAGGTCACCTCAGAGTGGTAACCATGACAACAGGAAGCTAGTTTGCGTGTGGATCAGCTTGTTAAACTCTGAAAGCATCAACCACCCCTCTAGACTGTGAGAAGTAATGCAGCAGAGAAGAAGCATCTGAAACATTTTGATTTATCAGAAGAGAGTTTCGTGGATTTTGCTGCAGGTCAGAGGTCATTTCCCGGTTTGAACTGGGACATCCGTTCGCTCTCTCCTCAGGACCGGTACGTGTGCGCCGTGACCAGAGACGCCCTGGGAAACAGCGTCCCCTGCGCCGTGCTGCGACCCTCGTGAGCCCCCGTCACCGTGACAACGGCCTCTCTGACCTCTGTGGGGATGATGAGTGACGCTCTGCTGTTTCAGGGGGGCCGTGGTGACCCAGGAGTGTGTGGAGAGGCTGATCCGGAAGGACATGGTGGACCCGGTGAGCGGAGACAAACTCAGCGACAGAGACATCATCCCGCTGCAGAGGGTCAGCCGTCACGCCGCCGCCGTCACACGTTTGAACTGCATGAGGGTCTCAGTGCTGTGTGTGGGGGGGTCGGCACCATTGACTGTATAAGAGAACTGGACTGAGGGGCCAGTTATTCAAGTCATACACTGACCAATCAGCTGCTCATCTCACTGTAACCTTCAGGAGGTAAAGCTCTGTTCTGCTCCTTCAGGGGGGAACCGGCTTCGCGGGCTCTGGAGTGGACCTCCGGGCCAAGGAGGCCCGTCCGGTCATGCAGGCCTGACCCGGATGTGACGCCGGTCCGGGCTTGTGCGGCCTGAAGGGGCGGATTCGTCCGTACGCTGAACCCCCGATGAAAGTTTACATCTGGACTTCCTCCTCTGAATGGGACGCCGTCTTTAGACGGCCCGACTGGACCCGAGGGAACCACGTCTGATTACATGTTCAAGCAGTTTAGTTCAACATTTGAAAGATAAATGTGTTTTTCATGCAAACTATTTACTGAGAGTTTTCTGTTTCACTTTGTTTACACATTAAACATCAGGAACATTGTTGGACTGCAGGTGTTTGTTTGCTGCACGTTTATATTCAGTCCTGGAGAGAACTGGATCCTGGTTCCAGTTCTGGGGTTTCCTCCAACAGAAGAGGAGAAACGGGAGACTATTCTGGATTATTTATTAAAACCATGTTAAGGTTCTGACACCTGAGGACGGCTCCGGGTGACGGCTCCTCCCTCTCGGCTCCAGGTGATGGCTCCTCCCTCTCGGCTCCAGGTTGGAGCAGGTCCTCACAGCTCTTCGTGCTCATTCACCCTCATCCCTCCATAGTCTGTGATGGTGCTCGTCTTGAAGTAGTCCACCTTTTCTAGAACTTCAGAGAGCTGCAGACGGCCATCCTGATGGCAGAACACAAACCCATTTTAGACACAGGCGGTTCTGGGACCGCTGTTTCTGTGTAACCCTTGTTCTATCCTAGGCACTTTAACATTGGGAGTTGGGTCATCTAGACCCACTAGAGAGTTCTCTGACCCTTTTTTCATCATCTAAGATAGCACAAGGGTCATGACCGTTTTTGGTTTGAAGTTTCTGGCTAATGGTTCAGATGTTACATGTGTACTTCTGTTCATTAAACGATATTGTTTGAGCCATACCAAGGACTCTATAACTATAAACCAGGCAGTCGGAGCAGAAAGGTGGAGCACCACAGAGCGCGGGTTTGTCCTACCATCACATTTCCAAGAGGAAAACGACAGAACGTGACATGAAGGTAACCTTATGTAAAAACAGCTGTTCAGAACCCCAGAGTCAGGCCAAGTGTACGTTCAGACAAACCAAGAGAGGAAAGGAGACTGAGCTGAACCCCTATGTTATCTAGATGACCCCCTTCCATTGACGTGTTCCTCCTACCATGACAAAGGTGGATAAAGGTGGAAAGATTTCATGTAATCCATGGACACCAGAGAAGATCACAAATCATTGAAGAAAAAAGGTTCTGTCTAGTGGGTCTAGATGACCCACCTCCCAATGGTAAAGTGCCTAGGATAGAACAATGGTTATGGACAGAAGGGCTGGTTCGTTCAGGGGCTTCTTTAACAGCATGTTCACACTTTTTTGTTTTTTTTTGTTTGTGCTTGAATTAAAAAATAGATTATTATTCATCAGTACTCGTTCAAATGACATGTAGAGATCAACTTACAGGTAGGGCGAAAATAATACATTTCCTCAGTGGTACAAAGTAGAGGTGCTACGATTGATATGAACAACAATTGATTCATAGTTGATATCGGGTTCATTATGATGATCTGGATCTCTGACCTAAAGTGGATCCATATCCTCTGTATCACTAAAGTGGATCCAGATCCTGTCCTAAAGTGGATCCAGATCCTCTTCATCCAAACTTCCAGACAGAAATGTTCCTGCTACTGAACAGTTTTCCAGATTCTTGGATTTCCTTTTCCAGATCATCGCTAATGAAATCTGTGTCCAAACCAACCAGGTAAACTAGAATGAATGTCAAATCCATTCACATGTTAGTTTCTTGAAGTTCACCACTGTTGTTTTTCCACATCCAGAGAATCCAAAGGGAACATTCTAGAACATTCTAGGACACTGTATGGTCACATGACTTTATTCACAGTCTGTCCACATTGATCTGGAATGATGGACTGATCCGCGTCCATGACATCATTATGTTGTCTACAAATTAATGGTTTTACCTTATAGTAATATAAACCTACTGTACCTCAATCTAAATGGTATTTTCCAATATTGATTGTAACAGAATTATTTTATTTTGAAACAATTTTATAATTATTTGATTAACAACTTGCCACAGATAGACTGATCTGATACTGTGGTGGCATATAAAATCCCTGGTACAAAGTGTTTTAGTCCATAAACTTGCAGCATCCAACACATGGACACGGTGGTGTAGTGGGTGACTTCTCACCTTAGAATAAGAAGCTTTTCTCCCTGTACAGGCGACTAGCATTTGGTGGTTTAACCTCCAACTCCTTAATGCTGAGTGTCAGCAGGGAGGGATTGGATCTCCTTTTCAGTCTTTAGTATGACTATACTGTGGATTTGAACCCACAACCTTCCAGTCTTAGGGCAGACATGTTTTCCACCAGGCCGCTGAGCTGAGGCTTACAGCTGAGAGAAAAGAATTTCAACATTTTGGCTGAGCACCTGAATGAAGACAAGTCAGAGGACATCCCAGAGTCAAGGACATTCCCAAACAGGAGCTGGACGTTCTGGAGGAGAGTAGAACTTCAGCAGCGGCCTTCTACCACCAGCCAGCAGAGGGAAGACAGGTTCAGCAGAGCAAATGTACTTTTGCTTGATATGTTTCTGTCTCTAACCTCTTTAACTTCTGTCACTCATCTGCTCCGTGTTCCAAGGACACAATACAAGAGAAAAGAAACAGACCAGGATAAGACAAGACTTGATAATGAACACATCTCCACGTGTTGTTCTCCAACCAAGGTCACCTCCTTAGACAGGACAGCGCCTGAACTCTATCACTGTCCTCCACCTTTACCTCAGAGACGTCAGAACGCTGTCTTCCCCTCTGGTCACCAGGGGGAACCATCTCCACAGGACTGAATGCACTTCATCTCCCAGCAACCCCAGCGTTCACTTCCTGGATGCCGCACATCGGACTCCCATTCACCCAACTAATTACAGTCCACTGAAACACTGTACCGAGCCTCACTCAGTGCCAAGTACTGTTTGTTCCACTCCAGCTATATTTCTGAGAGTTTTATCTGGACCTGATCTTCTGTTTCCTGACTCTGTTTGCCTGCCGCCTGCCCCGGCACGTCGCCTGGATCCTGACTACCCCGTCTCTCCTCTGATGCTCATATGCCAGTTATTGATCCCTGCCTGTCTGACCCTGATTTATCACCTGCTGCATTTGGATCCAGCAGTCTGCCTGTTCCTGTGACACGGTCAAAGTGCTCTGCAAGCACACTGTACTCCTGACACGTTATCCTCACACTGATGTGTGCCGAGTTCAGGTTTGAAGGATGATGACACATGTTTGCTGTCACCGCAAACCAGGACAGTAACAACTAAACACTGGAACAGTTTCATGCAGACTAGCAAATGATCAGTGGCTCGGGCTTGGGTCCCATGACCACAGTAGTTATCTCTCTGTAACCAGGTCGCTGTGACTGTGCGTGTAGAGGGTTATTACTCCCTCGGCTCTTAGGACAAGATGGCTGATCTGGTTCTCATCAGCAAATGTTTTCAGGTCTGACAGAACAGATGGGTTTTGGGTTCCGGTTTAGCTGCTGGTTTAACGTCTGGGGTTTGACCCTTTTGAGTGTCTCTGTGTGGAACTGAAAAGCATAAAAAAGGAAAGAAGTGTCAGTGGATCACAGATCTAAAGGGATCTTTCTGGATAGAGCTCAATCTACTCTCTGTTCACCTGAGGATCATTCAAGCTTCGGACCAGAGGTCCCCGACCTTCAGGCTCCCGTCTCACTCATCACTGTGAACTGTCCATGTTCTCACTCATCTACAAAGGTTTTCCTGGCCTTGTTCCGACTCATTCATGCTCCCTTGATCAAAGGTCAAGAGGTCATCCTACCTTTAGTCATGCTTGTTTTTTGTGTCAGGACCAGTTTTGGAAAACAAGCTTTTAGTTAATGTGCATCTCCTGGCTGGAACACCACAAAGTCAGAGGAAACTTTGTTCCTCTTCATACTTTTCCTTTAAAAAACAGTATTTGTGTTTCTTGTTGTAGTTCTCCTGGTTCTGAACTATTCTTGTCCTAAAATCAAGTATTTAGTGTATTTTTCTTTTCTGTTTCAGTTTCACTTTTTAGTGACTTTTCTTCAATAACGCCTGCCACTGACCTTTTGGCCAGATCGCCCTCACATGCAATTGGATTATCAACTTCCTCACAAACCGATCACAGACTGTGAGACCCGGCCCCTCCCCCTTCCACCCGCACCCTGAGCATCGGCGCCCCACAGGGCTGTGTGCTAAGCCCCCTGCTGTACTTTCATGTACATTCATGACTGACGGACATCTAGTCCGCGCGCCGCACCACAGGGGCCCAGAACATTAAGGACAGTCACACCCCGGCTCAGGCCTGTTCCACCTGCTGCCCTCTGGGGGGCGCTACAGATTAATATTATAGTTATCGTTATTGCTATTCTTGCACTGAAATGGCGATGCTTCAATTTCATTGTACAACGGACAATGACAATCAAGCAAATCTAATCTAATCTAGAAAAAGAGATATTGATGTGAACAGGTTTTCATCTTGTTAAAAAAAAGTTAAATGGAAAAAAGGAAGCTGAGAATGGCAAAGAGGTCAGGAGGAAGACCAAAGAGGAGGTTATGGATGTAGAGGAGGACATGAAGGTGGTCAGAGGGAGTGAGGAGGAGGCAGAGGAGAGGCTTCGCTGGAATGCCTCCTAAAGGGAGCAGCTAAGAGACAAGGAGAGCACAGGAGTTTGGTTTACAAAAGACTGAATTTCCTGAAGAGACCAGCGGTTCTGTCTGACGTCTTGGTGTCAGAAGACACTCGGATCAGAATTTCAGCCTCACATTCAAACTAAAAGCAGAAAAAGTATTGAAAAGGCTCATCTGGAACTGTTTTTTAGAAGTTGGTAAATGGCGTATACTGTACTTATAAAGCGCTTTTCTACCTTCTTCAAGGGCCCAAAGCGCTTTACAGTCACACACACAGTTACACACATTCACACACAGTTACACACATTCACACACTGATGGCGGCTCCGCGGCTGAACACTGGCGCCAACCTCCCACCAGAGGCAAGGTGGGGTTCAGTGTCTTGCCCAAGGACACTTCGACTCATGGGCGTGCAAGGTGGGAATCAAACCTGTTGAAGGAGTTTCATGTCTTAGCCAAGTCATTTTCTCAACTCATGGACTGAACTGGAGAAATCCTGGATTGAGAGTCTGTCCAGATATAAAGACCCAAATGAAATCAAAGAGGCCGATCCAGCTGGATCCCATCTCATGTCCAGACTTACAGGACAGGATTCTTACCTTCAAAAACTGCAGCCGGTTTGGACCAGAACCAGGAGAACAGACTCCTGTTCATTAAACAGGGAACCATGTAAATGCAGGACTGGTTCTAAACTCCTAATGCTGCTTCAGAAACCCCTCACTGGTGTGTGGACCAACTGTTAGATCCTATCACACGGGTCCAGAACCCAGCAGGACTGTGGCGTCTGCATGGGTTCTGTATGGGTTCTGCAGCTACATTTGCCTTGTCCCCACGTCAGTTCCTGATGAGGGTTTTGGTTGCCATGGTGACTCATCGAACAGCAGGAGGAACCTGGAGGGCAATTATCCTGCTCGTTTTTAGGTGTGCATTGGCTGCTAATTGCTGAATACCTGCATCAGGTGCATTCAGCCGACACTGACCAGCATGGCCAGAGGTAGTGAAAGAGAAAAACCCAGAAGGCCTTCAGGGCCGTCAAACCCTGACAGTTGAAGGTTTCTTTGGTAGAAAACAAACATTCAAACTGGAATTCCTGCCTTTCTATTAGTTTTTCATCAAACCACCAAGATCCGTGTTCAAATCCAAACATAAGTGTATCAAGTTCTCAGCAGTTTCAGCAGCATCTCTCGTTTGCCCTCTGGATGTTAGCAGATGTTAACGAGTTCCTGCTGTTTACTGACACTCCAAACAGACGTTTCTGTGGGGGGGGGGGTCTATAGTTCATGAGGAGAATCATGTCTAAGCAGGAAAAAATAATCAATACAGGAAGACATTGATGGATCTGTAGAAAAACCCAGCCTTTAATGTTTGAACATGTAACAGAGCTCCTCTAGCTCAGGGTGGACAGCAAACACGGAGAACGGGAAGATTTGGACCAAATGAAGAGTTCAGTGCAGCTAGAAAAATGGAGTGTTGGCGTGTGACGACAGGGAGGCGGAGCCGTCCTCACAGCGTCGCTGGAGGTGAGCGGACGAACACTGAGCGTGTGCAAACGGTCACATGCCGGAGGGCAGAGGAGCTTTTCCTGAACTTCACAAAGCCTTCCTGCTACGCGGCGTTTCTCCTGAAATGTCCTCAGCTGGATCGTCCCTGACGGGCCGTGCACGGATACCGCCGTGCACGGCCAGGACCAAGAGCTGGAGCTCCTGGACCAAACCGCGCGTCAACAAACATCAGCATCATCACTGTCACCTGCAGAGTTTGGGTGTTCTAGTGCAGCCCTCAGCTCCTGGTCCAAAACTATTCTGTGTGGTTAAACAGCCCCCCCCCCCTGAAAACCGTCGGTGGAGCGCAGATCCAAAGACATTGGTCTTGAATTCTGACGGCTCGTCAAAGCTCGTCGTGCTTTTTGGTCAGATCTTCTCCATAGTTTGTGGCCTGACTGCCCACAAACATGTTCCAGTTGGCCAGGATCTCCTTCTTGGTGACCTTCCCGTCCTGATTTCCATCCAGAGGGGGGGGGTTTATCGGGCCATGATTGACAGACAGAAGGAAGAAAAATGAAGAGCAGGTCAGTTACAGCAAAACCGTCAGAATTTCGTTAGTAATTAACCCACAATTAACCAAAGAATGAGCAGCGGAGATCAAAAGTCTGAGTGACCAAAATGTTCACTTTCTTCATTTCAATTTCATTTCTGTGCCCAGGAAGTAGAAAGAATAGAAAAAACTCCAAGTCTACTGCCCATGTGAGGGTAGAATAACAGCCCCCCCTGCAGAAAAGAGGTTTTGATGAGGGTTAGAGGGCCTCTAAAGCTGCGTTCACACCCAACGGGGTTCCAGCGGCACAGTTCAATCAACGTACAGACGCCATCAGGGGTCCTGGGGGGGTTTGAGCGTCAGGCGTGGCGGTCTAGCAGCAGCAAGTTTCAGGCGTCATGGTGCCATTTGCCACAAACGCAACCAATCAGGAACTCAGCTTTGCTCCGTGATGAATTGATGACATGATCAGCAGGTGGAGTCCAAAACCAACATTTGAAAAAACATCTCTTCCTGAAGTTTAGGATATTTTCATGTTTGTATGGAGACGATACTAAAAAGCTTTGCATGTTTGCCCTCCTCTGACTAAAGCGGGACAGCAGGTATCCCTAAAGCTGTGGTTGACCACACGTCTCAGGACGTTTGTGGCGTACGGCGAGCCCTGAGGCTCAGACGGCGTCAGCCTTACCTTGTCGGTGTCCGTCTCGTGGATCAGGTGTTTGGCCTCGTTGTCAGCATGGTCCACCTCTCCTGGGAGAATCCAGTGGGCCACTTCACCAGCGTCCAGATAACCGTCCTGGAAAAGGAAGTGAAGAACAGCATCAGAGCGTTCCTCGCCCTCCCCATCGGCGGAGAAGCTCCTCTGGTGGGACCATCCTGTACCTTGTTGGAGTCCCTGAACTCGGAGAAATGCTTCTTCTCTGTATGGACCCAGTCAGGTTCCGTCTCTCCGTCCTCTGGTGTGAACATGTCCCCTGCAGAAAGAGCAGGACGGTGGAGACGCAGCAAACGGCAACGAGATCGAGGTTTCAGGGAGGTTTTGGTGCTGGGACATCTGCACCAAAACAATACAAACTGATGACCAAAGTTCCCTGCCTGTTCTCCAGCCCTCCAGGACCCCTATACCCCCCCCCCCCCCCCATCTGTTCTGCCACTCCTTTCCACGCTGGCTGCTGATGAGCTGATGTTTATGAAGGAGGACCTACAAGCTGCTGGTTGGATTTCCTGTTTTGTTCCTTTGTGGCGATGTCTTCATGCTTTGATTGACAGTTTAGTTCTTGGTCTCCCACGACCACAGAAGTCCACAATCGAGTGGAAGTGTTGGGACCCCCCAGCCTATTTTTGTTCCCTCCAGCCTCCTCCTTACAAAAAGGAGCTTCTGCTCTGGTTTTGTGTTGTTCTCCTGCATTTGGGCCCTTCACAAAACTCAACTCCTGACTTTTTCTTCTGCATTTCTGAGAACATGAATGTTTGTTTGATGTGCTGAAGGTGAGGATGCATCTGATGATGATCCTGAGCTGAAAGAGACGATCATTTACGAATCCACGTGACTGACGTCTCCTTCCAGGTGTTTAAAACCTGCAGCTCTGACTTACCGATGTATTCATTGATGTCGATCTTTCCATCTTTGTTCTTGTCGATGTCTTCAATCGTTTCCTGAAGGAAGGATTGAAAACAAAACCTCCGTTTTTGAAGAATGTTCTCTGAAAAGGCCCTCCGCTCAGCCAGATGTTGGAGGCACATCTGCAGAGGCGGCCTACCTGGACCACCACGTCTTTCATGTGGTCAAACTCCTCTGGATGAAGGAAGGCCGTGAACTCGCTCCGCGTGGCGATGCCGTCGGCGTCTCGGTCGGCCGCCCTGAAACGCCGTTCATCTCGGGCGAGCATGGATTTATACGTGGCCTTGTCTTCTACGTCATCAAAGTCCTCTCCTGCAAAGAAAGCAGGCATGAGGCCTTGTGGTCCGATGTTCAGGAACTTCTCCTGAAGGCAGAAACGGGTTCTTAGCTAAAGCTGCAGCGCCCCCTCAGGAACAAGGAGGTATTGCCATTAATTAAGAGTAGATGATCAAGAACCCTGTTGTCTACGGTCAACAATGCAAATCTGTTACACAAGAACCATTGCAGAGGTGGGGGAAGGGCGGGGAAGGGCGGGGCGTTGTCTGTACCCAGGTAGTAGCCGTAGGTGGTGTTCTTGTACTCCTCCCAGGCGATCTGGTCGTCCTGGTTCTTGTCGTAGTCCTTCCAGTGTTTGTTCACGTTGTCTTCGATGTACCTCCTCTGCCGGTGTTTGATCCAGTGGTGCAGCTCGGCGTGGCTGATGAAGCCGTCCTTATCGGTGTCTATGCGCTCCACGATCTTCCTGTGAGGGGGGGGGGTCACGCACTCAGAAACAGCATCTTTTGGTTTATAACCATTGACTGTAAGAACCAATCCAGGTGTGACGTCACTGAAAACGTCTGACCTCCAGCTCTCAGAGCCAAATGGCGACTGAATCGTCTCCGTTTGGTTGGAGCCGGGAGTAAAACCTTTTTCTATCGATGATGTCACACTCACTCGGTCCAGTTCTCATTTACAGTCGATGGTTAAGACAAAGATTTTCAACACCAGATTCATCTATTGGAAGGCACCTCTAGCATGTCAAAAGGTGCCGTCAGCGGGCTCTTGGAAAAATGGAGCCATGTTTTCTCCTGCAGGACCGCCAGTGACGTCACTCTGACTGTATCTCACACCGTGACGCGTGGACCTGCTCTGTTACCATGGAAACAAGCAGCACACGGTGCTTTGTGTTGCAGTTGGCTTCAGATCATGTTTAAGGGTAAAGCTCTGTGCTCTGCTATCATCGTTAGCTTTTTACGCTCTTGGACGGTAAATATTTGTTTATCATTTTGGACGCTCTTCCATGTTTCTTCAATTACGTTTTTAGATGTGATTCAATCTGGAAGTCAGAGAACTACTGACAGACACTCAGCATCACTGCTAGAGCTTTAGTTTGGAAAATATCCTTCTGGATGTCACATCAGGATGACGGACTCTTTGAAGTGGTGACCAGATCAAAGTGTTAAAGTTTGTCTGAACTCATGACGTCATCAGGAGTTCAGTCTCCTCCATCAGGACAACCTACGCTAGTCTGGCCTTGCTCTCCTCGGGGGTCAGCTGGTCAAAGGTCTTGGCCTCCTCCTTGCCCAGGAAGGCCTCGTGGTCGTACTGGTAGCCGTGCGCGTCGTCGTGCACGTGGCTGCTCAGGTCAGGCTGGTGATGGACCCGCTTCTCCTGAGGCGGGACAGACACGGCCGTGGCGGCCAGGATGCAGAGGAAGGCCAGGGGACCCAGCAGCATCATCATGGTTCCTGTGGGTTCCGCCGCGCGCGCGCGCACCGGAGGAGAGGATGACAGGGTCAAAACGCCGCGCGGACAGAGAATTACCGCAGCACCGTGACGCTCCTCTAACCTGCCCCCCCCCCGCACTCACGTGCGTGAAGTCCGCTCCCAGTCAGTCGACTCCGCACTGCTCCTTCTGCGCTCCTTCTGCGCTCCTCCGCCGTGATGAGTTCAAGGCGCGTCGGTCCGCGTTGGCACTCTGCTTGTTTATAGTTTTGCGTAAAGGGGCGGGGCTTGTTTCACACCCAGCCTATCATTGGCAGTTAACTAAAGTTTTTAGCCAATAGAAAGTGAGAGACGGAGGAAAATTAAGAAAAAACTAAAGACGGGTTCTGATTGGTTACAAAGCGCCACGTTGTCACGCAAAGCCCCCGGTCTCCTCGCTGGCTCCGCCCACTCGCGGCGCGCGAGGGGAAAGACACGTGGAGGATGCGGGTTCGGTTGAACCTGGAGCAGGACTCAGGATGCAGAGTTTGGATTCAGTTGAGATCATGTGACCTCATCAGATGTGAAATATTCTAACTGCACGATGATTACATCTATGATCAGAAACACTAAAGTGAGAAAAGTATGTTCAGTAAACCTCTGTGGGTCTGAGACAGAAAAAAAACATTTTTCATGCTCAATCTGTGTGTGATAATCTACTAAAGTGTTTTCTAAAAATTCAAACAACAGCAAATCAAACTGTTGGAAGACAGACCTGAGCAATATGGAAAATATTTTCTTTTATTAAAAAAATGTCTGAAAAGGTTTTCATTTTCTGCTGCTGCTGCACTAAAATACAGTTAACAACTCCCACCAAGTTCAGGATGTATCCAGAAGTGTGTGGATGTGGTTTTCTGGACAGTGAGGTGATTGTTTGTGGTGACAGACAGACATGATGGTCTCACTGTCTTCAGGTTATTCATTGGAGCCAAAAGCTTCCAGAAGAAAAAGCCTCTCAGTGTTTCATCAAGTCAGCATTGTGTGGCTCTAAACAGCTGATTTAGTCACCAAGTCCTTCCAAGCTCCTCCTCCTAACAGCCATGAACACGCCGCTGAACGGCGAGCAGCTCCACCCCACCACAGCGCCTTCAGGTTGGGGGGGGACAGTCAGGTGCTGCAGGGGGACTTGGTGAGTCTCCAAGTGTCATCAGCAGACTCGGATCAAGACTCTGAACTACTGTCAGAGTTTGGGACAGACCCAGGAGAGGAGCCCCCCCCCCAGGGACAGACCACCACCATGACCAGAACCTCTGACCTGGTTCAGCAAACGCCACACAGCTGCAGGCCCGTTTACCAGATGGGAGGGGTACTGGGGGTTCCAGAGGAACCATTCAGAACCGACTCCACCGCTTTGACTGGACTGACAGACGACCGCTGCAGGTGACTCCACCCACACCAAGACACCGCCGTCTGCAGTACAGACCATGTGACCTGGACCATGCAGCAACGGTCTACCGTCCTGTTCACGGATGATGAGGGTCACCTCACACACATGATGGTCGGCGTAGACCATCATTTCACAGAACCGCATGTAGAAGAGTGGACCGCCTCAGAACATCATGAGGTTAGTGAGGAGACGCCGAGGTCCAGCTGTCACTGCAGCCGATGGAGGACAAACTGCTGACACGCTCCATGTTTGGGGTTTATTATTGTCCTAATGTTTGGGGTAATAAATATCCAATGAATGAAAATGGTGTTTCTTCTCATTTATTATATCAACATAGACATAGTCTATTAAAATGTAGACCAAGAAGGTCATGTCAGAGAACAGAGCCGTGGGCGGGGCAAGGATGCTCCTCCTTCAGCGGCTGAAATCAGCAGAATTACAGTTTTCTAACCCAAACCAGGCTCTGGATCAATCACAAAGGACCTTTCTTTAGGCGAAAAAGGAGGATCATGGAGTCTGGGTCACATTCAGAGAATCTGGGGCTTCCACCAAACAGGAACTGCCCCTTTGCTGATAGTTCCAGTAGGAATGAATGCTGGAATAAGCTTTCATTAAAGACTAACGGATTCCACTGAAGTGAGAGCAAAGGCGAGAGTGGAGAGGAGGGGTCTCTCAGGGTGAGGACCGGAGGAAGCAGACCAGGAAGCAGACCAGGAAGCAGACCAGGAAGCAGACCAGGAAGCAGACCAGGAAGCAGAGCGTCTCAGAACCTCTGGAACCTTAGCTTAAGGGAAAAACGTGTGCGTTGGTAAATGTGTCGATGACATCTTCATTCAGCCTTTTCTGAGAGGAATCAGAACGTTTCCAGATTCAGGAGCTTCTACTGACCATGGGACAGTCCACGTGTGCTCGGCCCCCACGGTTCATCCTCTGGCCCATGATCAGGTCACATGACGGTGTTTATCAGCCCACCCTGTACTGAAAACAGACCCAACTGCCCGATACATGCCCCTCTCCCCAAATTCATCCATGGTTCTGTGGTGAGGTTTCCCATAAAACGCCGCCTCACCGCCGTTCCTAAAGACGTAAACGGCCGTTCGTGTCTGTGGGTCACGGAGCCACATCGTCAGCGTGTGACGGATGGAAAAGCCCCAAAGAGCATCAACAGGCCCGGATCAATGAACGTCTGCAGTCCGAGACGAACACCTGCATTACCAAAAACTTTATTTCTCACGAACATGAACAGAATCACAGTAAGAACAGTCTACAATAATTACACCAATAATCATCTATCTGAGATTACAAGTGCAAGTCGTTTAAGGATGTTAGAGATGCTTCAGATAACACTGACTGACCCCCCCAGAGGCAGGCACTGCCGTCTCTGCTTTAGGACAGACTCTGTTCCAGACTGAACATGAAGTCATGTCATTAATGCGTAAAAAATATGTTAGAATATTTATACATATAGTTTATGTGATTATAACACGACAGACATGAATTTGGTTAAGACTATTCATGAAGCTGATCACATTCTCCACTCTGCAGGCTGGTTTCCAGCTCACAGCGCCTCCTGGTGGAGCTCTGCTGTAAGTGGTTCCCTGTTCTGCTCCGGTTCGGGTTTGGGAAGCCGGCTGCTCCGGATCCTCGCTGTAAGTTTACCGTCATGTGGATGGAGAAAACGGATCCATTCAACAACAGGAAGCATGTGGGGGGAGCAGCCCGCCTGATTGGCCGGCTGCTGGTCATGTGATGCTGAGCCCTCACACGTCTTCAGTCAGCATGCACGTTTGTGGGGCGGGGGGAGGAGCCAGAATTCATGCAGGCACACGATGAACATGCTAGCTCGGCCTTCGGGGGGCGCTGCAGGCAACAGCGGGCCAAAACAGTCACGGAAGGACACCGTTACATGATTGTATGCTGTCCGAGCCTTTTGGAAGGCTAACCTTTGGGACGTGGAGGTCGTGACCTCCTTTGTTTGTGCGGCATGGACGGTAAACATTCGTGAGTGGTGTTGATCAGAACTCAGCCGTGGATTCTGCTGGGCTCGGAAACGGGTCGGATGAGAGCTCTGACTTCAGCTTACAGAGTAAGATGGAGGCACAGAATCATCCGTGACCTCACAGACTTTGAACCGACTTCTCCCATTGATTCTGCGGGGGGGGGGGATGGCAGCATGCCGGCTTTTGCCGCGGCTGGAGCCGACATGCTGCACGGCGGCTCCCGGTGAGTGTCGTCATCCCTGAGTGCCGTTTGTGTAGAGCGGCAGAGCAGAGGGGGGACGCTGTGGGGGGGACCTCAAAATCTACCGTCACAGGCGTTGAGGTCTGTCGTTTTTGGAACCGTTTTTTCACGATGGAGGCTATTGGGGGGGGGGGGGGGGCTGTGCCGATGACTCTGCTCCCTCAGGTCCAGACAACATCACAACATCTGGAAACACGGAAGCAGAGAACTGACAAGAGACCGACGTTGATTGACAGCTGAATGAAACAGCAAACCAACCATCAGAAAACGCTATGAGGGCATGGATTTACGGGGGGGGGGGGCGTGTCTGAGCTGCTCGCCGTCCCTGCATCTACCGGGGTCATCACAGAAAAGCCCAGAGAACTAAAACATGAAGATGTGTTTGCAGAGCAGAGGCGTCTCCGATGCGTCACACCTGCTCAGGTGATCGTCATCATTGACCTTTGACCTGCTTTGAGCCTCAATTTATTGACATTTGTGGATCTGTGTGTCCAACTTATTATGACCCCCCCACTGCGCTCTGGACCGACTCTGGGTTTGGGTAAAGATGAGCCCCCAGGACCTATTTGTGCTGAGCCAGCACGTCGTTGAAGATGTTGAGGAAGAGGTGGACGTGGTACTCCTTGAAGATCAGCGCCGGACGGAAACGGATGGATTTTTCTCCACATCCTCCGAGGATGACCCCTGCCGAGGACACACGGAGTTAGCGGGACGTCCTGCGGCCCGGCGTCACAGCCGGCGAGGAGCGGCTGCAGGGAAAGCTGGAGTTCGTCCCACAACCCACCGGTCTGCTGCCTACCTTTGTCTCTGGTCTGCTGCGTGATCCTCTCACGGGTCTCAGCGTCACGAACGTCGATGGCGCAGAAGGTCCCCTGCCCTCGAGCCCGGCTCAGCAGGCCCGGGTACTGAGCCTGTGGGTCACACAGCAGGAGGGTCAGTAACTTCTTCTGGGGTTTTCTGCTCAGCAGAATGTCAGATTTTCTTTTGGTCTTTGCTTTTCTCATCATCGTCTGAAAGCATTTTATTTTCTGCTGTTTTAGCATTTAGACTTTGTTTCACAGGTGCAGCGTTTCCTCGTTTATCGCAGGTTTACGTTCTGAAATGATCTGCAAAGTAGGATCACAGATGTTTATAGACACGAAGATTTTCACACTTTTCTCTCTTAAACTCTCAAACCTTCATTAAAAAAAGAAGTCCTGGATTATAGATTCATGTAATTCTGGCCAACTGAAGGCATTCTGCACAGGAGACAGGATCAACAGCCAATCAGGACGCAGAACACTGTGTGATGTTTAAGACAGCAGTGCACTGAAATACACAGAGCCCATGAAAACTGAGCTGAGATACAGTGTAAAGCATTGCTCTTTGTTTTGTGCATGCGGTGATGATGTCATCGTCTGCATCTCTACCTGCTCTTTGCATCAAATCTGTGTTTTCCTAATCGGTTAATCTGCTTTGAAAGCCTCATTTTCGGAGGCCCAAAGCAGGCGGACGGAGGAGAAGCCGAGTCAGAAGTGAACGCGTCCAGAAGAGGTCCCGGGTCCGACGGCGAGTCCGTACCTGCAGCTCATACAGGCCGTTCATCAGCGCTTTCCCGGAGCGGGCCACCTCCTCCAGGAGGTTCTCTCTGCGGATCACGTTCAGGACTTCAGCCAGGAACAGGTTCTTGGACGGGTCCCCCATCCATGTGTTGAAGATGCGGTACGGCTGCGGGAGGAAACAGCTTTAGCCGGCAGAGGGGCGGGTCACGTCAGAACATTGTGGGGTGAAAGCGAACCTTGTCGGCCTGCAGCTCGTCCTTGTGGAAGTACCCCCCCGTCATGAGCTTCTTGCTGAAGGAGACGATGTCAGCGGGGTCGTCCATGCCCCAGTGCTCATGGGCCCAGAACTTTCCTGTGCCTCCTCCACCGGTCTGGACCTCATCCACCAGGAAGCCACAGCCATGCTGGGGGGGGGGCAGAGACAACAGAGGGAGATGAAGGAGAAACCTGGACCCCAGCAGAGACCAGATCCACGCACAGACGTGACGGCGGCACGCGTCAGAGGGGACTCGGCGCTATGTGACATCATCACCAGCTCTGAACAAGACACCCCCCCTCAGCAGGGATGGAGGGACTGCAGTCTCTGGAGAGGGGCCGTTTGAAAAACCTTCATGTCCCCCGCTTTACGTTGAGAGAAATGTATGCCGACATACTGACTTCATTTGGTTGGAACAGGAAGTAAACAGTTTTCTAGGGGTGACATCACTCTCAGTCCAGTTCTCATTTACAGTCACTGATCTGTATGAAGGTTGCGGCTGCTGGGTGGGCGGGGCTCCGTTTCCGTTACCTTTTGAGCGATGCTGCGGAGTTTCCTGAAGAAGTCTGCAGAGGCGTGGTTGTCTCCGCCCTCAGACTGGATGGGCTCGATCACGATGCCTGCAACAGGTTTTCCCCTCTGCCTCCACTTCACGATCAGGTCCTCCACCTGCAGAGGAGAACCAACAGGCTGAAAGTTCCTCCAACCTGCAGGAGGAGCAGCTTCAAAGCTTCTGCAGAAACTCCTTCACAGGCTGAGGAGGCCAATCGTCGTCTGGAGCAGCGTTTTCGTGTTTTAATGCAGCTCTTCTCCAGCAGACAGCAGCTCATGACCTCCACAGTTGACCTTTACTCTGCACATGAACGTGCAGCTCACGTGCGCGCGCATGCCTCACCTCCTCCAGGCAGCGGGCCTCCTCCTGCTGGTTCTCCCTGCTGAACTCCTCCAGAGGATACTGCAGCCTCGGAAACGGGGCGATGGGCCAGTCCAGGGACGGCACATCCAGCTTGTGAATGGCTTTGGAATGCGTCGTTGCCAGGCAACCTGACCCCACAGAGCACACACGGACGCGGGCGTTATCAGAGAGGGAGCAGCTCATCGTTAGCAGGATCGACCCGCTAACCATGAGCTGAAGGATCAATTCTAAAACTTCCATCATCTGTTAGCGGTTTGTTCATTACTGCTGGAGGTCACATGACCCACGTCTGCACGCCTCTCCGTCACAACAATAGTTTGCTTTACGTCAGCAAAGCATCGCATTGAATCAGTGTCGGACATACCCATCGTTCTTCCGTGGAAAGCTCCCGTGAAAGACAAAATACTGAGGTCGGGGCATCCTGGAGCCTGAGACAGAAACCAACAGTCACACGGGGAAAGGGGGGAACGTCACGCCGGCGAGCTGACAGAGGCAGACCTGGTTCAGCATGCAGGAGCTCAGGTCCTCAGCCGTGGGTCCACTCAGGCCGCGCTCCTTGTTCTGAAGCAGAAGCAGAAATGGTTCGTTACCCCCCCTGCAGCCAAACACAAGCACGAAGGAGGGGCAAAAACAGACGGTCACATGACCGCAGGTCTTCTCTGGGGTCACTGGGGGTTAGAAACCCAAAGGTGTCAAACTCCAGACGCCTGGGGGGCCGGTGTCAACACACCTGAACCAGGTAATCAGCAGGGAGGGGCTTCTGAAAAACCAGCAGGATTCCAGCCCCCCCTGCATGAACCCGCCCAAACTGAATTTCAATGAAGGCAGAGGTCACGGCAAAAGCTTTTCTGAACCATCCTCTAAGCCCGTGACGCCTGATGCTGGGGTCTGGGTGACCCCAGAGACAGGAAGTACCAGCATGGAGAACCGGTGGGGCCGACGCCCGCTGTAGGCCCCACAACCATTCGGCTGCAACAACCGTTGGGGGTCCTGGGACCAGTGCTGACCTCACATCATGTGATTGGCTGTCCGGTGGTCCGATGACGTGTCAGACAGCGATTGGTCTGGACAAATCTGGACCTTCCATGTCTGCAAACAGGAAGCTCTGAGACTCCAGCTGCTCTGATCAGAGACCTGTCAGCTCGTGTGGAGCAGCAGCTTCATTCTAACAGCCACAGATCTATTTACAGAGTGGGTTGTGGAAAAATCTCTAGAAACACTACAAAGAATAATGTCAGACACACTTATGAGGGGAAAGAACCTCATAAGCATGAGCAGACCTCCACGCTACGTAGTTTGTCCAAGTGGGGCCACCGTAGTGTGACGTCATCCTCAGTGGAAAGGGCCCTGAACGGTTATTGCAGGCCGAATGTTTATGGTACTAACACCGGCTGCCGCTGGTCTGATTCTGATCCACTGAAAAAAGGGAAACGGTTTAGCTGACCGGTGCCAGCAGAGGGCGCTACACCAGAGGACGCCATGTCTGAGGCTGAACAAACATCAACAGCAGGAGGGTTCGGTCTTTCAGGCGGCTGGTCTCTGACCCACAGCTGATCCCAGTCCGGACGGGTTCACTCACCCGGTACCAGATGAAAATGGACTTGAAGGCGTTCTCATTGGAGCACGACCCGCAGGACATCGTCTGGACTCGGCTCATCCCACTGGGGGCCACCTAACAGGAGGGGAGGGGCTTGTCAGACATGAGCAGTGACACCAAAAGACGGTGACGGGCCGTGTGCACGCGGGGCGTTACTAACAGAGAGAAGGCTCTCCGTCACTTTGTCTGGGAAGTTCTCGGGGGGCAGGATTCCCAGGGCGGGGCGGTTCACAAACGTACTCTGAGGAGACACAGAGCGGTTCACATCTTCATCACACAAAACCGCTTTGACTTCAGGATCCAGGGGTTTTTCATTAACAGGTAAACTTAAAAAAAAAGTTTCTTTCAAGATAAAGAAAAAAAAAACATCCCTTTAACGTCGAGTCAAACAGTTTAGCTAAAGGAAGGAGAGTTTAGATGTTTCACACATTTTCACAACAGAAACATTGAAGGAGATCATTCAGATAAAAATGGGAGTTCAAAGAACTGAATCTAACGTAACGGCGCGGATGTCAACGGATCAAAAGCAGCAGAAACATTAACTCCAGGATTGAATGTTTCTGCTGCTCTGAGGCTTCTGGAAGTCTGTTCCAGATCTGTGGAGCATAGAAGCTGAACGCTGCTTCTCCATGTTTGGTTTGGACTCTAGGATCTGAAAAAAGATCCGGATGAGCGGCGAGGTCTGGCTGGTTCTTACAGAGTCATCTTAAAATGTGCCAAAACAATCTTATGGCAGCTTGAAGTGTTTAACGTATCAAATAAATCCATGTATGTATTTGACCAATGAGACGCCTTCACGTTGTTGACCAATCAGATGGAGCCCTTCTATGTTAGAAGCTCACCTCCCATGCAGACGAGGGTCATTCAGAGCATAATTTAAGTTATATTGAATCTTATTTACATTCAACTGTTGCAGTCAAGTGGAAATGATGAAGTTATATCTTCATTGCGATGTTGATTTTTTTGTTTTCCTCGTTTGGTGCGGCCTTATTTCAACGAACATAAAGATGTGTGCGTGAGTCTAAGGGGCTCAGGACGAAGCCAGCAGTCTGTCCTCTGCTCTCCAAGCCCTGCAGCTGATTTCAAACATGGCGGTGGTGCATGCCTGCACGCATGCCTGCACGCATGCCTGCACGCTCTCACCTGCGCAGACAACCTACCAGATTGTTGGGGTTGGCCATGAGCTTGAGGAGAGCAGGATGGTTGTAGCCTGGAAAAGACAGAGCAGGGATTTTACGTCTCCAACTGCAGCTTTCTCTGTTCAAGGTGGAGGAACAACCGTCAGCACCTCATTTTTTTAAAAACACGTGTGTCTGGTGTGCTGAAAAGTCCCCACAGTCCTGCAGGGAACTCCCTCTGATCTCAGGGTTTATTTCTAGAACACTTCTGAATGCTCTGAAGAGTTCTCATGTCTCTGAAGACACGTCTGTCTGCTGAGAAGCCCTGAATCCTAATTCTGACTTACACAGATGTGACGTTCTTACATAAAGCAGTCTGATTCCTCCCTTCACCAGCAGGGGGCAGCATGGCACAAAGAACACCTGCTGTGAAAGCGGATCCTCTTATCAATACAGAAGCAGAGTTTTCATGCAGTGTGGACTTAAAAGCTGCTCTGCAGTCGGTCTTATTTCTCTGCTTCACATCAATAGAATCATCATAAACGTGTCTGAAGGCAGAATGACCTAAATCTGCTGCAGCGCAGAGCCTCAGACAGAAAACCAGGACCTCTGCACCATAGATGCTTTGCATGCCAGTCATTTGAATGCTGGGGGGGGCAGTTCTGTCTTCGTCTGCCCTGTCTGCACCTTCAAACAGTCTGACGTCAGGAAAACTCGCCTTCCCTGCTGCTTCAGACCCTCTCAGCCACCTGCTGCTGCTTCAGCTCAGACTCCGCCCACATTGGGGCGTATATGTGGCGTTTGGGTGGGGTCATGGGTGAAGCACGTGAAGATAAAGGAGACGGATTTGAAGTGGTCCTTTGCTGCAACGCGGTTCACTTTCAGCAGCCAGAGTTTGCATGCTTAACAGAACATGGTGTTCTGCATCCTGATTGGCTGTAGGCCACTGTCAATCATGTCTCCTGTACATGCGTGTTCATTCACGTCTCCTGTACATGCGTGTTCATTCGTGTCTCCTGTACATGCGTGTTCATTCATGTCTCCTGTACATGCGTGTTCATTCATGTCCTTTTTCTAGGAAGGTTTAAACAGGACGGAAAAGTGTGAAAATCTTCATCTTCTAAAGTGTTGTGAGGAGTTTTACAGCCTTAAAACATCTAGAATTGACGAGAAAAAAATACAACTATACTCAAATGTTCACTATGAAATATAACTTCTTTGTTTTTATTCCAAAACTCGCTGAAATTCCCCACTTAAAGTTGAATTAGAGTAAATGTAACGCCTGTGGGATTCTGGCTTTCTGTGGGATCTGTGATGCTGTGGCAGGACGTCCTGATACTGACCAATGGGGATGGAGGAGATCTGGGTGTAGAGGTCCAGCATGCGGTTGCCGTCCACGTCCACCAGGTAGTTTCCCCTGCTGTCATCGTAGTTGCAGAAGAAATTGACGGCGCCCACGTTCTGCAGAGAAACAGCGTCAGCAGAAACGTCTCGTCACGTCACGTCAGGTCACGACTCGTCCTCAGACTGACACCTGAGCCAGCGGCAGAGGACGTCCTCAGTCTTTTCAGGGATTGGTCGAGCTCCCGTGCTGATTTGACAGTGAGCAGGAATGGCGTGTTCTTAGCGTGTGCACGCTCACGGCTCCTCAGCTCGAACGTCCTCCATCACAGCCCACAGGCGCATCGGTTCAACACTCCTAAATCTTAGTTTTTACAAACTTTTCAGATTCTTTTTCATGTGGATTGAAACGCTCCATCCACCACGGCGGGACTGGAGTCCGTCCCAGTAGACACGAAGCCCCGCCCAACAGCTCCTCCCCACACACCTTTGGATTTCTGATTTATTCCGCTGCTCTAAAGTTCTTTCCAGAGAATAAAATCCTTCAGATGTTGGACTCTTACGTGGCTTTAGAATCAAGACTTCCCCCGGAAACAGTCATGGTGGTTTAGTTCTCAGACACGGGTTCTGTTCCAACATACGTGACGCGTTCGGACGGACGCGTTCCGTCTTCAACATGTTGGTTTTCTTTAGTCGGTATTTGTTCGTAGAAACCTGAATCAGAGCTTCTCCAGTTCATTCCTGTGGTTTTTGGGGCGGTGAACCTGCGTGGTAAACGGTCTCAGCCATGTTCGTCACGCCGCCGTCGTGCCCTTGAGCAAGGCTTCTGACCCAAATGGCTGCTGTGGATTGATTTCTGGTTGTTCTGGGCGGTTTGAATGTGTAGAGTTCCCTCTAGAGTTTCAAAAGATCGTCTTTACTCTCTAGTCTGGTCTCCAATATTTAATCAGCATCTTTTTCTGTCAGTGAAAAATCTTCATTTAACTTCATTATCTAATGTCAGCATCCCATAATAACATGAAGGTTTGAGCCATTTTTGTGAATTTACTCTGCAGGGTTTTCAGTGAACACCGTCACACTCAGTTGTGTAGTTTTTCTGGAGGGTTGTTGTTGTGTCAAATGTTCCATCTTTACATGTTTTTGGATACAAATGCTGTGGAATTAAAGGCTGACAGATGATGCTCCTGTATCCGTGTGGAAACAGCATCATCACAAACTAGGAATGCAACACAAAAACGCTTCAGTGGAGCAACACAACAATAAAGGGCTCATTGCCTTGTGACTGTGCTCACCTGAATCTCTCCCAGCTGTTTCAGCAGCTCCTGCAAAACAGGAACAAAGTCGGAGGTTTTAGGATATAATCCATAGTCTGTGTGTGTGTGTGTGTGCATAAGACTGTGTGTTGTTTGTGTGTCTGTGTGTGTGTGCATAAGACTGTGTGTTGTTTGTGTGTCTGTGTGTGTGAGTAAGTCTTTGTGTTTTTTTTGTGTCTATGTATGTGTATAAGTCTTTGTGTGTCTATGTGTGTGTGTATAGGTCTTTTTGTGTTTTGTGTATCCACGTGTGTGTGCACACGTGTGTGCACACGTGTGCACACACGTGTGCACACGTGTGTGCACACGTGATTTTCTGTGTCTATGTGTGTGTGCACAGGTCTTTGTGTGTCTCTACTTGTGTGTGTGTTACCTGGGAGCGCGGTCCGGGGACGCTGGTCTTCATGGACGGTCCATCGTAGTCAAACTCCACGTGTGTTTTGGCTGCAGTCTTGCTCACAAATCTGCATCCTGATGGAAAACAACCATGTGGAAGTCATGTGTGGTCACGTGACCACCCGGCTGCAGCGTGCTGGTCACGTGACCTGTGGAGCATTTCTCTGCAGCGTTCTGGAGCGGCCAGGTCACAGGAAGACGCTCCACCACTGTCAGCTATACACACATGAAAACTGCCGTCATTCTGGAGATCTCAGCTCATGCAGAGCCCTTCTCCTCAAAGGTCATGTGACGCCGCGCATGTAGACCCCCCCCCCCCAGCAGCTGCTGTAGTCCTCAGTTTGTGAGGCTGTCAGGTGACCTTTCAACAGATCCACCTGAATTATTGATGAGGCTCCAGCTCTTCCTCTGCGTCCTGAAATACGCATCAAAGGCTTTGCTACAGCAGGCGGGGGGGGGGGGGGGGTACTCTGAGCAATCCGCGCTTTCACACATTCCAGGACGGTCGTCTTTCAGGGGGGGGTCACAAACTGTGGCTGCTGGAGCTCAGGTCTCCGCTCTGCTTCCTGTGCGAGTCCCGACACTCGCCGCCAATCAGCCCCGCCCACCCAGACACCTCAGTCCAGTCCGTGGGAAGACTGACGGCACACAGTCCAGCTCAGTCCAGCTGCAACAGAACGTGTCTCTGACTGCTGAGCTGCAGCGGCCTGCAGAGTTCGAGTCCGAGAGCAGAATGAATGAAGACGTTTGAATCAGTCAGTGGTGATGAAGAGCTGCTCCTCTTTCTCTGTTTTGGGTCACATGTTTCTAGGGCGTCTATGCAGACTCTCAGTCATCAGGTTGATTCCATCACAGTAGGTTAGGTTTGTTAATTCATCGATAAAGCCTTTAGGATAAGAGGTGTAACGTCCAGATGACAGCCAGTCATTCTAGTAGGATTGTTCTAGAGTATTTGTCTTGAAGATGTTATTTCCAAACGAGTTACTTCAGAATACTAGTACTTTCTTCACTAGGTATAATTTAACACTCAATTGAGACAGTTTTGCTTGAGTACTATTCATTTAAAGTATAATAATACCCTAACTGGAGTTTGATTTTGAATGCCCCCCCTTCCTGTTTATAATGTAACTCCAAAGAAGTTACATCATGGAATAGAGTTTTCTCTTCCATGATTCCATTCAAAAACTCAACCTGTCATAGAATATAGACTGAAGTTCCACCTTTTAACTGATGCCACGTCCTTTTGTTTGGTTTTTTCAATAAATCTGCACACAGTTTTCAGGACATCACTGTTTTAGTGAGAATTCCTTCACTCTTTAGCGCGTTCACCATTTCTAGTTTGTCTGAATCTACAATCCCAAATCCAGAGGGAAATCCAGGAATTTCCCAGAAGTCTCTGCGAAAAGCCAGTGTGCATCAACGCTCACTAGATCAGCAAATATGGACCACAATGCATTGCTTCTGAACAATTCTTTTACACTACCCACCATGTTTTCATCATCAGAACGCCGTGGATTGTTTAAATACTCGTGAGGAGCTTCTCAAATCCAGGCCACGAGATAATCCCGCACTTTTTCGTTTTTTTAATAGTTCGGGATTACGGCGGGAACTCGGACACAGCCTTACACTAAAGCTACGTCTGAATTCCCGCCCTAATCCCTAACTAACTACCGATATAGCCCGAGACTATGTAGGGTCCTGAATTTGAAAAGCAATCAGACACTAAGCTCACTACTGTTTTCTAACGGTGGATATTAAAATCTAATTAATATGAGCATTTGTGATGATTATTTATGAGTCCACTGTCTTCTGAAGATAAAAATGTTGATGGTTTATTTAAAAAATATATTTAAATACATTTCTGTTGGAGCCAAATTCAGAGTTTTTATTTAATATTTATTTTTGAAGCCAAATCTGGAGTTTATATTTAACGGTTATTGTTTAAGACAAATGCACTGTTTTCATTTAATAGTTAATTTAAATAAAGATTGTTTGAACTTCCAATTAGATAAAGCTACGTCACAGAGATGCTGTTAGCGAGATTCAGTGTTGATTGAAGCCTGAGAAAGTTGGAAGCGATATAGTTTTTTGACCGTGTGTTCGTGTAATTTTTCATTTTATGTAATGAAACGTTGAGGAAGAACACGTCTCACTCGCGTTTCAAATAACAGTTGCTGGACAGGCTTCAAACGGTGGTACAAGAGAAAGACACGCAGAGAGAGTGCCACTACAATTTCTTTTTAGCAAAAATTGTTCCGACACAATGCGTTGTGGTCTAAATTTGCTGATCTAGTGAGCGTAGATCCACACTGGTTTTTCTGCAGAGACTTCTGGGAAATTTCTAGGGGACTCAATTGTGGAATTGAAAGCTAGCAGGAAAAGTCTATAGAAAGGGATGATGGGATATCAGTGGGGGGGTTCTGACCAAACTCAGAGGTCAATCTCCTGTGAACTCCTGCCGCTCTGCAGAAACTGACAGTTTGTCCCAATTCCTTCACTATTTGGTGCGTTTGCCGTTTTGTGGTGCCGTCCAGATCTACTGTTCCACATTCATCGACTGAACTCCAAGCACCGGGACAGCTTTCCCACATCCCAGTAAGTCGGCTCAGTCGGGTTCAATAAGGGGAAGACACCCACCCAGCAGGCTGTCACTGCGCCCGTCCACAGTCTGGGTACGACACGAGCTGATCCTTTTGGAAGACGCCCTAAGGCTGAGGCGCAGCGGCGCCGTTGCAGCACGGAGCAAAAAGACAGGCGGCGTCCGCAGAGCTTCATCCTCCACTCGGGTTCACTGGAGCCATGCCAGCTCCAGACGCAGGACTACACAATCACACACATGAACACCCAGGGCTACTGTAGAGACAGAGGGGGGGCGCTGGAGTTCCAGGAGGAAACCCAGGAGAACATGCAAACTCAGAAAGAACCCAGCTGGGATTTGAACCAGGACCTGCTCACTGTGAGGCAGGAGGGCTAACCACTGCTCCACCAAAACAAAGTTCTCCTGGAGGACTTCCTGTCTGTGACCCTGCATCGGTCTGAAAGGGGTTCTGGGGAGCAGGAAGCCAAGTCTCCGTCCTCCGAGCTCCGTCTGCAGCCGTGGAGGAGCCGGATCTTTACGTAACCATGAACCCGGTGCATGAAAAGCAGCTCAGAGGGCAAACTGCTTCCTGGGTCAAAGGTCACTGCTGACGAGGCTGAGAACCAGTTTGATCCCGCTGGGAGACCGGCCCGGTCTGGAGCGCCTCCCCTGAGAAGTTCTGTTTCTGTGCGTGTCAGCTCAGGACTGCCGGTTGGGATGGACTGTTCTGGCCTCACAGAACCAGAACCAGAACGTTTTGGGTGTTAGGCACAGAACCAACCCGGTCCAGACTCCTGGAACCCTTCATGTGGACCTTAGCCGGTCTGACTGAGACGTTCTGCAGCTTTAGTCAGCTGAGATGGGTTCTGATAGCAGAATGGACCTCTGACAAAGCTGCAGGGAACCGTCTGCACTCACTGATGAGCACATCCTGTTGGACCAGCATTAGCGGTTCTCCGATCCTGCAGCAGAACCTCAGAGTTCCCACTCCTCCTGATCCAAAGGCAGAGATGAGAGAGGCAGCTAGAGGGGCACTGATGTGACCGGACCCCCCAGGACCCATCAGGCTTCAGGAATGACATCAAATGTTTGTTTGACATGTTTAGTCTCGTTAGGTTTTCAGGAAATGTTAGATTATTCTTTGTTACATTTAAAATATGTGATGGAAAGAGAAGAAAAGTCATGAAGACTCTTGTTAGAATATTGGTTCCTGTCAAACGTTTTCTGATTAAACTGAATGGAAACTTAAAGAGTGTCATTAAAAAGGTCTGACCTCATCAAGGAACACATCAGAAAGAAGATACAGACCCCCCCCCCCCCCAGTCAAAAATACTTTATGTTCTTTAAATAAAATCTGCCGATGGATTCACAAAACGCTCCTTGAAACAAATACTAGATTCTTAACAGACTTTTCCTTCAAACAGGTCTTTTCTCACAAACGCTGACATTTCCCAACATTACAGGCCGACTCACCTGGAGCTCGGAGGCACAGGGTCCTCTGCAGCGGCACGGCGAGCCGGCGGCGGATGAGGGACGTGGCCATGACTTCACAGACAGGAGGAAGAGCGATGAAGAGGCAGAACCTGCCTGAAGAGAGCGGCGGCTTCCTCCTCCTGCAGATGAACGATGATCAGCAGGCTTCTGCACAGACGCGTCTTCACCCACATGCAGAGAAAACACGGGAGCCCATGAGCTCCACAGCATCATTTTTATCAGAACTTTACTTCAGTAAATGTCAGAGAGACACTCAAAGGTGAATGGCGTTTACGTCTAAGGAGCTTTACTCGTTTGCTTCAAAGACCCTCTCTGATGAAAATGCTGTTTTTGGGGTTTCTAACATCTTCTTCCTGATGATGGAGGCCATTTATTCAGAACATTAGGCTTGAAATTCTTTTTCTGACTATTTTTTTATTCAAATCTTTGTGCAACAGTCCACAACTCAGAGGGGAATCTCTGATGAACTCCTGCCGCTCTGCAGGAACTATGTCCCAGAAAACCACACAGGTTTTTAGACTGTGGCTAAAAATGAATCATCATTTAAAGACGACTGGGAAGGCCCCCACCCCCCCCACCCCACCACCACCACACACACACACACACACACACACACACACACACACAGACAGACACTGATGGTGGCTCTGCTGCTGAACACCGGCACCAACCTGTAACCACTAGGAACAGGAACCAAAGGCCAAAGGTCAATCGCTGTGTCACGCCGCCACTAAAGCAGCCTTGAGAGACTTTGTGTGTCTGACAGGCTGATGGGCTGAACGGCTCCTGACCACGCCCCTCCAAGCATGCTAGTCATCATGACTGACGGGGCAGAAACCAAAACAGTCTCAGTGTTTCTGTCATTTGAACCGACGGCGAACCGCCTTCAGCAGAAACACGTCCCGTCTCCTGCTGACACGTCTGTGTGACAGCCGCCTGTCACAGCAGACGAGGAACTCCTGGACCCCCCCGGTCCAGGCCAGCAGCAGGATGAAGACTTGGAACAGCCCAGCCTTCATCCTCTGACTGGAAATGCTTGGTTCTCAAACTGGAGAATGACGGCGCAGGTTTTCGGCCTGGACCACTTCCTGTTGTTGTTCACCAAGCAGCACAGCGACGGCATCGAACCTCCACTGGGGGGGCTTTCATGTGGCCACAAAGGCCGTCAGAGCGAGGCAGAGCCGCTCCTCTTCACGGCTTATGTAACACTGGCAGCAGGAACGGGAACATTCCAGTTATCCAGCTTCACTCGGAGACGACCACCCCGACCCTTTTAGAAACGCAGGCGTGTGCACGCACACACACACACACACACACACACACACATGCAACCTTAGACACACATGCTTGCAAGCACAGATGGTCTCTTGGCAACAACTAGTGAACTAGATGGAACTGGTTCAGACTGAGTTACACAAGACTGCATCCAACAGCCAGGGAGGGGTGGGTGTGCTCCATGAGGGGGGCCGAACGGATGGGAGCTGCGATTCAGAGATGAACGGGCCGTTTTTCAGACAAACAAAGCCCCCCCTCAACTAAAAAGGGGAGGAGCTACAGTAACCTCAATATCAGGGAGGCTGTAAACCGTTGACTGAACCCTAAAGGTAACGTCCTGACGTGCAGCCATCTTTGAGCTCTGGTGTTCTCCTCTGCCCCCCCCAGCTCCCAACCCTCCATCATGGCAGAAGGTTGCAGGGTTTTTTGCTGTGTGATCACATGGACTCAACGACTCGTCCAACCGGTGAAGGAGAGACCCGGGCTTCTCCTGCTGTCTGCACCTTCACTGCTGATTCACTGGAGTCCGGTTCAGCGTTCTGACTGCTTTGCCCCATCAGAGACTCTGTTCCTACAGCAGGGGACGCCTCAGAGACCCCCACATTCTGCTGTAACGGGAGGGAAGCACAGCCGGGAACGGCTGGCTACACTTCATAGATTTACATACCTGGCATTTTAGCTCCTCTATTGCCTCATAAAGTCCCACTCGGATCATCTGTTGATCTATTTTCAAAGTGTTCCCAGTGGGTTTTTAATGAGGACGATTTGGTTTTTAGGCAAAAAAGCAAAAACCTGCATCGTTTTCTAGAACAGTTTCTGCAGAAGAGCAGGTGTTCATTAGAAATTCATTTCGGAGTTATGTTGGGACAGTTAGCCCGCCTCCACTTCCCATCGCCCATCAGTTTACTCTCTCCCACTAGCTTACAGCCCCTCACACCCCAAACAAACATGTTGATCAGCATCAGATCCATCCGTCCGTCCGGTTCTGATCCAGATTCCAGCTCACACCAGGAAAACAAAGACGATCATGGATCTGTTGGTCTGACAGTGGATGCATCAGAAAGGGGCGGAGCATGGAGACTGTGGCTCCACCCAGCGTATTTCTACGCCAAAAATACAAACTTTTTCAAATGGCATTTTTTTCATCTGCTCCTGATTCACAAGATTTGAATAAAGCAGGACTCAGAAAAACAATCTGAAGCTTAATTTTCTTTACATATGTCCTCCATCATGGGAAAAACAACACGCTACAGACACCAAAAGCACCATTGGAGTGGGTCTCTAACCTGAACAGGTTTCTGCTCTGCCTTTTGCTTTTCCTTCCTCCCACAGGCCCCCATGTCTGTCAGCCATTCACAGCTATTCTGCAGCGGGGGGGTCCTGTGGTGGGTCGTGTTATGATCCCTGACCCTTCAGTCGGTGTTGCTTCCCATCGAAAAGCAAGTTAGGAACAGAGTTTGCCATGGAAGCACGTCACCATGGCAACAGTACAGGAAGACTTGAAAGAACTGGGTTGTGTAAGCTTAGATGCATAAAGAACAAAAACACAGAAACTTTTTTTTTTTTTTAACTTGTCCTGTCCAACAGCTGGGCAGACAGATGAGAGCTGAGGGCCTCTTGTGTTGGACATATTTTACTTTAACAACAGGGGTTATTAATCTACAGACAAACCAGAGGTATGTCTGAATAAACCACTTTTGGAATTGAGGCCAAACTTTATTAATTTCAATCATGTTAGAAAATTTTGGGTGTTGGACCGGACGGAAAAGGAAAGGAGGGAAGAAGAGAGAGGGATGTTAGAGAGAGGGGGGGTAGGAGAGTGATAATGGGAGGGGAGGGGGGATAAGACCATGAAGCAGCATAAAGCAACAAGTTTACTTGGTGACTGAATGGACTATGGGTGACGTCACACTCGCTCAGTCCAGTTTTCATTTACAGTCAATGGTTCAAACCCAAAGCTGGGTCAAACCAAAAACTCTGAAACAGGGGGCTTAACGTCTCTCTGCATGACAGTCAGCGCCACTGCCACCTTTCTGCTCGATACAGGAACGACACTTTAAACTGTTAGCATACGACCCATTTCATCTGCCTTTAGTGGGACGATCCGACTGAACCACGATGGATAAAACTACCACTTGTTTTGCGTTTTAATCAGAACCATCTTCAGCTGTAAGCTGGTGCTTCATTAAAACTAAAGAGGTTTGAGTAGATGGTTGGACAAACAGGAACAATGGAGTCCTGTCACACTGCCAAGGAGACGCCGGTGTGACCATGAATGCAGAACGCCTTCGAGGAACAGCTGATGCATCCACCTGAGCGGGACAACAGCTGACAGGAAGTCCGTACTCTCAACTTCTGAGTACACAGCAAATGTGAGCTCCCCTATTCAGAGCGCCAAGAGGGAGGACCGAGGTTCAGTCATCCTCTGACTGGCAGATTGCAGGTTCGAGTCCCGCCCTGTTCCTGCCCATATGTTAAAGTGCCCTTGGGCGGAGCCGCCGTCTCTCACACAGAAAACCAAAGTCACGTCTGTACAGCAGAGGAGACACATGGCTCCGTTATAAGGAGGTTATTTAAACTTCAATAAATGTTGATAAGTTAGTCCGCCATTCATCATCATTATTTTAGAAAGGTTTACCTTCTAAGCTGCAGACAGACAGGCTGAACAAATGGGAAAGAGGTGGATCTGCGGCTGCAGCAGAGCGCCATGAGAGTTGGCTCATTTCTGCTGACTTTCTGCATTGTGATTAGAGTCAAAGCAGACTCAATAATGCGCTTCAATTCAGAGCCGATGGTCACTTTTCACAACTTGAAAAAGTCTCATCATTCCACTCATGACAGTGCTGAAAGTAAAATCCTTTCCTGTCTTCTTCTTTGTGCATGGGCAGCGTCTGTGTTTGGTCTGCCTCATTCCAGCAGCTTCCCATGTGATGTAACAAACACGCAGCGCTGCAGAGGAAGGCGGTTAGAGCGCCTGCAGGTCAACGCCGTCCTTCATATTGATGATTAACAGAAGCTACAGTTAGAGTTTCCAAACACGATAGCCCCCCCCATCTGTCTGCCAGTCACACCCCCCCCACCCCACCAATCAGAAGACACGACTGTCTTCCTCCTCAACACGACTGTGACATCACCTGAAACCGGTCCGACGGGACGTGGTCTTTCTGAACAGGAGGGGGTGGGAAGAGCCGACCTCCCTAACCAGCTGTTCTTCAGGACCAGAGCATGGTGGTGGCTGCATCATGCTGTGGGCTGCTTCTCATTCACACCAGTGGCAGCAAGGATCACAAGTAAGCAGTGCTGCTCACGGGCCGGACGAGAGGCAAAGAAAGGGCTTCTGGGTCGGCGTGTAGTTCCTGCTTTACCATGCTAACGTCTCAGTGATGCTCAGAACTCATTTCCCCCAAATGAAGCCGCCATCTTTGTCTGTTGAGGTTCTGGGAGGAGCATTTTCTGCAGCTGAACAGCGAGCGGATGAAGACACGGCGAACACGCGTCACACACGGGAGCATGAAGATAACGCTGACGCTGCCAGCTATTGATCCTCATGTCCACAGATGCGTGTCTGCGGCACAACGTGACCTGGAAATGTGCGAGGTCTGAAGTTCAGCAGCCCCGCCCACCTCTGCAGCACAGCTACATATTAACTCTGGTCTCATTCACGCCGGTTTCCACATGCAGCTTGTGAATGAGTGACACGCCATCGACCCAGAAAGCGCTGCGCTTCATCTCTGCAGGTTCAGTCTAGCCAGAGAAACTGCAGGGCTGTGAGTCAGACGGGATCAGTGACAGGATCCTCCCGTTTCTGTTTTACAGCTGAAGGTGACCCGTGCTGCAACTGGATCGCACTTTTACCACGGTGCTAAATATCCACATTAGCAAGTTTTTATCAGCAGCGACCATAAAATCATCAGAACTCTGAGTCTGTGTGATCCGACAGAACCGCTGAAGTTGACTGACAGCCTGAGGCGTCATCAGACGTACTCTGAAAACTTCATCCTGTCTGCCGTGACTGTGACAGATGTTTGACACAGACACGAGGAAAGCCGGCAGAAACCTGCATGAGCCCCCCCCCCTTAGCATTTGTTACTGGTTTGTGGATCTTTGAGTGAGTGGAACACTTACTGGTCCGAGTGATGCTGTGGAAGGCCAGAAGTTCTGACCCGAGCTGACGGGATCTGCAACACAGAGGGGCATTATGGTCAGGAGACGCATGCACACACATGCACACACATGCACACGCACACACATGCACACGCACACACATGCACACTTAGTTTATATAATGAGAGGCAAAAAAGCTGAAAGACCCGCAACAATAAAAGTTGTGTTTGTGGTGTTTTTTACATGTTCTTGTGACATTTTTCATGATTGACATTTATAAACAAAATTAAGAGTAAAACTGCATTTCTGACAATTTATTTATTCAAATCGTTGAAAATCTGGAGCAGATGAAAAAATGTCATTTAAAAAAGATCGCATTTGTGGCGTAGAAGCTACAGTCCAGGGGTCACAGTCTCCATGCTCCGCCCCTTTCTGAACCTCCACCTGCAGACCAACAGATCTGTGAACGTCTGTGTTTTCCTGGTCTGAGCTGGAATCTGGATCAGAACTGGACGGATGGATGGATCTGATGTTTTTGTTGCACCGCTAATGTTAGGTTGGGGGTGTGGGGGCTGTAAGCTAGCAGGAGAGACTGTAAACAAAAGAATGATGGGATGTCAGCAGAGGCTTACTTCTGCATCAACAGTCCCGCCCACAACTCAGAGGTGAATTATGGACCGCTCTGCAGAAACTACGTCCTAGAGAACAACGGGTTCTTTTATTTTGGCTAAAAACGGCATCATCAGAATTAAAGGAAAAAGATCAAAAGATGATCAAAGTGGGACTTTAACAAATAACTGGAAGCCTTTGATGCACGCGTTTGTCCAAAAAAAAAGGTTGACCATATTTCAGGCAAAAATGGCGACACAGTGACGCCACGTTTGCACGCTCACCACGGTGTTGTTTCACCTCCACAGCCAATCAGCTTTCAGCTATGCGTACAGGTGGGTTTGATTTGTACGCCTTACTTTCTGACACAACCCTGTTTTTTACCCGGGCTGGGGACCGGCACAGGACGACCCCTTAAGAACCAGATTCCCCGCGTCTGGTCCCTGCTGCGGGACACTGCACTGCAGGGGCCCCTTTGCTGTGTTGGCCCTGGCCCCTATAGTGAGCAGATCCGGCCCTGACTGGATCAGACGGAACCGACGTCTCCTGGGATGCGGGCCATGGACCGGAGCTGCGCTCACAGCTGTGGACTCAAAGGTTCGAGTGCAGACCGAGGAGGAAGTCGCTGCACTACAGCTCGTGCTCTCGTTACTCGGTGTTCTCTGATCAAGTAACTGGTTCTGACCGGATCCCGCAGGCTGTTCCGGCGCTCGAGCTTCCGCACACCGGCGGTGGCGCCGTTCACAGCCGCCTTCCTTCGCTTCGGGACATCCAGACGCCAACAGGCTGGACCGGCAGCGCGCGCAAAGCCGCGGACGCTGCTGGTCCAGCTGTGCCGGGATGCTCGGACTCCATCCGCCGCGCGCGCAAAGCCGCAGGCGCGAGAGCGGCTTTTGTCCCGCCAGACAGCCGACCCCATCGGCCCAGGTGGTCTGGTTCCGAAAACACTTACCGACGGTCCGAAACCAGCGGCAGGTCCGCGTGAGAGTCCGCGCGCGGCTGCAGAAGCGTGGAGTGAAACAGCCGCGTCCGAGAGCGCGACAGCTGTGCGCGTGCTCTCTGCAGGGGGAGGGGCTTCGATGGTCTCTCCTCCTCAGAGCCAGCCCATCCTCTCTCTCAGGTCACTGACTTTTCTACTAAATTATCTCCACATAAACTTAATCTTTAGAAAAAACAACAACAGTTACAAAAATCAGGAAAAAGCCTCATAACTGTTCTGGTTAACTATCTTTAACCAGAACCTGACCGCTCTAAACCTGGTTGATGACTGCTCTGAACCGGTCCAGACACACCTGAATCTGCCTCCACATGTCAAACCAAAGCAGCCTGAACTGTTGCTTTTCTGTCTCACCGCTGGGTTTTACCGGCTAAAACTGGATTGAACTGGCTGACAGCAGTAACAAAATGAACTCAGTAAAACTGTCAACTGCCTGATAATTGTTTTAAACTGATCCGATCGGTCTCACGGGCGGATAATTGACTGAAAGGATGTTCAGCTGTCAACTGGCTTAAATGGTCTTTATTTGGTTACATTTGTCTTTAAACGGCTGATTACCGTCTTTAATTGGCGAGTTGAAGACGGTTACTCTTGACTCTTCTCTGTCTTTTACCTCACATCACAAACAGCTTTTCAAACAGGAGGGACTAATGTTTGTGTTACAGGAAAATGGGAATAAGTCCATAAAGGCTCTGGACGGATGAACTCTGAGAGTTGATGTATAAACCCTAGATCCTAGACCAGGGGTCCCCAAATCCAGGCCCAGAGGGCCGGTGTCCTACATTTTTGCCAACCAACCTGCCATTGATGCTCCTTATTGGCTAAACCCACCCAAACCAGGTAACCAGCAGCAAATAAGGCAGGGATTCTGAGAAACCAGCAGGAGGCCGGCCCTCCAGGCCTGGATTTGGGGACCCCAGATCCTGGACGCTGGTGGTGGTTAGAGAAGTGGAGAACCGGGTGGAGGAAAGACAGACGCCCTTTCATGACTTTAAAGGCAAAGACGTGACTGTGATTGGTTGAGGAATAAGACGGACCGTTTAACTATTGGTTCAAAGTGATGATGGTGTGTAGATGATGGAACAACCCAGCACACCTGGAAGTGAGCTGGATCTTCCTTAATGAAATGAATGCCCCAAAGCTGAACTTTTCTACGATATCAACAGTTTCTCACAGCTTCTACTGCAACTGCTCTGGTCCATGCGTTAGTCACATCCCATAATGACTGCTGGAACTTGGAGCCAGGAAGGTCCTGCATGATGGACAGATCCCGACTGAGCTCAAAGAGGCAAAGCAGGTCCGGGCTCTGAAAGATCCGACTGTCAACAGGACGGAGATCATTGAAAAACGAATGGATGACCAGGACCAGAACTCCAGATCCAACAACCTGATCATCACCAGATGGAAAATCAAACCCTGGTCATCGCCGCACGCAGTGACCCCCGGGAACGGTGGGGAACCTGATGAGCAGGAGACGAGCTCTGTGGAAAAGTTCCTAAAGTCCAAAGGAATTTCTCTGGACACAAACCTTGAGCAGATGTGGCGATGGCTTCCCAGCAGGAGACAGACAAACCAATCGCACCGGCATGGACCAGTTAAAGACACGTCACATGTCCGTGACTGACTGCTGCCAAATACTGGCCTACAAGCTAACTCATTTAAACTATCTTAACTAGACTGATAACCGTCTAGTTATACCTGGTAATTGTCTTAAAGGTGTTTTAACTAGAATCAAACCACCTCAAGCTGATGGAATCCGACTGATTCTTCATAGTTATGACCTGTAGTTCAGTTTATTCCGCTCTTTAACTGCCTGATCGTTGTATCAAACAGGCGGGTGGCTAACCTTCCTAACTGCTTCTTAAACTGGGTAAAACAGTCCTTTACTGACTGATGACTGTCGTAAATCCACCCACACCTCGTTAAATGATGGAGAACTGACTCCAAACTGTCCTGATTGGCTGATTGTTCAATATCCGAATAAACCAAATGTGCAGCCTGCATCATCTCTTATTACGGGGGGGGGGGGGGGGGGGAGGTGACAGATGGATTAAACAAAGTTTCGGTGTCAAACCCTCGTTAGGTGTGTAGTGGGCGGAGCTACACACCTGTCCTCTGAGTGTCTGTCTTTAAAGGGAGCTTTTTTTTCTGGTAGTGCCGTTTGCTTCCCGTGCAAAAGTGAAGCAAACCAGCCGTGCGTGTTTGTGCGCATGTTCGTGTGTGTGTGTGTGTGTGCAGTTAGCGGCATCAGCATGACCCTGCAGATGTGTTCATCCACAGCCTGGTCTTCATGTTCAACCAGACGTCAATGACCCCCCAGGAGCAAGAGAGACCGGATTCTCCCTTTAGAATAAAGACTCCGTTTCATTCCTGTAAATGTTTAGATCATGATATAAAGGTGTTTCGGATAAAAGAACATTTGTTCTAATTGAAATAGTTTTAAGCTGTCAGACGTTAACGCGACTTCCTTTCAAAGTAAAAGACCCCCTCTGTGTCTAGTAGGAAGTGTGATGTCATCAGTCGGGATTAAAAATAAAGTTTATTTTACTGCTAGTGATGCATCACAGCCAGACGTTCCTACATCTAACAGGCCAACATTAAATCACAGCTCATTCCTGGAACCGTCCCATCTTTTCTGAAGGTTCACTGATCCTGAATTGGTTCCAAAATACAGACATCTTCATCCTAACCCGGTGCCCCCCTGTGGTACTCGACCCAGAACAATCTGTCCAAATCTTTGAGTTTCACCCCTCAATGGGGGGGGGGTTAACAATGGAGCCTCAGGTTGCAGACCCCCGGACTAAAGCCAGAAGACTGTGGATGATGAGCAGACGAGGGTCCCTGCAGAACAACAGACACACACGTTTGTCGTACAGTTTTATCGGTTCACTAACGTGTGTTTGTGCACACGGCTCTGTACATGGAGGACCAGAAACACGTTTCATCCACTGACGCATCAGCGGTGGCTTCCAGCCGCCGCCACACGGGTTCAAACGACCAACGAGGTCGAGCGAATTCCACGTCATGTGATGAGTGAGGCGACGTCCACGGGGGGCGGGGGGGTCTCCCCGTCAGAGAACACAAAGGTGGGATGGATGTTGGAACAGTCCAGAACATTTAATCAGCTTCTTTCTTCTCCTCAAACAAAAGTCAACAAAAATAATTCCTACTGAGAGACGATTTCCAGATCTCTGAAATCTAAATCAAATGACAAACACTGGAAGAGATGCATAAAAGCTCCGTCTGTCCTTTACCGATAAAACACGCTGCACCACTGATATGTTGCTGCTCAGACATGGATCAGGGGAGGGGGGGGGGCCACCTGCCACCCCCCAAAGTCCTTCTGTGACAGTCTGACAGGAGCGGGGGCCTCCAGGGTCAGCCTGGTGCGTTCAAGTGTCCCTCCAGGAGCTGCCGGGGCTCCGATCCATGCGGGCGGGTCACCGTGACCCCTCAGACAGCTGCAGCCCGGATCCATGCGGGTGGGTCACCGTGACCCCTCAGACAGCTGCAGCTCGGATCCATGCGGGCGGGTCACCGTGACCCCTCAGACAGCTGCAGCTCGGATCCATGCGGGCGGGTGGGTCACCGTGACCCCTCAGACACTGACCTTACATGCTGAGTAATCTACCGCGACTCTCCGTCTCCTATGAAACTTTGGCGTCTGCTCGACCATGAGGTTGGAAAATGTAACAGCAGCCGAGCGGCGCCACGCGTTTGGACAATGCAATGAACACGGAAGGAGATGCAGGAAAAGGAAGAAACTGTTTGGGGCGGGGGCAGAAAATCTGCCTCACATGTGATCAATCTTTAAAAATTGGATGCAGCCGCCGATGTATGAAGATGCTGCGGACCACAAAAACTGCTCAGACCTGAAAACGTCCGTCCACAAAGACAGAGGTCCAGGAAGCTGAGGGCGCTGCTGCCCCCTGCTGGTCGACGGCAGGAAGTGCAGCTAAAGAGCATCTGAGCGTCTCCCACCCTCCCACCCTCACTCAGACGACACGGACGACATTTAAAAATCAGACCACCGCAGGGATTTAAAGAAACGGAGCGCCACGCCGGCACAGCCTGCAGCTGAAACGGGTCAGAACCAGACTTCACCGCGGTTCTTCGTCATCACTCAGCATGAAAGGCGGCCTGGAGGATCCGTTTGCACAGGCTGGGGGGGTTGATGAGGGTCTGAGCAGTTCTGGAGCAGTTCTGGAGTCAAAGTGCAGCGGCCCAGAGAGGAGCGGCTGACGGGCATCGTGTCCTGCTGCACCGCCCAGTCTGGGACGTCCCTGTGGTACAGCGGAGGGCTCTGTGGAACGGAATGATGCTGGTTTCTAACAAAGTGCCGAGTCTCGGGACAGAACACAGACCTGGGCCGTTTCAAAAGAGCGGGGGGGGGATGAAAACTTTGCTGTTCAGACGAGTCTGGGGGGGGTAGAGTCTGACGGATACGAGTGTTCGGGGGTCTGTAAACAGAGAGGTGTCAGCACAGCAGCTGTTTTGGCATACTGGTTTTGGTTGCAGTAGGTGGGTCCATCAGAGTTGGGGGTTTGCTTTCCATGCAGGGGTATGGGGGGAGGGGGGTTCTTTGCAAAGTCTTCATCCTAGCTTCCATAATGCATGGTGTTGCCGGGGACTACCATAGGCGAAGCCATGGAGATGGCAGCGCCCCCCATGGTGAACTGGTTGGTGACGGGATAGTAGGTACCGCTGCTGCTGGGGCCCGGGACGACTGTGCGGTGGCTCCTGGGGGGAGATAGGAGAGAGACGGGTGACCCCGGTGACAGCGGCTGAGCGGACAGGCTTCCATCGCCGGGACTTACCCTGAACGACTCCGGTGCTCATGATGGAGCCCATCCTGGAGTGGGTGTGGTTTACGATCCCGGTGTTCACTGCAACCAGAGAGCAGAGTCAGCAGGGGGCGCCAGCGGGGCGGGTCCTCTGAGATGCCCTCACACGCAGGCAAAGAAGCCAGAGAGACGCCAAAGCGCAATTCTTTTGGTTCCACCTCCAAATCCAGGAGACGCCAAATCAGACACTGGAGCTGTGATGGGGGGGGGGGTCACATGGACCCCCCATGACTAAATCCCCTGCAGACAGAGGCATGCCTCCAGTTCATCTGCATAAGGTGAGCCCTGCTGCAGGGGAGTGTGGATCCCAACAGGTCCGCTTCTTCCTGCAGCTCTGCTCATCATAATTACCCCACTCTGAAGGTTCCTCCTTCCTGTTAAGAACTTCGGAGGTCCACCAGGGATCCAGGAGCATACTGAAGACGCCGCCTGATCACACCTGACCGCCACTGTTTCTCGCTTGCCGGAAAACTGCAGGTTTACCACCCCGTGTCTGACTCTAGTCTTCAACCGAGCTTCCCCGCTCTACAAAAGTCTTTCAAAGAATGAGGATCTGTAAGAGCGACATCACAGACGGCGGTCGCAGGACGCGCGTGGGTCGCAGACGGCGTGGGTCAGCAGACGGCTTGGCTCATCCGTGATACGTCTGTTAGACATGCGTGGAACGGTCGTGGAAAGCCACGAATGTGTATACGTCTTCCAAAAATCACGCACAATTGTTTAAGCTTTACGTAATAATTGCACATTGTCGTAGATCCTGCATGAATCACGCGTGGAGAACACAGCTTTTTTTTCTTTTACACTTTGATGATGTCATCATTTGGGCGAGTCATTTTCAGCAGGTGTAAACCATTTGGGGGTGACAAAGTGACCGTAAGAAAGCTGAGCGGTGGAAACAGGCCGATCAGGATGCCCCAGACCGTGATACCGATGAAGTCACTACGCTGCGAGACGTTTCTTCCGCGAATGCAGGTCCGCACCGTGATGGAAGGTTGAAGGCCACGCCAGCGCTTCAGCGACTCAAAGAGGTCACACGCCGCAGAATCCCGGGAGGACAGATGTAGAGCAGGCCAGCTCTTCTCAAACAAATACCAGGAAGTCTTCAGCCGGCCAACCAGCTGTTCATATGGAACGGAGGCCTCATGAGACGATGACGCAAGAACAACTGACAGATTTGATAATGCTGAGGATCTCAAAGCAGTCCAACCAGTTTCATACCAACATAATAAATGTTTGAGGCCAAATCATATAAGAAACCAGAATCCTATTGATGCTTCTCATCCCACCTTGACTCAGAGTGGTCCAGCATGGATCAGCTGTAAGATTGGCACGATCCGCTCACATCACTCTTCCAGTCAATGCCTTGTTCTAGAAGTTGGTGTCAACAACTATTTTCACAACACTGACTGGTCTAACGATCATCACTGTCTTTCACCACACTTCATCTTCAGGATACAATGTTGAATGCATAAACTAATCATTCAACAGTAAATACTAGCAAAAATATTGTCACTGATTGTAATATGGACTATAATGTACTTAAGTGCCAACTGGAATAGATATTGTTTAGCTACTTTATCAACCATAGCTTGTTGATGTTTACACATGATCGCTCATGCGGTTTAATAAAGTCCATACGAAAGCACGTCCGTCGTCCTGCCACGCTAACAAACACTTACTACAGGCGGAGCGGTTTAAAGGCACTTCCACTCATCTGCGTTTTTCACAAATCGACAACCAAATGATCGGGACAGGAGGTCACCTTCTTGATTATAACTGGATTATTCATGCTGAGCACTTAAAAAACTAACATCACCGATCAAACAGATACAATTTGGCATAGAATGACTAATATTGCTATTTTAAGATTCGTGGAAGGCTTCTTATAATCAACACCATCCAGTTCACATAAACCACATCCATTCATCGTCGTTATGATCAAATACTAGAAATGCTGAAATCCATACTGCCAGAACAATGTTTCACAAATCCGATTATGGAACACGAATTAAAGAATTGGATGAATAGTAACTATCTGATTGCTGTTTGGCGCCATCTAATAACAAATGATAAACACACCTTGATGGATGCAAGCTCATACGTGGAGGTGTCGCAAGGCAAACGCTCGAAATGGTAGTTTCCATGGTTGATCCAACAATTTTCACACGCCCCTTAGCAATCCCAGCGCCGGACTTCGGTGGCGCCACGTGGCAGTTTACGCGCCAGTGATCACAAAGATAAAACGCCATCCATATAATATGATCACGATCTAGCGCAGTTAACGCCTCAAACAGCCCCTCCTCTTAATTCTCGTGTTTCCATTAGGTGAATTTAGGACTGAAAATCCACTTTCTACTTTCATAGTCAATGGAATCCAGTCGATGAGCATAAATAAAGTTTGATGAGTTGAACCCTGAACCCGTTTCCCTGCGGTGGACTTGGACTCACCTGCAGACCGTTTACCTGCAAATGTGCAGCAGGGAAAACGTCTCTACCAGATTAACTCTGAGGACCATGTGACGCTCCCCGCCGCCATTCAGAAACGGACCGCCAAAGACTCACGTAGAACTATAGTTACCCCGCTACTGCTCTAAGCTGGCCCCCCACCCCAGAATGTACCCCACGGCCACAGCATCTGCAGAGGACGACTTCCTGCTCCGTGTTCAAGAATGACACCAAGAAATGGCTCAAAGTTCTGATCTCCAAGATCCACAAAGAGGAGGGAATGATGACGACCCCCCCAGGACAGGCGGGGGGACGGGGGCTCCTATCTTTACAGGTTTCCCTCTAGAGAAAACTGGGCCTTGGCTCCAGAGATTGGGACTTTCCCGAGTGTTCACCTGATACCGCCATCCCCTGACCCATGCTGTAGGCTGCCCCTGTGTTCCACATGTTCTCGGATGGGGAGGTGTAGTGTGAGCCAGGAGGGGGGTTGGGGGTGGTGCCTGTGTACCTGCAAACAGGAACAACCGTTGGAAGCAGGAAGGGGGGAAAGCTGCCCGCCGACACGTGCCGGGGGTGCAGCGGACACACCTGCGTCTTCCTCACAGCCGGAGCTCACCTGAAAAAGGGGTTCTTCAAGTCCAGGAGGTTACTGGACTTCGATCCGGTCTGGTCCACCTGGGCAACAATACTGATATCATAGCTTTGTCTGTGGGGGAGAGGAGCGGACAGCTGGATCAGATTTGGTCGACCGGTCAGAACCGCACATTTACAGCTCATGCAGAAGCGATGAAGACGAGCAACATTTTAGAGGAAAGCTCCGCTCGGACCGGAACCCAGGCGTACCGTTTGTTGGCCACCAGCAGGGCGGTGCCGGACAGCGTGTCCCCGGCTTTGGTGAAGAGGGGGGACTGCAGCAGACAGCGCACCTGGTACCAGTGTGTGAGCGGCTCTGTGGGGGCTGTGGACAGCCACACGGTCATCCTGCAGGGGGAACACGAGACACGTCTGAATGAGCGTCTGCAAACACCCGCACAGGTGTGGAGCAGCAGGTCACTTACACGGATCCCATGAACGCCACATCGAACCAGAAGGCCAGACCGTGCACCAGGCCCGAGTGCATCATGTGGAACTTGAAGGGAATCTCTATTCTACAGCAGGAAGACAGACGTCAACGGGAATCGAACCGACGCAGAGACACACAAACAAACGGGAATCGAACCGACGCAGAGACACACAAACAAATGTGAATCGAACCAACGCAGAGACACACAAACAAATGTGAATCGAACCAACGCAGAGACAGACAAACATCAACGGGAATCGAACCGACGCAGAGACACACAAACATCAACGGGAATCGAACCGACGCAGAGACACACAAACATCAACGGGAATCAACCAGCGCGGGAACACACAAACAAACGGGAATCGAACTGGCGAAACACACAAACATCAGCAGGAATCAGACCAAGCATGAAGACACACAAACAAGCAGGGAATGAACCGAAGCGCAGAAACACACAAACATCAGCAGGAGATCGAACCAACGCAGAGAACACACAAACATCAGCAGGGAATGAACCAACGCGAGAGACACACAAAACAAGCAGGAAGTAGTAGCATGAGAGACACACAAACATCAGCGGGAATCCAGACAGCATGAGAGACACACACAAACAAGCGGGAGATGAACCGGCGCGAAGACACACAAGCATCAGCGGGGTAAGACCCATGAGAATACACAAACATCAGCAGAATCCAGACCAACGCAGAGACACACAAACATCAGCGGAATCGAACCAGCATGAGACACACAAACATCAGCGGAATCGAACCAGCATAGAGACACACAAACAAACAGAATCGAACCGACATGAGAGACACACACACAAACATCAGCGGGAATCGAACCGTAGAGACACAAACATCAGCAGGGAATCGAACCGACGCAGAGACACACAAACTTATCCAGCAGAATCAGACGGCGCAGGAACACAAGCATCAGCGGGGAATCGAACCTGGCCTTGAGAGACACACAAACAAAGCGGGGAATGTGAACCAAGCATGAGACACACAAACAAGCAGGGGTCGAACGGCGCAGAGACACACAAACATCAGCAGGGAATCGAATGGCGCCCAGAGACACACAAACATCGCCCGGGAATCAGACGGCCTTGAGAGACACACAAACATCAAGGAATCGAACCCGGCGCGAAGACACACAAATAAGCGGGAATCGAACCGGCATAAAGACACACAAACAAGCGGGAATCCGAGACCATGAGAGACACAAAACTATCAGCAGGGGAATCGGAACCAGCGCAGAGACGCAGAGACACACAAACAAACGGGAATCGAACCGACGCAGAGACACACAAACAAACGGGAATCGAACAAACGCAGAGACACACAAACATCAACGGGATTCGAACCTACGCAGAGACACAGAAACGCACGCTCACCTGTACAGGTCCTCCTCTTTGGCCTCTAGGAAGTTAACGGTGTATTTGACCGACTTGGCCATGAGGATTCGGATGTCGAAGGTGTCCTGCAGAGAAGAAGTAGAACGCCGTGAGCCCAGAGGCGGTCCCGGTCCACGCCGGCTCTGTGACGGACACATACCACGATCGGCTGCCGGAAATACTCGTCCACGGCTGCTCCTCGCAGGGCGGACAGGTCCACACCGTGGAAGGAGGGCTGATACCTGAGAGGCAGGTGGAACACGGACAGAGTTTTACCACGTTCTGGTCCAGAACCGAGCCGTTCTGGTCTAGAACCGAGCCGTTCTGCTCCAGAACCGAGCCGTTCTGGTCCATGACATAATCTAGGGGCAGGGCCGCATGAAAGAGCGCCAAATCCAACATGTCAGACGCCGCCATAACAGACGATCTGCCAGAGGAACATCACCACGATGTCCAACAGACATCATTCACTGATGACCCATAAAATGAAATACTACACACTTTAAAGCAAAATAAAATAAGAATTAAAAACAAGGAAGCTAAAACAAAAACCAAACAGAAGTGCTGAAAGATTATTTTTCAGGTTTTCATGGTTTTTAATGAGCTAAAATGCTTTTTTTCAGATTCATTTTTTAAAATGGAAATTATTCCAAAGATGCAACCAAACGTGACGGATTCCTAGCGTGTATTAAACGTCTACATGTAAATCATGTGAACAGGAAAACAACAGTAGTTTTACTCAGAAGGACACGCCCACTGCGCTTTGGGTCAGAGAAACAGCTGTTATTGTTTACAGTTGATGTTTTAGACACGAGCTAGAAAACGCCGCAGAAGAGTCCAGCGACGTAGAAGCCACAGCTTCCAACGGCTTATCAGTCCAATTCAGCCAAACTCAATCAAGATTCTGACAGGACTCTGAGGGCTGGTAGAAATCTGAATGTGGGCCCACGGGCCGGACTTTGGACATGCCTGTTCTGAAGGTTCAATCCAAAAATGGAAAAAAAAAAAAAAACTTTTTTCTTTCATTCTAGGTCTTCTTCTCTACAGAAATGATGATCTGGGATAATATTTATCCACCCAAAGTCACAAATCAATCATTTTACCTTGATGCATATGATGCAGACACTGAAACAACATTTTTCTGAAACCTGGAGGCTACAGGTCTGATGTGATACAGAAACTTTCTTTCAGCTCAGATAAAAACCTCCTCATCGCCATCAACCACGCCACACGCCAACGTTTGAACCACCGCTCAGATGTTTGCACCAAACCAAAGAAGTCCTGCATTTCTGCAGACAGGAAGCACCTGGAGACCCACTGAGGCTGCAAACAGCTGTCAGCTTCACTCTATACGTCAGCTGTGATCATCTCTGACTGTGATTGGTTTCCCGCCCTCGCCGCCCCGCCACATCCTCCTGTCCTTACCAGAAGTTGGCTTTGGTGAACTGCTCCATGTAGAGCTGCTCGTCTGTGAAAGGAGCCAGGTGGACGTCTCCGATCGTGGGGAACATTTTACCTGAAAGGCACAGAGGACGGTCAACAGGAGAACCGCAGAAGATCGCACACAGGCTCAGGCGGGGGGGGTCAGCAACCCAGGGCAATTGTAGTGAGATGATAGGCGGAGCAACATGAGCGCATGCCTGTGGTCAGAATATTATCGCCGTCTGTGGACCGAAAGCTAGTGCGACTCCGTGTATTCAAGGTTTTTAAGATTTTTTTCGACCCCGCGGGAATCCTGTACACCCCCCCCCCCTCACTGCTCACCGTTGGGTTTGAGGAACTTCTTGGCGTGCAGGTAGCTCTCCAGCATTCGCTCGTTGAACAGCATGTAGCCCATGGGCTCCGAGATGATGATGTCCACCTGCTCAGGTAGTGTCACCTCCTCCACCTTCCCTGGGATGACCACCACGCGCTCCCCCAATCGGTTACTGTTCACCAGCACCTGTCGGGCAGAGGGGGGCCGTGTCAGAAGCCTGGCGACGCTTCGCAGGTGAAGGTCGGACGCCTTAGATGAAAGTACGCACCTCTGCGTGCTGAGCCATGGTGCTGGCCTCCACGGCGTACACCTTCCTGGCTCCAGCCTGGGCGGCGAAGAAGGACAGGATCCCCGACCCACAGCCCACATCCAGCACCACCTGCAGGGGGCAGCATTCATCGCCAGCCTTAGCTACAGTTCTGCCCCAAAACGTGGCAGCACCTTTAGAGGTGCTACAGATGTTTCTGGGAGGAAAGGAATCTGGACAGCATGCGTCAGCAGGACCTCAGTGCGTGGATCGAGTGGGTCAGATTTCAGCGCTCTCAGCATTTCTTCACTGCCAACATCCATTACCTTGTCCTTAAAGTCTGTGTGGTTCTGCAGGATGGCCCGTTGGTAAGTTCCTGTCCGGACGTAGTCCTGCATCATGTTCTGCTGCTGGGACAGGTACCCGTAGAACTACCAACAAAACACAGAGGTCAAAGGTGAAAGGGACGCTTTCCTCACGCCAGCACTAATCTGCTCGTCCACTTCCCCTCATGACCGCCGTCACCCACAGAGATGCTTTTCCTTCAGCCTCATCCAAATCCTTGAAACCGAACATTCCTGCATGAATGCATTCATGCCTCCCAGCATGCACTGCAGAGACTGGGGTTGGGCCATGGCCCTTAAATCGTCAGCTGACGATGTTTGCAGTAAACCATCGGGAGGGAGGATGACATCTGCGGGGGGGGGGGGGGGGTATTTTTAAATGTTCGTTCATATATAATTATTATTTGTTATTTTACTTTATTACTTTTTAATTTTATTTCCCAACTAATGACTCATCCGCGATGATCCAGTAGTCGCTCCTGCACCTGATTAGTCAAGTCGACCGGTGGACCGTAAATATATTCCCTCATGTTTACGTTCAGCCAGGATGCAGATTGCAGCGTTTCTGGATGGATTCATGTCCATCAAAGGCTAAATGTTGTTAGCCTCTCTTAACCTTCTTCCAGCTCCGTTCTTCCACAGAAAAAGCCCTGACCACACGGATTAAAATGGAGCAAACAGGTGCTTCATAATAACATTAATTAAAGCACGTTTAGAAGATCATCTGGTATATTACGGAGCTGCCAGATATCCATGGATGTAGCCTCTCAGTGGGACTCATTTCCTCTGCCTGTATTTCAAACACTACTGCGGATGTGGGAATGATTTATTCCGACCTAAAGTGTGAACGTTTGTTCTAATCGGAAAACGTTTTTCTGGGCCCATTTACACGGTTGGATTCTGATCCGACCATTGATCCCATCAAGATATTTTCCGCATCTAACCGCGGCTTATGGCGTCGACTGGCAGCGTGGCGGGGGCGTGGCATCACCATGGTGTCTCTCCATCGTGATGTCAGTCACACATCCCCATTGTCCATTGGCACAACCCTAGCAGAGACCCGCTGCTGCTTCCCAGCATGCACTGCAGAAGCCCAGTGCTGCTGCTGCTTCCCAGCATGCACTGCAGAGACCCACTGCTGCTGCTGCTTCCCAGCATGCACTGCAGAGACCCGCTGCTGCTGCTGCTTCCCAGCATGCACTGCAGAGACCCACTGCTGCTGCTGCTTCCCAGCATGCACTGCAGAGACCCACTGCTGCTGCTGCTTCCCAGCATGCAGCAACTGGTCTCTGTAGCAGCAGCTGAGCTCCTGTAAAATCAGATTTTACGGAGCAGAATCCTCCTCTGGAGCCGGATGTGAAAACATTTTTTTTCAAATTATCTTTTCATAATACAGATTTCAATCAACTTTATGAACTTTTGACACAATTATAGCAGAAAATGTTTTTTGTTCTGCACTTCAAAGTTTCAAATGAACTTTTTGATGCGTTTTCTGCAGAGGAAATGATACTTTGAGTTTTCAGAGTTGACCAAACTATAAATATTTACAAAATAAAACAGCTTTTGACCAGGTGAGTCAAGTGAAACTAAAACATCCAATAACGTGATTTCTTTTCTGGATTTCCTAAAAATGAAGCTCAGGGAAATCAAAACTACCGACATCCTGTAAGCCTGAGTTTACAGAGTAGCTGGAAGGTGTTGTGTAAAACGGGTCGGAGCGTTTCGGCGAGTGTTTTGTGGCGTGTGGCTCTCACCTGGAAGTACTGCACAGCAGAAGACTCCTCGGTTCTCTCACTAAACACAGACTGCTCTCCGGGATGCCCACGGCAGTTCTTCAGGAGGTTATAAAACGACTGAAAGTCTGCAGCACACAACAAAAGCATTTGGTTTTGGCCCCTCTGCACGTTCCCGCCTGACATGTTTTAGCCTCCCTGACTGCTGATGGACCCTCCTTCATTCAGCGCCGTGTACTGATGCCGTGACACGGCAGGAGCGCTTCACCTGCTGACTGCTGTCCTCCTCTACAGGGAACCACGGAGGACTTACACCAAGAGTGATGATCACGCACCTGCGGGCGAGGAGAACTGCAGGAGGACGCTGTTGCAGCCCAGAGTGATGATGAAGGACTGCTTCCCCACGCGGCTGCACTCCGTGTCACGGGAAATCGAACACTTGAACACGCTTGCCTCCTCTCCTGGACAGAAAAGGGGACGCTCAAGTAGGAGAATAGAGAGTTCAGCAAAGAGTCGGTTCAAACAGCTGGAAAGTCTAACGACGGGCAGCAGAGAAGCCGCTTCCCTCAGGAAACTGGCCTCAGCTCATGACATCAGCATGAGGATGACTGGGGTCTAAAGGAGGAAACCTCAACCAATGGTCTCTAAAGCCAGGAAGGACCTTTTCAACAGAATTATAATTCCTTGGCGTTTACTACTCTTTCAAACAAAAACTGCAGAATTCAGGACACATGAGGTGGTTTTGATTCTTTTAAAGCAACCAAACCTTCACAGGGTCAAAAAAACTGTTGTGTTGAATTTAAAGGCCTATATCATAAAGATAAACTTTTTGAGCTTTAAATTGTTTAAGAATTTGTCCCTATAAACAACCCAGAAGCTGTATATGGATCCATTTCTGAATATTCCCCTAAAAACCTGCTCTCCTCCCAATCCAATGGGTCCTCACATTGTGACATCACAAAGTGAGGAACCGCCCCTTCCAGGAAGAGTCTGCACTGCCAGCCCCGCCCCTAGGCTAACAGACACGCCCACTTTCTACGTGGAGTTAGCGGTGAAAGCTTTCCTTTTATATGAACAATCTGCGCATCCATCTTGGCAAAAGTTCGGGTGTTTTTTGTGGGACAAACTCAGACTCTGCTGAGGCCGAGTCTAGGATGAAGTGGGCGGCACCCAAAAGGAGAGAAAGGCGGAGCCTCAGAGATTGAGTCGTCTTACTTCCAGGTAGGAAGAGCTGGAAATAACTCAAAAAATGGTTCTTTACTTTTAAAGACAGCATGATATAGGCCCTTTAAAGTCTGATATCTGTGGCGATTATTCCATTTGTGTTTCAATAATAAACATTCGTAACGCCATGAGCTAAAACATCAAGAAGGCTTGCGGAGAAATTGTCCCACGGAGACGGAGTTCCCAGCAGTCAAGGATGCCCTCGTACTTTGGCTTGGATTGAGAGAGCTTCAAACTAACGTGTCTCACGATCTACAAATGAGTCTGTGTGGACAGACGGATGTCAAACATTGAACTCCACAGTCAGCGGCGGTGACTTCCACAGCTGAGTCTGAGTACGTCTGGACACAAAGCAGTTCTACAAACAGGCGGAGACGATCAACCAGAGGGACCAACGCGGACCACGTCAAAACAGCAGAAGACGGGACTCCATGTGCTGATCAACGACTCATTCTGGGATGTCAGGACCATCCCGTCCTCAGCACCGCCTGCTTTAAAGACAGTTCCACAGTAAGTCAGCATCTTCAGTCAAATGCACCTTGACTGCAAATCAGCCTGATGACTCAGGGGGCAGAAACTGAGAAAGAAGTATTGGTTTAAACAAAGTCCAGTCAGTAAGAAACCCAGACGGACTGCTGACCAACAGAAAACAGAGGCTAGAGCCGCCCCAACACAGTTGGAGTCACTCAGAGGGCTTTTCTGAAAGGTAGGGGCTGAGTCAGACACAGGTTCCATTTAAAGTAAAGTCGGTTTCCATCAGATGAAGACAGGTTTGGAAATGTAAACATGTTTTCATTTAAATCAGTAACTTCATCCATATGAGTCACTTTTGTGTAGACCTGCACAATAAATCATTGTGCATTATGCATATCGCAAAAGATGGTGAAAAACGCAATAAATTATTACTTTAAATGTGTTAAAAAAAATCTTATGGCAGCTTGAAGTATTTAGCTAATCAAATAACTCCATTTATGCATTTGACCAATCAGATGGAGCCCTTTGAAGTTCGGTGCTGACCTCCAATTTAGACCAGTTTTACATAGATATAATTTAAGTTATATATATATATATATAAATTAAGTTATTTAAGTTATACTGACTCTTATTCAAATCAAACTGCAGTGAAATGGTCGATGGCGTATACTACTATAGCGCTTTCCTACCTACAAGGCCCAAAGCTCTACATTCACACACTGATGGTGGCTCTGCTGCTGAACACTGGCACCAACCTCCTACCAGAGGCAAGGCCAGGTTCAGCGCCCAAGGACACTTCGACTCATGGGGGTGCAAGGCGGGAATCGAACCTGCAATCTTACGATCATGGGTCGACCTCCCTACCGCTGCACCACAGCCGCCCGTCTAAGCCAAATCAAATACAACCATTGATTTATACTATTGTCTGGATTGAAGAACAAATTCAATTTCAGACTGCAAGCACTTTAAAAACACTAAAATATAACTGCTGTGTTTATTTTGTTGAGACTGTTAGTCTCAGCAGCCAAATTCGTACATAACAAAGAAGAAGAAAAAAAACATACGAGTCACATATAAGTCGCACTTCTGGGAGAAATTTATTTAACTAAATACGGGAACAAAAAAGGGAAATTTCATCTCGAAAGGCAACTAATATTAATGGAATATGTAATACAAAAATAGTCTGAATATAAATGTGACTACCATAACACGCTGATGCTTATCTAGCTTTAAGAACACTGAGGAATCTGATATGTCAGCAAAACATATGAACAACTGTTCAGAGAACCAGAAAGAACACGCTAGCAAATCACCTGAACCCGTTATGTCACTACAAATCAATAAATCTGTAGAATTCGCCATTTTCTGTGTCGCTTTGGAGCCCGGCTAAGACTGAATGACGCTTCTTCTACGCTGCTGTCAGCAGCAAATATGAATACACGCCTACAGCGCCCTCTAGTGGCTGTTGATGTATAAAAACCACACATGCAAAAAAAAAACATTCATGACTCTTTACTGAACAATACAGTAAAAACAAATACACATTATATGGTTAAATGGCCAAAAGACACATTTAACTAAACTTAAAAAACTTTAAAAAATAATAAAATAAATGAAAGATTTTTTATTAGTTACAGTTTAAATGTAGAAAAATAATTAGTTGTAAAAATAGAAAAACAGGCGAGCTCCTGATTAAAACAGACTATAGAGTTATTTCTTTATTTTTTAGTTGCTAGTCAAAGAAAACGTGAGCCTTTGCTCAAAAACGGACGAAAACCCGGTTCTAGATCAGGTTCTGTTTACATCTGCGATGCTCCCATCTAGGATGAGGAGCAGGAAAGGGGGGGGGGGCTCCACCGGGGGAAGGGGGGGGGGGAACCCGCTTTTTTTCCAATGAGAACAAAGATGAACGGAGGGGGGGGGGGGGTCCCCCCGAAACTCCTCCGAACACCCAAACCCCGGAAAGTGGACTGAAAGTCCGGTTCCGCAGGACAGCCGCCGCGTGGCGGTTCTGCGGGACCGCTGCGCCCCCCAGCCCAACGCAGCAGCCACAGCGGGAAAGCCTACCTAAACACGCCGCCGTTAGCCGCTCCTACCGGCAGCGCGGGCACGACTGCAGGACGTTAGAGGGGAAAAACCCCCAAACTAATCCACCGCTAACGTGCGCGTGCCGGTTCACACACAGGCCGTCGGCTTTGTCTGAGCCGCGTTCACGTTCCCGCGAGCGTCTGCACGCTCCGTGCTGGATGTTGACCCACGACTCTAAACACTCACTGGGCGCGAAAAGTCCCGGCCGAGCGCGGCCGGAGCAGAACACAACCCGAACCGCGCCGGAGTGTGGGGGCTGCCCCAGTCCACGCGGAAGACTGAGCGCGTTCTTTATGTGGGATAGCTCGCGCGGCTAACTGCATGGTTAGCCGCGCGAGCGTTAGCACTGCGCAGATTTCCCGAGGCCGAGGCTCGCGGCTTCCACAGACACTCACCATTGGAGAGATTGATGAGGGCCGCTTCCGGCGAGCTCTTCAACTCCAGCCGCAGCGGCTGCTGCTCCGAGTGCCGCTGTATGTCTCCATTCGCGTCTCCGATGGAGAGGAGCCGCACGCCGGGGAACACAGACGCCGCCATGTTGGAGCTGTAAGCAGACACGGCTGGATGGCGCGCACGTCCGCCCGCGCACCGTTCTCTGCGTGACGATGAACAGCGCCGTCATCCGGCTGGAGCTGGTACTACATCAACCAGATTAATATGGAGTAGTTTTTGTGTCATTATTCCAAGCGCAACACTCCCCGATAGATTGTAAAACGTTAATCCAATTCAATTTTATTTCCATAGCCCATAATCACAAAAACAGTCGTCTGAATGGGCTTCGTACCGGTAATTGTAAAGCAAACAAACTCAAAAGGATCATGAATACATAGAATTCAATAGGAAAATACTAAACTGAAGTAACTAAACAAACTAAACTGGGACTAAACCGTCTCTGCCCTTAGACCCTTCTCCCATTTGGGAAAAACTCCTAAAAATAATGCATTCTGGGGAAAAAAGAAGAAATCTCATGGGTGTCCATATGTTAATAACTTTGTGCGCTCTACAAATTATTTCACAATTGAAACATAAAAATAGCAGAAACTAAAAATTTAACTCGACAGAAATTTCTCTCTCTCTCTCTTCTCTGCTCCAAGAGAGCAGGGAACCGTGTCACAAATGTGCCACAAAAGCCGGCCAATCACAGACGTAGACGGGATGTTGATGCTGATTGGTCAGAAATTATTCCAATCAGGCAACAAACCAAATCCAATGACAAGGTTCAAAAGTAAAATTGTTATTTTACTGTTTCACGTACAAAATTATTTTTTGAACACACAACATTTTTACACTCAAACCAGTGAGGGTTGGAATAATGGCATAAAAATAATCCTTAGTATTTAGAGACCACCGATAGAGATAGACTGCCAAAAACTCCAGGTCTGCTGTCATTACTATACTTTAAACCCACCAATGACACAAGCTCGTATTATGCCATTTTATTTGCTTAGTGTATGTTAATGTATTTTTTCCATTCAGTCACACAGTGAAGAGAGCGCAGTATTGGAGTGATGTGCTGGTTCTTGCTAAAAGATGGGTAGAGGAATTTGGGACCAGCTGGAGACCAGCAGAGACCGGCCAGTACCCCGTACAGAAATACAGTAGTTCAGTCTGGAAACAACAAAGGCATGGATCACTTGCTCTAGGGCATGAGAGGGAAGAGCTTTGCTGATTGTGATAAAAACTAGACTGCACTAACCTGTTTGTTAAATTTAAAATCTCTGTCAAAGTTCAGCGATAGACTCCTAGTAACAGGAGTTAGGAGGACTCAAACCCAAACCCAATGTCTTATTTCGATTCAGCTCCATCCAGGATTCAATGTCTTGTTGGCACTTCTGCAGATCCTCAAGATCCACCAGATTTGACAGAAGGTAGATCTGGTCGTCATCATTGTAGCAGTGGAAGGACTCTTTATATTTTCTAAAAATGGACTCCAGTGAAAATAAAGGATGCCCCGATACAGAGCCCTGAGGTACACCGTGTTATAGAACGAATGTTCATCAGAGAAAAATGACCAGAAAAGCAGAGGATGCTGTGGCATCACTTTAATGTGTGTTGCATTTTAGCAGTGTGCTGCAAAGACAGGCAGAAATATGTGAAGATAATATACAAGAATAGAATGCATTCCATTAAACACAAACCATAGCTTCCGGCTCTGACATCAGACAAATCTCTGGGTCCAGTTTGATAAATAACATTTTAAAAGTAGAAATTCTTCATCAAAACATGTGTGTAACAGAAAAGCTGATGCAGATCCAGAAGAACATGTTCTGCTTCAACCACCGATTACATCGTTGTGATAAAATCCCTCTGATGTTCAGGGATGCGTTTAGCTTTCAGAGTGACGCTGGTGTTTCAGTCACATGATCTGCAGCGGGGGGGGGGGGGGGGGGTCGGGGCAGCAGCAGGGTCGGTACACAGGACGGACACGGGATGCATGACGCTCCACAAACACACGACACGCCATCCTTTCACCCAAGCCGGGATGACGAGGAGCCGGCGGTGCTGCGGCAGCATCTCACAGCAGGACACATGACTTGGGGGGTCTGAATGGATTGTCGCTGGAGGGCACCCCCATCAGCAGCGGGTCTTTGTTAGCGTTCTGCAAACAGAAGTTCTTCAGTTCTGCAGAGGCCTGAGAAACCTGCAAACACACAGAAGGAGAGATTTCTCTGCAAACGTTTGGCATCAAATTCAGCAAAGCAGCTTTTGTTTTTTAAACGCTAAGGTCATCGCGGTGATAAGTGTTCAGTAAAGTTCATTTAAGAGCATTTTGTGTGCTGGGCCCTGCGGGGTGAATCCAAGCCATGTTTCCGCATTGACTGGACTGACTCAGTGTGATGTCATCAACAGGAAATGGTTTTACTTCCAGCTCCAACCAAGTCAGGTCAGTCCAACAGCTTCGGTTGAAGAATTCAGTGGGAAAAGGTTTGGTCCAAAAGTGTCTTATCACCAATAACATCAAAGAAATGTCATCAAAGTTATTCATACATTTTACACTTTTTTTAACAAAATTTTAAAAAGATCTGGACACAAAATGTTCCTTTTGTCCTTCCTCACCAGAACCGGTGCCTTGTCTTTTTTGGTTTTTCTCCTTCACTCAAACATTTGGGAAAGATTCCACTCATTTCATAACAACCCATCTAAGTGAAGACTATCAATTATTATTAATTACACCAGGTAGATTTAATGCAGAGAAATTGTTATACTATAAATATGGCTAAACATTTCATTCACGTGTAAATATGTTAACAAAAAACAGTTTTTTAAGTTTTTTTCCAAAAATAAATGATTTTTATGTCATTAGATTTAAATCCTGCACTAACAAAAAAGCTGTTAGGACAGTTGAAGCATTTTTGAACTTTTGAAACTTTAACAGATTTCTTTACCTTTATTATTGTCGTTTTATTTTTGTCTTTTTTAACCTGATTTTTTTATTGCTATTACTATGGCCTATTTAAATTATTCTTCACTTTTCTGGCAAATGTGAAAATGTGTGTTAATGTTTGGTATTTTGTATGTTCAATATCTGTTAATAAAGTTTATTTGAAATAAATAAAAACCAAAACAGAGTCAGGGCAGTCACCATTTTATGTGACACCGGCGTCACATGTTGAACCAGACGACGCCAGTACTCAGTGATTGGTTGGAGTCAGAGTTTCCATGGCAACCACTCTCACCAATCAGCTTGTTGGAAGACCACACCCCCATCACTTTAAATGGCTCACAGAAAACCTTTTGGATCAAACGTTACAAATGTTGATGTTGTGGCCAGAGGCTCCACTACTTTTATTGAGGCATTCTGATTGGTCAGTTTAAATATCGTGGAAAGAAATGAAGATTATCACATTGATATCTTTAATAACAGGTATCAGATCCAGAACGCAGCCTTCCCACCAGTAGAACGCACTGAGTAACAGCTGCTTATCTCTGTACAGATCGCTCATGGATTCAGCTATTGGAGCCACTTCCTGTTTGGAACGCCAGGGGGAGGAGTCACTCAGTCCAGTCTCTTATACAGTCAATGGAGTCTACCCAGCAACTGTCCAGCAAAAGGCAGAGTACAGCGGAGAGTTTGCTGTGTCCATCACAGGACTCAAGTTAATGTCCATAAACAACAAGACTTTAAATAGAATAATCTGAACTTACCACTGCAAACACAAAGCTGGTTTCCATGCCTGAGCTTTGACATTATTTTGAAAAATCATATTTGCTTCGTGGTCAGCGCTACAGAAATGTTGTCCCAGTTCCTGACCTTGAGACGACGCTGTGCTCAAGAAGGAAGCAGTCAGACAGACTCATCAACACTGTCCTCACCTGCCGAGGTGATTCTGCTGAAATCTGACATGAAGGCTGGGCGTTGGAATCACTGACATGTGCTCCCACACGCTCATGGATGTAACTTTTAAAAATTGCTTCATGCTTTTGCTTTGACGTAGATTATCAGGATGAGGGGATTATCAAGAATCTGTGCCAGATAACAGGTATCAGATCCAGAAACGGTTCCTCCGACCATGCACTTGACTGACTAACAGCTGTTTATTTCTCCATAGAAGCTCCAGGAGATTTTTGGCCTCTTGGAGCCATCACTTCCTCCGTTTGGACAACGAGGGGGAGGGGCCGCTGAGTCTAGTTCTACACACACACCAATGGTCTGCATCCAATATCTGGCCCTGAAGGCGCCGGAACCCAATGCCCAGAAAGACAACATCTTTGTATGCTTCGTCCCACACAGACCTGCACATCCTCCCATCGTCTACACCCGACCTTCAGGGTCGCACTTAGGGCCGTTGTTAAGCTTTTTGTACATGTAGTCTTTGTATTCTGGGCTGTAAAGGTTTTCACCCATCGTCTTCAGCAATGCAGAACATGGGAGTAACAGCATCAGATGGGGCCACAGTTATCAGCAGACTGGAAACCAGTTTCTCAAAGACTTTTGATCTGAATGGTCCTGAATGCCCAGACTCTAGATTCCCACTCTGATCATCGTTTCACTGCGCTTAGCTTTATGAAGATGTCGGTTTTATCACAATCCCAAAATCGTGTCGTTTTTTAGGACATAGTTTCTGCAGAGCGGCAGGAGAGATGTGGGCGGGACTGTTGACGCAGAGCAACCCCGCCCACACTTCCCATCTGTTCACACTCTGTGCTGCTAGCTTACAGCCCCTCCCACTAGTGCAACAAAAATGGGACATTCACACGCTGATGGTGCCACTCCGCAGGAGCAATGTGCGGTTTAGTGCCTTGCCCAAGGACTCTTTGACACTTGGGCCGGCAAGGTAGGAACCGAACTCCTGTCCTTCGCCTGCAGGTCGACCCGCCTCCACCACGGCCGCTCTCTGAGAGGTCTCGGCCCACTCAAGCAGCACTAACGAGCTCTTTCGTTAGCGCTACCAGGTAGATGCCGTCCAGAGCTCAGAGGTGTCAGACTCCTCTGGGGGGCCGCCCTCTGCTGGGTTTTCAGAAACCCCGCCCCTCTTGCTGCTGGTTACCTGGATCAGGCATGCTTCGCCCGTGAAAAGCCACAATGGCAGGTTAGTTGGGAAATATGTAGGAGACCGGCCTTGAGGCCTGGAGTCTGACACCTGTGATGCAGCTCATGAAGAACAGGAAGTTCAGAGTATTTTGGTGGAAAGAATCCTGTTTCTGTCCCAGGACGCTCCACAGATGTCTGAGGGGAGATCCTACAAGAACACGACCAACGTATTCAGAGAGAAGCTGACGCATCACTGAGGACACATTTCTGTGAGGAAACGTCACAAATAAAATGAAAATCAATCATTATGACCTTTTCTAAATAAACTGGATTCTGATCAAACAGAGGAGAGTAGCCTTGGAGAGATGGACTGAGAGTGCAGAAACCGCTAACCGTCTGAGCCAAGAATAACTAAGAATTTATTATTTCCTTCCTGGCTCAGTCCAAACATTGGTTCAGCACAGTCGGGGGTTGTAAATCTGGATTTTATTGCTGTGGGGAGGCAGCGCCGAGCGACTTATGTATGGGTGGGCAATCCCAGCAGGGGGGCCGGTGTGTCTGCATGATTTCAGATATTCCTGCCCTACTCACAGCAGATTACCTGATCAGGTGTGTTCAGCCAATCAGAGCGCAGGAACACATGTCAGCGTTCTCTGAGTCAGCTTCCGCTGTTCTCCAAGCTCAAAGCTTAAGGTCTCATGAGAGTCGCATTTGCTAGGAGACGCTGACGCTGACGGAAGGGAAGCTGTCGTGTCGGATGGAAAAGTAGCCCAGCTGTTCATTTCAGATACAGAAGATGAGGACTTGGAGGTCAGTGACTGAAAATCAAATCACAACCAACTCAGTTTTGCTCCTGCTGCCTTTTTTAAACACACAAGTGTTGTTGAATGAGTGTGTGTGTGTGTGCTGAAGTCAGTGTGTGTCAGAAACGCCATAGCGTGAAAGGTTTAACGCTAACATGCGTGTTTTACCGGTATGTGTTGGCGTGAGCCGCCCTAACACCCCCCACGCCTTCTGTGTGTGTCAAACACCAGAACCCCCCAGGACTGGGCCCTATGGTCATGAAAACACGGTCCTGTTTTGTTCGCTGTGGGCCTTGGCCATCGTACTCAAACGTGATCTTTAGCGCTGAAGGCTGCAAAGTCTCGGATTTAATCTCTTTCACTTTGGACAAAAGGGAACTTTTCCACGCCCCAAAGCGCCGTGAGGACCGGTCAAGCCTTTGGGTCACTCCGTGGATCAGAACCGCCATCTGCCAGACGGCATCTGTTTTAGAGACTTTCTGATCTTCTCTGGGGTATTGCAGTCCTCATCATCCTCTTCTTGACCAGTTTTGCAACTTTAACTGTCAGATGTTTGGCGTTTTTCTTTTTCTTCTTTGTTCAGAAAATCCCTACTTGGCTGAGTCCCAGATGTTAGAACCTCTGAGAACCTTCCAGCTTTTCTGTTCGCTGAAAACTGGTGACCTTTCTCTGGGAACTAGTTCCAAAGGGACGCATTCTGAACTGGTTTACCCTGTTTTAAAACAAACAGCCGCCCAGTCACACAACAGTGCAGTCAACAAAGCGCCCAGTGTGCTGCTGCAACAGCCGCGGCTCTGTTCGGGAACACGGAAATAACAGTCGAAGCCAGGCGTTCGAATCCCAGAGGCATGAATGTAAATAAAGCGTCTCGTGACCAGCGGCTGCCTCCGGCTTTTATTTTAAGAAATCCTCAACTTTTGCTTTTGGAGTTTTTCGGGAAAGGTTTAGAAAACTCTGACCGATCCAAACTTGCGTGAGTTGTAAATGCAACGCGCAGGCGCTTTCACAGGCTGCAACGCTGCACAAAAGCCTGCAACTATAATCACGCACCTAACGCGCAAAACATCTAATACACGAGCACTTTCACCCTCAGGCGGTATTGCTTGCCGGCAGCTGACCCGATTCATGGCGGCCTGGCGGCAGCGGCAGAGACGGAATGCGAAAGCGCCGAGAGAGCGGCGCGGCCTCAGCTGCGGGAGAGCGCCTCTTCCGGTGCGAACCCTTCACAACTTTGGTTTTCGGGCACAGCTGCTCCCGAGGTAAGACGTTTAACCATCCGCTTACAGTCACGGTTCACACCCGCGCAGGTTTGACTCAAAAGAGAAAGAAAAAAAAAAGAATCAGAACTTAACTAGAAGGAGCTGCTTTTCCAGAAGAAACTGCAGGTTGATGCTCTGAATTAAACTGAAACTTAAAGGATCACAATTGGCAATAAAGAAATAAAGAAGTGAAAACAGCGCAATAACAAAAAATAAGATATGATTGTGAAAAATGCCAGAGCCGGGTATCAAACCAGCGAGCTCCTGCACCAAGGATTCCCCATGTGTTTCAATGGAGGCAAAACTTGGAATATCTGGAAAGGTTTAAGGATTTGAAGGAACAAAAGTCATATCTAGTAAAAGATGAAAGAGTTAAACTCTTTATTTCTTTAATAAAATAAAGAAAAATATAACCTGACCGTCTTTGGATGCTGGAGTTTCAGCCCAACTGCATAAAGATGGTATGGGGGTGGGGATAGGTCATGGCTCACCCCTTGGATTCACGTTGTTCTTTACTGGGGGCGGGGGACTCTGCTTCCAGGTTGGGGTCAAGTGACCAAAGAATATGTTTTTGATATGTTTATCAAATAAATGAAATAAAAAAACATCTCAGCTTAAAATCAACAAAGATTTCTAGAACATGAGTAAAGTGATTTGTTGGAGGAGGGAAATTCCACTTTGTCCCAAATCTACTCAAGTCAAAGTAAAAGCATGAAGCAAAGATTTTAAAAAGGTACATCCATGAAGGTGTCAGAGCAAATGTCAGTGATTCCAACCTTCATAGTCAGATTTCAGCAGAATCAATTGCGTATAGGTGAGGACAGTGTTTGAGTCTGTCTGACTGCTTCCTCAGACACAAGCTGCCAGTCCTCAAGGTCCAGGAACTGGGACAACATTTCTGTAACGCCGACACGAAACCCAAATATGATTTTCAAAATAATGTCAAAGCTCAGGCATGGAAACCAGCTTTGTGTTTGCAGTGGTAAGTTCAGATTATTCTATTTAAAGTCTTGTTGTTTATGGACATTAGCAGGTCCTGTGACGGACTGGCAAACTCTCCACGCTGTACTCTGCCTTGCCGACAAAGTGCTGGGTAGACTCCATTGACTGTATAAGAGAACTGGACTGGAGTGATTCCTCCTGCCTGGAGTTCCAAACACGAAGTGGCTCCAATAAGCCAAAATCCCGCAGACGTCTGTACAGAGATAAACAGTGACTCAGTCGCTCTACTGTTCTGACTGATACCTGTTATTAAAGATATTCTTGATAATTCTTGTTTTTTTCCACTTCATATTTTTCTGTAGGTCAAGTAATTCAACTCATAAACAGACCAATGAGATTCTCCACTAAAAGTAAGTGGTGTCATGTTGAAGATGTAAAATGTTTGATTGACAGATTCTCCTGCCACTTTCAAAGTGGTAGGGTGACTTCAACATGCTCACCCTTGATTGGTGGGAGGGGGCTATGGGAACTTTGGATCAGGCCAACTCACAGACAAATTTGACCACTTGCCTGTTCCAACATTTTTGAGTACGCCTGTATTGGGGAAAATACACTTGACCTGACATCTTTGGTTGGTTTCAAAGTAACTCCCCTTTTCTGGGTGATGTCAACACACTTATTATTGACTTCACACATCTGTTCCTAGATACAGTCTATGGTAGACTCAGCATTCATGATCGTGAATGGAATTTAGTAGGTATGAAAAGGGATGCATGGTAAATGGCGTATACTTAGTGCTTCTCTACCTTCCTCGAAAGCCCAAAGCGCTTTACAGTCACAGTCCCATTCACTCCAGTCACACACACATTCACACACACATTCACACCGATGGTGCCCGCTGCCGATGGTATGGTATGGATGTGCATCTTTGTGTATATATTCTTGGGATGAAGGAAGGATGAAGGAAATGTTTTTCATTTGCCCACATCATTAACCAAAGTGCTTTAGGTTATGTATGTCTTCCACTGTAACGCCTCACTAAACGCCTTTTGAATGTTTTGTTTGAACAGGCAACACGTACGGACCAAAAAACACAGTTACATCATGACCACAGTCTAAATGAACAATTAAATACTAATTAGTTCACTTTTTCAAAACTGGAAAATGTTACAGAGATGTAAAACTGCCCTTTACACTGCCTTCATTATTCTCTGACATCTGAGATAAAAGATGAAGTTCATCGTCTCACACGATAGTGTTTTGGTAGTTAGGGTGGGAATTTGGACACAGCCAAAGACTTCCAACGGCAACTAGTGCCAAAGTTTTTCCGATTGCCCATTAACCGTATACGAGAACTGGTCTGAGTGGCCCCTCCCCCTGGCATTCCAAACAGGAAGTACCTGCTGGCTCCAAGAAGCCAAAATCCCATAGACTTCTATGCAGAAATAAACAGCTGTTACTCAGTTGTTCTATTGGTCAGAAGAACTGTTCTGGCTCTGATACTTTTTTTAACGTCTTCTTGATAATCCTCTCTTTTTTATCATGATATTGTTTCCTGTAGTTCAGGTTAATCAAGTAATAAACTGACCAGTCAGATGCCTCAATAAAAGCATGTGGTGCCCACTGGCCCCCACCTCGAATGCTTGATTGACAGATTCTGCAGAGCTGCTTTCAGTGGAAAAGGTGTGGACTTCCAGGATGCTCCCAACGTTGCCACAGAAACATTGATTTAGACAGACTCTGACCAATCCCAGTGGTCTGGCTCCAACATGGCGATCCGAATTGTGGAAAAATGGCAACTGAACTGGCTTCATTTGGCAGGAGCCAGATTAAGGCATTTTCTAAGGGAGACAATGCACTCGCTCAGTCCAGTCCTCTTCTACAGTCAATAGCTGTGGAACAGGGCAAATGTGGTCGACCTTGGAAAGTCTCAGAAGTTAGAACTCTGTCTTCCCCTCTGGTCATCGGCGGAAACCGTCTCCAGAGTTCTGAGTGCACTCCATCTCCCAGCAACCCCAGTGCAGTTTCTGGATGCCACACACCTGACTCTCATTTGCAATCACTTACAGTCTACTTCAGCACTGCACCGTGCTGCACTGTGTCTTCTCTGATGCTTCCATGCTCACCGTTGACCCCTGTCGGACCCTGATTTAGCTTTGTGGACCTTTAGCTGAGCTAATAAAGTTGGATCCAGACGTCTGCCTGTTCGTGTGACATAAAGTAGCTGGTTTGGTTCCCATTTCACCTGCCCCTTTGTGTCACTGTGTCCTTAAAGTCCCACTTTAATCATCTTTTGATCCATTTTTTTTACAGTTTTTCCAGTGGTCGTCCAATTATGATGATGCTGTTTTAGGTTAAATCCAATAACTGTCGTCTAGGACATAGTTTCTGCAGAGCGGCAGTAGTTCATTAGAAATTAAGCTTCTCCTCACAGAAAACACAATTTGTCTCCAAAGAAAGAGGCAGCTCGGTTTGAGAATTTACTTCTGAGCACATCGGAAACCGTCTGGAGCGTCCGACAGGCTTCTTCCGAGGCGTTAAGGAGCCAGGACTCTGCCACAAACTACCAGTGCGGTCCATCTGTGAGGCAGCTTGACCTGAACTGGGTCATCGTCCGATCAATGATCCAAAACAGCAGCAAATCTCAAATAAAGCAACGGCAAAGACAAAAATCAGTTTGTTGAAAGGATTTAGTAAAAGTCCAAATATTAATTTACTTCATTGAAGTAAAGAAAATTGAAGCACATTGTAAAGAGTGAGTGACAACATCTTAGAGGAAACCAGAAGTTCATGTTTCTGCCGCTGAAAGGGGCTTCTGATGATGGTATGTAAATGAATTATGCACACACTGCCGCTGCTCTTTGGGGTTTTCCCCTTTTTTATGGTTAGAATCCAGCAGGCAAATCCCAGCATGAAGGAATTCATCAGGACCTTGAATGATAAAAGGAGACGAAATGCCACCACAGGATTTAATTTAGTTTGGGACAGAAAAACAGATTCGACCCTCCAATGATGGAGTTTTGAGGAACTTTCTTTGTTCTCTACGGCACACCTGAAAATTCCCTCTTTTCTTAGCCCTTTGGTGGTCATGAGGCCGAGGCTGCAGGAAATGCTGGATGCTGTTGTTTGTCAAACAAACCCGTTTTCATGACGGTACAGTCAATCTCCCTTTCCTGCTTGCAGCGCTTTTCTCTTATTTGGAGTCTGTGGCTGGTGTTGGCAATATTTACGGTAGTCTCTTTCTCTGCTGTCTTTTTCATTGACAGGGTGTCAGTTTGAAGCGATAAACCTAGCAGGAAGGACTTGAACGTGTCCGTTTCCCCACCCACAGGCATGAGGGCATGAACTGGCCCCCGTCTGCGGTTCGGGCGTCTCGCCAGTCGCCTGTATAGCAGACCTCCTTCCGTTTTCTGATCACATGCTGCTGACTTTTAATGTCATTTCAGCCTCCAAATCCAACCCTCCACCCACAATGACCCATCCCAAAATCAATGATATCGGTCCTATCCTCACACATCGAAAACCTCCCCAGTCTTCCCTGAATCGAATCTCCGAGGTCGAATCTCCTCCCCAGACTTTGAAGGTTTTAGCTAAAAAAACAGACTTTTATCTTCAGGAGGTTTGTTCCATAACATTTAAGACTCTAATGGTTAGTGACTTGAAAATTAAGCTCTCTGTCACATACTGAGGATTCAGGAAAATCCTTTTTTTATTTGCTAAGAAGAAAGTAACAATGAAGAAACCCCTTTCAGTTGACTTTTACTGAGCCTGTTCTAATATCATAAAACTATAAATAATAAATCCTTTTGAAATTTAGAACAAGTGTTTGCACTTTCAACATCGACATGCTGGAATGCAGCAGCGATGCATTCACTGTCCCCACCGTTGGGTTCAATGACGTAACACACGGTTCGGTTGAGGCATGACTTACTATTGTTGAGTTATCTAAATGCAAGCGGTTCAGAAAGGAGGATTCAGTTTTTGTTCCTACAGTTGGTGGCAAAGACTTCAACCTTCAATACACTCCAGGAAAAATCTGCAGCTTCTCACCGTTTTGTCTCACAAATTTGATCAGTTCTGTTTAACAATGTTTAACAAGTGTGAAGTTCACAGAAACCCTCTTTTTTTATACTCATGTAATCTTAGTTTGCAGAATAAATGCTTTGCATTTCCTTTGTGTTACGACTGATTTGATCATTTTCACTCTAAAGGTTTCTGTCGTTAGTGATTAGCTACAGAATATTTATTATTTCAAAGAAATATCATCATTGTTTAAATGTAGGAAATATTTTTGATGGATTCTACTTCATATGTATGCTTTAATGTGTTCTGGATGTTTTCAAATGTTTTACTGTTTCGTTATTATAATTTGAATTTTTTTGACGGTTTTGACAAAATCCTTCTTTTCCTTGTTACCTTATTTTCATGCATGAACCACAGATGTATAACTTTTATATCGCGTATGCAGCGCACATGTCACGTTAAGATGACCTAACTAAGGCACGAATCATTAATCCTGAACGTGGTTCATTCATGACACATCTGTGAAAATTTCACGTAAAGACCACAACTTTTCTCACTTTTTCCCTGTAGATTCACGTATCACCGACTTTCATCTGTGCAATATGTGCAAAATGTACTAATGGCTGTGTGACACGGCCTTAGGAGCTATTTCAGACAGCGAGCTTCATCAGCTTCTGATTCATCACGATTTGAATAAAGAAATACTCATAAAAGCAGTTTTAATCTTAAATCTTCCTCTTCATAAAAACATGCCGCAAGAACATGTTAAAACCTCAAAAATACCAGGTTTATTATATAACTATTCAGAATTCTCAATGCAGAAGAGTGTTTGATGCTGTACTGCATGTTATTCAGGGGTTTCTACAGCGCTCATCCTCTGACTAAATCCTCCTGATGCATTCAAATCCCCTCTGGTCGTTTCTGCTTCACTTCTGCTAAACAGTTGAACTCAAAAATCAGAGCTTTAATCCACAATAATTTAGTTTCTGTTCCATCAGCTTCCTTTTATTGGGCTAATTTCACTTCTAACATTGAATGGAAAAAAGTCTGATCTTTACCACAAAAATAATTCTTAACAAATAAAGTCAAAGAAATCTCTTTTAAACTCCTACACAGATTTCATCCAGCAAAGCATTATTTAACTAAATTTAAGGCTGACATAAACACCAGCTGTACTTTCTGCCAGAAACAACCTGAGACCTGCTCTCATTTATTCTGGTCTTGTGAATTCACATTCACAAATTTATCACTGACTCTATTTTTGCTGACATACAACTTTATTATAAAAACCTACCATTTGGTTTTCATAGCTTTGATGTCAAAGACTGCAATGCTTTCTTTTGTGTAAACATGTTCTTATTTATAGCTAAATGTCATTTTCACAAAAGCAAATTTTCCAATTAAAACCCTGATTTCTTTGTGTTCAAACTGGAACTGCAGAAATATTTAAACTTAATTTCAGCTTCAAAAAATACATAAGCTCAAAAAACAATTAATATTTGTAAATCTTTTGGACTACTGACATAAGTTTACTTTTGCATTTTCTCTTTTTTTCTGTTTATTTCTTTTTTCTTTATTCATTTGAATTTTTATTCCCTTTTGTGATTGTTACTAATAGATAAAATCTCCCTAAGGATGTAACACGTTTATTCTGTATTCAGAATTGTAATGTACATTATATGTGCATAAATGTTGCATTTTCCTGTTCTGTATGTTGCAATTGTTTAAAAAAAAACTCCAAAATACATCCCATAATAGTCATTGGAGTGGGTCTTTAAAATAATCTAGTTTTCATTTTACACATTAAATAAAAGTCTTTGATTCTGATCAAAGGATAAATCTGGTGTAAAACGTGTTCATCCTAAACCTGAGGAGGCGGATGTTGTCAACATGCACTGTCAATAAAGGTATTTAAAAAAAAAAGAACAGAACACATCACAGGTCAGGTGGGAACTGCTTCCGGTTTAAGAGGGGTCACGCAAAGAGGCAGAACATCGAAAAGGGTTAAAAGGAGAAAAAATGTTGCTACAGGTGAGTGTTTGGGGCTGCTTCGCTCACGCGCGCGGACATGCGGTTGAAAGCGGGGCGAGCGCGCGGAAGGAGCTCGCGCTCGCCGCTGTCAGCTGCTAGCTAGCTAGCTTGTGTAACTGTTCCAAGTCGAGTTAAAATGAGTCTCTAAGAGGCTCCGCGCGTTTAAAGGAAAAAAACACGGTTGGGGTAGAGGCGTCAACATCACGGGCTTGGAAAATAACTAAAAACGAGCCAAGGTTGATTTCTCACCGATAGAGAAGCTCAAAGGGACCGAGACGACGACAGATCCCAGTGTGACCGTCAGCCATCACTGTTCACAACATCAGAAAACTGTAAGGCAGAAATCCAATGTCGTGTGTTTAAAGGGGTTTACATTTCTCACAGTCTGTGTGGATGTAGAAAGTTGAGAGTCAAACCTTCTTTCCAGCATTTTGATTTTTAAATGTATACATTGTAGAGGTGTCTCACGGCATCACACGGTGGTAAAGAGGAAATGCTGCTGCTGCTGCCATCCGTTTCTGCAGCAGTTCCAGTGTAAAGCCTTGCTGCAGAGTTTTGGACCAATTGGAGACGTTGAAGAGACTTTCTGTTAAAACGGCTAGAAGAGAATTGCAGTGGTCTAAACGGGAGGAGATAACGGCGTGGATGATCAGCCCGATGAGAAAGATGATCCGATCAGATTAGGGGGCCATCGGCGCCGGTGACCTCCAGAGGAGCTCGGATGTTTCAGGAACGGATTTGGAGTCCAACGCCTGTCCGTGACGGGGACCCTGACAGGAACCTGAGGATTGACGGGAACGCGTACGCTCGGCATACAGAAGTGACCTTAAGCGCGTCCAGACAAGTTCAAAACATCAAAAGGAGTGATTGTTAAAATAGAAATGTAAAGAACTGAATTGAACATGACCGTCTTTAACCTGGATTTCTGGAAGTCTGTTCCAGATCTGTGGAGCACAGAAGCTGAACGCTGCTTCTCCAGATGAGAAGCAGCGGCGAGGACTGGCTGGTTCATACGGGGTCAGGAGGTCAATCCTGTATTTTGGAGCTAAACCAGTCAAAGCTTTACAAACCAGCAGCAGATCTTGAACGTCTGTCCTCTGGCAGACAGAGGAAAGACCTCAGAACTGGACCCGTGTGGTTCTAGTTTATTGGTTCCTCTGAAAACCCAAGCAGCAGAGTTCTGGACCATGAAGACATGGACTCGTCAGATCCGGTTGTTGCACTTATAGATTTCTCTCGTGGTCGTCTCGTAAACATTTGGAGTGATTTCTGTTCATTGAAAACCGTGAAATCTCAACGAAGGCCGTGGAGCCGATGACCTTCCACGCTGCTCTGTCCTCTCCTTAACTGTCCAACGCTTGGTGTCTTCCTAAAAATATGATAATAAGTCCACACAAACGAGTTTTTGATGTTGTCGTCCATGACTTTAGCCGTGTGGAGGCGACAGCACCACCTGCTTTCAGTTCTTCAGGCCGTCTGCTGCCACGCAGACGCAGGCGTCCGTCCCTTTGGTGTCAATCGTTTGTTCTGTATTTTTCAGAGGGTATTGAACTTTGGGTGCCTGACGCTGAAGCACAGCAGATGCATCCAGCACAGTCCTGCGTGGAGGAGTCCTCTCATACCCATTGTCGTCGAGCAGACGGTGAGACGTGTCTCTGTGATGCTGTCTTCTGCTGGACGGACAGTTTTATCATGTATGATGCTTTTGGATCCGCTCGGCGTCTGCTCTGCATGTCCACAGCCTTTCAGTTGCACTCTGGAAAACAGAGCATCAAACCTGAATCCAGAACCTCAGACAGCCTCAGAGCTGCAGGCATGCAGGAAGTGGTTCTGTTGGAACCAGATTTCAGATACTGTCTTCTGTTCCTCAGGGAAGGGGGGAGAGAGCTTACGACATCTACTCTCGCCTCCTGAGGGAGAGGATCATCTGTGTCATGGGGCCTGTGAGTATTCAGACATACCACTGCTTTTTCAGACCAGGTTCTGCAAAGCCTGCAGCCGCACCTTCATCTGTTCGTCTGCGCAGATCGATGACACTGTCGCCAGCCTGGTGATCGCCCAGCTGCTGTTCCTGCAGTCTGAGAGCAACAACAAGCCCATCCACATGTACATCAACAGCCCAGGTGACTGACTCGCACACGCAGACAGGCAGACGGACGGACGCACGCCCAGCCGAGCAGACACAGACACACGTGCAGACGAGCAGACACACGTGCAGACGAGCGGACGCAGACACACGTGCAGACGAGCAGACACACGCGCAGACGAGCGGACGCAGACACATGCACAGACAAGCAGACGTACACGCAGACAATCGGATGCAGACGGGCCGACGCACATGCAGACAGACAGATGGACGCACTGACAGACCGACGCACATGCAGACGAGTGGAAATACACACAAATGTACAATGCAGACACAAGGGGGCAACATAGGAATAAAGCATGCAATGCAGACGCACAACGCTGACGCACATAACACACACACGCGGTATGCATACATTCCATCCTAGCTGCTCTGTTGTTTCAGGATGGGGTGGGAGTGAACCGTTTCCATTCACATCTGGTGTTGGCTCTCCTGCCCCCTCTTGTGTCCAGGTGGAGTAGTGACGTCCGGCTTGGCCATCTACGACACCATGCAGTACATCCTCAACCCCATCTCCACCTGGTGCGTCGGCCAGGCGGCCAGCATGGGCAGCCTGCTCCTGGCGGCCGGCACCAGCGGGATGAGGCATTCCCTCCCCAACGCACGCATCATGGTCCACCAGCCCTCAGGGGGGGCCCGGGTAAGTGGAACCCGGGTTAGAGACCACTGGACAGCAGCTGCTAGACCTGAGTGTGATCTGCATCCAGGGCCAGGCCACAGACATCGCCATCCAGGCCGAGGAGATCCTGAAGCTCAAGAGACAGATCAACACGATCTACGCCAAACACACCAGGCAGCCGCTGGAAACCATAGGTACGGCGGTCCTACCTCTGGAACGCTTTCACCCTTCCTCTAGACCCAAACCCCAGCAGCTGTGCACACATTCACCGCTGCTGGGGTTTGGTTGGGATTTTTTTAGATAACTGTCAATGAGAAACACATGCAAACACACGACACTAACATCAAATAAAATATAGGAATAAAACATGAAGTTTTCCATCTGACATGCCTGTTTTGAGGCCGACTTTTGCTCATCTTGAACACGAAATTTCCCCTGATAACAAAATACGTCATAGGGTCACGGGGGGCATTTACATACGTCCCAAAACATCGATTCAACTGAGCGAAGATGCGCTTTGAGCTTCATTAAACCAAAACAGAATTCAACTTTTTAGAGTGTTGGAAGGGAAATGATGCCATACATCTGATCTTATTTACCAGCCGATGTATGACTGCTTATTGTAATCAGGATGATCTATGTACGGTTTTCCTTCATTTAGTGCCGGAGTTGTGAACTCTTTAAGTTCCAAACCTTCATGGAAAAAGCAGTTCAGTAATAGAGATGAAAACATGTAGAAATTATGGGATTCTGTACAGGAGACGCAACACGGAGGTCAAATCATACCATCAACAGCCAATCAGGATGCAGAACACGGTTTGCTGTTAAAATATAGATATATGTATGTATGGATCTGTCTGCGGTCCGCTGAGGACTGAGTCTCACGACCGTCAGGTGATTCACATCAACTCTGTTGCATCTCCGCCGGATCATGCGGTCGGGGTAGCTGAGGGGGTCAAGTTGCACATCTGCCCCGGACCCTTCGGTGACGCGGTGCGTTTGAGGCCAGATGTGATGCTGCAGCAGCTCTAACCTTTTCCCCTCCTCCTCACAGAGGGCGTGATGGAGCGAGACCGCTACATGAGCCCCATGGAGGCCCAGGACTTTGGCATCATCGACCGGGTCCTGGTGCACCCCCCACAGGCCGGCCAGGACGAGCCGGAGCTGGTTCAGAAGGAGCCGCCGGCGGCGGCGAGTCCCCCCCCGCAGCCTGCAGCCCCGGAGCCGGCCACCTCCGGACAGAGCCCCCCCTCCTCACACAAACCTGAGCCGTGAGGCTTTGGGAGGAGTTTCTGGTTGCTCTGAAGCCAGCCCCCCCTGTGGGAAGGTCGTCCACCCCTGAACTGGCGACCTGGTGCTCTGGTCAGAAAGGACATGTGACCTCCTGAAGCACCTCAAAAATCTTTCTGAAACTTCTGTGTCGACCCCCCCGGCCCAGAAACCTTCAAATGAGTCGACCTCCAAGGCCGCTCCAAAGACCGCCGGCGTGGCGTCCACGTTAGTCACAGAACCTCCGTTTAGCAAACACCTCAGTGAAATAAAACGGTGTGGAGGCTCTCGGTCGTATTTTCTGTTTTAACGTGTGGAGACATTTATAAAGAATTTAGGACTAAACTGCATTTCTGAGTTTTTTTATTCAAATGGCTGTCAATCAGGAGCAGACCAGTGTGTATTTAAGTAATCTCTACAGGGGGCGGGGCTGGGAGACTTTAGTCCCGCCCCTTTGTGATCATCCACTGTCAGATCCATGAACGTCTCTGTTTTCCTGGTCTGAGCTGGAATCTGGATCAGAACTGGACGGATGGATGGATCTGATGCTGCTGCTGTTTTTAACGCTAATGTTAGGGTGGGGGGGCTGTAAGCTAGCTGGAGAGACTAAAAGGGATGATGGGAAATTACTGTGCACAGAACTCTGGTACATTTTTGATGAACTCCTGCTGCTCTGCAGAAACTATGTCCTAGAAAACGACAAGTTATGATTTTGGCTAAAAACAGCACAATTCTCATTGAAAGACTGAAAACAATGATGATGATGATGATGGGACTCTTCAGCAGCACCAAGACAGCAACAGTTCTGCACAGCCCGCTCTCTCTCCTAAAGGTGGATCGCTGCAGGTTGTTTCTCACTTTGGATGCTTGTCTGCTGTCATTTTGAATAAAGTAACTCAAAAGTAATGAGGGGATTACTTATTTCAGAAGGATCCAAAAAGTACGGCGGTCGTGTTTCGCCGGCGCTGAAGGCGGACGCTCAAACACAGACGTCAGAGAAAATCGTCACTTTTTATTTTTGCTTGTTTTGGGTTTTACATCTCTGTGCCAAACTGTCCCGTCCGCCTTAAATCTGGCTTCAGGACAGAAGTTAAGGTTCTGTTTGACCCCCCCCCCCCCCCGTGCCGATTCCCTCCGGCGGCGGTGGGCGGCGGTCACATGATCGAGCAGCTGTGAGGAGACGTGGTCCAGCGCAGCCACTTGAGCTTCTCGCTGCTGTAGGGGGGGTAGCGCAGCCCGTTGAGCCTCTCCAGAGCCCAGCCGCGCAGCATGCAGGCGCGCCGGTGGCTGAACTCCTCGAAGCCCCAGCGCCCGTGGTAACTGCCCCACCCACTCATACCTGGGCAAAAGAGCGGCAGGAGTCAGGCTGACGGACAGCTCTGGGTTGTCACTCAAGAGGAGAACATTTTGGAAGCGTCTGAACACCCACCTACACCCCCAAAGGGCAGGCTGGGCAGCGTCATGTGGATGATGGCGTCATTGGAGCAGAACCCCCCGCTGCTCGTGTTCTCCATCACCGTCTTCACCACCTTCAAAGACACAAAGCGTGATTGGAGGCGCCGTGTCTGCCAGCGAGCGGCGGCGTGCGGGGCGTGTCTCACCGAGGACTCGTCCGAGAAGACGTAGAGCGCCAGAGGCTTCTCCTTCCGGTTGATGAAGGCGATGCCTTCTTCCAGCGTCTCCACGGTGAGGATGGGCAGAATGGGGCCGAAGATCTCCTGCCCCATCAGAGCGTCGTCCTCCTGCAGGTCCACCACCACCGTGGGCGCTGCGGGACGGGAGGAAGTCACTGCACCCGCCGTCTGCAGCTCAGAGTGGAGGCCGAGCCACTTCCTGTGTGTGGGGGGCGGACACCGACTGACGTCCTGTGATAACCCCCGCGGCTCATCTGTGAGGGGCTGAGGCCTCCACCCTGAAGCTACAGCGGCAGTCTACACTGAAGCACAGCATCATCATCATCATCATCAGCTGCTCTACGAGGTTTCAGTCTGAACGTTTGAGACTGCAACAGGAACAAACACCTTTCTATCTGATCGGGACGATGCCGTTTCATCAGTAAATGTTTCATGTGCTGCAGAAACGGATGCTTCACTGACCACTGGGAGCTTTTAATTTCATCTTTAAATGTTTTTTCCTGGACATTTCAGGAAAAAATGAGTCCCAAAACTGGAAAAAAAGAATCTGTTCTGATCCGAGGCGGAACCACAGCAAAACCCACTGAGGGCAGGGCTGAGGAGAGCCAACCTGGTTGCTATGGTGACCATCAGGGACCATCAGTTTACTTCCAGCTCCAATAAATAAAGTCAATTCAGGGCCATTTATTGGCAATACGGAGGTCGCCATGTTGGAGCCAGACGTAAGCAGTGATTGGTCCGAGTGGGACTGATTCAATGGTTCAATGGCAACCACTCTGACCAATCAGGAAGGAGCTTGTTGGAAGGCCACACCCCTACCACTTAAAGCGGGCTACACCAAACCTGCCAAACACACGCTTCAGCGCTCACGCCACGCCACGCCTCGCCTCGCCACGCCACGCCACGCCTCGCCTCGCCTGCCTCTGGACCCACCTATGTACTTGTCCTCCCGGTTGGCCTCTCCTCCCACAACCACCGTCCCGGCGGTCTTCTTGAGCAGCTCCATGAGGCGATTCCAGTGTCGGTCTGACACGATGCGCGACACGTCCGGACTCTCCTTAGGCTCCTTCCCGTAGAACTCCTCCAGAATCTCGCGCAGAGCCGGTACCAGAGCGTCTCGGACGGCCTTCGTGCAGAGCAGATAGTCTGGAGCCACGCAGCTTTGGCCAGCGTTAAAGTATTTGGCCCACACCAGGCGGCGGGCAGCAGCGGTGATGTTTATCCGCCCATAGATGAGGCAGGGACACTTGCCGCCCAGCTCCAAGGTCACCGGCGTCAGATGGACGGAGGCCGCCTGCACCACGCTTCTGGCCACGGCCTGGGAGCCTGCAGGGCGGAGGACCAGCATGAGGTTAGAGACGGATCAGAGGGTCGGGGGTCCTGCAGCGCAGACGTCCCACAAAGCGGAACCTCCAGATCGAAAGAACCCACGGTCTGGCCCCCCCCCCCGGGACAATGCATCACCTGTGTAGAAGATGCGGTCGAATCGATTCTCCAGCAGCGCCTTGGTCTCCTCGGCTCCACCGCAGGCCACCGTGTAACAGTCCTGTGGAGCGGAGCGGCAGCCGTCAGAGCCCCATAACCCGGATGAAGACCCGTTACAGCAGCAGAACCTCTGAACTACAGGGAGCTGCACGCTCTGCTTCGCCTCACCTGAGACAGGTACTTGGGGATGAGCTCGGCCACCAGACGTTCAGTGGCGCCGCTGACCTCTGACGGCTTGATGACCACGCAGTTTCCTGAGCAGAGAAAGCAGCAACATTTTCAGAGGTCTTTGTTGGCCGGTGGAGGCTTTTCCCCCTTGTGTTATCTTATGGGGTCAAGATGACCCCCCCCCCTTCATTGACGTGTTCTCCCTACCATAAGGTGGATAAAGGTGGAAAGATTTCATGTAATCCATGGACACCAGTGAAGATCACAAATCATTGAAGGAAAAAGGTTCAGAGCTCTGTCTAGTGGGTCTAGATGACCCAACTCTCAACGTTACGTTAACGTTGAGAGTGGGGTCATCTGGACCCACAAAACAGCACAAAGGTTACGGCCCGGCTGGGATTCTTCCTTTGCCTTTGTGCAGCACGTCACAACAGTTTCAGCCCCTCAACATTCACACGTGGTCTGAAGCTGGTCAGACCCGCCGATCAGGAAAAGGCACGTGGAGGTTTGAGGACAGACTCACGCCGCTGATGCGGCGCAGACTTGTGAGACACGCCCTCTTTCTGCCCCGAGGCTCAGCACACAATAGCAGCAGGCTGCCGTTGTGAGGATGAGGCAACACGACTGCTGACTGTGGCACAAGTCACCGTGCAGAGTCATTGTTCCAGCCTGTCCTCCACCCAGCCACTTCCTGTCAGACGGACCGCAGGCCCGTCCCACCGGAGTCAGGGGGGGCTGCTGAGACCCCTCTGGGTCGGTTCTGCTGTCTATTCTGCTCCTGACCCGGTTTGGTCATTAAATGGACTCATTCCAGACGTTCTGAATGTCTCCACTTCACGTTCATGTTTGCAGCTTTTCTGAGGGAGGGTACGGTGGCCCTGAAGGACAAATCAGTCCAGCAACTCACTCAACACAAAAACGCACTAAAGATCCCGGTTAAAAAAGCAAAACAACTTTACATTTTAGAAATCAAAACATATTTCCTGAATCTAAAATGCAAAAAAGGAACAATTTTGGAAAACAAAAGTAAATTTCCAAAAATCAAAAAGGAAATTTAAAAAATGAAAGTAGAAAAGGTAGGTAGGAGTTATGCGATGACGTTTGTTCACCTTTTCTCCTGACAGAAGAGAGTTCTCTGGCCACGCCCACTGCAAACGTTCAGACGTTGCTCAATCAACTCTTCGCCACAGAACTTCCTGCTTCCCCTCTTCTTCAAAACTCAAACATCATCATCAATCAGCGATTTTCATAGGACCTCCTTTTTCCGCTTTCGGATTTTGATTTTTAACATTTTGTTTTGTAACTTCTGACTCATTAAAGTTTTGGTTTCTAGAATATTGTTTAGATCTCTTTGTGTCGTGGTATTTTTTGGAAGTTTTCTTTCCCCCCTTTTTTAATTGTGATCTTTAGTATGTTTTTGTGTCATTTGAACTTCAGGGCCACCGTGGGGGGGCTGTGACACGCATGTTGGGAAAATCTGTGTTTTATGCTGGAATCCACACCGTTTCAGAAACGGGGCTCCTGCTTTGTGACGGCCCATATCATCAGCCCACCTCCACCAGTCCTTTGATGATGTAACGTCTCAAATCCAGCAGCAACCTGAACTCCCAGATTCACGTCTGCTGATTCTTCTAAACTAACTCACCCGCCTGACTGACAAGACGGCGATTTCCCCGATTCTGACCCGACTCGTTCATGAAACGCTCATGGAAGCTTCGGCAGCTGCTGCCGTCTCTGCAGAACGTGGATTGGGATCCGTTCTTAAAGAGGTTCTGTGTGGTTTCCCACCGTTTATCCTCAAGACCATTCCAGCCACAGAAGCACAGATACCTGCAGCGATGGCAGAAATCAGGGGCAAGATGAGCAGCTGCAGCGGGTAATTCCACGGCCCGATGATCAGAACCACGCCCAGAGGCTCCCTCCGGATGAAACAGTCGTCCAGCTTGGTGGCCTGAGAAGCAGCAGAAAGACTCCGTCTGAAAATTCAACGTTCTCTGCTCGGACTGTGGACATAAACACCATTTCAGACGGACAGAGGAGCTCAGCTGTCTGACAGGAGCTTTGCAGTCCTTTGACTGTATCACAGAGCTGGACTGAGTGACCCCGCCCCTTGGCATTCCAAACAGGAAGTGGCTCCAAGAAGCTAAAGTCCCAGAGGCTGCTATAGAGAAATAACAGCTGTTGGCCGTTCCATTGGTCAGAACTGACCAATCAGATGCCTCAATAAAACCATTTGGTCTCACGATCATTTGTAACGCTTGATTGACAGATTTCGTGGAGCCCGCTTTCAAACGGTAGGGGTGTGGCCATCCTGATTGGTGAGAGTGGTTGCCATGGAAACGTCGAATCATGTGCTCGCGATCAAGAGCGCGTGACGTGAAGGTTCTTGCACACGGTTGGGGAGGGGGGGCTTCTTCTTCTATCGTTTCCCGCTGCCGTCCACCACCTACATGTGGAAGAGGTTTGGTCTGAAACGCAGAAGCTCTGTTCTATAAACGGTCATCTTGGTATCATTTAATCTGGACGGGAGCAGTTTGTCCTTCGCTGTCATGTTCACAACGGTTGGTACTCCCGTGTTTGGGAAAGGGCGCCATCGACAAAGTGTAACCGGTTGAACTTGCAGCCCGTGATCACTGATCGCCCGGTCTGTCCATAGAACTGTGACAAACTTAAAAACACACGTAGTGACGCGCGATCACGAACGCCTCGGATGCGGAAACCTGAAATTCTGGTCTTCACGCGTTTACACACATTTTCATTGAAACCCGCGTCCACGCAGCCGGCGTGAAACGCTGGAACGCCCGTCGCTGAGAACATCAGACCGACTCGGACCAATCACTGCTCACTCACTCAGTTCCAACATGGCGGCGTCTGTCGTTTGGTTGGAGCCGGTGGGAAACCGTGTTCTATGGGTGAGGGCACACGCCTCAGTCCAGCTCTCATTTACAGTCAGTGGTCTGGGGGGGTCACAGGGAGCATCCAGAACAGAACCTACCAGGCTTTTGGACACGTACTCCGGCTGCATCCAGCGCGCCAGGTTGGAGATGGAGTGGTACAGCTCATTCAGCACAATCTCAATCTCAGAGAGGACGGCCTCGAATTTGGGCTGAGGGGCAGAAAGAGAAGAGACTTTCAGCATGAAGGGAACAGGAAGCAGACAGAACCGCTGTTTGAGTCAAATGTTCCGGAGGTCTGAGGACCCCCTCAGCCCGCTGCGTCCTCAGCCTGAGCCGGCATGGATGACGCGGCCGTGCACCTTTGCCAGGTCCCGGTGCAGCGCGTCGGTGATCTGGTCCTCGTTGTCTTTGATCATGCTCATGAGGCCGGTCAGCTGGGTTCTGCGGAACTCCTCCGGCACGGTCACGCCCGAGCGGAACGCCGCGCGTAACCGCGCCACCATCTGGCTCTGGCTCTCCATCTTCTCACCTGGAACGCAAAGCAGACACGTGACCAGCTGGCGACACAAACAATCCGGACACGTGCGGGTGCGTTGGGGCCCCGCCACCCCCTCACCCACGCGCGGCTGGCCCAGACAATCACGCGATTGTTCCGGTTTTCCAACACGCTACATCCCGGAACAATCTCGGAACGCGGACACCCCCCGGTGTGAATGTCGGGAAAAGTCAGCATGTGGTGGAAAAATGGGAATCGAACCGCGATCCACAGCCGCGCGTGAACAGACGGACCGAGCCCGCTGGTCACGCAGGCCACCCACCCGCTGCTGGCGCGCTCATCGCTGATCTCGGACACGGACCGGAGCTGGCACCGTCCTCGCGTCGCCTCCGCCGGCTCTGGACCGCCTGGAAGCGGGGGGAGGAACCGGCTCTGCGGGGCCGGAAAAACTGGCCTGGAAACCCGTCCGCCGTCACGTTTGGCCCGACCTGCGGGGCGGGATTACCGCAGTTTGGGTCTGCGCGAGGAGGCGGGGACCCGAGCCCTCAGGTGAGACAGGTGAGGCGGCCACACCTGTGGAAACGGCCCGGACCACGTGAGGCTAGGGGGAGGTAGAACCGAAACTCTCCCCGCACATCCGGGCCGAACCGGGGAGAGAGTATGGACCGCAGTTCTGTCCGGACTCATGCAGCTGAACCCAAACGCACATGCGCTGGAGGTACGGCTGGATGGAGGCTGCGAGGTCAGAGGTCACATGTAGGTCACTCCCAGCCTTCAAAGCAGGTCCCCGCTGATCCGATGAACCAGGCCTTCCACCCGTCACTGGATCAGCCCAGAACTTCTGGTTTCTTCATCTATAAACAATAAAAAGTCCAGAATTCAATTTAAATTCAGTTCATTTTTATTTCTATAGCCCAAAATCACAACAACAGTCATCTCAATGACCAGTAATTGGAAAGTAAACCAAATCAAAAGGATAATGAAGACATAGAATCAATGGGAGAATACTAAACTGAACCAACATCCCTGACCTTTGACCCTCCTTCTCTGTAAGGAAAAACAGAATCTGGAAAAAACAAAGAAACCTCAGGGGGGTCCACATGAAGGAGGGATCCTCCCCCAGGACGGACAGGTGATGAACCAGAACTCTTAGAGAGAATTAACTTATCTAACTCTACAACTACATGTTTGTCCAGCAGACGAGCTTCATCCAGACGGAGTTTGGGGGACGTCTGGGGGCGCCAGATGAGCCAGAGGGGGGGTTCATGGTCAGGTACAGAGGCACGGACGAGCCAACTGGAATCTGGAAGCACTCCCTTAAGGGGGGGTGGGAAAGGGGGACAGTATATGAATCGCACTGCACCAAACAGAGGCATGGAGAACTAAATGATGAATAATGATCAAGAATAGAGGAGAGTAGATCATTTAGTGTTTAACCCCTGTGCTATCCTATGACCCCCCCCTTCCATTGAGGTGTTCTCCCTACCATGACAAAGGTGGATAAAGGTGGAAAGATTTCATGTAATCCATGGACACCAGTGAAGATCACAAATCATTGAAGAAAAAAGGTTCAGAGCTCTGTCTAGTGGGTCTAGATGACCCACTGTCTAGTGGGTCTAGATGACCCCACTCCCAATGTTAAAGTGCCTAGGATAGAGTAATTTAAATCTATCGTGTTGGTCGTTTTTCTGTCAAAATTCAACTGAACGTAGTTACACGGAGCCCCCTGATGTAATACAGAGGACACGTTTCTCCTGCACGTCAGGTCTTAGGGGGGGTTTAGGTGGAGGGTCCTAAACATTAATGCCATTTATTTACGGCAACTTTATTTAAAATGTGACCCAAAATGAAAGTTGATCATGTTAGGATTCAGACAGTAAACGTGGAAAACCGTCACATAAAAATCCCAAAATGCTTCTGTGTGAGACTGGAAATGGAATCTTTCAGAAACATTCTAGTAGAGCAGCCATCCATGTATCCATCCAGCTCTATAGATGGATTCTATTATTCATATATCTGTATATAACATACAATAATCAGCAGCTGCATCAAATGCAGTTATAACCATGAACATAGCAGCTAAAACATTAGTTTATGTTCGCCTCTGATCCGCTAAACCACATTATTCCATTGGCCGATTGAAAGTGGAGGCGGGACTTAGAAAATGCAGACAGGTGGGACACGCCCTGATGAGAGACGGACAGGTGGGTTTCTCTGGAAAATTGGTGCAGAAAAAGTAGGACTGGATTACACTGATGTGTGGATTAGTAAAATGTTGACAAAAAACATTAACACAAATTAAAATGCAATAGATTTGAAGTCATTTTAAAATGAATTTAAACTAAATGAAAAATGTAAATTTCCTTTTTGTATTGAATATTCAGTCGTTTTTAAAATGCTCAACTAAATTCAACATAAAAGCCTTTTTATCTAAAGTATGTTATCAAAAACATGTGACAATGCAAAATGCAACACATTTTAATGTTTAAGATTGAATTATTTTTTGTATTTATTGATTTAGAAAATTCAAATTCCACCCTGGGAACTGAATTCCACAGGAATGACGGTGGAAACGGCCCAGCGGTTTAACAGAAGCGGGTCCAAAGATGCCAGAAGTTCTGGTGGCTCAAACCAAAGGTTTCAGCTCAAACGAGCCGAGCCAACGTTTCCGGACGGTTCCTCTGGAAATGACCTCCAAAACATGGAAAGACTCCATGGAAAGAACAGAACCTCCATCCCACCACGGGGTTCCAGGAGGTCGTGTGGGAACGACCCTGGAGGCCGGAGCGGGTCAGCGTTCAGGCGACGTGGGCGGAGCTTCAGGCGAGTAAATCAATCAGCCAAGGGTCAGCATTGGTACAAAACTTTATTCTCACAATATCAAAAATCGACAGACGGGTTAAAAGGAAGGAAGAGGGGAAACGGATGTGAGAAGAGCTTCCTGCTGAGTCGTCCTTCAGGAGTTTATTCACAGCAGCGTTCTGAATGGTAGATAGCGAGTCATGTGACATATGGGGGGGTCACTGGAATCTTGCAACAATAACTGTACAGAGACAACATAATATGCATTAAAGGAATTCATTAAAATCATAAAACTTTGCACAGCTGCGTATTTTTGAACAAAGAGAAGTTACGGTTTTCCAACTGAAACTAAAAGAAATGGTCTGAATAAAAAAAAAGAGGCGCAGAGAGGCGGAGTCGGGCTGGAAGTTGTGTCTACAGAGCAGGACAGACGGAGGCCACATCCACGCCCTCCAGGCCGCTCCACAGGAGCCAGCAGGCCTCCGGACTGCTGTGAGTTCAGACGGACGCCGCTGTCGCCGGGGAGAAATGGAACTAGAAAGGCGGCGCCTTAGGTGCTGGCCTGGAGCTCTACAGGAAATAGTCAGCCACGGGCTTCTTGGAGGGGATGCCTCTGGTCTCCTGAGGTGCTGCTTCAAATATGATGAACTCCCGCTGTAGATGCTCATCCAGCTCCAAGATGGCCGCAACGTTTCCACACCTGAGTGCAAGGAGACACGGCGAGGTTAAACCAGCGCAGACCCTCAAACCGCTACGCCAGAAGGACGCCGTCTTCAGCACAACGAGGTTTAAAGCGGAACTTTTCAGATCAGAAAAGATAACAGCCCTCAAAACATGTTTTATGAAAAGTATATCAATATTTCAAAATATGTATGTAAGGCTTTTAGGAAAACACAAGGGAATGCATTCAAAAATAAAGATGCTCCAGGAGAATGAGCCAATCAGAGAGCAGGATAGACCAAATGTCAAACTGAGAGTACAGAACACATTCTAGAAACAGACACAAATGTATAACATTAAAACATTTCTATAAACACTAATGACTCTGAACTCAACATAAACCTGTTTAGACAAAATCCTCAGGAGGTCAATCTAAGCTAAAGTGCAGGATGAGAGCTGACACAATAAAGCAGTGAGATGGTTAACATGCTTTCTCCAACGTGCAGATCATTATGGTCTGCCTCTGCTGGAGGGCGTTTCCGTCTGGCCTCTAGGTGGAGCTCTCCTTATAGCATTACACTTTGTTCCAGAAGATTGGAGCAAAAAATGGAGCTTTAGATCACAAATGGTTACTTTAAAAAAATTTTGTGTGAAAGAGTTTGGAAAATTCCTGCCTGTGAGTCTATAAAGCTGCTCATTTAGTCAGGAATGTTTGTTTAAGTCGGCCAAGCGTTAGCATTAGCCGTCCTATGGGAAATTCCATTATACGTTAGCATCAAGCTAGCAGACTTTGGCTTTACTGATGTCAGACATTCGATCCCTGGAAAAAAATAAGAATAAAAGATCGATTTCTACTTTTATGGATCTATTATTGATCTACTAAGATTGGATCAATTCAGATCAATTAATCATGAATGTAGGAATTGACTATTATCCATTCTTCCACCATCCCCTGCTACAAGCCCCTCCCACTGATTCCAGAGGGGCGGCGGCTTCTCCTGCCACAGTTGGGGGCAGCTGCTGCTCCTCACTGGGAGAGTGAATGGTTTCATGAGGCAAACATGGAGGCGTGTGCTGCTCATTGATGCTGTTGTAGAGCCCCTTAAAATGAAGAAACGCCATCTGTCATCATCCGCGTCCTCCATGCAGAGGTCGACACGCTTTTGGCGGGAGCGTTAGGGTCCCACACCTTAGGACAAACATTAACTAGGACCTTTGACGCATGTTAAACCTTAGCCGTGGCGTGTGGTCCATACAAATCATCCGTTGCACACCTAAATGTCCAGAAAACACACCATACTTTCTGTTTTATAGGGTGCACCACCAATAATAACCTATTTTCTACGTTATGTCATATATGAGCCGCACTGCACTATAGGGTCCATGAAAAGAGAAAAAAGAGGCGGAGGAAAGTCCAGACTTTATAAACAATATTTCTAATTCCTGTTTGCGACGCGCTACACGTTAATTACTTAAGTCGGTCCGCATCACAAGTCATTTTTGACCAAAATGAAGGTTTATTCTGTGCTCCTCATAGGGCCACAAATATGGTACCAATTTCTAAACGCAGAGCAAATATTTGGAGTTTTGCTGCTTGAAAACATAAATTAACTACAGAAAATAAAAGAAAATATTTTGCTTTGAATATTGAGACAAACATTTAACCGCTTTGGTTGAATCCCAAAGGTCCGTTTTCTCTGCATTCCAGTGGTGCTGAAGCACAGCCAGTAAATCTCCTCACAGCAGCAGTCTGCAGTCACGCTGTTCCTACAGCTAACCGCTAACCTAAACCTAACTAGCATTAAACTCCTTTGGTGGGCGTGTCCCAAAGGGAGGCTTTTACACAAAGACAAATCAGTGGAACCGGACAGGTGTCCGTCACCTGTAGCAGTAGTTGGGTGCGGACCACACGGTGAGCACAGTCTCGTTGAAGTGCCACTTGTAGCCCTCCATGACCAGCTGGTGCGCTCGACAGATCATGTGGATGTCGTTGGCGGCGTTGAACTGAGCCACCACGTCGCTCCCGAACAGATATCCAGCGCCTCTGGGACTGACCCCCCACCCGGTGGTGTCTGAGAGCAGACCGAAGACATCAGGCAAACGTGCAGCTTCTCAAACGGAGTCTGGCTCTGGCTGAAGCCGTTACCTTCAGGGTCTGACCACAGAAGGTCACACATGGGCCCATCGTGAGGCACTTCCTGTTTCCTGTCAATGGTCCGGATCTGGTCCAGTGTCTGGATGGAGGGGGACAGACCTCCGTGCACACAGAAGATCTGGAGGACAGAATGAAACCCATCAAAACAAAAGACAAAGGAAAAGCTTTTCACGTCCAACGGCGTGAAGAAAACCCGTCCGACCTTTCCATCGATGATAGCAGAGAGCGAGAGGTAGTCGAATATCTCGGTGCAGTATCTCCACACCGTCACAGAGCCGTACTTGCGGAGGCACTCATCGTAGAAGCCATAGACCTGTGTGATCTGCCTGGACTCGTGGTTTCCCCGGATCAAAGTGATCCTGTCTGGATAACGCACCTGAGGAACCAAAAACAGGAGGATTTATGTGAGAGACCTGCACAGGTGCAGCACGGAACGGCTTGGTTGACTTCAAATAGTTCACCTTGAGGGCCAGCAGCAGAAGGAAAGTCTCCACGCTGTAGAAGCCTCTGTCCACAAAGTCCCCCATGAAGAGATAATTGGTCTCTGGGACATCTCCCCCCACCTGGTCAATGGCAGGTTTAAAATCAGTGGAATCAACACTCAACGCCTTTACGTTTAAACACTTGGCGGTTTTTGGGTTTCCATAATAAACCCTGAACTTCTGCGGTTCTCATGATTCAACAGGAGTGAGGCTCTGCTCTTTAACGGCCTCCTCTCCACACACCAGCCAGCCGTCCCTTTCTACAAATGACCTGCTACCGTTTCTTCACCCCTTTGGCAGAAAACACAAAGGGGCCAGCAGAAGGCCTCAGGCTAAAACACACAGTACAGCCTGAGGAGAACAGGTTGGACCCTCAGACGCCAGAGGGGCGCGGGCGGCTGTGCTGTAAACCCATACGTGTACAGACAGAATGAAGGGGAGTTTAAAGCCCAACTTTTGTTTTAACAACACCGTTTGCTTTAAAGCTGACCTGGATCTGGCATCAGCAAACACATTTCAAGGCCTCTGTACAGACATTCTGTTAAAACTACTGAGTCTTGAGTCCTGGTATTTCTACACAGAGGTTACTAGCAGACGTTACGGGGCACTTCTCATGGCGCTCGTGTTTTCATTTCTCCGCCTCGCTGAAGTAGCTCCTCTTTGCTCGCTGCTGTTCTCACATCTGTGCTTTGGACGGACCGGCGGGCGGAAGAGAGCAGAGAGCTGGGGGGGGGGGGTCTCCATTTTCTCAAAAATAAATAGTCTAAAACATCAAATTGGACATAACTGATTAATCGTCCAGCCCATAAAGAAGAAGTGTCCAACCATCAAAATCAAACAGCAGTGCAGGAAAATAAACCACGATTGTCTGGAGCTTGGATTAAAACAAACAAACATAAAAACTTACTCTGAAGAGTTCTTTCAGGTCATAGAACTGACCGTGTATATCACCACAAACCTACAAAGAACAAGAGAACAGAAGGTCAAACGAACAATCAACGCCTTTGGATTCAAAAGCAGCCAATGGAACTTACAGTGACTGGAGAGTCTACTCTCTGAACGTTGCTCTCTTCAACCAGGATTTCTCTGAAAGGAAAGTCATGAACACGTATGACAATGAGCTTCTAAACATGTTCTGTTAAGAAACTGAGAAGCATGTTTAAAAAAAGTGACAGTGTTCTGAAATCAGTCAATTACAAATGAAGTTTTTTTTCATTGTTTCAAGAAATAACTGGGAATATTGAAAAATACAGTATTGAACAATCCTCCATTCTCTAGTTTCCAGTAACTCTTTGCCTTTTACTGAAAAGCACTTTTCAGGTGGCAATAGCACCGATATAGCACCGCCTAACGCGTCCATCAGGGTCGACTAGTCAACCGTGATCAATGCGAATTGATCATGGGCCATCAAAAAGAAACTTTTATTGTTTTTATGGCCGTCTGCCAATCATCATCTTTGTCATGAAGTAAATCCCTTGATGAGAATGCAGAACAGCCAAACAAACGTCCTCTGATGAAAAGGTCATGCGTGTTCAACTATACGAGCAGCAGGTCGACCGGCACACTGTCCGCCGGGTCCCCGGGACAGCGTCTCTCCGGCCTGCAGAACCGTGTATTGGACCACAAGTCGGCCAGCGCCTCCCGGATCGGAAGCGAGACCGTTAACCCCGTCTGACCCAGCCGTCCTGCCACAGCACCAGCTACCGGGTCTGCGGTTTCTGCCGGAATGATTGAGGCCCGCTCGGGCAGAAGCCTGTGCCTCTGGAGCTCTGTCCATGAGTCAGGGGCCCGGCCCGGTGTGCGCCCTGTCCCCGCCGCTGCTCCACCGCCAGGCTCGTCACCTGGTAAAAAACTTGAGTGGGCCAAGGGGGCGGGGCGGTCCTACTGTAGCTGGCCATGCTCTCACTTCAACGACAACCTAGTAGATCCTGGCAGAAGTATTAGCTTATCCCAAGAATGACCCCCCCCCCCCACCAAAAAAAAGAGGGGAGGGGCTGATCTGGAGTGTTTCTTCCTCCTAAACTTGAGAAAGAGGAGCGTTCAGCGTCAGACTCTTGCAATAGAAATGTTTCTGCTGTGCGATGCTCTGCTGTTAACATGACAACAATAAAACACACACAGGTCCAAATCAACAAGCTGCTGAAGGAACTTTTCATCAAATCCCATATATGCATCTAGATGTATCAACTGAATTCAAAATAATTGTCTGAGTCACTTTAAAGTCTTTTCATAATAAGTCTGTATGTAAGGACACATTTAAAAAGACACGTGTTGCAGTGCATTCTGGGATAGCTTATACTTTGATTACGATTTGGAACAACTTACAGTAAACTTATGCAGACATCTGTGAACCAACGAATCACGGTAATGAGCGGCCACCGGCTAAAGCCTTTAGTACAGAATTAAACAGTACTTGGAAGAAAGATTATTATTTGCTTAATGGGCCTATAGAGACATTCCAGTTATGTTGTGTTCAGAATGGAAAGCTCCATCATGGGCCTAAGGAAACTGCGTCTCGTGGTTGTTAGAGGCTGGCATGCAGAAAAAGTGTGGCCCCCCAGCAGTGGAGGGGAACACAGCAGTCGGGTTCCAGCTCCCACCTGGCTTTGGCGCACAGCGCTTTGACTTCGTTCTCCTTGATCAGCTCACATCTTCGCAGCTGCTCTATCTGCCGGTCCAGGTCACTGATGTCTCCCATTGTCACGCACATAGAGACCTCCTCGCGCTGGTTCTCACGCGCTTCTTCCAGCTGAAATTCCCTGCAGGTCACGTTCCTGTCTCGGCTGTTGCCACAGTGACGTCGCTCCGTCTGTCCGGGCGGAAGGGCTCTAGTCTCGGAAAGACCGATCTCCGTGGTGGCGTTGAGTCTGAGAAGAGACCCGGTTCCAGTTTACGTACAGACAGGAAAACCAGAGAAAGGCAGAAAATGTCACCGTGAAGTTCGGCAGAGGTTCGGGCTTAGCGGCGCCGAACATACGTAATGCAGCAGAATGTGAGGCCTTGGGGCGTAGCTTGAGCTAAGCCTTAGCATGCTAGCTTACATCACTGACATCGACGATCACGTAGATAACAAACCAACAACTTTTTTGTATTTTCTCCCTCACTCAACGACAGCGGCATCGATTCAAGACCAGGGACTGAACGTATATAGTTACGGGTTACAACAGACAACCTTAAAGTGGACTAAACGGGACCCGATAGGCTTTAGTCAGAGAATGGTTAGCATGCAGCCAGTAAGCTAGCACAGGTTAGCACAAATGTCCGCCAAACGACGACACGGAGCCGAACCGAACGACAAAACCGCCTCCGCGCGATCACCTTATTGACCGGTGTGTTGGGACGAAGGCCGATGCGTCATTGGATGGCTCTGCGGGTGTGAGGCCGCTGCTTCACCGGCTCTTTCCCCGGTATCGTCCGTGCCGGTCGGCTTCTGCTGCTCTCATCAACAACGACGGGAAGTTCCGGTGAAGGGCGCGCGCGCGCCGCGCACGGACAGACGGAGCGTTACAGAACAACCACCTGCTGATCCGGCCCGGCTGTTCCCCCCCCCCCCCCCGAAGTCTCCGTTAAAAATAAATAATAATAATAATAATAATAATCATTGATTAGATATAGAGGCTACGTCACACACGGACACGGAAACGGTATTTTCCCCAAACGGCTTCACGTTCGAGTCCGGCGGCCACACGTTAAGGCCTATGGGACACGGAAGGTTTTTATTCATTTATCCAGGTTTCAGTCATAAGTGCATTTAACACAAGTAACACTTTTATTTACTGTTTATTTGAAAATGCATATTGTAATCTAGAATTCCATGGGAAAAATTGAAATTTAATATAATAGTTTTAGAACAAAATGTTAAATAAAAACAATCCCATAAGTCAAAGGACAAATTAGGATTCAATATACAAAATGCATTTCACTATACAACATTAAGTGACATTCGAACTCATTGTTTGCTTTGAACTTATTTCTCTCTTAACACCTGACTACACCTGAAGTTTTTACCTTTTCATTCTTGTTATATTGTTCATGTTGACTGTATTTTATTTATACTTTATTGTTTTAACTAAACATTGTCATTGCATCGTCATTTTTCATGGTTTGTTTCAAAGTGAAAAAAAAGCACCCCCCCCCCCCCCAACCAGTGTCAACCATTTTCATTCATGGGGTGTTGCTTCAACATGCTAAGTTCCACCTCCACCATTGACTGTATGAAAGAACTGGACTGAGTGGCCCCTCCCCCTGGCGTTCCAAACAGGAAGTTGATCCAAGAAGCCAGAGTCCCATAGGCATCGTTTGAGACACAAACAGCTGTTACTCAGTTATTCTATTGGTCAGAAGAAACATTCAGACTCTGATACACAGAACAATGAATTGGTTACATTTGACTGGAGCCTGAAGTGAGGCATTTTCTAGGGCTTCAAACTCGCTCAGTCCGGTTCTATAGTACAGTCAATGGTTGCACGTCCTTTTGAAGACACTCAACCAAAGGAACCATTTGACTTTGGAGGTTAGGAAAGAGAATTAGCCATCAGCTGGTAAATTAGCTTCTATGTTTGTGGCAGCTTTTATTCTTTCTGCAGCCCGTCTGCAGGTCTGTGTCCTTTAAGAAGCTCCACATGTTTGTACTTTGTAACATTGTATAAATATGAATGCATGTTCATATCCATCGTTGTAGATCTAAATGGATAAAAGGTACTTTTCCAAACAATAACATTTCTTAACTGATCTTTAAAACATGTGATGTTAGAAACAAACTTTGTTCATCTGGTCTTTATATGAAGGTTTTCTACATGTCCAGCCTTTAGAGGACTGTCTGAATGCTGCACATCATCACTTTTCTTTTAGTGATCACAGTTAAAATGAGTAAATCTATGGCATATATGTTTAAGCCATCTTAGTTTAAACCAAGCCAGGAGCACGGGGCCCACCCAGTGTATTTTCTACATCACAAAGCAGATTTATAAACAGAATGTTTGTTCTTCTGCTACTGACTGACAACAATTGGAATAAAAGAATACTCAGAAATGCAATTTCAAGTTTATTTTCCTTAATAGACATCATTTGAAGAATAACACAAAAAACTTTAAGGACACCAAAAATATGTGTTTGGTTGGATTTTGAACACTGCTTAGCGGTAGGTTGTGTCAAATTCTCCTACTTTATGCTTTAAAGACCCACTCTAATGAAAACGGTGCTTTTAATGTGTTCTTGCAGCATTTTGTCATGATGTAGCACATATATGAAGAAAGACTGCATTTCTGATCATTTCTTCATTCAGATAGTTGTGAATCAGGAGCAGATGGAGAAATGCCGTTGGAAAAAGCCTTAAGGAGTGACGTAGGAGCCACAAACGCCCTGCTCCACTCCATTCTGATGCATCCACCAGCAGACCAATAGATCCATGAACGTCTTCTGCTCCATTTGATTTCTGTACTTTACTTTGGCTTTAAAAATGTCTTTCTTTTTTATGAAAACTGGAAAAGGTAGGACTTTAGGGACATGGCTGATTGGACGATTATGTCCTTCATTTGAATCAATACTGGATATCATCATCCAATCAGAGCTTCCCTTCTCTGGTTACTCACTGCATTTCAGTTTTTCACATTCCATTTGGTTTTTTTGGAAATCCCCCCCCCCCCCCCCAAAAAAAAAAAAAAAAGTTTGGTTTTGGTTTCTAAAATATAAAGCTGTCTTTCAAATTATTTGTTGGGCTTTCTTAATTGTGCTGATGGTTAAAATCATTTAGAGTTTGTTACGGAGGGGGAGGGAGAACCCAGATGCAGAGAGGAGAAGGCAGGAGGTTCCCGGTGAAAAGGATCTTTCATAATCCAAAAACCACTGCTGAGCAGGCAAGACAAACCAAAAACTAGAATCACCAGAAAAACAGCAAAACTATGGAGCAACACAGGAGGAGGACAAAGGCAGGACTGAAATAGACACAAACAAGACACAGGTGGAAACAATCAGGACAGATGGGGACCAAAGGTAAAACCTGAAACCATGATACAAAACAGGAAACCTTTCAAAATAAAGCAGGATTCAGAACTAAAATAGAACCAAAAACAAAATCAGGAAACTCAAACAAACCATGACAGAGTCGGGTACTTTTAGATGTGACCGAAGAGAAAACCTGAGACTCAAAAAATAATTCTACCTGAAGTCAAACCGTCTTACATTGAAAACAGAAATGCAATTGTTTGGGTCCACGAATGCTAACAGGAAACCTGGAGCAGACATTTAAGGTGGAATTATTTTAACTGCACAACTGAACACGAGCAGAACCTTTGAGTGGTATTTATTACCTGTCATTACTGCATATTTTGGTACATCTTCCACTGAATTACAGCAGTTACTAAACATATCAGAGTAAAATACTAAAAACCAATCCTTAGTGATGACGACACTGTCTGGTTAAAGGTAAGGAGGGCATCACTTATGGTTTGTTTAGACCTGGTTACTGTTGGTAAAAGGCGGGCGGGTTGGTCTGTTTTCAACAAACCTGCTCTGGATCTGGTCCTCCTGCTGCTGCAGACACGCCCTCCTCCTTCCACTCCCTCCTGCAGGATCTCCCACTTCGCTCTCAGTCACGGGGAGACCAGCATTCGTGTCGACTGCCCAGAGTCCACGAACACACACAGGTAAGAACCACAGGTAATGACTCTGCTTTTCCAGCTGGTATGGGTTTCAAAGTGTCCGTCTCACTGGAACTGTCTTCACTCATGGCTGCATGTTTCTGCATGTTACACTTTGAAAAGGTCAGAAAATCGGACTAAACAAAAGCAAAGCTGGGACTTCACTTCCATCTATCAAACAGAGGCAGACGTAAAGTTGAAGTACCTGTGACACACCTGTGTAGGTGAAATCTGTTTTATATTGGCCCTGAGGAGGAAGTGAGCACAACAATAAGGAAGTTTGGATCTCAGAAACATTATTTCTGTCTTGTACAAAATATTGAGAGACATAGAAAAAGGTTGGTGCCCGTTGTCGCATCTGAATGTTTTTATGAGCAGCTTTCAGAACCCAAACGCCTCTAACAAGCTGCAGTCTGATTCTAAGCAGACTAACAAGTGTGCTGAAGTTCCCCCTGTGTTTATGGATCTGTAGGGCCTGCAGAGCAACAGACACATTCCTGCAGCCCCCCCGGCCTCCGCTCAGACATGTCGCTGCACAGCTTCGGCCTGGAACCGCTCTCCTGCCACGCCTGGAACAAAGACAGAACACGTAGGTGAAGCAACACACCAACAGCAAGAACACCACTTCCTCACTCGTGTCACCGTGGGGGGGACAGACTGACAGTCTCCTCCGACTGTAATCATGGTGCTTAGAGAACTGTAAGAACCTGAGGATCAATACAGGAAATGCACTGCAGACCTCTGATGTCTGCATGTTTCCACATTCCAGTGCAGTGGAGGTCTGAGCTGCAGCTGAACTGCAGGATGGTCAGAGAGGAAAACGGCTTTACTTTGGTCCACATCCATGCATCTGTGTGCTGGGAGGCAGGTTGCCTCATGGCGGCGTGACCCCTCCCCCCCTCGCCATCTCTGCCACTGTGTAATGCCTATTTTTTACGTTCCCAACTCCAACATGTGGTCAGGAAGTTGACTGGAGTTAGTTAGTTAGAGAGTTAAATGTTAGTGATGTAGTTTGTCTGTTTGTGTTAAAAAAATGAATGTTTTATCTGAATCGACTAAAGATTAAAAAGATGAACTACGTTTTAAAACCATTATTTCTAAGCTGTGTTTCCATCACACATCTGTGCAAAACTTTATCGAATTTCTAGAGATGTAAAACAAAAAAACACAATTTCTCAGAAACAGTTTCCATTAAATCCTAATTATGTGAATAAACATAAACCAACTCAAGTCATTCAGAAACACGGTGACGGGTGTGACCAATACTTTGATTGACAGCAGATAGGGCACTAGCGCTCATCATCTTCTTCATGGAGCGGCGAGCTCCTTACACGTGGGAGGGGCCACAGATGAATCCATTTTGGGAAATGGTGGTTGGTGGTTTTCCAGAGGAGCTGTGGATCCAACAATTGCACATGACAGGCCCCGCTTTGGGACCTCTGGTGGCGCCCGCCGTGCAGCGCCCAAGGCCGCCAGTTCCTACCAAGACGGGCATCGCCCTTCGGGGGATGGTCACATCACCCATTTAATTTTTAAAAAGTGTTTCCATTGCAGTTTTGCCAAATATGTCTATTTTTTTCTGTGCCAGTTGGCCCTGCGACAGACTGGCGACCTGTCCAGGATGACCCCAGCATTTCCCCCACAAGTGGCAGGGATAGGCTCCAGCAGCCACGTGACCCCGAAAGGGACCAAACGGCCAAGAAGATGAATGAATGTCAATTTTGACACGCCTCAAAAAGCCCCTCCTCCAAGCACAAAAACGTTTTTTTCTCTAAATTGTCATGTTCCCATGAGGTGAATTTATGATCAGAAATCCAGTTTGAGGAATTTCATAATCAATGGAAACGCAGCTACAGACGGATTCTTATGGAAAATGAGGGATCTAGCAGGAAGGGTCATTCACATCTATGAGGATGGTTCTAGAAGACTGGCAGACCTTTCCAAATAACATGCTGTGATCCGTCTTTAGTGCAGAGCCGACATTCCTTCTGTCATCATTTCTAACATCATCTCTGCAGAGAGCCAGTTCAGACTACTCCTTAAAACGCTGTTTTCAGTGATCCCAACTCAGACTTTCTGTTTTCTTTCATGATAAGATTCTAAAATAGTTCTATTTGTTCTGACAGAAATTGCTTTGAGCCCCAACAACAATGTGGTGAATATCTACGAGAAGAAAGCAAACGACTGGGTGAAGACGGAGGAGCTGACGGAGCACAGCGGCCGGATCACAGGTACGCCACCCGCTGCTCCACACGTCCGATTCCACCGTCATGGAACTTTAGCCTCATCGACCTTCTGACCTTTAGAAGAAGAAGCTTTATCAATCCCAAAGGAAATGAAAAAGCTGCTGCTGGTGTTCACCACACACAATAAAATCAACAATAAAGACACAAAAACAATCTATGTTCAAATCTATTAGTTAAGTGTAAATAATTAAGTACAGATATTATTTAAAATATACAGAAAATCCATAAAATATTCAGAAATTAAAATCCAATGAGGTTCTTAAATTTGAGGGAGTTCACTGTCTTATCGCTAGAGCGACAAAGACTTCCTCAGTCTGTCTGTGGAGCAGCGTTCGCTGAACAGGCTCCTCCCCCCCAGTGAAGCGGGTGTGAGGTCGCCACGGTCCTGAACTTCAACAGGGTCCTCCGCTCCGCCACATCTTCCACTGGGCCCAGTTTCAGTCCAAACAGGGTGGGCTTTCCTCTGAGGTCCAGGACCCTCTCTTTGGTCTTCTGGACATTCAGTCCTCCACAAGCTGCCCGGACCCCCCCTCCTCTCGCCTTTCATGCAGGCCACAGTGGCTGGATGATCTGGGAGCTCTGCATGTGGCAGGTCGAGGTGTCATGGCAGAGGTCAGACGTGTACAGCGTGAACAGACCAGCAGACAGTACGGTTCCTTGCACTGCAGCTGGGGGTACTGGACGTGTCCCCCCCATGCGGACACATTGCAGCCTGTTAAGTGGTCCGTGATCCAGGAAACTAAGAACGGCTCCACAGCCATCTTGATGATCCTGCAGCAGACGAGGTCGTAAAGTATTAAAGGCAAAGGAGAATTTAAAGAAAATCCTCCTCCATCCAAGTATGAGAGAGTGGGGGAGAGGACAGCGTCCCCCCACTCTCTCATATTGGGTTGAAGGGGTGAAGAAGGAGCAGCCTGAGCAACTGGACCTTCATCAGCTGGCAGAGGGGTGGGGGCAGGCAGTGGGGAGGGACCAGTGATGGGTTTGGTGCAGATCGGGCTGATCTGGAAACATTGAGGATGACAGGTTAAAGCTATTAAAAGAAGTTATTGCCCCTTCCTGCTCTAACCACACCAGTCTCATTCTTGCACCCCCTGATTGTTTTCACCCCCGAAAGAGTCGGTGTAGCGGGGAGATGTTCAAGTGCAGCGTTGCATTGTGAAGGAGGTCCGCGGTTCACGCTGCTGTTTGGTTCACAGGGATTGACTGGGCTCCAGAGTCCAACCGCATCGTGACCTGTGCGTCTGACCGCAACGCCTACGTGTGGACCCGGAAGGATGGCGTGTGGAAACCCACACTGGTGCTCCTGAGGATCAACCGTGCTGCCACTTGTGTAAAGTGGTCTCCACAGGAGAACAAGTTTGCTCTGGGCAGTGGAGCTCGACTCATCTCTGTCTGCTACTTTGACAAGGAGAACGATTGGTGAGCACAACTACGACCAAACGCTTCCGACTGAGTCACATCATGATGTTTTATGTGCGATCAGCAGGCGTGACGTGGTGAGACTTTAACAAACCACACACTGGAAGACGACACAGCCAAGCAACTTTTGTGCTAGCACCAACAAACAGCGACCTTTGCTGAGTGTATGTCAACGCCATGTTCCTTTGCTCTACCTCTCCTAGGTGGTTAAGCAAGCACATTAAGAAGCCCATTTGTTCCACCGTCCTGAGCCTGAGCTGGCATCCCAACAACATCCTTCTGGCAGCTGGGTCTGCAGACCTTCACTGCAGGTGAGACCAGAACCGACTGGGAAAGTGCAATCAGAGGAGAAGCTGTGAAAGAACTACAAAGTACATGAACAATCCCAACTGGATCTGGCAGCCAACAAAGGCCGAAGTGTCAAACCAACAGGCTTCTGCTCAACAGCCTAGGAGCTGCAGATAAGGCCTCTAAAAGACACAGTAGCAGTGGACGAGGCTGCAGAGAACCGGGTTGAAAAGCTTGACTGCAGTGGTTAGAAACGGATTTAGACACCCGACCAGAGACCCACTGTGTCCTCAGCAAATATATCACATACACTCATACAACATATGACATATACAGCATTCTTCTACCCTGATGAAGGCTCTCGATTGTAAAAGTAATCTGCTTTGGAAACACGCTTCTACTTGATTCCTCTATAGGTAATCGCCTCCCAAGGACGTCTGGTCTCAGAAATGACCCTCTGACCTCCTCTGACCTCCTTCACAGGGTCTTTTCTGCCTACATCAAGGACATTGAGGACAAGCCTGGACCCACAGCCTGGGGGGCAAAGATGCCGTTTGGAGAGGTTTTGATGGAGCACAAGGATTGTGGCGGGTGGGTCCACAGTGTCTCCTTCTCCCCAGCAGGGGACCAGCTGGCCTGGGTGGCCCACAACAGCAGCATCAGTGTGGCTGACGCCACTCAGGGCAAACAGTGAGTTCTGGTGCTCATGTGGACCCGACCCAGTTTTTTTCTGCTTTGTTCGCGCTGACATCCCTGCATCCTGTCTGTCTGCTCAGAGTGACCCAGCTGAACACCAGGCACCTTCCACTGGTCAGCGTCCTCTTCGCCAGTGCATCTGAGATTGTTGCCGCGGTAACGTGTCAGCCTTTAACTCTAAACTTAGACCACCAATTGTTATCATTTCACACAACTTCAGGGAACCAAGGCTGATTCACTGTCTAACATAAACACAAAAATCTAAGAACGCTACCTTCATTTTCCAAACCCTCATAACCAAATCAAATCAAATCAAATCGAATCGAATCGAATCGAATCGAATCGAATCAAATCAAATCAAATCAAATCAAATCAAATCAAATCAAATGAAGCTTATATGCAGTATATAGCAGTTTTCCAACTCATACTCTCGTTTTTCATAAAAATAGGAACAAATTTAAAACAAAAGGCTAAGAAAAACAAATGTTTTGTTTAAACCTACACACGTTTCCCCCGTGCACACACACAGACCATGCTAAAATGCCTGTCGGGGTCACAGGTGGAGGGCTTGAAAGTTTGGGGGGGGGGGGGGGGATTGGCAGGTTGATTGGTGCAGCGGCCGCCGTTGTGCGGTCGCTGTGCCGGCCTATTGTAGTGAAAAAAGAATGAGGGGGGGGCGTACAAGCAGCTGAAATGAGCTTCCTCCATAGGGGGGCTGGGCACTCCCTTAGACACAGGGGGAGAAGCTCGGAGAAGAACCGCTGCTTCTCCACATCCAGACGGGCCAGTTGAGGTGGCTCCGGGATCTGGTCCAAATGCCTCCTGGACGTTTACCTGGGGAGGTGTTCTGGGCACGTCCCACTGGGTCGAGACCCCGGGGAAGACCCAGGACACGCTGACCAGTGAACGGTTCAGAATCCCCCAGAGGAGCTGGAGAAAGTGGCTGGATAGAGGGAAGTCTGGGCATCTTTGCTTTGACAGCTGCACCGGAATAGTGGGATGATTTTAGTCCGTGGACGGTGGTGTAGTGGTTACCTCTTAGCAAGCAGCCCTGTTCCTTCTTTGTGTAGATGTTCCCCACAAGTCTGCCCCCCCACACACATAGTTCAAAAACATGAATTAATAATAATAGGTGAGTGTTTGTCTGTCTCTTTGTTGCCCTTTTATGGATAGGCTCCAACAACCTCATGGCCCCAAACTGGAACAACGTAGGTTTAAAAGTCAAGCGTAAAATTCTGCTTCTTCTTTCAATGAAGTGTGGAGAATTTCTTTTAAAATTTTCGAATAAGACAAGTACTGTTTACTTGATAGGATTTGAACACTTTCCAGCCTTTAGTACATGAGGGTGAACTCTCATCGTTGACCTCTGACCTCATACCCTGTGTCGATCTTAGGGTCATGACTGCTGTCCATATCAGTTCACGTTCAAGAGTCCCGGTTCTCTGGAATTCGTGAAGAAGCTGGATATGACTAAGCAGACCTCCAAGGGCAGCATGTCCGCCATGCAACACTTCCGCAACCTGGACAAGAAGGCCACAGAGGAGGACGAGAAAGACCTGAACACCCTTCACCAGAACAGCATCACGTGAGGAAAACAGCTTCACTTTCAAATTAACTTTATTTATATAGCGCTTTTCATGCTATATAGCATCTCAAAGTGCTTCCCAGAGAAAGAATAAAAAACATAAAAATATATATATTAGTTAAAATAATAAACATAGTAAAAATAATACAAATAAAAAAAATGCTAATAATAATAAAATAAATGAATTAATAAAAACACACAAAAACCCAACACATCCCTCCATTAAAATCAAAAACACATAAAAGTAGCTGTTAAAATTTTATAAAATCAAATAAAAACATGTGGACAAGTAAAAACTATGCAAAAGCTTTACTAAAAAGATGTGTCTTAAGTTTTTCCTTAAAAACCTCCACAGTGGCTGAAGGCCTCACGCCATCAGGCAGGCTGTTCCACAGGCGAGGCCCACAGTGCTGGAAGAGGCCTCGCCGTGGGTTTTAGTTCTTTGCAGACAGGAAGTGGTTGTTTTATTGAATGTGTGCTTAAAGAAAACAGTCTAAGCGGCAGATTGTACTAACTGAGCTGATTTGTACATGAAAGAGAATGTTTTGATGTGGAGCTGGATGCATAATGCCACGTTCACACCAAACCAGATTTGTGTGTCAAATTCACTGCTGGACAGTTTTCTAAAACTGTGTTCATAAACGTGACGCCCCAGGTGCGTGTGGGAGGAGCTACTGTCAAACGTTTTTAGTCTGAAGGTTACATGGAGCGATGTCTCTGTTTATCCAATTCAAGGAAGATGATGCTTTTAGATCAGGTTGATTTATTTTGAAGAGTTCTACAAAAGCATTGGTGATCCCGTCTGCGTGTCCGCGTTCATTCAGAGACTCTAGCGGCACGGCGAGCTTCACCGTCTGCTGCAGGAGCTGCAAATGAATGACGGTGCCTTCAGCTGTACTTCCGTCTCTGTGACCCAGTTTGATGACTTGCTGTCCCACGTTAGTTAGTCCAAAGTTTTACAAAGTTCAGATTTTTGACGCCCGACGCTCAAACCGCGCCGCAGGTCTGTGCTTTGACCTAACATTCAAAGGCAGCATAAGAGTGCTTTTTTAATTGTCGCTGTAAAAAAAGGCTCTCATCTTTCGTAAACCCACAGAACAGCTGTGGTGACCAAAGATCCAGCGCAGATGCTGCTCCCTCTAGTGGCAGCATTCCAGCACACCTGAACCTCAGAAGACTTCGGCCTGCAGGAAAACGGCCTGTAATCATGCAACGCCTGCATGTGCTGTGTTCTGCAGGCAGCTGTGCGTCGTGTCAGGGGACAAAAGCAAAGTGGACAAGTACAGCAGTGTGGGTCTGGACGGCGCCATGGTGATCTGGACTTTCAAGGTACACCACTGAAACATGCAGCACTGGAAAACATAAGTGATGTGGCTGCAAAGGTTTGAAGGCAGTGACCACTGCCACTGTGAAAAAAGTGATTTTCATGCCAAATCAGCCCCAAACGGGTTGTTTATCTGTCTGAAGTACAAGTTGGGTCTGTTCTTGTTAGCAAATGCTTAAGTGACCCAACAATTGAACACTGTTTCTGTCTTTTTGTTTCCGTGTTTTTCAGCACTGATTCTGACAGATGCCGTTTCTGGAGGACCTTCGGCGTCTTCAGTCACTGGAAAATGCTCAGCAGCCAAGCGACAAATGGATTCTGATCATTGCATTAAACTCCATAGCAACACGGTGCCTCATTCATGTCATGATTTCAGGTCACCCACTGACATGAACACGGCGTGTTGCATTGGGGTCTAGAGCTGCTGTTGGACCAACCAGCACACTGAGTCCAACTTTAAAGTTTCTTTTTTCTGCTTTTCTTAAGCCTTTCAGAGTAAACTGTATTCATAAATATAATCATATATGACCTTTGGCACACTAAAGGACCTTTTTTTAACACTAAATAGGAGTTATTTTCACAGATTATTTTTCTATCTGCAGGAAGATGACTGGATCTCCGGGGCCACCTTGGGGTTGTTGTTAGTGAGGAATGAACATTAGAATACAGTCAAAAGCTTTAAAAAGTTGATTTGCGTGACATCGGCCCTTGAAGTTAACAGAAAGTTCTGGGTGGTCCAGGTGAAGTCTATGAAACTATGAGTCTTCTTCACACAGCAAAGTCAGTCATGGTGAACCACAGGGCTCTGTGCTCGGTCCAATCCAAACATGCCAACAGTAGCTAACAGTAATAACTGTATTTATTATGTAGTATAGTCAATAGAATTCATACATTTGGCCTCTGATCTTTCAGACAAAAACATCATCTTTTAGCTCATTTTTCCACTTTTTCCTAACTAAACACTCTTACAAACTGGATTCAGAGACAGAGGCTCTGGTTGTAAGGAGGTTTACCTGGGCGGAACCCAGAACCGGACCTGCCCTCCTTATCAGGGAGTTCAGTCTTTTGATGGCCTTCTTTTTAGCACTGCCCCCCCCCCAGCAAACCACTGCATAAAGGAGGGCAGTGGAGACAACAGCCTGCCAGAATGTAAAAAGCAGTTCAAAGGTCATCCTGCTCCGCCCTCTGCTGTAGATGCCGTCCGTATTTGCAGACCAGCTCAGTTTGTCGTCTGTCCGTCGTTTTAGCAGGAAGTGACCACCGTCCCCTCTGCTCCATCGATGGCGATGGGCCGTAGAGCAGCAGGTGCCCTGCGGAAGTCCAGTCTCCTTTGTCTTTGCACCAGGACCCTACTCCCCCTCCTCACCCCCCTTACATGCAGCAAAGAATTTCTGCATGTGACAGAGGAGAGGTGGGGACCCTGTGGTTGACCACATGCTGACCGGCATGTCAGCCTGACAAACTGGGGTCTGATCTCCGGACAGTCCAGGTCACATGGTGCAGGTTCACAGCCTGTGAGAGGTGATTCTCCTGGAGTAGAAGGGGGTGGGTGGTATTTAAAGCCCTGGAGAAGTTAAAAAACAGCATGCAGCCCCCTCAACCAGGTAGGAGAGGGTCCGGTGGAGCAGGTAGAGACTGGCATCCTCCACTCCCACAGAGGGTCCTTTCCATGCCAGAAGCTGCAGGACCACCTCTGTGCCACCCCCTGAAGTCTGTGGTGGAGCGGGTGATGCTGGCAAAGCTGGAGAACATCCTGGAGAACACAACAACCCCGACACCCGGTGTTCTCTGCTCAGAGGAGTCCTGTCAGCAACCGCCCCCCCTCACTGACTGCCGAGCTCCACAGACAGACTGGAGGTCCTCGGTACGAGTGCCAGGAGACTGTATGACACTGATGGGGGCCGCATTGATCACTGAGTGTCCAGGTTACTTTTTATTCTCTTTTTATCAGATTAATTATTATATTTTAACACCTTTTAGCTAGGTTACTGTGGAATTGTGGTAAAAAATGTAAAAAAAAAAATCAGGAGCTTGTTTTCTACATGAATGAGATGAAAACTTTTTCTATTTGGGTAAATTCCTCTTCTACACCCCCGCAAACAGGATTCAGGGGAGCTACGCGTCATTTCCGTCACTCGTCCTTCAAAATAAAAGCAATTTCAGTAACGGGATTAATAGTTTCATCTAAAAAGGTTTTTTTTAAAATAAGCGAGTGACAGTTTAGAGACACATGTCTGAAGAACAGGTGATGTTTTTGTAAGTAAATAAAAATTGTGCCATTTTACAAAGATTCACATTCAGATTTGCAATTAGAACACAATTGCAAACATCAAATACACATATGTATAAAGAACAAAACAATATTAGAAATAGAAATAGGCCAGGGGTTAAACTGTAGAGAAAATGTTGATGTTTCTTTTTTTTTTTTTTTTTTTTTTTTTTTTTTTATTTATGCAGAACAAAAGTGACATACAGTAGAAGAACAAAGAACAATAAACTGTACATCGAATGTTCAAAATAAACGCCAGGGGATATACAAGCAAAAAATAAACTTATATTAACTTATACAGCTGAGCAAGGTGATACGTTTTAATTGCTTTTTTGTTTGTACTGGGGGAAATGGAAAGTAAGTAACATCTAACTTGGGCTAGTAAATCAAGAAAATTAGGAGCTTTATTGCTGAATTTAGATTTGTGAATATAATACTTGGTTAATAAAATCAGAAGATTTATTAAATAAAATTGAGATAAAAATGTCTTATCATAATTAACGTAACCAAATAAGATGTTTTTCCATGTTAAATTAAAATGTGGATAAATTTGAGTTTTTATCAAGTTTGTCAATTTGTCCCATATTTTTTCAGTGTACTTGCAGGTCCAAAAAATATGCATCAACGTTTCCTCATACTGAGAACAGAAAGAACAGTTTTTATCAATATCCCTTTTTAGCCTTTGCATATACTGATTTGTTGGATAAAACCTATGAATGATCTTGAACGAAACCTCTTTCACTTTGTTGTTTATAAGATATTTGTTTGGCAGAAGCCAAACCTTTTCCCAACACATTTGACCATGAAGTGAAGTCCAGAAAGTTATGGCCGGGGATTCCGTTTTTCGCTCCTGCTGGAACAGTCTTCGGATGGCTTTGTTTTGATTTGTCAAAGTAGAGAAGCAGAGTTTTCCGACAGCAGTGTCCGTCACGTGAAGCTGTGGTTGGGGGGCAGATGGAGTAGGAGTTCCTTTATAAAGATAGGTGAGGTTGAGGGAAACGGCATCAAAAACCACTGAAAAGTCCTTCATAGAAACAGGGATCTGGTAGAACTGAAGGAATTCGATGTAAGTGTAAAGTTGACCTTGTTGATTGAATAATTGACTAACTAGTCTGATATTATTGTGACGATCTGGGGGTTAGCCCCGCCTTCAGCCCCAAAGGCTCATGGGAAGTGGAGAGCTTTTGGGTGAAACCTGGAGTCAGAGGGTTGTGAACTTAAGTGACCCTCCATGCTGTTTGGCTGTTTGTGGGTGTGGAAATAAATGGGCTTTGATGCTGGAAAGGAGATTACGCAATCTGCCTCTCTCTCTCTTTGCTTCTCTTTCTGAGACTGTTCGGAGTCGTGCGGTGTATGGGGCACGGACAGCTCTCCAATTTAGCCAGATAATTAGCAGCGTTTAGCTCTTGCTACCCACTACAGTGACGTACCAGTCGGGTCGTTACATTGGTGTCAGAAGTGGGATGCTTAGCCGCTGCTACACCATGGAGATGGAGCAGCTGATCCTGGTGGCAGTCAGGAACAAGGGAGGAGTAAGGGCCATGACACCACCCTGATGGTTCGAGCACCCTCCGTCATCTGCAGCCTGGCCTTGCCCGACGCCAGCGCTAGACCATCTGGACCAGACTGTGATAACGGTGCGCAGCCCAGCTGAACCTTCACGACGCAATGGCTCAACAACGCTGGAACCACACCTGGCTCAGGTCAACCTGGCAACCGGCCATGAGGGCTAGACGCCGAAGGGGACTTCTCACACACCCAGGCCTGGCGTTAGATGGCGCTACACTGCTGGACCTCCCACCTGCGGAACTGCGAGACCTGTCAGCGCGGACAGCAGAGCTTCGCTTTGGGGAGGAGGGTTTGACGAAGCAGACCCTACAGCAGCCGTAGTGATGAAGACGATCATCTGGGATGCCTGGGGACCTTCTGCTGCTGGTGTGCAGCTCTTCACTTGGAGAGAGTCTGCTCCCCCATGGTGACGTGCACCCTGATGGTGGTGCTTCCACGGCGGCGGGGACTGGTTCTCCTGGCTGGGCACATACTGGCATGGAACTGTGTCAGTTGCAGATGTGCTAACCCAGCCAGTTAAGAGGAGGACTGTACATGGTGGCGGTCGAAACCCAGGATTGTGCGAAGGAGTCTCCAGCCAGTGTGTTCCTGTGTTTTGCTGTTGTGTTGTGGTGTTCAGTTCTGCAGTTATGTGAGGGTTGCGGGGACACTAACCCTCTTAGGTGGGGGCAGTGTAGCGACCTGGGGGTTAGCCCCACCTTCAGCCCCTAAGGCTCATGGGAAGTGGGGAGTTTAGGTGAAACCTTGAGTCAGAGGGCTGGAAGCTGAAGTGACCCTCCATGCTGTTTGGGCTGTATGTGTGCTTGATTAAACGGGCTCTGTGCTGAAAAGAAATCTCTAGTACTCTGCCTGTTTATTTCCTCTCTGAGACTGTCCGGGGCCGTGCGGTGTATGGGGCACGGACAGCTCTCCAATGAAGCCTTCTAAATAGCAGTCTGGCTTTAGCTACCCCACGAAAGTGACGGTCCGGCTGGATCGTTACATTATTATCAAACCACTGTTGGATAAAGATAGATTTGTTTTTGTAAAGAATATATCTATTGTTCCAAATGTAAAACCTGTGAGGAGAAAAGTTATGTTTATAAATCATGGACCAAGCAAGTAACATCTGTTTATAAAACGAAGACAGTTTGATGGGCACTTTGTCGGGCTTGTAGGTGCAGAGCAGTAAAAAGTCGAGGCCACCAACCTGGGAGAAAATATAATTGGGAATGAAGTTCCATAGAGAGTTCGGATTTTTCAAAAACTTTCTTATCCAATTAATTTTAAAAGTCATATTTAAGGTACTGAAATCCAGAAAGTTCAGACCCCCACTAGTATAATCATTCATTAGAACAGATTTTCTTATATGATGAGTTCGGTTTTTCCAGACAAAGTCGCATAGCAGTTTATCAACAGTTTTGCTAACGATGTTACTGACATAAAGAGACTGAGCGGCATAAATGACTCTGGAGAGCCCTTCAGCCTTGGAAATGTTGATGTTTCTGGCGCTGACGGACAGCGGCCATGACGTCACGGTTTTTCCTGCATTATTTTACATGAATGGACGTCCACTGACGCTGAACTGCTGAGTCAGCCAATGCCATCAAGCCGCTCCAAGTCTGACCAATCAGCGGACGAGCAACAACCACGTGGCTCGACTTCCAGCTAATCAGAGAGAAGGAAGGTGTGACGCACTTCCGCCAGCTGTTGTTGTTTTGCTGCTGCTACTCCGACACCACCGGACCCCCGAACTCCGAGCAGGACCGGAGCCCCGCCTGCACGGTTCCTCCGCCGCTCCCGCGTCTCTCCCCGTTGAGCCGCATTGGAGTCCGCATCGAGGACGGAAGTGAAGCCGGTCCCGGGCTTCCAGTCCGGTGCGGAGGGGAGGGGGGAGGTCGCTGGAAGCCTAAATTATGGAGGCGGCAGAAGGTGCGGGCGCCACCGGCGAAGCGGACGAGCCGCGGCCCCGGTTCGGATGCGCTTCCTTCAACCAAGACTCCACGTAAGAACCGGGACGCGGGGCGATCAGCTGCCGGGGGGAGCGGGCCAGGTCCTCAGAAAACGCGCGAGCCCCTTCAGCAGACACAAGCCGTTCATGACGTCACGGTGCAGCGTTCCGCGTCATCCTGCAGCACAGCCACCAGTAACGCGGTGACTGCTGCCGCTCTGGAACGGGTTCAAACCAGCAGCCCTACAGGAAGTGAATCTGGAGCCAGGCCAGTTCACCAGGTGACCACAAGGTGGTGCTGACGCAAGCAAGTCAGTGAAATGACAAGCTGACAACCACAGGCGGTGACGGTGTCGGGGGTGGGGGTGCTCTCTTTGACTGCATATGGTAACTGGACTGAGTCCCCCCCCCCAGGCGTTCCAAACAGGAAGTGGCTCCAAGAAGCCAGAATTCCAGATGTCTATACAGAAACGGTTCCTCAGTCATTCTATTGGTCAGAATAAATATTCTTACTCTGCAACATCTTTTTAACATCTTCTTGCTAATATAATTGTTTTTATTTTATATTTTTGATTTAGTGCAAGTTATTACAGTTATACACTGACCAATCAGATGCCTCAATAAAAGGACGCAGTCTCATATCAATTGTTCAGTTCTTGATTGACAGATTGTCCCGAGCCTGCTTTCACTGGAAGGGGCGTGGCCTTCTAACAGCTCACTACTGATAGGAGAGGGTGGTTGCTATAGAAATGTAGACTAAGACAGACCAATCACGGGGCACTAAGACGTCTGGTTCCAACACGGCGTCAGACTTGTCGCTGAAAAACGGCGACTGAACTGACATCCATTGGTTGGAACTGGAAGTAGGTCGTTTTCTACGGGTTTTCTACACTCACTCAGTCCAGTTCTCACTTACAGTCAATGGTTGCTCCGCACCATCAGTCCCGCCCACAATTTCTGGTGAACTCCTGCCGCTCTGCAGAAACTATGTGCTACAAAACGACTTAGATTAGATTAGATTATGCTCAAAATGTCATAATGATAATTAAAAAACCACTGAGAATGCTTTGAAAATGGATCAAAGGATGACGGGAGCAAAAGTTTAACCCCAATTTCTGACGTCTTGAGGGTTTTTGGCCGAAGCTCACACAGCATCGTTAAGGTTTTCTGTGAAACATTAACCCTGCAATTAATTATTCATTCATTTGATATATTTTTAATCTAACCTAATATTGGCCCTGAGACAGACTGGCCACCTGTACAGGACGTCCCCCGCCTTCGCCCACGAGTGGCTGGGATAGGCTCCAGCAACCGTGTGACCCCAAAGGGACAAAGCTGATTAGAAGATGAATGAATGAATCATTTACTGAAAAGCCTCATTTTGAGGTATTTTCATTTAAATGTTTGACATTGTGGCGCAATAAAACATAAAACTCAAAAAGTGGACAACTTGTCGGGCATTATCATTTACTTATTAGATTATAGGTATAGATTAATAATGAGACTGATGTGATTAGAAAAAAACAGCATGCTAATTTGTCTGTAATTAAATGTGATTGATGTGACACCCCTAGTTGTGTGATAGGTCCACTCTTCAATGTCTGCTGATGGTAAAAGTGTGTGTTTGTGTGTGTGTGTGTGTGTGTGTGTGTGTGTGTGTGTGTGTGTGTGTGTGTGTTTGTGTGTGTGTGTGTGTGTGTGTGTGTGTGTGTGTGTGTGTCTGTGTGTGTGTGTGTTGCAGGTCGCTAGCTTTGGGAACAAGGACAGGCTACAAGATTTTTTCCCTTTCTTCTGTAGAACAGCTGGAGTGCATCTACCAGAACGGTCAGTATTCTGACTCACATCATTCCTGCCTTTCTCTACTCGCTGCAGATCTGTGCACGTGGTCAAAAAGAAGCTGCTTTCTGCTTATGAGCTCCTCCTTTCCCTAAAACATTTAGTTTCTTTTACTTGTTCACTTCAGGCTTCATTTTGGCTCTGCAGAATCCAGTGAGACCGTGACTGACGTCAGAAATGTTCCCACGGTGTGTTTGTGTTTCACGGAGCCCTGCAGGTGCCTGTTGTTACAAAGAAGAAAATCTGATCAACCATGCGCACGGATGACTGAAACGTCTCCTGACTGTGGCTTTTGAAGCTGCTCCTCCTCCTCGTTCTGGTCTGGTTCTTGAATCTTTCTGATGATCCGCTGAAGCTCTCCGTCGTCTCTTTAGCTGCTGCATCTCCTGCCACATGTTGGCCTCAGACTTTCCGTTGATCTCCTCGGACACGGCGCTCTGTGAACAGCCAGCCTCCTCAGCGAGGAACTTTAGTGGCTCACCCAGACTGTGGAGGGGTCCATGATGGTCTTCTGGATGGTTGTCTGGTCAGGTGAATTCTACACGGCTGTGCCACGGGTTCCTTAGCGTCTCCAATCGTTGCTAGCTTGTACTTGGAGAAGCAAGCCCGGCGCTCCTTCCTTCTCACTAGTTCAGGTGTGTAGATGACAAAGATTAAAACCAAGGAGGTGCAGTCATCAGAGGTGAAGAAGGGAACCTGCAGGATTTCATGTTTTATATTGGACTCACCGCCCACTCTGACACAAACGGAGTCAAATGAGTCACTACCTCAACAGAAGCCAGGAAAAAGGTTCATCTCAATACATCTCTGAAAACTTGTGGCCGTCCCAAACGAGATCCTCTGTCATCATGAAGAACACGGAGGAAGACTCCCAGGACAAAGACAGGGTCCTTCTGAGAAACGTAGAATTATTGCCAAACATGACATCCAAACACATCTGAACCTATTGGAGAATTCTTGAAGAGGTTTACATTAGTGAGTGCAAATTCCCAACCGTCTTTGGGGCTCCACAGACCGCCAAAGGGTCCTGCGAGGGGTCCCAGCAGGTGTGGAGGTGCAGGCTGTTGTATGATGAATGGGGATACGTGATCCCGAAGAGAACTGCAGGTCATTCAGTCCAGGTCACCACAGGCTGTGGGTTTTACAGGCTGCATGTTCAGACAGGGCTGGACCTGCCAGATGAACAGCCACGCAATGCATGTTGGGGGTTTTAGCATGAAGGTTGCAAGCCTAGAAGGTGGTTTGCCTGAAACCTGCTGGAGCTGGAACATTTCACCATCAGATGTTTTTCCACCGACTCGATTTTCATTTAGACATTTTTAACTTGTCCTGCAACGGCTGAGCAAACAGATCAGAGCTGAAGACCTCTAGGTAGTAGGTCCTGAATCTTCTGACACATGAGGTGTATATGTGGATAAACCTCTTCTGGATTCTAGGCTAACCTTTATATTAAAGACCCCTTTCCTTGGTTCAGTTTCCTGTTGACACGCCGTGTCAGAAACGGTTACATCTGCTCTGAGACACAGCTACGCTGCTGCTGCGGTCATCCGGTGCCATCTTTGTCGGCGTCAGCTCTGAGGAAGCGTTCCCGGACCAAAGTTTGTCTGTTCTCTGCCCTTCTCCAGCAGAGGTTCCTGACGTCTTCATCGCGGAGCGTCTGTTCTCCAGCAGCCTGGTGGTGGTGGTGAGCCGTGCCGTGCCTCAGCGCATGAATATCTACCACTTCAAAAAGGGAACAGAGATCTGCAGCTACAGCTATTCCAGCAACATCCTGGCTGTGAAGCTCAACAGACAGGTGATCTTCACTCTTCCCGGATCACTGTGGGGTTCTCCACATCTGATCCAAAGATGAATCTTGACTGAACACCTTCAATTCTGTGGACATCTTCTCCCAGGGACACAGGGAGGCCTTTCTACTGCCCCCATCATGAGTGTTGGCAGAAGCCTCATATTGAACGCCTCACTTCCTTCTGCTTTTGTCCCAACACCTTTGGTGGCTGTTTTCAGTGGTTGGTGGTGTGCCTTGAAGAATCCATTTACGTTCACAACATCAAAGACATGAAGCTGATCCAGACTCTGCTCAACGTGCCGCCAAACCCCTCAGGTACAAACTCTGCCTGCAATCATCAACAGGAAGTTCTGCCAAACTTTACCTCCCTGCATGAAGAGTTTGCATGTAGATGTGCCCCCCCCCCCCCCCCCCAAGAAAAAAGAAAAAGAGAAAAAAACGTGTTAAAATCTGTCCAAGTGAATACTGGATTCTGATTGGCTGTAGGGTGCCCATTAAAAAGTGATAATGCACAACTAAAAAGTAGTTCCGGTCACACGGCCTAAATGGCCTGAACACCAGTTGGTAACCATAGCAACATAACCTTGGAACATAGGTGGACGGACGTTATCCCACAGTAGACAAGAACTGTGTCACATTTCACCATCAACTATGTCGACTTTCATTTGAAATAGTTTGTGGTCTTTCTGCCTTGTTGCTCTTGTATTACCTTATTACTTTAATGTTTATAATTATTTTTATTATTAATTAATGAAATGAGTAGTTTGGTTGTTGATCTACGTTGAAGAATCCAGAGTTAATGGTGGATGTGTCTTCAATCAAAGGGATCCAGGAAACTGCTTGTAGATTTGACTTTTCAAAGCAAACTTCATCTTCATGGTCTGGATAAAAACAAGCGGTAGGAGGTGAACCTTTAATGATGTAATGATGGTTTGGATGACTGAACATGACGCCTAACAGATATTTCACTGTCCTATACGGCGGCAGAGTGAGCTCGTTACCATGACAACGAATCGCACTGTGTGTCAAATAGTCCACTTTTTGGGAGAGACGATTTAAACCTAAAAAAAAGATTAAAGTTTAGATATTTGGTTTATTTCTTTCTTAAATGACCATGGCATGAACAGGAAAATGGCCTTTGAGTCGTCCATTAAAGGAAATTCCTGGGCTTTGCAGAATCAACCGTCCTCCACTTCACGTCGGACATTTCCCGCCTCCGTGTCATCCATTCATTTCTGATAATGGACGTCTTATTTTATCGTGAACCGTCCCTCAGAGGTGACTCTGCACATCAACAGCCTGTTCTTCTGCAGGTCTCTGCGCTCTCTCCATCAATAACTCCAACTCCTTCCTGGCATACCCCGGCAGTGCCACGACTGGAGAGATTGTGGTGTACGGTGCCAACACTCTGGTGAGGGTCTCTTCATCCCAGATGTCTGTTCATCAGTAGAGAAAACTTGTTCTAAACTCTGTTGTGGTTAAACCGTGAAATCCAGTTTGAGTCCAGCTTCAGGCAGTTCCAAAGGGAACGGTTGTTCTTCATGAGACACTGACCAACTAGAGAACACGTCCGTTCTCCTGCTGCAGAATTGTCCTCAGACCTTTTAAAACCTGATGGGTAAAATAACAACAGCCTTTTTCTAGCTATTACTCTGATGTTCAGATCATTTCTCCTGACTCATAATGATGCTGCAGCATTGATGCTACCTTCTGCTTAAATATATAAAGAACTGGATTCTGCTACTTTAACTCTGCTGGTCAGATTCCAGCTGACTGTGTTCCACGTTTTGCCCTTTTCCCAGAGGATCAGGCGTCATCTGTTGGTCCCCTGTAAAGGCTTTTATTATAGAACAGCTCATCAGCTGGTTTATTGAAATGATCTGGATTATATTGGATTCTGGCATCTGTACGGACGTTGGATGTTTCCTGCTTTTGGTTTCTTAACGGACCACACGTTGGGATGTGCCGTGAAATCAGTGGGATTCCTCACCGTCTGTCCCTCAGCAGCAGCGTCAGCGTTTCCTGTCCATGTTGTCCTTTCAGAGCACAGTGACGGTGATCTCTGCCCACGATGCTCCTCTGGCAGCTTTGACCTTCAACACCTCAGCCACTAAACTCGCCAGTGCTTCAGAGAGGGTAAGACCGGCTTTCCCCACCCCGTCTGCACCGGAGCAGAACTCCTTTAAAACATGACAGCGGTTCAGACACGGCTAAAGGTGAAAGCCGGCGCTCCAGTGTCCAAAGTGACAGTCGGTCTCCACAGGGTACCGTCATCCGAGTCTTCTCCATTCCTGAAGGCCTCCGTCTCTTTGAGTTTCGCCGAGGCTTGAAGAGGTAAAAGAGCTGGTCTACGGCTAAGTGACGGTGGTTAGTGGAACCACGTGAAGCATCCAACGTGTGTGTGTGTGTGTGTGTGTGTGTGTGTGTGTGTGTGTGTGTGTGTGTGTGTGTGTCTACAGGTATGTCAGCATCCGGTCTCTGTCCTTCAGTCCGGATGCTCTCTTCCTCTGCGCCTCCAGCAACACTGAGACTGTTCACGTCTTCAGGCTGGAGCAGCTGGAACCGACGTGAGAGAACGTTTAGCTCCCGTCTCTATGGTTACCGTTAACATTTGAGTCCTCGTTTTTCTGAATTTACTTTATATTTTTGCTTGTCTATAGCGCTCTCTACCATCATATTTAAAATAGAGATGTTTGTTTTGCCTTCAGAGATGCCCCCCCCCCCATGTGCTGTGGGTTTAACAGAGTGGATAAAACTAAATCAGAGACTGAACTGAAGGGAGGGAAGCCTCCCCCCATGGGAGCAGCGCTAGATGACAGTTTGTAGTTCTCTGTGAGGTCCAGATGTTTGGAATCAGATGAGCGGGAACGGCAGCGGCTTCGTGTGATGCCGCTGCGGCGCTCCACCCTTCACCTGTCCACGCATCTCCACGTGTTGTCATGTCTGCAGGGAGGGGGCGGAGCCCGCCACCTGGACTTCATACGTGGGAAGGATGCTCTCAGCAGCCAGCAGCTACCTTCCCGCTCAGGTGTGTGACGCCATGAGCCAGGACCGCGCCTTCGCCACCGTTCACCTCACGCCATCCGCCCACAGCAGCGTCTGCAGCTTGGTCAGGTGAGCGAGGGAGGAAACCGCAGAGTAGACGGCGGTGAATCTGCCACCTACACCTGCCCTTCCTGCAGGAGAGAGCGTGAGAATCAGGCAGCTAAAACTGGGTTTGGGTTTGCAGCATCCAGAAGCTTCTGCAGCTGCTGGTGGTCACGGCTGACGGCCAGCTCTGCGTCTATAACGTGGATCTGCAGGATGGCGGCGAGTGCGAGCTGCTCTTTAAACACAGGTGAGCTTTCTCCTCACAGGCAGACAGACAGTTGGGGAAGGACTTCAAACTTCAGATGTTTTTGTCACAAGCAGCTTTATGTTTGGTGGAACTCTGTAACAGCTGATCTGTGGCCTCCTTGTGTTTCCGGCCTCAGCCTCTTTGACGACCACAGCAGCACAGAGAAGAGCAGAGAGTGCGCAGACTCAGAACAGACTGTGTGCCCCCCCTCATACGCTGCGACCGCCGCCTTACCCGCCTCCCGGCCCGTCACTGCGACCCTCACCGGTCAGTCCATAGCTCTGGTGACCCCGACGTCAAATCTGCTGATTTCTTTATTGTTTGATGCTTTAAATGTTAATCATGTTCAGTATTTTTTTCCTCAAGTCGTCTGCTTCATCGGTTAATGTTCCTCTCTATGAATCGGACCCGTTCAAAATGAGATCTGAAAAAGTTCTGTCATTCATCTCAGGCGTGTTCAGAGAGCTGAGAGAGTCTAAATGTTTCTAACAGCCTGAAGTCGAAGGTGGATCAAACCTGGCTCACCAGCAGCTCCTGTTCATCCAGGAAGTTTGAAACTTCATTTTACAACTGAAAACAAACGTTTTGAACCAAATCTGATCAGCTCCATTTCCCTATTTCAAGTCCAAATCCCCAACATGTGTTTTGTGTCTGTTGTGGGTTAACAGCAGATCTGCTCCAAACATCTGACCTCCTTCTCCTCTCAGGTTACTCTGAGGACGGCGGGGCAAAGAGGGGGGAGGTCATCCCCGAGCACGAGTTCGCCTCTGGACCCGTGCGTCTGGACGACGAGAACGAGTTTCCTCCGGTGAGCATCCAGAGGTGTCAGGCTGGTCCTTCCCTGTGGGGGCTTTTCTCCGGGAAAAGCCTCTTTGGAGCGGCGAAGGAGGCGGCTCCTGCTGGAAGAAGAAAGGTTTTCTTCTTCCAGCAGATGAGAGGAGCCGCTGACCGCCTGAGGGTCCTGTGGGTGAGGAGCAGAGAACTCACCAGGGTCTTCTTCTGTCTAGATTAAGGTGTGCCGTGATGGAGCCGCCGGCTGCAGGGGGGGGCCCTTGTGATCATGGAGGAGCGCCGACGGACAACCGGTGCATCTGACGCATCAGCCGTTACTGACGGGAAGAGAAGACCTGAACCTCAGAGTGAGACGTGGAAATAACCTCCTGAAGAAACGGTCCGGGACGAGGGAAAGAGCGGCTCCGGCGGCGCTCTGCTCGTCTTCTGCCTCCTCCTCGCTCGCTCTGGAGCTTCAGAAAGCCGCGCGTGAGCCGGGAATCCTCCAGCCTTCGGTCGCTGACCTTCCTCTGGAAGTCAGCGTGCATGCAGGGGGCGACGTTTAACCACAGGGTTCACATATTGGACACATTTTATGAACAGCTGTAGCAACATTTTAGTTTGAATGCCTCTTCCTGAGAGTTTAAGTTGGCAATGTTACATTTAAGGACATGGATGGTGAGGATGTAAAATATATTTGTTCCCAATAATCTGTAAAGGAATTTTACTACATGTAGCCCAAGTGAACAAAATAAACTCAGAGAAAGGAATGTGTCCGAGTTTGTGACAAAGCAGCTGCAGGCCTGTGTGTCCTTCAGTTTTTGGACATCTCAGCTGGGAATGTTGGGAGCTCCTGAGATGCTCCATCTGGGAGGAAGTCCCAGCTGCACATGTCTGCATGTGAGGAGCATGCAACACACAGAGGTGGACACGCGTGTGAAAACCAAACACGCCATAAACAGGAACATGACTCTGCATCGGTGGACATTCTCCTGAGTGGAGGCCGTGTCTGTCAGCGCTGCGTACATTTCATGCATGTTCCACAAAGTCCGTCTTTCATGGTCCATGCGTGATGAACCTCATTCCTAAGTCTGTTCGCCGATGTGCTCAGACGTCCATCGAGGGTTTTAGCCGACGGGTCTTTACGTGAACTCAGTTTTCAGATGTTCAAAACTTTTGGTCAGTTGAGAATTTCACAGTTTAAGCGTATTATATGTAGTTTATACACAATTGTTGTGTAAATCTTAGACAATTGTGTGTGAAAGGGTTAAACAGACTTAACTGAATGACGCTAACTTCCTATTAAAATACCAAAATCAGAAATAATATTTGTTAACTGCAGTTAAAATTCAACAACTAAAAAACAATGAGATCAAATGAAAGGCGGAGCTACATTTCTGTTGTAACAATCTCTTGATTGAACTAAAAGGATTTTTAGGAAGACTTGAGAAGATGTTCTTCAGGATGTTTCTTGCAGCAGAAACTCCTTTCTTAACCCTTGTTCTATCCTAGGTACTTTAACGTTGGGAGTTGGGTCATCTAGACCCACTAGACAGTGGGGTCATCTAGACCCACTAGACAGTGGGTCATCTAGACCCACTAGACAGTGCTCTGAACCTTTTTTCTTCAATGATTTGTGATCTTCACTGGTGTCCATGGATTACATGAAATCTTTCCACCTTTATCCACCTTTGTCATTGTAGGGAGAACACCTCAATGGAAGGGGGGGGGTCATAGGATAGCACAAGGGTTAAACTGTTTAGATGAACTAACTGATCCAGCTGTTGCTCATGTTCCTCATTTACTGCCAAATGTGACAGATTGTCGCCCGGTAGCTAAACGTCCTCCTAATGATGACAGAGAAGAGGCCAGCTGATGGAATGATCCCACAGACTGACGGCCTCTGAGGAAATGCAGGAAAAGACGGTGGAACAAAGTCCCTGCAGAGCCGCCAGGACCCGATAACATCTGACAAGAACCGATGACACAAAGAGGTTTAGGGCAACAGGTGGAACTGCTGCACTCAAAAAAAGCAAAGCCAATAAACTTGTCAAAAATGTAACTTGTCATTTCAACCAGAAAATGTTGTTTGTAAATCATACGGGAATGAATCATGTTGATTGTACATAAAAATAATCAATTTAATTGTTACTCATTTCAATCATGTTGATCCAACGTGACACCATTAAATTGGATCATGGCTGTAGAAAACCTCACCATAGCACGAGATTATGTGAGATTCCTCAAACACACCTGGCTGCGGCCTGAGGAACGCTAAACCTCGCAGAATGCCTGAATGCTGCAGAATGTTGACCCCGCCCACATTGAGCCCTCGTCTTCTTCTTTGCATTTTACAAGTTTCCATGTGCAATACTGCCACCTATAGGGAAGTTAAGGAGGGCATAGTCTCATTTTGTTGAACCAACATCTTTCAAATTAGTTACAGCACTCTAAAAAGAGTATTTGGGCTGCAGTTGGAAAGATGAACTTCTTTACATTGATCTAAAGGCCCATACACACCGGGACGAATATTCGCCAGGCGTTATTCGCCAGCGTTTTTCACCACGTTTTTTGTGTTCACACCCAGGCGATTTTCGCTGACGATGAGCCGAGCGAACATGCAATTTCATTCTCTGACATTAGATGGCGCTTAATGGAAACAGAAATACTCCTGTACAAAAGGTGGCGCTGCGCAACTTTACGCTTCTTAAAGTCGCTTTTCACTCAGAAGAAGAGAGCAAGTATTTACGCGATTGTCAGAATCAAGCAAAGAAAACATGAATATTTCAAGCACCAGTAGCTCCAACTGGTGCTTGGTTCGGGGATATTTTATAATGTCCATCATTATTTCTTCGTGGCAGTGTAGACGCTACTCTGCGTCTATCTTCTTCATTGGTATGTGTGCTCAGCAAGGCAGTTTTGTGTTTGAGCGCCCCCAAGTTGTGTTTTACTGTAACTTCAGAAGCTCCAGACACGTGTGCAAAAGTGCCATTCTCATTGGTCGAGTAGATTTCAACGCGATGCGTTGAAAAAAAAAAACGAATCCGAGGCGTTTTTTTTTTTTTTTACGCTTTGACGCGTGGCGTTTTTTCGCGTCGGTGTGCACACTCTCAATGGTGCCCTTTGTTTAGTCACGAGGCGTTAAACGAAATTCGTCCCGGTGTGTACGGGCCTTTAGTTAATCATTTAGTTTGGTGAAAATAAATCCTGACTTCATTGAACTAAAGTAATCACACAGTTGTCTGACTTAGTTCTTTACTTCCAATCAACTTAATTCTATTAAGTTGGTGTAACTTTGGTGTGAAGCTGTCAATGCATCATGACGTCATAATGTAAGGCAGCGCAAGGAATTGTGGGATACCATTTTCTTTGCCTATCTGGCCAGATTGGGGTTTAAATGTGAGTTTTTGTCCTTGGGTTTTGTTGTCTAGCTGTTTTAACTAGTAACTGTTATGTTTATTTCTTTCTGCACCATGAGTGAGAGTTTGGGGGAGGATGATGACCCACCCCCTTGTGGTAAAACACCATATGTCCCAATATTACAGACAAAGTTCACGACACATGAGCTCCTACCTTGTAATGCAAGACATTGTTGGATCAATCATGACTTTGAAATGGAGATTAAAAGGCAGAGTGGTTAAAAGTTTAGAAAAATGGCCAAACTTAAAGAAATAGAACAAAAATGTTAAGTTTTAACAACATATTTTATTGAGTTGGATAAACTTAATTCAATTACATGTTACCAATTGAAGTGATTCATTTAAGTGGGATCGACTTTTTTCTTTTAGAGTGAGCAACAATATTAAGTTAAGTTGGGTCCAACTGTAGTATTTAAATGGAATAACTTTAATTTATTAGGTTGAACCGAAATACATGAAGCTGACCCAACCTAGGTACATTAAGTAGGACCAATATGATTCATTTTTGTTCAAGTAAAGCTATCTATTCAGGTGGAAATCCTTTCTTTTATGTTCATTCAGTGTGAAGGTTTTTTGAGTGTGGGGTGGGACGTCTTTGAAACTTTGCTCATCTTTACGGTGAGCCTGCTTGATCTCCTGAACAGGCGGATTCCAGACAATGACGGATCCGTCTTTGGAGGTTCAAGACTAGAATGAAGTCTTGAGAGGATGCCCCCCCCCCCCCCCCTGCAAGCGGCTTTTGGTCATTTAGGTGCTTTTAAACAAAATGACCAGCTCAAAGGAGGGGGGGGGCAGATTTGTAGCAAAAGTTTTGTCCGTGTGTAAAAAAGTTACGTTCTTGTAAGAGATTTTTCTGTAAAACTGTTTTGTCCGTGTGGAATACGTTCATTTATCTACCACGACAAAACCCAAATTACAAGAACAATTCTTTTACTTGTCAACCATTCGACCAATCAGCAGCTTTTCCCTGCCACCCAGATGGAGCACTGCTTGATTCAGCCAATCAGACGCATGATCCTCATGTCAGGAGAACAAAAACGTGTTTCTTTAGTCTACAAGGAGATGAATGGTGGAAGTTACCATCAGAATTTACCAGAACTACTAATGATCCAATCTTTCCTTTAGTTGTCTTCATGAAAAACATCAGGTACCATATTTCGGGAATCTTCTGTCAATTTTCATCTGGGCTCCTTTTTTTTCTCCTGATCTGATTGGCTGATCCAGGCAGGGCACTGATGGGGTGACAGTGAAAGGCTGCTGTCTAATTTCCCTTTTTTTCTGACAGCCATGCAGCGCGCAAAGAGCACACACTTATCACTCGAACACCGCTAGCGGGTCTTTCCTACGACAGCCCCATAGCGTGTTCAGAGTAACTGACATTATCCTAACAAACTCTCCACGACACACGACTGTGGTACGCTCCATTTTCATCACGTCCCTTAAGGCGGACGGATGAGACTCAAGGGAACTGCAAGGCCCACCTGAGCTCCCTTCAAGATGCAGCCGCTCCAGGTCTACAACCCTACACACCCCGGAAAATCCAAGGACAGCACCCGTCACCCCCCATACGTGTGCACGGGACTTAACAGCTGGAATCAAATGAATGATGAGCAAATCCAGGCGTTTTGTTTCTGCACCGTAGCATGCTGACGGCTCCAGAGAGCTTAGAGCGAGTCCTTCTAAAGTCCCATCAACTGTCACACTGTGGCGGTTCTAGTGACATTTGTTTTCTGCTTTTGACCCCTCCCCTGGGCCAGCGGAGAGCTGCAGACACAGCCGTGCTCGGGAACCGTTTGGTTGTCTTTAGTGCTCCGTGTTCTCACATCATGGTCAGGGTGTCATGCAGATGAAAGTCTGCAGCCTGACACACGTTTATGGCTGACATGAAGCAGCGTCATCTCACTTCTGGTGGGTCATCAGACGTTCAGGTGTTTCATCTCAGACGGTGAGGCAGAACCCGGCTGAAATGGATCATGGGCACGTTCACGCTCCATGTGCGTTTGATAGGTTGATTGGAGATCTATACCAGACTCACCTGATCAGGTGTGTCCAGCCCCTGCCAGAGACAGGTGGGCCCCGGTGCCCCACCCTGAGGGACAGCGGTGAGTCAGAACACCAGAGGTGCAGGTTTTCAGCCAGCAAACACAACACAGACAGTAAATGTGTCCCAGGTCTGCGTGAGCGTCTGTCCATCAGGACAGCGGCCGGACTGTGGGGACGGTTACACCGCACTATGACCTTTGGAGCATGTCTGACTCCACATGACCAGGACCATTAATAGACTGATAGTGTTATCTCCCAGGTACCTCGAACACACCAGATTAAAGGCTGTGAGCTAAGCATCTAGATAGTTTATTTTATGCGTTTATTGAACATTCTCAGAGCTTTAGTGTCCCACATCAGCTGCCTGCTATGCCAGTATTCCTGACAGACAACCACGTTTTCTGAGGCTCTGAACGCCTCACGGCGTGTGCTACACAACCCAAACACCTGTATACATACATTTCTACTCCTTTCAAATGTCATGTACAGGTGTTACAGGTGTAACCTGATGCCCAATTTTGGATTGGCAAACAACATTTGTGCATATTCTGTGGACTCAGTGTTTTCTTTTAAAAAGCAGCTAAAAACATATCTTTTTAAAATAGCTTTTTCTTAATTTCTTTTTAACATTTGTTTTGTGTTTTACTGTTGTTTTATCGTGTTGTACTGTGAAGCACTTTGTGATTTTTATCTGGAAAGGTGCTATACAAATAAAGTTTATTATTATATTAAAAAAAAGAGCAGAATGACACCGAGCTTTTAGAGGAACAGTTTGTCTGTTTCAAAACCATTTACAGCAGGAAAGATCACATCTGGACAGCGTCTTCAGGTTCACAAAACACCTGCAAGCACACACGCACACGCACGCACACACCAACAGACAGAAACTTGAGTGACACGCTTGAACCTCTGGAATGATTCTGCCTAATCTCCTGTCAGATTACATAAACTATCCTGATCAATTTAAAGAGTTTCTAGTGGCGGCTGTGGTGCAGTGGAAGGGCGGTCAACCTCTGATTGAACGATTGCAGGTTTGATTACCGTTTTTCCCGCCTATGTGTCAAAGTTTTTCCTCTTTACCTGAGTTCTTAAATGATTTTTTCTCAGACACGGTTTGCTCTTTGTTTCGGTAGAACACACCTCTGCATGTCTGTTTGAGCTGCAGGTGCTTCACGCTGCAGCCAGCGCTCCATCAGGGGGGGCTCAGGTAAGTCAGTTCACCTGGATGCAGGTTTCTGCGGCCGCCGTCTGGAGGCTGTTCTGTAACCCTTGTGCTATCCTAGACACTTTACCATTGGGAGTTGGGTCATCTAGACCCACTAGACAGTGGGGTCATCTAGACCCACTAGACAGAGCTCTGAACCTTTCTTCTTCAATGATTTGTGATCTTCACTGGTGTCCATGGATTACATGAAATCTTTCCACCTTTATCCACCTTTGTCATGGTAGGGAGAACACGTCCATGGAAGGGGGGGGGGGTCATAGGGTTAGAACATCACATGTTCCAGAAGAAAAGCGTCCTTTTCTGTCATCATCATCATGATGTCCCGGACCGGTTCGGACCGGCTCTACACCAGAACGAACCTGCTATCCGAGTCACGCGCGCGTCACCGCGCTGGCTCGTGGGTCCCTCAGAGAATTTTTTATTTGATTATCATTTATTTTTACATTTTTTCGACTGAAATGTTTTCGGTTCAGTTATTTTTTCTGTTTGTCCCGCCGCAGCCCCCCCATGCGCGCGCATCGCGTGAAGGCGGCCGGCGAGGCGGAAGCGGCCCCGCCTTTCCTGTTCCGTATCTCTCACGAACAGCCGTGCGTGTTCACGAGGTGCGGGGAGTCGCGTTCCCGCGCACAAATACCGGCTTGAGCCGGAAAAGAGCTGCCAAAGCCGGCAGCAGACGCAGAGTGGACAAAAGATGCTCCCGGTCCCCCCCCGCCTCACACCGGTACCGAGCGGCTGCTGACGGACCCCCCCGGAGCCGCAGCATCCCCCCCCCCAACACATCTGCCGCCGTTTCCAGGACAGGGAAATGACGGCGAGATAAAAGAGGAAGCCACGTTGCTGCGAGGCCGGTGAGTGCAGACCGGAGACCGAGCCTCACCGGCTCCCGCCGCCGGGATGCAGGTCCCCATCCCGTCTCCTCTGCGGGACCGTCCGCGTGCGCGTATCGTGGTGCTGAAAATACCGCGAAGTCTTAAGTCTGTTCACCGTTCAGAGTTGTAAAGTCCGGTGTCGGTGTCCGCAGTGATCATCTTTAATTCAGGTGACCCCCGCAGCCTCTGACGTCACCAATGCGGGGGAAATGTGTGTGTGTGTGGGGGGGGGGGGGTCGCGCACGTGCGCAGACTAAGTTCTGTTTTCTTATTATTCGACCGAACATGAAATTCAGCGAAGCTGCTTTCTAACCTGAGCGCAGCAACACTGCCCTCTGGTGGTCACCGTGAGATCTGCAGAGACGTCCGTCCACAGATCAGACGTGCAGCTCTGCCGTCATGCTGCAGCTCACCAACATAACGGCCTTCTCCTCCGACCGTCTCTTCCAGGTTTCAGCCATGAAGGTGCTGAAGATGAGAGGCTGCCTGGGCCCCAACGTTTACCCGGCGGTGCCCGATGGAGGCTGGGGCTGGGTGGTGGCGGCAGCCTTTTTCCTGGTGGAGGCCAGTACCTACGGGGTCGTGAAGACGCTGGGCATCTTCCTCCAGGACCTCATGGAGGAGTTCGGCGAGAGCAACAGCCGTGTCTCCTGGGTCATTTCCATCTGTGCCTTCATCATGACCTTCACCGGTTAGTCCCTCTCACCGCGTGACAGACTCCGCCCCCCGCCCATATGGACCACAGCTGTGCATGGTGGCGTGTAGGGATCCTGTCGGTAGAGGCCACGCCCCTGACCTGTCCTCCGTTTCTCCTACAGCTCCTTTGGCCACAATGCTGAGCAACCGCTTCGGCTTCCGCCCCGTGGTCATGATGGGGGGCTTCCTCACCTGCTTGGGGACCATCTCATCCGCCTTCACCAGCTCCATCAAGGAGATGTACATCACCATAGGCGTGATCTCAGGTAGAGACGCTTCCGTTTCTCCACGATGGCAAACCGGGCTTGGTTCTTACCGGGTGAAACAGCCGTTCAGTGAACTGGAGGGACTTCTAGCAGTGTTGAGCAAAAGCTGCTTCTAAAAACACGGACAGGCGCCGCCTGGCGGACATCCTGACCGTCAGACGGCACTGAAACGCTCATTCCTGTCAGAAGGGGGATGGCTGAGGTTGAAAGCCATCGCACACTGCTAGCTCTCCCGCCGTAACAGCATGTCTGCCCGTGAATCAGAGCGGCGCTAACCTCCCCCCCCCCCCTCTCCCCGTCTCTTTTGTCTTTACATGCCTTTTGTCTCCCAGCAGCCGCTGTAGCAAAGCCGTGTCCCGCGGAGCAGCCCGCCGCCGCCGCCTTTGGCAAAGGAGTGACCTGACTCTTTGACCCCTAGCCATGCAGTGTTCCTACCATGCGGGCCAGTGGCTGTCACGTCCTCCTGTCTTTGTCGTTTTCAGGGTTTGGGTACTGCCTCTCCTTCCTCCCCACCGTCACCATCCTGGCGCAGTACTTCTGCAAACGCCGCTCCCTCGTCACCGCTGTGGCGTCGTCGGGAGAGTCGTTTGCCGTTTTTGCATTCGCTCCAGGTATGTGTGTGTGGGGGGTGGGGGGGGGGGGGTCGAGGCTGCCTCTGCTGTACTTGCCCAAACACCAGTTCTGGAAGGTTTGCATGCCCTTTCTGTCCCACGAGCAGATAGGTCTTTAAATAACGGAGCGTCTCATGATAAGCGTGCAGGATGGAGTGGGAGGGGCTTCCTGGCGTGCAGTCCTGTCACTGACTGTGCTGCTGCGTCTCTGCAGTCTTCTCCCGGCTGAAGGAGGACATCGGCTGGCGCTACTGCCTGGTCATCATGGGCGTCATCCAGGCATCCATCATCAGCTGCGGGCTCCTCCTTCGTCCCATCGTCATAGAAACCGTGAAGGATGCGGCGTCCGAGGCAGACGCTGTCGCCCAGAGCGACTACGAGCTGGAAAACGAGCAAACGTGCACTTCTGTGGACTCGGCCCTGTCTAGGGGCTCCGAGGACTCCGGGGTCCCTTCCTCTGCCTCTGAAGAAGACTTGGGGTTGGAGGAAGAGAAAACCAAGGCGCTGATGGCACAGCAAGAGCAGGACAGGCCCCGTTCCCCCCCTCCAAGCCCCTCCTCAGAAAAAGAGGGGAGTTTCCTCCCAGACTCAGAGGCCGGTCCTCTAAAGCCCCGCAGCCCCAAACTCCTGGATTTCTCCGTGCTCAGAAACGGCGCCTTCATCTGGTACTCGCTGTTCGGCCTGTTCGCCACCCTGGGCTTCTTTGCCCCCCAGCTCTACATCACCGAGCTGAGCAAGAGCCGAGGCGTGCCAGTGACGGCGTCCTCCTGCATGCTGTCCGTCATGGCGGTGGCTGAGATCGTGGGCCGCCTGTCCATCGGGGTGGTGCTGAACAGAGCGCGCTGCAGGAAGACCCTGGTGGTCCTGGGCTGCGTGGTCCTGCTGTGCCTGGTGCTGGTGGCCTTCGCCGTGGTCTGGGAGTTCTGGGGCCTGGCGGTCTGCTGCGCCCTCTACGGCTTCTTCCTGGGCACGGTGGCCTCCACCCACATCCCCTTGCTGGCCGAGGAGGACGTGGTGGGCATCCAGAAGATGCCGTCCTGCGTGGGGGTCTACGTGTTCATCCAGAGCTTTGCTGGGCTGGCCGGCCCCCCTCTGGGAGGTACGTCCACTTGGTGGCTGCCCTGACTGACGCCCCTGGCACTGCTCACTCCCATTCGTCCATTCTGTTTTGCAGGTGTCCTGGTGGATGTGACCAAAAACTACGGCGCTGCTTTCTACTCCTGTGCGGCCGGCATGGGACTCGGCGCCGTCTGCCTGGCTCTGGTGGGCGTGGCCAAGTCCAGAACGTGCCAAAGGCGGAGCCGACGGGAGCAGAAAGATGTAGAGCAGGAGGAGAACCTGTCTCGGTGCAGCGACGATTCAGACTTTCTGGAGTTGGACTTTGGGCCGCGGGGTGGTCTGGTCCCGGGTCAGTGAGACCCGTCTGTGATCTGAGCCCAGAATACCAAAACAGAATGGCTGCTGCTCTGAAGCAAAGACACCAAAGTCCTTTCCAGCCCTGAAGACGGCAGGTTGTGGAGGCCAGTGTCCCACCACAAGTTTACCTCTGTGTTAGTTCAACCATGACGGACAGCTGCCCCCCCCCCCCCCCCATCACATTTGGGCAGTGACCCCCCAGAGGACAGTCAGTCAGTCCTGCTGCAGGAGAACACACGCTGCTGCTAAACGTGCACTCTGCCCCGTGCACGTGTCCTGGTGTGTAACCCTGTCATACTGCAGCAGATCGGCCCGCTTGGACCACCGGATCCCACCACAGGAGCAGCACAGACGCCCGTCTGGCTTCAGCCCGTCGCTCCTGAGTCTTTATGCAACAAGGGGGAAAAGCCCCCCCCCCCCCCCCACGCCGCTCCTGCAACCTTTGCAGCACAACTGGACCTGAGATCAGCCCACAAACCGCTTCAGATCAAGTCTCCTGATGGGTTTTTAAATAGCAGGCTCTTCCATGTCTGTTTCACTGTCATCACTTCATTTTGAAATAAATACTTTCAAATGTCAACAGCCTTCGTTTATTATTTATTATTAAGTTATTCCACCATTATTAGGAAAATAGTTAAAAAGAGAATTAAAAAAACATAATCTGAAGCTCATCAAACCCGTTTGACTTATTTACTTTCTAGCACGTTCAAAATTATTCTGCATGTTTTGCATGTTGGCTGCTTCAGCCAATCAGCAGCTTCAGCCAATCGGCAGCTTCAGCCAATCAGCAGCTGGTAGGAGTTGGCCAAAAGCCAACAGGTGGGATTCCAGGTTGGATGCAGCTGTAAAGACAGCAGTGAGAAACCTCCAGAAGAAGCAGACTCTAAAAGTGACCGTCTCCTGTCAGAACACGTCACCGCTGTCTTCCAGCTCCCGTCCAGAACTCCAGAGTTCTTCTCCAGAACTCTGGAGTTCCTCATACAAAAGCTGGTAAGACGTCTGAGTGACAGATGGAAGCACAGTTCCGTTAGGAAGGGTAGAAATGAGAGACGAGAGCAGACTGGTCCAAGTGTTGGACAGGTGGTTCCTTCACCCAGGTGCTCCTCGGGGGTCTGAACCCCTCAGGTCAGACGGAGGAGGCTTCAACACACCAGACTCAAGGAGAGTCCAGGAAACCAGAGACCCAGCTACAGCCTCAGCGCTTCCCCAGGTCTGTTCCCTGTGAGGTGGGTGGAGCCAAGACGGCGGCGGCACACCTGGATCAGAAGTCCGTATGCAGAGTGAGACATGAAGGCGTTAAAAAAGGTTTATTTACATCAGGTTTATTGGAGTAGATGGTCAGACAGCATAAGTTAACGTGAATACTGAACCGTTGTGAAGAAAGTGTTTTGTTCAAATCACTGTACAGACAGGAGGCACCGTCATCAGGAACATTTGGCAGATCCTTGGGGGGAGACCGTTGGAATACCGTGGCGTTACCGTGGCGATAACGTGGCGATAACGTGGCGATAACGTGGCGATAACGTGGCGATAACGTGGCGATACCGTGGCGTTACCGTGGCGTTCACAGAGTCCTCTGTGGAAGGACACTTTTGGAAAACAAAGTTAAAAAAGAAATCTATAGAAAAGAGGCAAACTGGAATACGGACGACAGAGATGCCTGCGCCACACGCACGCCGTGGCGCCACACGCACGCCGTGGCGCCACACGCACGCCGTGGCGCCACGTCTGCCCGTCCTTCAGAGCGAAAACGCTCTGCGCTCCTGGTCTGGAAGGACCTGGGAACAGAAGAGTCCAGCCCCCTCTCCACCCCCAGTCCCCCCCAGCACCGTTCTCTGCAGCTTGTTCAGCTGAGACGCTTCTGACATCATGGTGGGGGGGTCACGTGGGGTTAAGGCAGCCCTTCAGGTCTGAGGACACACAACACTAGAGTGAGCGGGATGCAGAGCTGAGGAGACTCTGCCCCCCAGCTCAGATGCACCCTACGGTACGGGGGCTGGCAGCTCCGCCCTCACAGTAAACATGGACATATTCGTGCACGAGCGGTGAAATCTGTGCGCTTTTAAAGTGCGGGAACATGGAGCAGCGTGCTCTGCAGCTGCGGGCGTACGTGCACGGCTGTGTACGTGCACGGCTGCGTACGTGCACGGCTGCGTACGTGCACAGCTGTGTACGTGCACAGCTGTGTACGTGCACGGCTGTGTACGTGCACGGCTGTGTACGTGCACTGCTTCCATAACAGAGCAAGGAACACGCGTGTGTGAAAGTACAGGATGGAAGCATGAAGGATGCACGAAGCCCTGACTGACAGCTGACACACTAAAGGGGGGGCAGCAGAGCAGGACCCTCTGCCCCCCCCCTCACGTGAAACACTTATCCTGTTCCGGGATCATGGAATGGAAGCACCCAGGAGACGGGGTCAAGGCGGGACAGATGCAGATCTGCTGCTGCAGGCGGGGGTTTGTCTGCTACAGAGTCACTGAGCTGCTGAAGGGCGGAGTGGCCCCACCCAGGAAGGACCAGCAGCATCTCCAGCCGCCCCCCCACAGCTTTAATGGGCTGTCATAAACCGCTATAAAATATAAGTTAAGAGAAATGATTAGAAAAGTGAGAGAAGAATTCCTATGGCGTCCATCGCTCACCCCCCCTCTACGTCACCAGAGGCACTGAAGCAGAGTTTAAGCGGGAAAAGTTCCTCCATGGGATACTAGACCCAGCACTGAAGGTGTGGGGGGGGGCCCTGTGGCTACAGTCACGTGGTAACAGGAAGTCTGAGCTCTTGCCCACTGAGGGGCAAAGTCAGCCTGAAAAAAGGCGAGGGGGGGGGGGGGGCACTGCGGCGGTAGTGGCTTTAATACAGAGTTTCAGCTCAGAGGCCCACGGGGGGGGGCTCACTGGAGCATCAGCTGCTTCAGGTTGTCGTGCAGGATGGTGTCCTTGACGTCCCGGAAGACCAGCCGGATGTTCTCCGTGTTGATGGCCGTGGTGAAGTGGTGGTAGAGCGGCTTCTGCTGCTGCTCGCGGCGCTTTTTATGAAAACACTCCACCAGGAAGTGCTGGACGTCCAGCAGGCTGGAGGCCTCGCCCAGGAAGTCGGGGAAGTAGTCCTTGATGGAGACCTGCTTGACCTTCTCCTCCAGCAGGTCTGTCTTGTTGAGGAAGAGGATGATGGAGACCTTGTTGAAGACGCGGTTGTTCACGATGGTCTCAAAGATGTTGAGGGACTCGCTTAGCCGGTTGGTCTGCCGGTCCTCCATTAGCACCTGGGGGGAGGGCAGTGGGTTAACTCCCCGGTGGAAACCATCACCCTCATTTCTAGCTTCTGTCCTGCAGGTCCAGATCTCCGTCTGGATCCACAGCCATGAGGCTGATGGTTCCTCTGGACTGCTCACCTTCAGCTACACCTGATTACCACAGCAGTGTGTCTGGAGGTCAGGAGCCCCCGTCTGATGTTTGAAGTGTTGATGAAGTGTTTTCCTCACCTGGTCATATTCAGAGGATGAGACGAGGAAGAGGATGGAAGTGACAGAGTCAAAGCACTCAAACCAGCGCCGCCTCTCTGAGCGCTGGCCGCCCACATCCACCATCTTGAAGGGCACGTTCTTGATCTCAAAGTCGTACTCGTGGATCCCCTTGGTGGGCTTCCTGGCCAGGAGGATGTCCTGCTGGCTGGGAAGGTAGTCCTGCACACGAATAGATTAGCTCAGATAGCTTCAATAGATACACATCTGCACCGAGACAGAGATTTCCAAAACCAAAAGACGATGAGGACAGAAGCAGAGACATGTGGACTTCATTTAGGAGTCCAGGTTAGACCAGAGTGGATCCTGTGTGTGAATAGAAAATGGACCATTCTAGACGGACCGGACCGGACCACTCAGTGGAAAGGAGGCTATTGGACGCCTCATCAGACGCTCCTCACTACACATCGCTCCTTCTGGACCAAATGTCCCCCGTTTGGTTTATCCTGAGCCTTTTCACAGATTTGCTGTGAGTGACCTTCATGAAGGTCATTTACTTAACGCCTCCTTTTTTGGGGTCTAGATGACCCAACTCCCAACTTTAACGTTTCTTCAAGGCACTTTACCATTGGGAGTGGGGTCATCTAGACCCACTAGACAGTGGGGTCATCTAGACCCACTAGACAGAGCTCTGAACCTTTTTTCTTCAATGATTTGTGATCTTCACTGGTGTCCATGGATTACATGAAATCTTTCCACCTTTGTCATGGTGGGGGGAACACCTCAATGGAAGGGGGGGGTCATCTGGACCCCATAGGATAGCATATGGTGTAAGCGATGGACGTCAGGATGCACAGATTTCCCCCATAGAGAGGCTGCCGTCCTCGTCCTCCCCCCTCCTCACACTCAGCCTTTTCTAAACTGCATTGGTTTAAAAACGATGAACCGTCACGTCTGCACTCTGAACAACTTCAAGCTCACTTTCAGTACAAACAGAGAAGAGCCACGCCCAGAGCTGCAGCTCAGGCGTGTAGACGGCTGCACTTTTACGTCCTGCTGTCACAGGAAGCCGATTGGCGTCTGCTGCGGTTCACCAGCAACATGGAAGTATTCACGACACACTTCTGTTTCACATCATCACGCTTCCTCATTAGGGAACATGTTAGCCGCTAAAAAAAGACAGCAGAGCAGACGTGAGGGTTCAGGAGTCCTGCCAGGATGGAGGCAGGGAGAAGGTTTCCGTCCCAACGGTGGGTCAGACGACCGAAGACGAGGAGCAGAGCATCAGAACGCCCCCCCCCCACAGAGCTCCACCATCAAAGGGCCCAAACAGGGATTCAGACAGACAGCAGGGCTTCAGTTCATGCAGAAATCATAGCTAGAATTAAAAACACAATCAAATCGTCTGACAGACGCGTGAAGAATGAATCAGCGGGACGAGTTGGAAAGAGGGGATTCTGAGTTTGAGCAAGGGGGGAGAAGTCTATGTTGCTACGGTGACGAGACAGTTTCAGAGTCTGGGATGGGAAGCTGTTGGTCACCATGGTGACGGAGCGCAACAAAGAGGAGGAGCGGAGGGGATGCAGGTATGGAGGAGTCCCTAAAACCCTCATTGGGTTGTGTTTGGACGTGGATGGGATGGGCTCCTCCATGCCTGTAAAACATTTACCTGAAAACACGCATTCCTGTCATGAACACACAGCTCAGAGCTCAGATTTCTGCTTTGGGCTGCCCTCCCTAATCGGCTGCAGACGTTCCCTACTCTGCGTTAGAAGACATCAGTTTTACAGCTTCTTTCAAAAAGCTTTTGAACTTCTGTAACTATTCTGTAGATCAGGATATGCATGTATGTCAATGGAAACGAATGGAAAGGGCGTCTTTGTGATGCAGAGATCCCGTCTTCTCTGCTCCTTCGCGGTGCTGTGCTGTCCTGTGGGTTCATGCTGCTCATTTCTGCTCCAAGCTGCTAAAAAGTCCTCCGTCCTGATCTCTAACGGAGCTCTTTAGCGGAGCTTTGCCACACACCACTCTGCAGTTATCGCTGCTTTCTGCTCGGTGTCGGCATAAACTGTTTGACTAGTGCCAACATGGGGGGGTAAGGCCTCCCCGCTCGTCCGCGGCCGTCCGTCAACTCCAAAAAGTTATGAGGAAAGACAGGAAGACTGCAATTTCACTTCTCCATTAAAGACTGCAGCGTTATCACGCCAGCCCTCCAGCTGGGGGCGGGACTTACCGACTGTCCGAGCCTGTCCAGATTATCCAGGAAATACTTCACCGACTCCCCCTGAGAAAAAACAAGAAGTTCTGTGAACCAATCACAACTCAAGTCCTTCTGAAGCACATGCCAGTCTCACGGGGAGGAGCTGGTCAATGACCTGAAAAGAGCTGCGTTTCCATGGTTACGGCGGATAATCCACCAAGACGACATGGTTTGAAATCATGTGTGGCACAGAGGCTTCCCCTGCTTCAACCAGCACATGACCAGGCCCGTCCAAAGTCTGGCAAAGACCATTTGGACGATGATTCAGAGGATCATGGGAGAAAGTCAGGTGGTTTGATGAGACCACAGTAGAACTTTCTGGTCTGGATTCCCCTTAATGTGTTTGGAGGAAGAAGATTGATGAGTACAAACCCAAGAACAGCATCCCTACTGTGATGCAAGGGGGTGGGAGCATCATGCTATGGGGTGTATTTCTGCACACGGGACAGGACGGCTGCACTCTAGTAAGGAGAGGGTGACCGGCTTCGTGCATGGGGAGCTTTTGGGGACCAACCTCTTTCCCTAACTGGGTCTACTGAAGAAGACCTGAAGGCCACAGCCAGGAGAACCAGGTCCTGGAGTGGTCCAGCCAGTCTCCAGACCGTGACCCAATAGAAAGTCTGTAGAAGCCCAAACTGAGTTTCTCAGCGACAGCCTGACTGATCTAGAGCAGATCTGTGAGGAGTAGTGGGCCAAAATCCTCCCTGCAGTGTTAGAAAACCTGGTGAGAAACTCCTGTGGAAGGGCAAACACAGACGTCTGTACCAAACAGTAACACGGATTTCCTCAGGTGTTCAGATACTTATTTGCAGCAGTAGCATATAAATAAATCATTAAAAAATCATGCAACGTGATTTCCAGATGATTTTAGATGTCAATCACAGTAGACCTGTGTCTAAGATGAAAATGTCAGACCCCTCCATGATTTCCAAGTGGGAGAACTAGCAAAAATCACAGGAGGGGGTGGGGTGGGGGGGTCACATACATATATGCCCCACTTATTCTATTTCTTCGTATTTATTCAAATCATGGTGAATCAGTAGCAGATAAAAAGTGCCGTTTGGAAAAGCTCTCAGTGGTGATGTAGAAACTGCCATGGGCGGGGCCACAGTCTCCAAGCTCCGCCCCTTTCTGATCATCCACCTGCAGACCAACAGATCCATGAGCGTCTTTGTTTTCTTGGTCTGAGCTGGAATCTGGATCAGAACTGGACGGATGGAGGATTCTGACATTTTGGTGAACTGCTAATGTTAGCTTGGGGTTTGTGAACGGCGGTAAGCTAGCAGGAGAGTGCAAACAAAGAGATGATGGGAAATAATAAAACTGATGGTACTTTTTTATCCACTGAGGAAGCAGTCTGAGAAACCCTGACTCAGCACTTTACATCACGCAGGAACGCACAGGCCAACAGGGCTTACCAGCTGGAACTCCCGGCGTCGGTCGTAGGCGTTCTGGATGCCCTCGTCTGCCCACAGAGCGGCGATGGATGGAAGGTAGTGCTGAAAGATTTTGGACTCCACCGTGCCGTGCGCCCTGGCTGAGCGGGTGTCAAAGGCCATCATGGTTTCTCCGTGATGGTGGTTGGATGGGTTACCCCACGGGATGTGAAGCTTTTCTCTAGCATCCACCAGCACTCTGATACCTGGATGGGAGGAAAGCAGCAGAGATGAGGAGGTCTGGTCCACAGAAAAACATGTGACAGTGAGGCCAGTTTGGCCTCTTTTGTCTTTCTAACAAACAACCTGGAAACAGATTTTGGTGTTCCATTTTGATTTGTTCCATTCATTTTAGTTATTTCATCACCGGACTTCCCAGAGTCTTAACTCCAGTCTGGACTTGCCAAGTTCTGAGTGAGTCTGAGCAAATCACTGCACAGCGGTTTGTCCTGTAGGTCAATAGAAAGGTCAGTTCTTGGGGGGGGGGGGGGGTGGTGGGGAGGTCATTTTTGAATGGCCTATAGATTTAGGGCCCACCATTGATTTCAAATATGTGTTTATTTTTGCATGAGTTGGGAATTCAGCTCATAAAACCTACAAAAACAGGGTTTCAAAAAGTTCACCAGCTCTGGAAAAACCTGACATCGTTTTTCAGGACATGAATGATTTAGTTTCACAAACTAATCGTCTACTGAACTCAAAGCACAGCTTCCCCAAACGTCACTAAACCGGTTCAGTTCGGTTCAACATGGACACGTCTTCAGACTTAACAGATAGCCAGCAGACCGGCATCTGGGCGGGGCCTCAAAAATATCCAGCACCTGGCCAAACTTCGCCACTGTGGGTCAGGTCGTCGCCGCCGACTTAATGATGACCAACGAATGTTTAATTTAGAACCTGGCAGCAAAGGATTATTAGATAACCTTTTATGAGACGGCCAATCAAAAGAACAAATGTCACAGAAGTGAAATAATGACATGATACACTAACAAACGATCCCACTCATGTCATTGTTCAGCCAGACTAGAGCGGTTTTTGCAGAGACGGGGGTGGGGGGGGGGGGGGGGGGGGGGGGGGGGTGGAGCTCGGTGATGCGGCTCTCACATGACCACACTTGATGACTCAGTCGGTCCTTTCCACCCAGGTCGCCTGTAGTCGACACGCACAGGAAGTTCTTCACACTCAAACTAAAGTGGCTGTAAGCTGGAGGACTGACACCCTCAGTGTGGGCTGGACAGAGGAGCGAGGGGCGTTTGGGCCGCTGGGGGCATCAGTGGGCCGACACTGTCTGAAGATCACACATGGACTGACTGTGATGACGGGAAACGCCGTTTGTGGAGCTTATTTATCTGCTTCTCAGATTCACATAACCTGCTCAACACTGCAGAAATCCCACAACCAATGACAGCAGACCATGACAGACTGAAAGTCCTGTCAACCTGAATTCTACTGTTTATCCCCACATCAAAGTAGGCGTGTCCTTCAGTGCCAACCTCTTCAAACCTGCAGACCCCCCCACAGCGACATGGCTGCTGCTCTTTAGGACCCTCATTCCCCCAGAGGTGGGCAGATGCCACGGCTCTCTGTTTAAGACCCAACCATAAGACTCTTTTGGGGGGGGGTTCTAAAAACCACACGTGTTTCTTCATGTGTCTGTGTCGGCAGCCTGATGAACTCTGACCTTTACCCCGAGCCAACAGGCGCTCTGGTGTTGTGACCTTAAATAAAACAGAAGTTTAAAGATCCACTGTCCTCATGCAAAGCAGCCGTTCAGGGGCATTCTGGGGTTTGTGGTTGAATTCAATGAGGAAGAAGAAAGAAACGCCAAAAGGACTAAGACGTCTGCATCCATGGTTTGACTCGTGCGCCGCAGGAAGCCCTTCCAACAGAAGCAGCAGCAGCAGCAGCAGCAGCAGCAGCAGCAGCAGCAGCAGCAGCAGCATCTGCTGCAGAAAGCAGGACAGCACAGAACCTGGGAGGATAGTTTTAGACATTTAGATCAGGTGAACAGAAATCCACCCAGGAGGAGGGAGTCTATATCCTTAAGAGTTCATAGCCATCCTTTGTGGTTGAAGACTGATCCACGTCACACGGCGCCGCACATATTTCACCAACACACCGTGTCTTCCAGTGTAATAATGTGTAACAAAGCCATCCGCTGTTTGAAAGCCTGACTGGCACACTTTTGTCAAAAGAACTACAACAGCAGTGACCACATGGAAGCCGGAACAGCCTGATATGATCATTCCACTATCGTCAACACGGTTCATGATGGGGCCGGGCCACAAACAGGTGCAGCCGGTGCGGCAGAAAGATAAAACCCTCACGGAAAGACGGCCCAGCTACAGATGTTCAAGAAGATAACATGTTGCTAATGTTTGGCATACAGCTGACGGGGAAAGGTTGCTTGAAGATCTGGTCGAGATCGAATGTGTTACTAGTAGAAACGGGCTCAGAGGTCCAATCCGTGGGCGCAGAAAGTCAGGTTAGACGGAGAAGATGTGGATTTTCTATTTGACACAGGGGTCAGATGTTAGGTTACAGAGAGGATATGCAAACCTAACAGAGATGGTGCTGTAGAAACCACAAAACACACCACTTAAGGTGAAAGTCTGCTTTAAAACAGAGATGGAAGCAAAACGATGCAGCGACTCATACAACCCAGCAGGCAGCATGTGAGGCTTTAAGCTAAGTGGATGTGGATTCAAAGGCAGGTACTGAAACTGATTTGAGACAGATGTGTTCCGTGTTTTGGTCAACTAAAGGAACCTTATCACATCCTGCTAGAATAAAGAGTCACACCTCTGTCAGTTCCTAGATGCCTCCTCCTCCCCTAGACATGCAACAAGAACCATTGACTGTATAAGAGAACTGGACGGAGCTCCTCAGCCAGCAAGGTTGAGTCATGTTCCTTCCACTGCCTTGATCGGTCTAGTGGGTACGACGGAAAAACACTGGTCTTGGATTAGGCGAGTAGCAATTCAGCGATTTTTATTCCTACAATCCAACCAGATCAATCTGTCTAATGTCAATCAAATCGACCAATACAATTATGAAATGTCAAAATGAAGCGATATCGACTATCAGATCAGCGACCACCAATCGTGATCTGAATCAAATCGTTGTTAAAACAAACCCCTAATAGAGATGGGATTAATGGCTCTTCATTTAAAAGAGCCGTTCAAAAGACAAACTCATTAGCGCGGCTCTGTAATGTTACACAGACGTTGGTAATAAAGTGGCTACATAAAGGATTCTACGGTGGCCCAGGAGGGTCACAACACAATAACTCACAACACTTAACTCAAAACCAAAGTATATTTGCAACTGAAGTTGCTGTGCTTTTTATTTTATACATGGGTAATCACGTCTCCATTCAGGGTTCATAAGATCCTTCAAAGATTCTCCCGCAGCTTCTCTCCCGCTCTGTCTCAGGTTTGTCTGGGTGTCAGCCGCTTCCTTACGCGGGTCTCTGTGACCCACTTTGAAGGCTCACTGTCCTTCTGCCTGCGCCCGACAATAACCGGGACAGACTCCCTCCAGCAACCCTGCAGTCCCAGCGAGTTAAGAAAGGAGGGAAGTTCAGGACCAAAATCCTCGCATCCAGCAGCCATACTGGATTTATTTCTCCACCCTTTGATCGAGTCACAGAAAACGTCACGTGCCCAAAGCTAAGTCCCTGATCACGCCGCAGGACCTCAGGTCGCATCAGTACATCAACTTAACATTGAAACTCGATGCCTCTGACGCGTGAATGCGTTCGGTGTGAATGCAACATTAAAGTGGGGTCTGTCTGACATTGGTCCAAACTGGCGACACAGGGAACAGCTCATTAGCATAGCATCAGGACAAAGCTATCTCCAAATCAAGACTTTTCTGTTGAACGTTCTGGTTGCTCGTCCAGCAGGTTTATCCAGCATGGTGGCTTCGTATCGCGTCACGTCGCATCGTGTCACGTCACACATGGACAGTAGAGGAGAAGCACTGAGGAAAAGACCTTCACTAAAAGGAGAGCTGATGAACATGACTACTTAAACCCTAAACTAAACTGTTGTTCGTCATCAAAATGTAGCCGACGGCGTCTGCTTCACCTACAGGTGGCGAACGTTTGCCGTGTGCCGGTTACTTTCGGGGCCCCTGACCATATTCCTCTGAGTTTACGATGACCACTACCACTTGTAGTATAGAAGTGACACAGCTGTGTCGCTCGGACCTCCAGGTTTCTGCTGCAGGGACACCTTGAGCCCAAACTCTACAGCAGACCGTGTAACCATTAATCGATCCAACCAGATCAATCAGTCTGAGGAAAGTAGTTAATCCAATCAAATTGACCAAAAACCTTTTTAAAATATTTTAAAATGAGATAAATTGATAATCAATTTTGGGAAATAGCATCTAGATTGAGCTCCAGTGGGTTTATTTGACTAGGAGGTAAAAACAACCAATCACAGCGGACAACCCTCATGATGACATCAGCAAACACGGATCCTCCATCATTCCAGTAAATGTGTGGACAGACAGAAAATGGAAGTTTGGGATAAAGATGTCCTGGATTCATTTAAGGACAGCGAATCGGATCATCATGATTAATCCTTAAGTGCATTCGTTCCAGAAAGTCTGAATTCTGTGAACTTGTTTGATGCATTTGTGCTGATTTTCTGCTGATGACATCACCATGATTTCATATAACAGATGCCGTGTGATTTCATAAAGATCCCTGGCTGCTGACTTATAAGAAAATAGTTGTTTTTTAAGGAAGTTTTATTTTTTCATGTAAAAAAATCCTATTAAACAGCAGCAGTGACCTAAGTCTGGGCTTGATCCGGAACGGGGATGTGGACCAGTTGCATCCCCAGAAACAGAAGCCATGGCGGCTTTAATGCAATAGAGTCCAGTTTCTGCATAGCGGGGTGGGAACAGCCGGACTGCTCACTCTGACCCTGCAGGAATCGAACCCTGAACTGAAAGCGCTGCACGCCGTTGGTTGGCCCGGCTTCCAGCTGACGCATCACCTGCAGCTCAGCCCGTTAGTCTGCGTTGTGCGCATGCGGGACTCCGGTGATGATGATCGCAGTGTTTACGTTTCAAGCGGCTGGCTGCCTCCGCCGCCGTGATGGGGCTCCGTAGCCCCCGACCCCCCAGTCCGGAGCTCCGAATGAGCCCGAACCGGTGAACCCCCCAGCGCCCCGCGGTCACCGCATGGGCGTCTCTGCGGCAGCGACCCAGCCAGACGGGCTGTCGAGACTGAGAGAGCATGGCTCCCAACTTCCCATATTCTCCCCCGGGCCTCAGAAAGGGGGTGTCCGGCCTTCAGAACGGCCAGTTTGAAGCAAAACAAAGCCGCCGCCTCACCTTTGATGACGTTACTGAATATGGTGGCCCTGAACTCCTCCTTGGCTCTCTGGTCGAAGTCCTGCCCGTGGATAATGCGCATCTGCTTGAGGAAGGTGGACTTGCCGCTCTCGCCCGCTCCGAGCAGCAGGATCTTCACCAGCCGCTTGACGTACGTCTTGTCCTTCTTCAGACATTTGTCTATCTCCTTGGACTTCCGCAGCTGCTCCACTTCTCCGCTCGTGAGGAGACAGTTTGGGAAACAGAGCGATAAAATAGAGCGGGACGGCAGGAAATCCGCCATCTTTGAAACTACTAGATAGCGACAGTCAGAGGAGGGCGGAGCTCAGCGCGCGCCCTGATAGCTTCACGGCGCGTAGGAAACTAGAAGCAGCTGTGAAGCGGTACCCCCAAAAACAACCGCGGAGGAGCTGAGGTCGCCTTCAGAAATGCTCTGTTGGCTTTTTCTTTCTGTCTGTTTGTGCTTTACTTAAACGTTGACTCTTCCACTGAATTATACCTGTTGATGAAGAAAATTTAAACATGACATGTCAGTCATTTCAAATAAATCTGTGCAAATAGGGCTAACTTTTAAAAACAACACATTTATGTCACACGTATATATTTACAAATAAAAAATGAATAACTCTATTAACGTTTAATTATCTCTTTCGGCCAATCGTGTGTCCTGCAACAAGACCAGAGTCAGTGAACGCAGCACAGCGGATCGTGGGGTGAGGCACGGAAGCGCGCACCACTGTCTGTTTGGGTGGCTCGCGCGCGCACACCACGCGGCTGTGACACCTTTGGCGGTTCCACAGTGATAAATGAAAAAGACATTGTCTGGTAATATTATACCGAGTTTATTCTTTTTTATATTTTTCATTAATTTGAATATTTTTTTTACTTGTACCTATTCCAACACGAATCAATGTCTATTTGAACTGTTCTTTGTCAGGAGTCTGGATGGATGATGGATGGATGGATGGATGGATGGATGGATGGATGGATGGATGGATGGGTGGATGATGGGTGGATGGATGGATAGATGGATGGATAGATGGATGGGTGGATGATGGGTGGATGGATGGATAGATGGATGGATGGATGGATGGACGGATGGATGGATGGACGGATGGATGGATGGATGATGGGTGGATGGATGGATGGATGGATGATGGATGGATGGATGGATGGATGATGGGTGGATGGATGGATGGATGGATGGATGATGGATGATGGATGGATGATGGATGGATGGATAGATGGATGGATGGATGGATGGATGGATGGATGGATGGATGATACACTGATGGCAAAAAGCGTCCAGCATTTGCACACAGTCAGTAAAGTCAATAATTGGGTATAAACTACATAAAATACACCTAAACTGTGTAATCAACCAAAAGTTTTGAACAGCTCAAAACAGAATTCACGTGAAGACCCGTCGGCTGAAAGCCTTGATGGACATCTGAGCACTTCGAAGAACGCAATAAACATGTATAAATAACGTTAATCACGCATGTATCATGAAATATGGACATTTGTGGAAAATGCTCAACATGCGTGACGCGGCCTTGGAGCCAGCACCTGCATGGGTCAACCCCTGCACGAGTTCATGTGACCAATAAGATCTGAGCTGCACCTCATTTCAGTCCCTCTGATTGGAGGATGAGTCCGGCCCTCCCCTCTGTGCAAACGGTCCTCTCTCAGGATGAGGCATTGGCATCACTGGTGGACACTGTTGTCTCAGTTCCTCCGTACAACCTATTTTAAAAAGAACAAAAACGTGTAATTTAAAAAAAATCTGATTTGGTTTTTCTGAGTGTGCAAAAATGACCATCAGAACAGTCCGTCCAGACCGGGGACAGCACTTCCATCCACGGATGCACTGCCTCAAAAAGGTGGGTGCTGCTGTGAACAGCTGTTTCATTCCTACAATTGAACATAGTAGCATTACTAATATGGTTATTTTAGTAGACAACTTGGTTATTTATTTCTGTTGAAAGTTTAAAACAATGAAATTATTTGTTAGAGTAATTTTTACAAGGTGTTTCATAAGGATTTATACTTTGGGCGTGCACTGTGGCAATATGCTCCTCTTTTTTGTACATCATTTATTAAATAAGAATTATTTTTATTTCTTACTTTTGATGCATTTGTTTATTTGTTTTCAAAGCTTATGAAAAAAACAAAGTTATCCAGGAAACATTCCCACACTGAGCTACTCTTCAGTTTAAAAATACGTCTTTTTTGTGCAGTTTCGTCCGTCCACACAGCCTTAGCGGAGACTTGTCGGAGATAATCTCTAATTCCACCTTAAAGCCAATTAGTTCAGCTGCTCTGCGGTCAGACTGCAGTGTTGTGCAGGTGACCCGGCCTCAGCCGTGATGATCTGTGATGCAGACATGGACGTCCTCAGAGGGACTGTCTCAATGATCTGACAGCTCTGTATTTGTTCTTTTACACTTGAAAGCCTCTTCAATCAATCCAAATCACTTTTCACAGATGAAGTTTATTTGCATATTTATAGTAGACATAACCTTACAGATCAGTTAAAGTGAAAATTAAAGCAGTATTCCTGGCTGTTTCAGAGCAGGAAGTGGTGCTGTGTTATTTTTGCTCGTTCAATGGTTTGATTGGTGGGATAGTCATTAGCAGGTGTGACTTCTCACCTGAACCTGTATGTGGACCACTGACTACATTTGTGATGGTGAGGACCAAACGCCACTCTAGGTGAGGAAATGGGCCTCAGCTCCTGTGCAAATGTTGAAGCTCACCTCAGGGACCAACGGAAGACAGAGAGATAACCAGAGGAGGTGAACAGTGTCGGCTCTATGCTGGGATGACCACATTGTTGGTAAATTTACTAACAAATATTTAAAAAAATCAGTACAAGAACTGAATTTCCTTAAGTCCAGCCTCCGCAGACCCCTGATCGACCTGTGGGGTTTCTGCTTTTGGATTAGTCCGTAACAGTCCGACCTGTATCTGTATGCATGGTTATTGATCGGCATGGTTGTTTATATGAAGGCTCGTGAATAGAAATAAGGGAAAATATGTTCTGTTGTAATCTCTCTCCTCTCTGCTGCTGTTAATCTGTTGGTTTATTAAAACTGTTCATCGCTTTTTGTGAATTCCAATCGTTTTTAATTGTTTTGTTCTTACTTTCCCAAGATCTGCAGGTGCTAATTTTCACATTTCACAAGATTAATGTGATTTTGTGCCTTGTCTCTTGTTTTAAATAAACTCCTAAACTGATTCACACTTGTAGGTTTTTTTCCAGGAAAGCATTAATACTCCAGTATACATTTTATCAACCGAATTTGGGTAAAGATTCATCAGTGATTTCAAAGAAAGATGCGCATGAAATAAGTCCCTAGTCTTTGGCGGTCAGGCGTCTTGTACGCTGGCGGGATGAGCTCGGACCATAGAGACGCTGATGGTGGTCAGAGCCAGGCGAGGCGATGCCCACTTCCTGGTGGAGGGGGGCTGGCGGACCGCCCAGCATGCGGAGACAAATGTCCATGAATCGGAAAGCACACATTTGATTGTGATTGGATGAGAAGAAAAGGAAGGCTATTGAGAGTCAAAGCCTGATTGATGAGCCATGCAACAGCATACCCAGAAGAGAAGTAGAGCTTCCTGAGTGAACGTGCGCCAAAGCGTCACGTCCACCTTTATCCCATATATTTGTTGGTTCTAGTTGTCGTTGTACGTTGTTGTATAAAGACGACAAAGGTGATGAAGTCACATGTGAGAGCTGAGTGGTGTTGGGAAACCAAGGCAAGCGCTGCATTTTCTGTTTTGGAGCCCAAATCAGCAGCAGCAGCCTTTTCTTTTCTGTTAGTTCCCACTCTAGCAAAGCTAATGCTGCCACAGTCAGTCCTGTGTCCGTCACCAACAGGAGGGGCTTGGAAGGAGTAACAGGAAGTTCTAAAGTTACGTCACGGTGTATTTATGTTATTCCCTAAAAAGGACCCGGCTGCAGACATCAATGGTCAGAACTGGAAGTCCTCGACTGGGACAGGATGTGTCATGATCACAGGACAACAGAGCATGTGGTGCTGACAATACAGCCTAGCTTACTGAAGCTGGAGTGCCAGCTGGGAGATGATGTTCCAGGGTGCAGGGTTGGAACAGACAGGTGGTTTTCAGGTGGTTGTTTCAGGGTTTGGGTTAGACTGTAGAGCAGAAAAAACAAGGAATCGGAATCTAAGTACCGGCCAGGCTTGACAAAGCTCAGAGGTCAGCTCAATACCGCTAGAGATCAGCTGACAGCCCAGCAGGGAGTCTGTCTGAGCTGGTTGCAGGTGTGTGATGCCCTGCCATCCCACCTTTGAAGACAAAACCAGAAAAACAGCAGCAGTGGCCAGGAGGGGGAGACAAAGGGACAGGAAACCACCAAACCATGACAGGAAGTCCCCCCTTATTGCTAAAAAACAAACGTATTTTAACTGGTAACCTTAATAGTTACACGTTTTTATCATTTAAAGCTTCAATCATTTTTATTTTACAATTCTGAACACTTTGGGGTTAGTTGTTTTATTTCTGCTAACAGTCGATGATGTCTGGACCCTCAGGATTTTCTGGAAAAAAAATTTTAATTAGTAATTATCTGATTGCTCCTCTGGCCACCTTCCCTCTGAAGGCTCCAGAAACCCTCATGACCAGGACAAAGCAGGAACAGAGGCTGGATTGATGGATGGATGGTTGGGTTAGGAAGATAAGATAAGACGAGATAAGATGAGATATGCCTTTATTGTTGCTGTCCGCTTGGACAATGACACTCCCAGTTAGTTAACGTTTCTGCTCATAAGGAGGCTCAGCTGGGGCAGATGAACAGTTGGAGTGAAAGGACTGCAGTTTTCCTTCAGTTCCAATGAGAGGACTCCACATCCAGACTTTCCTCTTTAACACTTTGCCTTCTTAGCCTTGCTGTCGAACACATTTGTGTTCTTGTTGAGACTAAGCAAACTCTGCTACGGTCACTGCAGTGGAAGAGCTGAGCTATAACGCCGATGAAGCCAGATGACCTCGACTGAAGAGAGTCTGTAAATGAAGCAGAGCCTTAACTTTGTTTCATCTGTCACACATGCAAAGCACAAACTTTCGGATTTCTCATTTCTGCACTTCATTCCCCAAGTGCATCCCTCAGAAGCCCACCTGCTAGCAGCTGGAGGCTGCACTGTGGTCCGGCAGGACTGGACAGGAAAAGGTGGTGGAATCCTGGTGTCGTCAGAGGCCGGCATGAATGTCGGAGATGTGAACTCAAGCTGCTCAGAGGCCGCTCACTGCAGCCTGTCCAGGCATGGCTATCCTGCAATGGGCTTCACAGAGGAGTACCTTTCTTTGAAAAGCCTCTTTTACCCCCACATGTGGCACTGTGAGGAGTTTATTTACACTTCATAGACTTTTTCAGGGACCTGGGTTATTTTTATTCTACGCTTTGCCTTTTTGCTCTAGAAGCTGTGTCGTATTCCAGCCTTTCATTTCTAAAAGCAGAGGTGGAGGCAGACGGAGGATGAGTACTTCAGCAGCTGGACTTGCTGCATTGACGAGCATTTGTAGTATTTTCACCGCAGTTAGAAAGTTTCCGGCAGAGAACACGTGAATGTTGACGGATGTTTCTCAGTCAGAATGAACAGCGCTTGTCTGTAAATAAATCAGACGAAGACGTTTCGTAAAGCAGAACGTCGGGTGTTTTGGACCAACGACCATCTCTGTTTTTTCTGAACCAATCCGGTCTAGACTGGATTGGTTCAGCATGGATGCTCTTGTCGTCCTGAAGGCTACAGCCATGCAGGATTGGAGCAGTCACGGCCCAGGATTCTGTTCGGGATGTTCCCTGCATGTCTGTCCAGCTCTGACCCTGAGAAGGATGAAGAGCGCTGAAGATGAAGGGAGCAGTTACATCTCAATAGGAGCACAGCGACACAGTTGTGCCCCCCAAAGGTGCTCTTGCACCCTTAAAACATGGGCTGCATCTCGTTTTGAATCCTGACTTGGTAGATTTGTACTAAGGTTGGAGACCCCCCCCCCCACACACACACACACACACAAAGACAAGTGTTGGTTCAGAACAGCTTCAGAGCAGCAGTTGGATGCCGTCTTTCTTGTGTTCAGTAGAATCCGGAGGCAGGGACCCTGTTTTTCTGTCACATAGAAGCTATTTTCTCAAGCTTTCCCTCCACTTCCAGCTGGAGGCCACAGTGGTGGAGATGCAGGACCCAAAAACTGGAGTTAAAGGCTCAGAGCAGAAGCTCAACGTGACGACCATCCCACATGTCATTGCAGGTGAGGCCCACACACACCCTAAGGAACACCAGGGGTTAGGGGTCCTGACATACAGGACAGGAGCTGAAGAGGTTAACAGGTCAATTTCACAAGTCCAAGTCCAGCCTTTTCTGTTTGCAATCAAAACAAATCATAAAAGCCTGAAATGACATGTTTCATTTTTTTACAAATGGACAGAAAAAGCTTCTGGATTTAGTTTTTTGTCCGTCCGTGTTTGAGCCTTGAAAGGATTTACTGCTGTTCAGTGCACCCATTATTTAACACAGTCATTAAAAACAAACGGAAATGAAATCAGAAAATGTTCTGATTGAATTTCCGACTCCCCTTTGTGCAGAAAAGAAGAATAAACTAAGACTAACAGCAGGCGGTTCTTGAGAAGGGAGTGTTTCTGTGCGTTGACTGTCAGAGCTGACAGCCGGCCCGGTGGCTTAAGCTGCTAACAGCAGCTAAAAAAGGCCTTTCACCAATTGGATGAGATTTGAAGATTACTGTAGGAGCCAAAGTGGTTTCTTAATCAGGACTAAGGAGATCACACGAAAAGCCCCGCCCTCTGCTGCCGCTTTCCTCATCAAGACTCTATGAAGGAAAGCCCTGACAACGATGCAAAATTCAAAGTAAAGGTCGTGTCCACGGCCGCTACGTCCTCTTTATGCATATTGCACTGATAAAAACCTGTCATATGTGAATATATGAGGAAAAACTGAGAAATGTTTTCACAGATTCATCACGAATGAACCATGTTAAAACCACAGAAGAAGTAAGAAGAAGTTCTTTGCGGATAAAACACGCAAAGAACACCTACATCTACACAGAACATGAACCGTGTGATTATTTTGCTGTTTATATGCAATTCATTAATGATTCTTGCGTCATTTACACATTTGGGCGACAGTGGCTCAGGAGGTTGAGCAGGTCGTCCAAAGATCAAAGGGTCGGCGGTTCGATCCCCTCTCCCCCCAGCCAACTGTTGTTGTGTCCTTGGGTAAGACACTCCACCCTGCCTGCCTCCAGTGTGGCTCCACTGGTGTGTGAGTGTCCCGGTGATGGTCAGAGGGGCCGTAGGCGTGAACTGGCAGCCTCGCCTCTACCATCACCAATTATGAATGAATAACAGACACATTGGAAGAACTTTGAGCGTCTGGAAAAGCAGATAAATCTAATCCATTATTATTATTATTATAATTTGAAAGTAACATGTGCGCCGTATACGTGATATAAAAGTTACACATCGGTGAGTCATGCGTGAAAAGTCTGTTAGACAAACGTGGAACGGTCGTGGAAAGACACACATTTGTGAATGCATCTCAAAAAATCACACACAATTGTAAAAATGTATATAATAATTGTGCAAAAACTCTTTCATTCATCTTCTAAACCCGTTTTCTCCCTTTCGGGGTCATGGGGCTGCTGGAGCCTATCCCGGCCACTTGTGGGTGAAGGCAGGGTCCTCCTGGACAGGTGGCCAGTCTGTCATAGGACCACAATCACACACCCACGCACACTCACACTCACACCTGGGGACAATTTAGAGGAACCAATGAACCTATGAAGGATGTCCTTCTTGCTACGAGGCAAGAGCGCTAACCACTGCACCACCAAAATATGCATAAAGTTTGTCATTTTCAATCGACCAAAAATGTAGAACAGGTCAAAACCGAATTCATGTAAAGACCTGTCGGCCGAAACCCTCGATGGACATCTGAGCACATCGAGGAACGTGAGACGCACTTAAGAAGGAGGTTTATCACGCATGGCTCATGAAAGACGGACATTTCATGCGTGGAAAATGCACAAAATGCAGTTGCTGTTTAACATGACCATAAGACAGAGAAGCCTTCCTGTAAACCTGGAGTCAGACATTTTAATGAAATGTGTCTAAAGGTTCCACTTCTTCTTCCTGCATTATAGGTAACGACATCATTGCATGGATTACCAACAAGATGAAGGTCACTCAGGAAGGTAAGCAGGATTCACCACAGAAATTCATTCTATTGAAATCTAAAACTAGAAAGTCCAAATGTAGACGGAGAACATGCGCCAGTAAAAAACAAAGAAGAAGAAGCCCCTCCCTGCTTGTCCAGTGTGAACACCGTGGGCTAAACTTGCATTTTGTGCGTTCACATCTCATGCCCGCTGAGTCAAGAGTCATTAAGAGAAAAGGACTCTTTTCTCAATAGAAATATCTAAGAACGTGGAAGAAATCCCATGCTTTCACTAGATATTATTCACAAAGTTCAAAGTTGCTAATAAGAAAACTCTGATGACCCAGCATTCTAGCAGTATTTAAATGCATCATCTGCTTACAAATCTGGAGACATGGAAAGAGTCTCACATTGTAACTGTGATGTGTGCTTCAATGTGGGTTTGTGTGTATCAGGTGTTTGGTGTGTACTATTTAAAGGAGCTGCTCTGAGTTCATAGTTTTCAGCTGCTGTCATTTCACGTTGTGCATAACTGGTGGAGGCCTTGGGCCCCCCATCACAGGAAAGACGAGGGATTAGTTGTGGTGAGCACAGCATGAGTTTGGTGATTAACGCAGAGAAAGACATGAGGAACAGTCAAACAGCAGACTTGTCATTGAGTCAGCGGGTCTTTAACCCTTCTGCTATCCTATGGGGTCCAGATGACCCCCCCCCCCCCCCACCCTTCCATTGAGGTGTTCTCCCTACCATGACAAAGGTGGATAAAGGTGGAAAGATTTCATGTAATCCATGGACACCAGTGAAGAACACAAATCATTGAACGAAAAAGTTTCAGAGCTCTGTCTAGAGGGTCTAGATGACCCAACTCCCAATGGTAAAGTGCCTAGGATAGCACAAGGGTTACGGGTCTGTTTTTTGGTATACTTTTGGTATTTAGGTTTACGTTCATAGACAGCAGGGACAGACACGCCCACCTTGGATCATTGTATCCATCCACAAAGGGATTGTCTGGACAGGGATGGACCACGTTCCCTTTCCTTAGTGAGGAGAAAAAATAGGCATAGACCAGCTTATCAAATCTATTTTCAGAGTGAGAAAGGTGCAGGAGAACAAAAAACCTAGGCTGAGAGGGGAAGACAGAGCACAGGCCTTTTGGAGAGGAAAAGTGTGTCTGATTGAAGCCAGGGACAAAAACCTTGGAGGGAGTTGAACCTTCTACAGGATGACCATAGATGTACCTCCATGAAGTTGAACTTTATGGATAGACCACAAACACATGTTTGCGTCATCTCTGTCGTGTGCTTCGTGTGTCCACAGAGGCTGGAGTGTTTGGTACCATGTTGGTGGCTTATGGCTATGTCTATCCACTGCAGAACCACAAGAAACTGGTGATGTGCAACGACGGCAGTCTCTACCGCTTTCAGGTACGTCGGTGCTGTTCTGCATTGCCTGTAGAAGGCATGAGGGTTGTTCTGTGGTTCAGCACACACACTGCCCTGAGTGTGAGACCCGGCTGCTCTTTGACTGAATTCAACTCAACTTGGTTTGAGAAAGATACAATGTTAGTGTTTCCTGTGATAGACTTTGGTTGTACAGTTAAAATGTGTTATTGTGGTTTTATACACACATCACAAAGCTTTCAAATGCTTGGATTCCTGCCTTTGTCAGGCTGGATTCATGCTGCCAGAAACAGTCAAAAGATTTAGAATCATGTCATGTTTTGTCCAAGTGCTTCTTGTGTATTTCACAATTGACAATACAAACTTGTCGTTATTTTAATCCGTGCTCCTGCACCTTCCTACCAGGATAAACATTTGAGTAGGATCCCACCCAGCCGAGCGTCAGGTTCTGCTGGCTACAACGTCAGCTGGAGGTCCTTTTGGAAGTGATAGAGCACACGGCGTTTCTGACCATCACAGACGTGCTGCTAGACACAAAGGATCCTCGCAGGATCTCCTGTCAGCAGATCTGAAGCTTCAGACTGAAGATGTTCTGTTACTGTTGTGCAGCCATGATGCTTACACCCCCCATCCATCAACTTTAGAGGCTCCTGGAGCCAAACCCAGGGCAGACCGAGCCTTTTCCATCAGTTAGTTTGGATTTTTAGAAGGAAAACACTGTGGAAGAATGTTAGTGTTGTTCTTTAGTTGGACGTATCTGCAGAGATTATAAAAAAATGTTGAAATGACTCATTTTTTCAGACTCCATACTTCTGGCCAACACAGAACTGGTTCGCTGAAGACTCTGACTATGGTGGGTATGAAATGTGTGAGTTTTCCAAACCCTATCCTGCATGTTTCCTGGGTTTTCTGAGCTCAGTGAGACTCCTCAAAGTCTGAAGAGCTCTGATCTCAGGCTTTTTTCAGAACTCACCTCCTGTCTTTGACTCTTCCAACTTGTGCAGTCACTGTTTCATTTGGTTCATTTTCTACATTCTCTGATTTTGAACTTACTTACTGTGACTTTAGTTCTTTTTTTGTCTAATAATATTTCTAAGCACCTTGGTCTGCACTTCTATGTCTTTGTTACAGGTTTACTTTTTAATCATTATTATTCTCAATCAATCCATCTCTGAATCAATATTTCGCGACATTCAGAGTCCTCTCCTTTCAGAGACATGCACATGCAATGTGTGCGCACGCACGATTGCGCAACAGTACGAGCACAATTGAATAAGCAGATTTTTTTTAACCACTGGGGCTCTCTCTGCATGCTTCTCTGTTGTTTTCCATCCATCCATTTTCCAAACCCACCTACTCCCTTTGGGGGTCAGAGGTTGCTGGAGCCTAACTCTCTACTGTTGGGTGAAGGCAGGTTGTAGTCTATGATTCTGAACTGTGAAGCTGAGCAGGCAGGAAAAACTCATGCATGCATGAGGACAACATGCAAACTCCATACAGAAGGGAACTGGCCAGGATTTGAACCAGGACCTTCCAGCGTGCTAACCGCTGCACCACCATGCAGACCTTCATTTAAAGTGATTCTTAAAAATGGTTGTCTCCCATAAGTGGATAAAATGAACTGGTGTAACTAAAACAACATGCGTTGTCATTCCTGTTTCCCCTGAGTTCTTCCCTCCTTTAGTTGCTGCATTTTGGGGGTTTAATTTGATAAAAGCTGCAGGTTTATGGCATGAAAACACGTCAGAGTTTTTGCTCCATAGCCCTCAGATACAGTGGTGGATAAAATAGCTGGTACCCTTCAGTTAAAGAAAGAAAGTCCACAATGACTTGAAACGTTTAAAAGTAACAATAAATGAAAATTGATTGAAAATTAAATAATCAAAGTCAGACATTACTTTTGAGTTTTTGATTAACAGATTTATTTAAAAAACAAACTAATGAAATAGGGCTGGACAAAAATGATGAGACCTCCATAAAAAACTGAGAACTAATTTTCCAGGGGGTCATGATGAACTCAGGTATGTCCTTTAATTGACATCACAGCTGTTTTCAAACCCAGAATCAATCAGTCTGCCTATTTAAAGGGAGACAAATAGTCACGTTGCTGTTTGGTATAAAGGGTGTAACCCTAACCCCTAACCCTAACCCTAACATGGACAACAGAAAGGCAAGGAGAGAATTGTCCCAGGACATTAGAAACGAAATTATAGTCAAACATGGTAAAGGCTATAAAACCATCTCTAAGCAGCTGGAAGCTCCTGTGACCACAGTGGCACATATTATTCAGAAGTTTAAGACCCACGGGACAGTAGCCAACCTCCCTGGACGATGGAAGAGGAACATTGATGACAAATGGAGGAGACGGATAGTTGGAACTGTATCCAAAGAGCCCAGAACAACCTCCAAAGACATTAAAGGTGAACTCCATGATCAAGGTACATCAGTATCACCACTCGTGGTTGTTTGAGCCAGAGTGGACTTCATGGGAGACGACCAAGGAGGACACCACTGTTGAAAGGAAATCATCAAAAAGCCAGACTGGAATTTGCAAAAATGCATGTAGACAAGCCACAAAGCTTCTGGGAAAATGATGAGACCAAACTGGAGCTTTTTGGTAAGAAACATCAGCTCTATGTTGGTAGACTCAAAAATGAACCAAAAGAAGACTGTCCCTACTGTGAAACATGGAGGAGGCTCAGTTCTGTTTTGGGGCTGTCTTGAAGTTGTAAAGGTCAAATGAAATCTCCAGATGATCAAGGCATTCTGGGTAGAAATGTGCTGCCTAGAGTCAGAAAGCTTGGTCTCAGTCTCAGGTCATGGGTCTTCCAACAGGACAACCATCCAAAACACACAGCCAGAAACCCCAAGAACGGCTCAGAGAAAAGCCTTGGACTATTCTGAAGTGGATTCTATGAGTCCAGATCTGAATCCCATTGAACATCAGTGGAAGGAGCTGAAACATGCCATTTGGAGAAGACACAATCAAACCTGAGACAGCTGGAGCAGTTTGCTGATGAAGAGGGGGCCAGAATACCTGTGGACAGGTGCAGAAGGCTCATTGACAAATACAGAAACTGTTTCATTGCAGTGATTGCCTCAAAAGGTTGAGCAACAAAATATGAAGTTATGGGAACCATCATTTTAGTCCAGCCGTATTTCACTAGTTTGATTTTGTAAATTATTCTGTTAATCAACAACTCAAAAGTAATGGCTGATTTTGATTATTTAATTTACAATAAATTTTAATGAATTGTTACTTTTGAACGTTTCAAGTCATTTCAGTGAACATTGTGGACTTTCTTTCTTTAACTGAGGGGTACCAACTATTTTGTCCATCACTGGATGTCTATTTGCTTTTTGTTGACCTGCTCCACATGGAAATTCAAACTCAGCTCCACCAATGAAGTGCTGTGTTTGACAAACCTGACCGCCCTTCGTCTGCAGAAACTCAAGTCTCCTGGCTTAGATGTTGAGTTCAGAATTTGGTATTGGATGATGGTGAGAGAACAGCATGCAGGATGGAGTCCTCAAGACATAGTTTAGAAAGTCTGCTGTTTTCTTGAAACTCTGATTTTTAAATCTTAGCAGTGACATCTGTCTTCGATGATCTTTCATAAAATAATTTCTAATTCTTTTGGTTTTTCGTTTTTAGCCATTTACCTGACAAAGAGAAACATTCGCAAGAAAGGAATGCTGGAAGCGTATGAGCAGGTATGTACACCCCAGCAGATGCAACTGTTTCCAGGAGGTTCCAGTGAGTCTCCAAAGACTGTTTATGGAGCTCCTGAACACACAGCCATCACCACATGGTGGAAGGAAAAACTGAACACAAACCCAAAATGTCCCATTTACTGCTGTAATTGTGGTTCAAGAGCAAAGAGGAGCCGGTTGGTTCGTCCTCCTTTTTCCTGTTGGTTGACCTTTGTCTGGTCAGCTAGGTCTGTTTTTAAAACGGACGGGTCGTTCTTGGCTTAATGATGCTGTTTCTGTTTTGAACAGGCCCACTACAACCACTTAAATGAATGGCTGAACCACAAGTGGGACTTTATTGTTATGCAAGCAACTGAACAGTACAAGTAAGTGCTAAAACCTCCAGGTATTCATGATCTGCAGACACCTTTTGAGGAAGTGACTCACAGGTTTCTTACATTTGGAGGCGTCCCAACTTTGAGCTTTTTACCAAGAGTACTCACCGTCACGACCATTGAGTTGATTAAAGGGGTTCAGATTGGATCATTGACCCACTGATGATGGTGAAGAGTCCCCATTGATCGGACATCATTGTTTTGAGTCAAATGAGGCAGGACTTACCCCCCTTTTAGAGCAGTCCTGCTGGAGAAGCATCTTTTCCTCTCTGGAGCGTCCCCTGATGAAGAACACTCTGTCATATCATGACGTTATGAGGAATTTAACATGGCGACACATTAAAGTTACCTTTTTGTCACCACTGTTGTTGCATTGCCGTGTTTTTGTGTGTCTGTTTCCCTTGTCTCGGGTTTGTGTGCCTGGTCAGGGCGGGTAAGGACAGACAGAAACCCGACCGCGTGGTGTTGGACTGCCAGGAGCGGGCGTACTGGATCGTGAACAGACCTCCGGTGAGTCTGCACTCTCCTGCTTTGACAGACAGCGGCGACTTTTCACTGTGAAACTTACTGTTTGTCTTTTCAGCGGCGAACTCACAGCGCGTTGGACTGCGGTCCAGAAAGACTCATTAACCCCAATGCAGAACAGGTAACAGGTGAGTCCCAACAGTTGGCCTCTGAACCGTTCATCTTGTGCTGAAACTGGAAAAGTTGTGTTGCAGTGAACTTGAATGTTGGCTGTCTTGCAGATTTGGTGAAGTTGTGTTTTTTGTGTTTCTGCTTTCAGACAGACCTCTGGTCAGAAAGAATAACCTGTGGGCTCACAAAGCACGCTGCAGAGACACCATTGACCTTCTCATGTTAAATAAGGATTGTAGAATCAGATTAACATAAAGCTGAATCAAATGAAGCACAGGTTAGCAGGCTCACCTTATTGTGGGCGTGGCTTCAGCTACTAACCACCATTCCAGCAACAGTAGGACAGCCTTGGTTGTGGGGTCGTACTAAACACAGACACACAAAGTTCTTATTTCAGTTATTTATGGACGACCCTTCTTTTGTGGCCTCTGTGACCCGGCGGACCTTTGCAGCTGCTCTGCTGTTGTACTACAGTACACTTATGTGATATTCTATATTATATATTTGTGATATACTATTTTATATTTCCAGTCTGAAATATTTAAAATCCTTTTGTTTCACAGAAAATCACATTTGACCAGTACAGACGCATGGTAAGTCATTTTGTGTATCTTTGCACTTTTGTCTGATTGTATTATTCATTGTGATCAGCCTGGAGAGCAACAGTGAAATATAAACTCCTACACTACAACGCATTTGAGAAACGCATATTAAGCAGTAAAGTAAAGCCACGGGCCAAGATTACATATTTATTGAAAAGTTTACTGCGACTGATATGTAATGTTGATATTACAAACACATGAGAAATTCTATTTGAAATAAAAGACACATCAGTGGTATTCTTTTCCGATTTAAATAACGTATTCCTCTCTCCGTATCCTTTCAAGTTCCTCTTTAAAGTAAATGTCATCCAACAAAAATCCAGCATTTCAACCATTAACATTCCAGGCCTTGCAGAAGGAAAAGTGCATCAGAAACAGAAATATTCAACCTCCGTTTGCTGCTCTGATTTCCTCTGCACATCGGTCTAAGCCACATACCTGCATCTTTTCTGGATGCAGGTCCAGACTCTGAGCCGAGGAAAACCTGGTATTTTATCAGGAAGGTCTTGAAGCTGCTGTCCATCTTTGCTTTGGACATTTTTGTGGGGGGTGAAATTCATTTGTCCCATGTGACTGGAGCACGGCTCTCACTGACTGCAACGGAAAAAAGGAGCCAACTGTGCGCCAACGTACTAGCAAAGCATTGTGGGAGTTGTAGTATTAGCAGTACCGAATACACCGCGGGCCAGCTCTAATGCACATTTGATATGATCCGGATTATAATTACGCTGCAGGCCCAATTTGGCCCCCGGGCCTGAGTTTGACACCTGTGTATTAGGGTTTTCAGATGGAAATCACTGGTTTTCTTTGTTTGGTTCCAGAACATTTTCTATCAACAAGCTATCATGAGGTCCAAAGTCAAGTCCAGCGTGTCTCTCGGAGCGTAAGTTTTTAACAGGAAACTTTTTCTTCAAATTCTTGATCTCAATAAGATCCAATGAATAAAGTAAAAAAAAATTGACACTCGTCGATAAAACAACGCTACAATCGAGTCTCTTTGAAGCCCCTTTCTTTGGTAGATCAGTGCAGGAAGACTTTGTCCAGTCTTTACGGAGCTCTGCCTTTAGTTTGTGGGGGAATAAACTTTTGAAATGATTTGGCCAGAATCCTCACAGCAGGACAGGAGATCAGGAGAAAGTCCTCCATGTCATTCTGTTCTCCTCTGGTGCTCAGGTCCAACAACCGCTAACTCTGTTCTATCGGATTTTAGAAATGAAATCCAACGTCATTCAATATGATTTGAAACATGCATGACATCTCGTAATCAGAGAGAAATGGGCCCCAAACGCTGCACGACCCCGGACAGTCTCAGACAGGTACAAGTAGCCAGAGAAGCAAAGACTCCTTTCTGGCATCAACGCCCATTTACTTGAACACTCACAAACAGACAAACAGCATAGAGGTCACTTCTGCTCATAGCCCCCTCACTCATGGTGAGGAATTTTACACCCAAGATTCCCCTCTTCCCATGAGCCTTAGAAGCTGAAGGCAGGGCTAACCTCCAGGTCGCCAAAATATCTTAATATACCACGGTCCGGGTGAATTCTCCATTCTGATTGGCTGCTGGGTGTGCGTTAAAAAGTGATAATGCACGCCTAAAAAATAGTTCCAGTCACATAAATTAAATGTTCTGTATAACTGTGCCAGCTTCTTTAAAACAAAATTTATCTTCATTATCTGGACAAAAACAAGCAGTAAGAGGAGAACTTTCTCTCTGATCTGATGCTTTAACACATCGTCATCATCAGCATGGATATATATCGCTTTCCTTTGCTGCTGCTGTTGCAATCGGATGGCGCAGGCTTCCACGGCGTGCGTTAATTTCTGACTTTGTTGGCCATTAACACTTACGTGTAATCTGGATGGATGGATGGATAAACGGATGGATGGTTGGATGGATGTTCTGGTCCAGGTTTGCCCGTTTTAAACACGCTGTCGTGTCTATAGGTTGGTCAAGTACATCACAACGTATAAAAACCACGACCCGTTCCTGGCTCCTTGTCTACCAAGCAACCCGTGGCAAACGGACCACGATGCGTACTGGACTCTGAACATGCGAAGGTGAGCAACATTATGTTTGTTGTTTTTGGTTTTTACTACGACCCACAAAGTTTTAGTTTTATGTTCAGTTCTATTCATTTCATTCTTTATTCTTCTTAACCACTGCCTACCTTGTTCTGACCTAATTCCTTCTGAACGACGGCTAACCCACTTCACCAAGTCCAACCCTGGTTTCCCAGGCACAAACTGTAGCGTGTGAACACATGAAGAGAGCAGCACAGACATGTTTTAGTGCCTCACATTCAGCTGACAAATCTGAAATCAGTTTCTACATTTTCCTCAATGAAGTCTAAGCTAGTATGAAAGCAAACATGACATCCTGAGTCCAGAGTTTCAAACAACGTGATATCAGAAGATTGTGTATTTTTTAGTTTAGGTGAGCTGAGGCTTTAGTGGGGGGGTAAGCTCTGCTGAAGTCAAATCTAAAACTGGACCAGAAGGCGTCTTGTTTTTTCCAGATAAGATTTAGCAGAAGGGTCCAGGGGGTCTTAGTGACAGGAGTCACTTTCAGCCTCTTTTCCACTGTGCTGAACGTCTTGTATTTTGTTGAAATGGCACTTTGCACGTTTTCCACAGGACTTTGACCAGGTTCAGACTTGGCTAACAGCCTTCTCCTGGTGACTGTCCATCCTCCACCTGCAGGTTTTCACCGGCTGAATTAGTGAACTACGGCACACAGAAGGATTCAGAGCAGGTTGATCGTTGGACACGACACAGAATCTGGGATTTTCCCTCAAACGGACTGTTGGCACAGTCATAAACATTACATGCACCTTCTGGATGGTCAGAGACCCTCTTGGACTGAGAGGGTCAGCCAGGGCTTTGTGGATGTGTGTGTGGGGGGGCCTTACACCTCCCTACCCTCTGGGACTCCTGTGGGGTTTCTATTGTGCTGTTTGTCTGCTCTGGACTCCCCCAGCTTCACCCATCTGCTGTTTGTGTCTGCAGAGTGGAGGTTCCCACAAAGATGCGCGTGGAGCGTTGGTCCTTCAGTCTGTTCGAGCTCCTCACAGACCTGCGGGGTCGAGATGACTTCAAAATCTTCCTGAAGAAGGAATTCAGCGGTAGGTCGAACTTCCACTGCAGAACTCGCTTCCCTGCGTTCCCTGAGTGACTTTTTATGGAGCGCAGCTGACAAATCTCAAACGAGCAACAAAGTTGAAGGTTTAGCGTTCAAAATGCATAAAGAAACGTGTTTTCAGCCATGACTGGTCCAACGGCTCTCCACAGATGAAGTCATGAGGAAAATGTTCACTTCCAGTTAGTGCTGAGCTTCAGAGCCGCTGCCGGACGCTCTGTCTCTGTGCGTCAGTCTATGAAGACAAGTAACACGATCTGAGCGTCTTCTATGTGAGCTGGTTCCATTTCGTGTGCTCAAAGGGGCGGAGCTCTCTGGCACGACGAGCGGCCGTCATCTGGAGGCCTTAAACCAGCGCCACGACGCTTTGCTGTTTCTGGAGTGGTGTACGTTTCCACAGTTCAGACAGTGGCGTGTTTGTGTCACCAGGTGAGAACTTGGCCTTCTGGGAAGCAGCTGAGGAGCTGAAGTGGGGGGCGTCCTCTTCAATGTCTGCAAAAGCAGAAACCATCTTCAAGTGAGTCTGGAAAACAGAAAAAGTGTCTTCTGGTGGGTGTGAATGTTGTGTCCCTCTGCCGTCAGACCCAACCATCGCCCTCCTGACTGACTTTGGTCTCATCAGCTGCTCAGAGCTTCTGTGATTTCTGTACCCAGGACCTTCCTGGCCCCCGGCGCCCCCCGCTGGATCAACATTGACGGCAGAACGATGGGTCTGACGGTGAAGGGCCTGGATCATCCTCACCGCTACGTCCTGGAAGCCGCTCAGACTCACGTCTTTATGCTGATGAAGAAGGTTTGTGACTGCACCTCATCCTCAGGAATACGTTTAGTGATGCAGACGCTCTGCAGAGGGGGGCGTGCTGAAGGGCTTTCTGCTCTCTCATTGGGTCAGGACACATTCTTTCGTTACCTCAAGTCCCCCACCTACAAAGACATCCAGAAGAAGGCGCTGAACCCCGAAGCCCATAACTTCAGGTGAGAACCGAGACGGTAGAGAAGATCTGAGCGGCGGACTTCTCAGAAAAATCAGGCGGAATCGTCCAACCCGAGCAAGAAGATGAAACAGGAAGCTGCTGGAACACAAAGGCAGCCTCCTGATGGGTTATTGTCTGAAGAATAAGTCCAAAAGTTGGTCATGCATTAAGTGATGAAAACATTTAAAAAATCTACAATTGATTTAGATCTGAACCTTGCATGATTTCATAGACGGCGTGAATTATTTCTACTGGACTGGTGGCTAAAGCATCATGTGAGACGACATGATGCTTCAAAAGAGGATTTCTCTAAACCAATGCTGAGTTCAACAAGAGTTTTCCTAAAGCTGATCCAAATCTAGAAACATGGAGCTCCACTCAAGCATTCAAAAAGGGAAAAAGAGGCTAAAATGCTAACAGTGAAAAAGAATCCCTTTAAATTCAAATGTTTTACAGCCCAACAGGAAGTATTTTTTCTAGTTTTAAGCAAATGTTTTGTGTTTTTATGAACCTAATTGTCGTTCATTTTAATCACAGTGACAATAAAAGAGTGTAATAAGTGGAAAAGACTCATTTTAGAACAAAATGGAAAAACAAAATGAGAATCTTTGTACAAGTTGGTCCATTTTAAGAAATCCTCATTAAATCTAAAACTAGCTTTGATTCTTGAATTTTTGCTTATAAAATAGTGAGATGAATGCCTAAACTTATGAACATTTATTCAAGCTAAAAATACAAAAGAAACCAAAGATTACAGAGAAATTATATTTTGTTGAAGTCTTAAATTAACGTTTTCAGTTGTCTAGAGTTTAGATTAAAAGGATTTAGATTCCTTTTAATAATATTCTCCTTCTGTCTCTGAATGAGACAAACATGTTCCACTGTGCTGATTTACAGAAAAGCTTATGAATGTGTAGAACAAAGAAGTTCAAACAACATCAGACCTGGAAAAATGTCTTAAATGTCTAAAATACGGTTTGAAAATGGATCAAATGGTTTGCAGGGAAGTTCAGGGAGGCCGACCGGTTTGCTGATCCTACAACATCACACACAGATACGGGGGACTCAGATGCTTGATCTTGCTTTTGTCTCCTCTCCAGTCCAGCACAGCTGGAGCAGAACGCCCAGAACCGGAACCCGGGCATTGATCCCATCATCCTGTGGCAGCAGGACGAAGAGGAGAAGGCCAAGGCTGCTGCTGCATCGGCCCCAGTGGACGTGAAGGCCATGATGAGCAAAATAGACAGGAAGAAGTAGAGCGTCTGAGGAGAAAAGAGTAGAAGAAGAGAAGCTCAGGAAGAATCTAAATAGATGATGAAGAAGACAAGATGTTGTGTCCTTTCGCTAGACAGGAAAAAACCAAGTGGGTCTGTCAGACTGGACAGCAATACTGTCGTGGTTTTCTAGTCTTAGGACGAAAGGCAGATGTTGCTGCGTCAATAGTTTGATCAATAAAAACCGTTTTCTTTATTCTGCTGTGTGGAAACTTTCTAAGGAACCCTCACCTGCATGTTCTGCACATCTGTGCGGAACAGGAAGTCCTCTGGGAGTTCATGAGTCACAGAAACGAACCCCGTCACAAATGCAATCAACCAAAAACAGTGATGGTGTTTGTCCTCCACGGCTGGTCTTTATGGCGGAAGAGCATCAGGTTTGAGGCAAAACAAGACAACTGGGCACTGCAGGAATGACGGCCACGTTCCTGAATAAGGAAAGCTGACAGAGGAGGGTGCAGTGAGGAAGATCCACGCCTCACTGTCCCTCAGCTCCATCGTTGTGAAAAGCTTCAACTGCAGAGGAAAGTCTTCCAGACGGAGCTCGTGTCTGCCTCCTTAAGGGAATCAGGGAGCTTTCATCACGAATTCTGCACACTCAGCATTTTGGTCAAATAAGAAACTCTTTGAGAAAAGATTAAACATTTGAAAACATTTAAAAAGCCCACAAACTGATTTGTAGCACTGCATATATGATGATTTCCTGCTCTACCTGCTGTGGCAGAGACGGAGGTTGTGAGGTCACTGACCCTTAGCCTTAAAGTCAGGATGGTGGAAAACCGCTCCAGAGGTTCTTACAGTTGGGGGGAAATGATGCCATCTCATGTACAGCTTCTCAGAGGAAAGAAGAGACGGATGTTTTAGTTTAGGGGGACAGCGGGCAGCCCTGTCCGGTTCTCAGACGTCCTCTCATCAGATCCTCTCTGAACGTCCACCTCTCCGAAACTCTTCCACACATCTGCAGGTATGTTATCAGAACCCACCGTCTTTCTGTTCTTCATCTTCTTCAGTGTCATCCTCTCTGACCGTTGCTACTTCCTGCTCCATCCTCTTTCCTCTGGACCTCCTCATCCATCTCCTCCTCGCCGAGCTCACATCCTACCAGCCAAACCACCGACCACATTCCTCTTCTTTCTGCTTACTATTGACCTTCTTCTTGTTTATTCTCATTCTTCTGGAATTGTTCTCTTACCTATTCAGCAGACTCCTCCTTCAGGACCTTTACCTCCTCCGTTCTTCTTTCTGTCCACATCAGGATCAAACCTCCTGAAGCTCTGCTCTGGTTTCCATCTTGGGTTTTGAGCACAGCAGATCCTCCTTTCTTCTGTCCATCGTGTTCTCCAGCTCTCTGGTTTTCCTGTCAGACTTCCTCCTCTAAGTCCTTCACTCTGTCTGTCCATTACATGGAAGTGGAACCAGCACACAGACGCTGGATTACGCCCCCTTGTGGTCGCATTTTGTTGCAGTCATCCAGTTTCCATAAAGGTTTCTAAATTTGAAAGCTGGAATCAGTAACTTCCTGTTGTGATAAAAATCTGGATGCCACACTTTGGACCATCCCCTAAACTTCTTTTATTTAAATGTTACTCGACTCTAAATGGTAAATGGCGTCTGCAGGGCCCACAGCGGCGTACAGTCACAGCCCCATCCACACACTGACGCCAACCCCCCACCAGAGGCAGCGTAAACGTCTGTCTTCCACATACGGGAAGGCAAGGCAGGAATTGAACCTGCAATGTTCTGATCAGAGGTCGGCCGCCCTACCACAACGGATGTTTGCTATAATAACCATCAGCAGAAACTGTGCGGAACAAACCATTTCTAGGTTCTGTGGGGGTCGGTTCATCAGCAGCTCAGCCCTGAGGGCTGAACCAATGACAGGACAGATGGGGGGGGGAGAGAGAGAGATGAACAGTTCCAGACGATGAAAACAAAGGAAGCAGACAGATTTCTCTGATAGAAGAATTTACTGTACAACATTTTTACAAAGGGTGTCAAACGGAAACCCGGCGGGGTGACGGCTCATTTGGGGCGGGGTGACGGCTCATTTGGGGCTGGGTGACGCTTCATTTAGGGCGGGGTGACGGCTCATTTAGCCATTCCAGACAGCCAGCCCAGTCTGAACAGGGAGGAAGAGGAGGAGTCCTCGTCCTTCTCGGCGAGCTGCCTGAAGAGGTTGCCGGGCCGGAAAGCGTCGTCCATGGCGACCGAAGAGGACTGGCGAGCCTGAGGGACGAGAAGGAAGGCGGTCAACCAGGGTGAGGCGCTGCAGCGTCCACCACCCTGCAAACACGCACTGGACAAGGGTCGACTGATTACCGCCGTTATTCACCTTCAGGGGTCGCCACAGCGACTCAGACTTTCTTCCTGGCCCAGCCCAGCCTTTTATCCGGGCTGGGGGGCACAGGGGGACCCAGACCCGGGCCTCCTGGAGGCTACATAGTCAGGCTGACGTTTGTTCTTGCCGTAAATGGGGATTCGCCTTTTTCAATGATTAACTCCAGCCCCTCCCTCCTCTGCTCAGCGCCATCATGAAGGGCGAGGTCTCTGCCTAAGAGAAGCCGTTCGGTTGGAGACCAACGTTGCTTTTTGCAGCTGAATAATGAACCTTCCCGCTCAACCAAACAGTATCTGTTTTACTGCCCCGAGGCAGAAAAAACCTCATGTATTGACATTTTTATGTGACCTTATGAGACACGGAACAACGCCGAGGAAACTGCACTTTTAGTTTTTGTTTGAACTTTTCAAAGATCCGTCATTTTATTTCTGTTAAAGTTTGAGTTTTTTCCTATGGAAACGTTAAAGAAATGAAGTGAATGAAAGATGCTGCTGAAGCTGTTCCTCTCTGCACGTCTGTGACAGATTAGCTTAGTTCACTTCCTAGTTTTTAAATGAAAAACTCTAATATTTTCACTTTTAATGCAAAGTCATTTCTGTTTTCAGCCGTATAGACTAATTATCAGGATCGGCCCTGGAAAGAGAAAAACAAACCCTATTGGTCGATCTCACAATCGCTCGCTCGCACACACAACTTGGGGTTCAGAGTCCAGACCAACAACCCTGTGATCAGAGGTTGGCCGCTCCACCTCAGCACCGGGTCCCCCAACATTTAGCCAGCTGGGTCACTCACCGCCTTCTGTGGAGCAGCGGACGCCGCTTTGGGTTTGCGCTCGTTCGACATGCTGAGAGGCAACAACCCGAACCTGCGGAGGACAGAACAGCAGCACCTTAGTGCCCCTGAGCCAAGACCAAAGCACCGCTTCCTGAGCCACGGACGGCGTTGACCTCTGACCTCAGCTGACTGCTGGCTAGCGGCAGGATGTTGTATGGCTCCGAGGAATTCACAGGACTGCTCCGTGCAGAAAACTGCTTCTCTGGGCCCATCAGCAGCCCCAACAGCACCTGAAACGACCCCACATCAGCCCCTGCACAGGAAACGGAAGCCCCGCCCCCAACACCCCCACCTCAACAGTTAGCGGGACAGACATCATGTCAGGAGCGTGTGGCAGATTACCGAAGTCCTCTGAGTGAGGCGTGTCAGGTTGGCGTTGAGGGAGGGTGTGAAGACGTCCAGGTCGAACGGGTCGATGAAGCTCTCCAACCAATCACAGATCTGGATCAACCTGGAAGACAGTCACACCATCTTCATCCCACCTGAGGCCCGTCGGACTCTTCCAGCCCCAGACACGGCCAGGCAGGGGGAGCCCGCTCAGGTCAGAAGGTTTAGCTCCTCCTCTTTCCCCCCTCCTCCTCACGAGGGGGGGGGCTCCTGGAGTTGATCATCACATTTCCCCTAAACTTCCAATCCCACTCATCTATATTTATGAAGCATTTTAACCATTAAAGGGTCTGTATCATAAAAAGACAACCTTTTGAGCTTTTAAGAGTTTTATAAAGTTCATTCCTAACTAAAAACAACCCCAAAGCTGGAATTTGATCTTCTAAAAAGCTGCACAATAACGAGCAGCTCCTCCCATTGTGATGTCACAAAGTGAAGAACCGCCCCTTCCAGGAAGAGTCTGCACTGCCAGCTCCGCCCCCAGGCTAGCATAAAACACGCCGACTTTTTCTGCTGGGCTAGCGCTGATCGGCTAAACGTTTTGCTGTTCTATGAACAATATGAATATCCATATTTACAAAAGTTCAGATGTTTGTTTTTGTGGGAGAAACTCAGACGCTGCTGAGGCCGACTCTAGGATGATGTCATTAAATGGGCGGCACCCACAAGGAGAAAGACGGAGCCTCAGAGATCGAGTCATCTTACTTCCGGGTAGAAAAATTGAGTTGAAAATAACAAATATTTCATTTAAAATGTTTCTTTAGTGGGTCAAAGGTAAAATATTATCATTTATATATGGATACAATTTACTCTGAAAGGGTTAAGAAAAGAAGGATATAGAAACTGGGATACGGTAAGTTTAAAACACAACGGAAAATGCTAAGAGGAAGAAAAGTGGGAAAAACCTGCAGACAAAAAATAGACATCAGGTCATTTTGTGTGAGAAAGCTCCACAGTGGCTCAAATTTGGGCTGAGGAGCCGCTGCTGACGTTAACGGAGGGATTTGTAGGAAGAGACGAAGAAGAGATAAAGAAGAGATAAAGAAGATGAAGAAGAGATGAAGAAAAAGAAGAACAGATGAAGAGATGAAGAAGAGATGCAGAACAGATGAAGAGATGCAGAAGAGATGAAGAAAAAGAAGAAGAGATGAAGAAGAGATGAAAAAGAGATGAAGAAGAGATGAAGAAGAGATGAAAAAGATGAAGAAGAGATGAAGAACAGATGAAGAACAGATGAAGAAGAGATGCAGAACAGATGAAGAGAGGCAGAGGAGATGAAGAAGAGATGCAGAAGAGATGAAGAAGATGAAGAAGATGAAGAAGATGAAGAAGAGATGAAGAAGAGATGAAGAGCAGATGAAGAAGAGATGAAGAAGATGAAGAAAAGATGAAGATGAAGAAAAGATGAAGAGCAGATGAAGAAGAGATGAAGCACAGACAGATGTACCAATTGTCCACTGGGGAAAGTTGTTTTCATATTAAAACATTTCTTCATAAGCTATGGAATTATGGTATTCATGCATATGCCTTTAGTTTGATGAAAAGATGCAGAAGATATGAAGAAAAAGAAGAGATGAAAAAGAGATGAAGAAGAGATGAAGAACAGATGAAGAACAGATGAAGAAGAGATGCAGAACAGATGAAGAAGAGATGAAGAGCAGATGAAGAAGAGATGAAGAAGATGAAGAAGAGATGAAGATGAAGAAAAGATGAAGAGCAGATGAAGAAGAGATGAAGAAGAGATGCAGAACAGATGAAGAGAGGCAGAGGAGATGAAGAAGAGATGCAGAAGAGATGAAGAAAAAGATGAAGAACAGATGAAGAAGAGATGAAGAAGAGATGAAGAAGAGATGAGATGAAAAAGATGAAGAAGAGATGAAGAACAGATGAAGAACAGATGAAGAAGAGATGAAGAAGAGATGAAGAACAGATGAAGAAGAGATGCAGAAGAGATGAAGAAGAGATGAAGATGAAGAAGAGATGAAGAAGAGATGAAGACGAGATAAAAAAAGAGATGAAGAAGAGATGAAGAAAAAGAACAGATGAAGAGATGAAGAAGAGATGCACAACAGATGAAGAGATGCAGAAGAGATGAAGAAAAAGAAGAAGAGATGAAGAAGAGATGAAAAAGAGATGAAAAAGAGATGAAGAAGAGATGAAGAACAGATGAAGAACAGATGAAGAACAGATGAAGAAGAGATGCAGAACAGATGAAGAGAGGCAGAGGAGATGAAGAAGAGATGCAGAAGAGATGAAGAAGATGAAGAAGAGATGAAGAACAGATGAAGAAGAGATGAAGATGAAGAAGAGATGAAGAAGAGATGAAGATGAAGAAAAGATGAAGAGCAGATGAAGAAGAGATGAAGAAGAGATGCAGAACATATGAAGAGAGGCAGAGGAGATGAAGAAGAGATGCAGAAGAGATGAAGAAGAGATGAAGAAGAGATGAAGAACAGATGAAGAAGAGATGAAGAAGATGAAGAAGAGATGAAGAAGATGAAGAAGAGATGAAGAAGAGATGAAGAACAGATGAAGAAGAGATGAAGAACAGATGAACAGATGAAGAACAGATGAAGAAGAGATGAAGAACAGATGAAGAAGAGATGAAGAAGATGAAGAACAGATGAAGAAGAGATGAAGAACAGATGAAGAGCAGATGAAGAAGAGATGAAGAAGATGAAGAACAGATGAGGCCACTAGAGCATTTCTATCAGGGCAGAGCCTGGAGTGAGGCTCCGATGAGTCGTAGTACTCGGGGTCCCGAGTGGACTCGTACCTGGGGTCCTGGGGTGGGCGGGAGCTCCTGCCCTCCTCCAGCCTGCTGCTCAGCGTGCTGTGCAGGAAGCGCAGGTCAAAGAGCATCTGCAGGGCCCGGTTCTGGGTCATGGGGAACACGTCCTGTTCATAGAAACACAGAGGAACGTTCTGTACTTCACAGTCTTTGTCTGACCCCCCCCTGACAAAGACCAGCTGATCAGTCACCCCGTGGCGCTGGCGCTCCGTCAGCACGTTGTACTGCTCCAGGGCCCGACCCAGACAGGCCTGCAGCAGCTCCTGCAGGGTGGGCTGCAGAAGGGCGTGCCCCCCCACTTTGTTGACCTCCACACACAGCTGGAACAGCAGAGACTGCAGGAACCAGGACGGCTGCAGAGACGACAACCCCAGTCAGGCTGCAGAACAGCAGCAGGCGGCCTGGAGGGGGGGTCAGGGCTCCCGCTCTCACCTGGACTGGAAGCCGGATTTTGGACGTGACGCTGGTCCCAGACTCCGACTCTTCCTGGATCTCCACATCCTCCCAGTTCGTTGCCGTGGCGAGGACAGAGCCCGCCGATTCAGCATGAAGGACTCTGGCAAACTCCTTCATCAGCACCTGTGAGGAGGAGGAGGAGGAGGAGGGGGTCAGGCTCAGCCAAATGGGGGGGTCAACTGTTTAGTGTTTCATTCAAAGTTTTCATTTACCTGAGCCAGGGCGGAGCTCCAGATGCGATAGGCCTCCATGCTGCATCCCAGTAGCTCCTCCTTCAGCCCCGCCCACTCAGTCTGAGCGGGGCTGACCTCCACGGCGGTCTTGAGTTTGCCCAGCTTCTTGGTCTGCCGGGGGACCCCCCTGGCACTGAGCTCGGACTCGCCGTGTTTGCCCAAAATGCAGAGCTTCAGGTTGGGGCAGAGTTCGCAGACGGACTGGCACAGCCGGGCCATGAACAGAACCGAGCTGAGGCGAGCGCCAGCGGAGTCCGGCGAGACCGCCGCCAGCTCAGAGCGGATGGAGGCCAGCAGCCGCTGCACACAGGCTGCGCAGCCGTCTCGTAGAGCCGCTTCTACGGCCGGCGTGTCCGTGAGGCGGCTAAACGAGGAGGACTCGGGGACGCCAGGGGGGAGGTGGACCAGAGGGAAGCGAGGACCCAGGTGGGGAGCGAGGGACCAGGGGGGAGCGAGAGGACCCAGAGGGGAGCTGCAGACCAGAGGGGGAGCTGCAGGACCCCTGCAGAACACAGCAGAGGATCAACGGTACCGCACAGAACTGAGCCAGAACGTTGCAGAACTTCCTGCTGCGGAAACTACTGAGAGCCGTGAAGCCCACTTCCATGTGGCGGTGACGTTTACACATTCAGAGCTGGCCGTTCCTCGCCGCTGGAAACACTGAAGCCGCAAAAGAAGCAGCTGAGGGAACGCCAGCATTCACGCCATCAGACGTAAACCTTCATCCACAGCAGGAACAGCAGATCTCAGGATGGACTGACGGAGCCGGTAAAGGTCCCCGCCTTTGGTCCATGGGGGTTTATGGAAACATTCACCGCAGTGCGCTTCCTCTTTAGACTGTGTGACCTGAAAACTTGACCCTCTGAGCATCAGTTGCTCCGGCCCCCTGCGCCTGTGGGCAGAAACCTGGGATCATGGGGAGTCTGCTGGGCGGGACGGAGACGTCTGCATTGAAGCTGCAGAGCTTTTTATCCTGGAGCTCCACAAACGGAGGCAGAAATCCAGTCAGAAGACGAGAGGCGAGCACAGCAGAGACGCCACCGCCCCGCCGCCTTGAGGCCGTCACAGGGTTCCATCTTGAACGTTGATTCAGTTCACTGAAGAGAAAAAAGAGCCGTCAAGATGAGGCTTTCTGATGAGGAGCAGATGTCCCAGGACCCTACAGGACCGTGGTGGATTCACTTGGTCACTATATATGTAGACTCCTTGCCCCCTTTTACCGCTCCATCCAACCAGTTTCCAGAAACCATCAAGCCAGACAATCCCAAAGGATGTGTTATTGAGTTCCTCAAAATGTCCACAGGGGTCCGGTGTCAGAGGAAAGAAAGTCCAACTTTTAAACGTTTCCCTTCACAGCTTACAGTTTGAGTCAGCCACAAATCCTGCTAGTTCTTCCACTGTCTGTCATCTTAAGAGAAACACGTCAGCAGTGAGAGACAGAAATTTAGAAGAATCCAGAAATCACATCATTTGGATTCTCAAAGAAATGCATTTATAGAATGGAGCAGAAAAATCAGCTCTGTCCTCACAGACTGTTCATTCATATCTGCCACAGCACACCTGCCTGGTGGGGTTCTCAGGGCTCAATTTTTAGCACCTCTTCTTTTTTCAGCTCTGCACAATGAATAACAAGGCCATCTTAGATGGACATTTGGAACCAACACTTCCTCTCCATCAATGAGAGCATTGAAGAGAAAACACGTCTGGATCCTTTCAGGACCCACAAAGATCCCAAACGCAGAGGAGCGGGCTACAGAAAGACTATCAAGGTTCTGGAGGGTTCCAGCGTCTTAAATCCAGTAGAGTCTGAGAGGGAGCAACTCCGCCCCAAAAACATCACTGCTCTAGAGGAGATCGCATGGAGTGAATGACCAAACATCACTGATCTAGAGGAGATCTGCATGGAGAATGGGCCAAAACATCACAGCTCTAGAGGAGATCTGCATGGAGGAATGGACCAAAACATCACTGCTCTAGAGGAGATCTGCATGGAGGAATGGGCCAAAAACACTACTGCTCTAGAGGAGATCTACATGGAGGAATGGGACCAAACATCACTGCTCTAGAGGAGATCTGCATGGAGAAATGGGCCAAACACCACTGCTCTAGAGGAGATCTGCATGGAGGAATGGACCAAAACATCACTGCTCTAGAGGAGATCTGCATGGAGAATGGGACCAAAACATCACTGCTCTAGAGGAGATCTGCATGGAGCAATGGGACTAAAAAGCAGTTGCAGAGTTCAAAATCTAGTCAACCTGACCTCTGTCATTAACACTCAGGGTTACATGAGTAACACATTGAGATAAACGCTTGTTTTGACCAAATGCTTCTTTTTTTCTGCTCCATCATACAAATAAACAGTTTAAATCAAACGATCTGGATCTCCTGAGTCTGTTGACCTTCCTTGGGTCTGAGTGACCTTACCTGAGTCCTGGGGGGGCAGGTAGCACTGAAGGTCATCCAGCCTGGTCTTCAGCTTGGCCTCCAGCGAGGAGCAGAAGTTCTGAACGCATGGCGTGAGGGCTCATGCGCTCTTTCATGGCCAGGCCGCCCTCTGGTGCTGGGTGGCCTCTCTGGCCACTGTGACTCCAGCCTGCCGCCAGCAGGTCTTCCAGCAGACCACCACAGGAGGACGCCACATCCACTTCAAACCTGCTTTCTGGCGCCAAGCGCTGGGACTGGGGGTGCGAGGATGACTGGGTGGTCTGGTTTGCAGGTCTTGCAGGGCTGAGGAGAGCAGCTGGACGGAGCTGGCTGCAATCGCTTCTGTTTCCTCTTTGGTGATGGCCTGCAGGAGTGTTTCCCTGTTAGACCACTCAGCACGCGGGGTCGGACTCTGAAGACTGAGGCTGGCGGACCACTGACCTGCAGGCGCTGAAGGAAGAGCTGCTGCAGGAAGTCCTCCCACACAGCCAGGGGGCTCTCCAGCAGCCGCTGACACACAGCGCTCCAGTGCTGACTGATGGAGTCTGTGCTCAGCAGGTCCCACACGGCGTCTCTGATGGCCACAGCCCTTCCAGGCTCTTGACGTAGACCAACAGGCTGCTGACGCCGCGGCAGATGTCCTCCTTGACCCTGAGGACAGTTGGAAGAGGCTGTTAGCAGCTGCAGCCGTCCGTTCCACACGTGTGACAAGGATGCAGACCTCTGAAATGCACGTTTGGTCTGATGAGTGGAGCTAGAGGATTTGTACCACAGAAGTGCTGGATCCAGACCCAGGAACCTCAGTTAAGGAGGATCTGCTCCAACTCCAACTTAGGTCACGCTGAGACGACGCCTTTAAAGCCATTTCCAGTCGTGATTCTCAATCAGCTGATGGATTGCACAGCTTTATGGGGATAACAGTTGAGCCGCGGCTCAGACCGCAGACAGGAGCGGAGCTTTCTCCAGGAAAACAAAAAAACCTCCCAATAAATACAGCAGAAGACTCCGATCCTGCAACACGGGCCCAAGCAAAGCCTTCTGCGACGGTGCCTAACCCCTCCCTCTGTCAGGGTTCACATCCAGAATCCTTACGTGTCGATCCACTGCTGCAGCGCGTCCCGCAGCTGCTCTCGGATGGGCTAACAGGCTGCGAAGGGTGGGCTGGAACTCTGTGACGGAGGGGGCAGAAACCGAACCAGGTGCCTGTGCATTTCCTCTCCAGCAGCACCTGCTGCCTTGGCTGCAGAGACACAAACGCCGCCATCGGGTCAGAGCTTCCAGAGAAAACCAGTCTGCTGCATCTGCTGCCGTGACCTGTTGCTGCATCTTGCCAAGCTGCATCTGCCGTTGCATCTGCTGCTGCACTGCTGCCGCACTGCCAGATCTGCTGCTGCATCTGCTGCTGCATCTGCTGCATCTGCTGCTGCATCCGCTGCTGCATCTGCTGCTGCATCCGCTGTTGCATCTGTTGCATCTGCTGCTGCATCCGCTGCTGCATCTGCTGCTGCATCTGCTGCTGCATCTGCTGCTGCATCTGCTGCTGCATCTGCTGCATCCGCTGCTGCATCCGCTGCCGCATCCGGCTGTTGCCAGACTGGGCTGTTGTTGGCCAGATTCGGCTGTTGCATCTGCTGCTGCATCCGCTTGCTGCATCTGCTGCATCCGGGCTGCTGCATCCGCTTGCTGCATCTGCTGCTGCATCCGCCTCTGCATCCGCTTGCTGCAGATCCGTTGCATCTGCTGTGAAACATTTTTGGAGCCACATGGCATGTTCGTAACATGTGGGTGTGTGTGTGGACAGGCCCCGCCCCTTTTAGATTAGTTTTACATCTGTGTAGGAGTAGGCAGACGTCTGGGAAACGTGTCAGGTATGTTTAAACACCGTGACTGATCCCAGAAGACGTCAGCATCCACAGACGATGAACTTCACTGCATGGACTAATGAGGACCCTCCAGCCTCCTCCACACCTCTGTCTCCATGAACGCCATCAACACGGCGCCTGGCGTCAGACCTGCTGATGACCCGCATCAATCTCCACCCCTCTAAGGCGGACAGTTCCTCAGGACTCACCGGCAGCGCTGCAGGAGGTGACCCTCTCCAGGATGGTGAAGAGCATGCCACAGCCCAGGGCCCCTTCCCCCGGCCGGGGCGCTCCCTCTGGGGGCAGGTAGAAGACGGCGTAGGCCTGGAACAGCGTGGTCACGAACAGCTCCACCAGGCTGCACACCTGGGCCTTGATCCCTGCACCTGCACAACAAGCCCCCGTGAGTGTTGGGGGTTCAGCCGGGGCGGGGCGACCGTCGGGGGGGCAGAGTACCGTGCTGCGGCTGGTTCAGCAGCTGGTGGATGGAGGACTTCCGGGCCAACAGGAAGTCGGCCAGGGCCCGGCGAGGAGAGCTGTCCTCCAGCAGCATGGTGGACACCAGGGCCTCAGCGATGGCCTGGTCCGACACGGCTCGGCCCCGCAGCAGAGACTTGCTGTCCATCAGGATGGTGGACCTGTGACAGACGCAGCCGTTTACCCCCCGGTCTGCCCCTCTGCCCCATCTACCCCTCTGCCTCCAGCCGGCCTCCGTACCTGAAGTGTCCCGTCGTGGAAACCTGCCGCACCAGGATGGGGAAGCGGGCCAGAACCGGGCTGAAGTGGCCCGCGGAGGCGGAGTCGAGCCGCAGCAGGCCGTGCAGGTGGCAGCACAGCAGGTAGAGGCGCGTGGCCTGCAGGTACTGCGCAGCCTCCATGGCGCTCCAGATGCGCTCCGGGATGTCCAGCAGGAGAGCGATCTGCGCCGCCATGCAGTAGAACCCGTCCTGGACCTGCCTCTGGTTCTACAACAACAGTGGTTGGTACGTGACGTCAGGGTTCGGAATCGGACTGTCTGAAGCGAGTTCGGAGGCGGTAGCTCACCTGTGCGGCAGCGGCCGCCCCCGCGCCGGGTCTGCTCTGTTTCAGCAGCTGGCAGAACCGCTGCATGTCCTGGACGGACCGGACCACCCGCTCCGAGCACTGCCTCATCTCCCCGATGGTGTCGGCGGCGTCGATCAGGTCCCGGTACCGCTCCCCCACCATCTGCCGCAGCTCCTCCTTCTTCTGCTCGATGTCCCCGCGGACCCGGCGCTCGATCCGGCGGATCTCCTCGGTGTTGTAGCGCTCGAACAGAACCAGCGGGTCCTTCATCTCCGAGAGCCGGAGAACCGGCGCGGGGTCCTGGGCCATGTCCCAAACGTCGAACCCGGAAGTGTCCTTCCTCCACGTCAGCAGACGTCTGACGACACCGCGGAGCTGTGCGCTCATTGGTCAGCCGGTCTGTTGGGGAAACACTTCCGGTTCATCTTTGCCACAAACATCTGTTGTCTCACTAAATTGAATTATTCTTGGTTAATGACAAAGTAGACAAAGACTTTATCTTTATTACACAATTGTTCTTATTATTAACCAAATTCCATATTCATTAAGGCAAATGGTCGAACTCCAAACCTAAATTCTGGCATTTTTAAATGAAATTAATCAGAACTGTAATATTATCAAACTACTGCAAAACCAAAAAGCAATTCCAATTAATTTGATTTAAAAAAAATATAAAATGTATTAAACCGCAAACGTTGTTGGATTGATATTTCCTCTCCTCATATTGTATATGTATGTGTATATATATTTATATATGACTATGTTTTATTTTTGTTTTTCTGCAATTTGTACACATTTCAGTTCCCCCTGAAACATTTACTAAGTTGTTGTATTATGTTGTCTGTCGTTGTTTGTTATAATTACTTGAGGATTTTGTTTGTTCAGTCATGTTCTGGAAGGTCAGGGTCAGGTCAGAATAGAATAGAATAGAATAGAATAGAATAGAATAGAATAGAATAGAATAGAATAGAATGCCTTTATTGTCACTACACACATGTACAATTTGCATCACATGCGCATACAGTGAAATTACATAAATTAATGATAATTTTTAAGTAATTAATTAAGTAATTTATATTTATTTATTTATTAATTAATATTCATTTAAGAAAGGAATAAAAATAGACAAAACTAAAACAAAAAAGACACACACACACAAATATCCACAAATGTTTCTAACATATCCAGACTGTATTGCTAGTTGGTTCCTCAGTGATCCATCTGGATTAGTTTTTTTTATTGCTAAGATCCACTTTATCCTTAAGTCTGAATCCATTGGAAACCTGCAAGAAAAGTTCAGTCACTGAGTCAGAAATGTATAAATCTAGATTACTATAATAGCCTAGTCCTAGTATACTGTATATAGGTTTAACACAGTAAAGTTTACATTTATGTCGACAGAGAATTATCCGTACATCATGCAGCATGTTGATAACAGCCCTGCAGCATCATGCATGTCAACATGTGTTCTATTAATGAAGCCCCTGCAGCAGTAAAAGAAAAAAATTACAGTTCTTACCTGTGAAATGATAAACCTTCCTCCATCATGGACTCATTTCTCCAATTTTGGTAGTTGAAACCCAAACAATGAACAGGTATTATGCAAAAAATCTGTTCACCTGCACTGCAGCGGTGACTGGACCTCACCAAGATGGCGGTGCTCTCCTCCCATGAGGAACCACGTGATGTCTCCTCTAGCCATAGAACTCATTGGGCAAGACACTCCACCCTCCCTGCCTCCAGTGTGGCTCCACTGGTGGATGAATGTGCATGAGTGTCCCGGTGATGGTCAGAGGGGCCGTGGGCGTGACCTGGCAGCCTCGCCTCTACCATCACCAAGTATGAATGAATAACACACATTGGAAGGACTTTGAGTGTCTGGAAAAGCAGATAAATCTAATCCAAGGATGCTCATGAACCACTGCAGTCTCCTTAAGCAACATTCCCAGGATTCCTCTGTTCTGTTCTACCCTTTCTTTCCTTCACGCTTGAGCTTGAGACCCCCCAGCGCTGGCTCGTGCCGTCCCCCCTCAACAGGACAGCAGTGCAGCTGAGCTGTGGACGGCGTCTCTAACATGTGGCGATGAGTGAAGTTTAAACTGTTGCTAACCTCCAATGCCTCTCTAAAACTGCCTTTAGGGTTTGAGGGAAATCCGGTTTTTCCAGCTGCTCAGAGACCATTTAGTTAACAAATAAGAATGCAAATAAAAAGTATTCAAATGAAGCAGCCAAACGTCCAGATTCAAATCCTCACAGCTGTCGGTTTGGATGAAAGCAGCTGTCTGGCTAGCAGCTAAAGGTCAGAGGTCAGCGTACACTGGACCAGAAGCATTCTGGAAGAAAAGAAGTGAATGTTCTGCTCCCAGCTGCTGAGGCCCGTGTGGGAGGTGTGGTTGGAGCATGAAGCCATGACCCAAAGGCTGCTGCAGGGCGGAGTCGGCCTGTCAGCTGTTCTTTCCGACAGGCTTGATGCTCACATGGATCTGCTCCCTGCATGTGTGTTCTAGCTGCATGATCACAGCTCCAGTTAATGTGGTGAAGAGCTTCATGCAGAGCCGTCACATGAAAGCCTTTCTTTGATTTAAAATGATTGTATTGTCTTCTTTCTAATTGTTTCACTTTTGTTTAATATCAGCCCCTTTTATCTGAATCCTGTTGATTATTGAAACGTGATGATGATAACAAAAAAGAGTTAATAAAGGACATTTCTAATTGAGTGTAGCAAATGTTGAAGAGGCTGTTGATCCTCTTATTAGAAGAAAAATGCTGACTGGAGGATCTTATTTAACGCAGGGTGTATTTTATTTTGAAAGGAACTTTATAAGGTCCACCTTGTTGGTACCAGTTTGGACCTCCTTTTCCCTTCAGAACCGCCTTAATCCTTGGTGTCATAGGTTCAACACGGTTCTGGAAACATTCCTTAGAGGTCCATGTTGACATGACAGCATCAGTGGCTGCAGATCTGTCTGCTGAACATCCATGATGCTGGTCTCCCGCTCCACCACATCCCAAAGGTTCTCTATTGGGTTCTGGTGACTGTGGAGGCCATTTGAGTCCAGAGAACTCATTGTCATGTTCTAGAAAGCAGTCTGATGATTCCAGCTTGATGACATGGAGCCTTATCCTGCTGGAAGATGGTCCACTCACAGAGGATCCGGTACGTTTATGTGCTGCTGTTTAAAGTAAACTGAGTCAAAGTTAGCTATGAAAAACATTTTAATGCAAATATCGTAAATATTTTAAAGCAACATCTTATAAATAAATATCTTGATGGTCACAAAAACTTAAATAAAGTGTGTTTTTCTAAACAGCGAGGTGTGACTTTAGCTCAGTGAGAATCTGGAGCTCTTTCAGGGTTGAAGGTTCTGAATCCTGGTTTAGGTTCCCTCAGAGGTTCTGCTAACGCTGTGGTGGGAGGGACGTTTGTGTGGCTGTTTTTATTTTTATTGAACCCTTCAAACCATATACACATAAACAGCTGGAATACAACACGTGGATTATTCTTAAAGACAAATAAAACTATTTAAAATAATAAGAATTTCATGGAACTGATTGTTCTAGACAAAGAAGACGTTTTCTTACTTTTTTGTAAAAAAAGAAAAAAGACTGACCAATAGAAATTTCGCATAAGAAAAGGGGCGTGCCCCCCCCTTGTTTCTGTCCGTCAGGTGAAGTGACGTCATCGTCAACAGGTGCGTCAAGGGAAGTTTCGCTCCCGGAAAGTCTCCATCAAATCAACAGACAGAACGAAGCTCCAGCTCCAGGTATGTTCGCCTTCATGTGTGGTTCTCTTGAGGCGGCTCGGAGATCCAGCCAGGCCCGGTTCCGAAGGGCTGAACGAACCCAGAACTGCAGACCAATCCGAACCAGAAGCGGCGGCTCTAGGACCTGGGACCAGAGGGGAAGCTGGCTGCGGCTCCTGTCTGATCCAGACCTTTAAGGACCTTTGAGGACCTTTGAGGACCTTTGAGGACCTTTGGGTCTCAAAAACCTTCTTTGGTCAAAAGTAATCGTTCAGAAAGACGGATATTGGTCACGTTTCTTTTTAAAAACAGAGTTAAAAAGCGAAACGCGACTTTTGTGGTTTAAATCAAAGCTTTTAAGCGCGCGTGTCAGATTCTGCGCTTCCGGTGTGACAGTCGGCAGAAAAGACCCGGTTCGGGTTCAAATGGGTCTTTGAGTTGTTCTGTTATGGAGTCCTGCGGACCGGGGGGGTATTCCAGAAAGCAGGTTATGCTAGCTCCCACGATAAGTTTGAGGCTAAGGAAGTTGATAACCTCAGCTTTCGGTTCCAGAAATGGAGGTATGTTTCGGGATATGTCAAGTTACCATAGCAACTCATGCTCTGAACATAACCTGGTCCGGAGCAGGTTCAGTTGAAGGTTAGTTTGTTTTCAGAGAGGTGAAGCAGCATGGCGTGTCCATTTGAAGATGATTTAGTGGATGAAGAAGCTCAGATAATACTTTTTCCACCATGAGAGGATGATAAGACCACATATGGATGTTGGAAAGAGAAACTCTTTTACTTTGATCTAACCTAATTATTTGCTCCAGTTAAGATAAATCATTTTTTTGTTAGGTCACCCTAAAAATAACACGTAGTTTTCAGACAATTATTTTCCTTTCGTTCAAATTAATTCAATGAAGTAGGTGTAACTTTGATGCTGCTGTTAGATCGGCACCGCAAGGGATTGTGGGATATCATTCCCTTTGCCTGTCTGGACGGATTTGGGTTTAAGTGTGGGTTTTTTTTAAAAATGTGTTTAGTTGTTTAGCTGTTTTACTGTGTTTCACCGTGTTTTGCCGAGTTATTTTGTCCTACTATGCTTACGTCTCTGTACCATGAGTGAGAGTGAAGTTCAGGATGATGAGTTTATATAGCACCCCTACCACCTTAAGCTAAAAGGACATTGATGGAAAATGCTTTAATGAGTTTTTGCTCTCCACACATTTTTTTCCCCGTTCTTTTTATTGTTATAAACATGAGCATATCTGCCGGCTCAAACTTAGTCATATGAAAGTTCAAGAAATATAAGTAAATAAGATGGAAAAAAGATTAATGGAGTAATGTGACATTTAGTTAGATAAATACATAAATTTGAGTTGTATAAACAATTATTGAGTTTGGTTTTTATAAATCTATGAAGGTGGAGAATTATTGTCACATTAAGATAGCTCAGTAAAAAGTTAGTAGCGTCTTCATCCAGAGGTCATGAGTTTGAGGACAGCATTTTACAATTTTGCCTTGCGTTTATTTTCGTCATGTGATGCATGTTTGGAAGTATCAAGAAAGCACTTCTCACAGAAATCATCACACATTGTGTTGTTTTACGTTTCTTTATCATCATTTCCAAATTGAAGTGTTACAAGGAGCTTGGTTGAGGCAGATGATATACGTCCAGTCTGCCACCAGATGCCGCTGTTCTGCCTGGTTGCAAAGCCCCAGGTGGTTGGTTCATTTTTCCGACACGTTTGCATGAACCCGTGAAAGCTTCATGGGGCTTCTACTCCCATCCCTATACAAAAATATGTTCCATTAAAACAATCTTCCCTCCAGATAAAGTCTCTCTTCTGCACATGAAACACAGCAGGGAAATACGTGTTTACATTTCTCCTTCTATGGTAGTACTGTAATTTATCCAGACCAATCACTATCTGACATGTCATTGAACCAACGTACAGCCAATCAAATATTGTGATGTCATCATTAGTCACAGGCTCCCCAACACTTACTGCAGGCCGAACAGTTTTGGCTCCTACACCGGCTCCTCTGGATGTGTCCACTCTTTTCTCCAGTTAGCCAGCAGGGTGGGGGGGTCCCGGCCACAGAAATGATGTAATCCTAATCCTCTGCCTCTTGATAGCAGCCTGGGAAATGGACCCCAGGAACACCCAGCAGGACGTCCAGGACCAGCTCAACGATGTGGTCAGCAGGCTCCAGTCCAAGAATTTCTTCCAGTCTGATCTGGACATAGCGTTTTTCGCGGTCTTCTTCATCTTCATCGGTGAGTGAAGGTCATTCAAATCCTGTATTTGCCAGTTTCCAGCAGGTGTGCAGGCAGAGAGAAGCATGCATGGATTTGTGGTTAACGTTCAGGTGTGTCCACCTGTGTCCTGGTAGACAGGTGGAGCTGGAGCAGCTTTGACCTGAACGTGTTGAGCGCTGCCTCTTTGCTGGCTGCAGGGTTGGTTATCATGGGGTCACACGTGTCCACAGGAACATCGAGGAGAGCATTAGAAAAGCCGTTTTAAGGTGCAGATGTGAGCCGTTCTCCTCTGTTCTGGTCGTGCAGGCATGATCCTCCTGCTGTTCATCCTGGTTCTGATTCGCTGCTGCTGTTGCTGCTGCTGCCAGGACGACGACCAGGTAACGCCAGCCGGACATGCAGACCCTTCACTCACGTCTCAGACACACGAGCATTCTGCAGATTTGGGTTTGAGGAAAAAGCAGATCCCGGACCTGACCTCTGACCTGCCAACAAACCTGTTTGTTTGTGTCCTCTACAGCCTCGCAGACAGAAGAGGGGGGTGGTGAACATGGCTCTGGAGCCCTGATGTTGACTGGACCACCTGATGGAACTGAACACAGAACCCCCCCCCCCCCCCACTCCCGTCATCTGATAGATTTTATTTCTCTGCACATTTGCATACATTTCTGCTATTGTCTATCATCTGATCATATTTTTTTAAGGCCAAAGAATGTAGAGATGAGTCAAATCAGCCCATGGTGGCCTTTTCTTCAGATTTAAGACTTTCTATTCCTGCAGGACATTTCTGTCCTTAGACTCTGAAGTGAAAATTGTTCTGTTGTGTTGCTGTGAAATGTTGCTGTCCATTGCTGAATTGTTGACTGTAGAAGCTAAGGATGCTCAATAAAATTCCTGAAAGATGTCAAATTGTAAATATTATTCCCCTGAGAATATACTCAGGGGAAAATAGCTATTTTTAGCAGTAAGGGGATTTAAAAGTGACCCGCCGACACCAGATTTTAACCGCATTTTGCAATTAAGCCAAATGTTGAATATATACAAAGAAATCTGGACATTTAAAGAATACCAGTTGGGTTGTAATAGAGGGGGGGCTGGCAACAGTGTTCAGCCGCTGGGCCGCCATCAGTGTGTGAATGAGTTTATGGGTGAAGGGGGCTGTGACTGGAAAGCACTCTGGACCTTCAAGGCAGTCTGTAGAAGTACATACCATTGACCCTTTACTAAAGGCTTCTCGGAGCTCCCTCCATAGGGTTTCTGTGGGATTTGGGTAAGTTGATGGACTACACCATTCAGAAAACTTCATTTTCTTTCTTTGAAGTGACTGTTTCCTCAGCGTTGGCTTTCAGACCTTTGGAATGTCCAGCCTCTTCATTTTCAGCTTTCTGTCTGCAGTTTTTAGCCAGAACGTTCCGGTACATTTCTCTATTCATGCCGCCTCGTTATCACGAAGTCTGCCAGTGCCAGCCCAGAACCATATGTCCACCCCAAACTTATCGTATTTTCCAGACTATAAGCCACTACTTTTGTCACACGCTTTCAATCCTGCTGCTTGATCAGTGATGCGGCTAGCATACGCATTTGTTTCACAGCCGCCTGGAGCACTTGAACAGTCTCAGGAGAGAGGCAGTATGCATGATCCGTCTTTCAGCAATAAGCCTGTTTATTTAGACACACCCCCAGTGGACACACAGCATGGAGGTCACTTCTGCTCTTAGACACTTCAATCATGGTGCAATAAAAAAAAACAAAAAAAACACCATTGCTCAGCCGCATCCCACAATCACTTGCTGCCTTTAAACCCAACGTGCACATGAGCGCCACTACAATCTGACGCAGCTTTCAAGTTAAAAGCAGTGTGAAAGAAAAAAAATCCACCGTCTCCAACGGCTTTGGAAAAGCCGCTCTGCTGCGTGACTGAGAAAACAGCGCAAGCTCAGGAGAGAATTTACCTCAGAGTGACACTGACGACAACGAAGGAGAGACAGAGAGAGAGTATGGCCAAGAATATCTGACGCTATTCCAATCCCACTGTTACGTCCCTGGGGAGGGCGCAACCGCACAACCATGAAATAAGACAAGAAGTCAAGAATGATTATATATATAGAGTTTATAGTATTGAAAGATTCAGGCTGCTGCAAACTATTACCTGTGGGGGAGGTCGTGACGTTTGGGTCGTGCCAAACAAACACAATATAACAAAACCAGGCCTAACTCTGCACCTAAACCTACAAACCAAAAGGAACAACAAAAGACTACCTAGTCTAAATAAAAACATATAAAAAATTACAAGAAATGGCACCAACCCCTTACCTGGTGTGTCTAACAAAGTTCAGCCTGCGTGTGAAAATGTTTGGAGCCCCAGACTTGCCTGATCACAACCTCCCACCATGTACCTGAGGAAAACAGCTTAGTCAGAAGCATGCAGCCAAAAGCGAGTCAGGATCGTAGTGAGTGTCAGCCAGAGACAGTTCACCAGACTCTCTCTCTGCCAGTCTCAGCTCCCAGCTGTGCTTTAATAGGCTCCAGCTTCCTGGTAGAGGAGCACCACATGACCAGCAGGCGGCCAGTCACAGCTGAGGAAGCTGCAGTCCCAGGTGAACATGATCAGGAAATCAACTGAAGTGACAAGCAACAAGATGAGAGCAAAGCAGAGGGCTGTGCCCGTGACACACACACTGAGGAGGAAGACTTCCATGGTTTCAGTGCACAGGAGGAAGAGGAAGATGAAAGAGAAAGCTCTGTGACTTTTACGTTCATGTTTTATTAACCAGCCCTGTTAGTGCTGTGTTACGGTGTGTCACTGTTGTGGAAGGAAACTTCTGGCACATGCGCTGCACAGAGGCGTGTGCTTTTAAGTCACTGCTGCTCTCTTTTACGTTTATGTTTTTTAACCAGCCCTGGTACTGCCATATTGCTGCCGTGTCACAGGCAGGACGGGCGAGCTGCTCTCACGCTCTCCCCTCCTTCCGCTCCTCCTTCTCAAACATGCATGCGGTTTCAGCACATATACCTCCTCAATCTACAACACAGTGTGGTGAACTGGGGGTTAGCCCCGCCTTAAGCCCCTAAGACTCATGGGAAGTGGGGAATCGTGGCTGTAAAGTTTCTCACCATGACTGAGGGAGTTGTGAGCAGAAGTGACGTCCATGCTGTTTGGCAGATGTGGGTGTGTTCAAATAGTCTAACCCCTCCCTCTCTGAGACTGATCGTGGTTGCATAGTGTTCAGGTCAGAGTAATCAGCGACGCACTAATAGAAATGTCATGACATGCAGCTTGTATACAGGTGCGGTTTGTGTATGTTAAATGGGACTTATCCTCCTGTGGCTTGTAATCAGGTGTGCTTTATAGCCTGGAAATTACAGTAACTACATTCAGTGTTGCTGTCCTTCAGCGTGCCGTGGTCAGCGTTGTGCGTCAATCACGCAAACTTTATGTTAAGGTGAGACACACCTGTTGACTCTGTTCTTCTGAGGTGGATGATGGGATGTAGATGAAGGAGGGAGGGTCCTCTGGTGTTTTAGTCGGTGGTTGGAGCTCGGTAGGACCAAAGGTCAGTCTTCCTCCACAGATGCTGGTTACTTTAACGAGGCTTTTCTACAAATGATTCACTTCCTTAACCGGAGCCTCGCCGCTCACAGACTCGGGTTCCTGGACTTCATGTAAATCTTTAAACAAGCGGAGGATTTTACTGGATCGTCTTGGTTAAAGTATAGCAGAAAAACCAATCACAGACTGCTCTTCTGTGGTCAGCCTCCATGCCGTCTTCCTGGATGAATCTCTGATGTAACACGTGAACACGGCGTCTTCGTCATTCGTGTGCAGAGAGGAGGCAGAGCGACACCTGCGTCAGCAGCTTTATTGCACATTTAATCATTTCCACTTTTGACATCACTAACAGTTTTGGAAACAACACTCACTGGATGGAATAAATACGAGCACAGACACATGCAGCTTATCATGGCTCCTCTCTCCATTCCAGCCACGGCAGCACACGTCTGAGGAAGGTCAGGCAGGAGAGGAGGAGGAGCAGAGAGGGTGCTGCTCTTCCTCCATCATTTTATTCTTGACAAGGACACCCCCCACCCACCCCACCGACACGCTAAAAACCCGCGAACACGTGAGGATGGAGAACGCAGCAGGAAGCCGCTCCTCACACGAAGCTTAGTGTCAAGTTGGATGAAGATGAGGAAGAGGTCTTCATCTTGGCAGGTGGAATGATTAGGCTGTGCCCCCCCAAAATGTGTGCAGGTCTGAGCAGAGAACAGGTCTGAGGACGGACGTCCGGGTCTGAGGACGGACGTCCGGGTCTGAGGACGGACGTCCGGGTCTCCTAGGAGCAGGAACTCTGTCTGAACTGGTCCAGCACACGTCCACCTCAGCGGGAGACGAGCATCAAACCGACGTTCTGAATCTTAGCAACTTGAGTCAGCATGGGGGGTGGGGGTGGTGGTCAGTCTCCTCGTCCTGGGGGGTCGGTCAGTGTCCACGTCCTGGGGGGGTCGGTCAGTGTCCACGCCTGACCTGTAGGGGGGCAGAGACGGTGACAGACGTTTCTGAGCGTCTGCTGGGGAAACAGCAGAATGAAAGTAACGGTTTCTGGATGAGGAGCTGTCAGCGGAGCAGAGGCGAACACACAACATGTGACGCTGGGGGGGGTCACCCCCCCTGAGAGACACTGACAGACTCCTTTTTCATGGCGGCATCTTTGTGAAGCCTGGAGTTTGGATCCTGATCAACACTTGGGGTTAATGACTGAAGGATTCAGGATTCAGGGGAAGTGTCGCTGTGGAACCTCAGTGCTGGGGGGCCCAGAGGTTCTGTAGGTCACTTCCTGACCCCACACTGTGGAGGAGGATGATCAGAGGCGTGACGGCGCTGAGGTGATGAACACGCACACACACACACAGAGCTGGCATGTCCTGACCCCCCCTGATCAGACGCAGTCGGGTTAGAAAGGTCTGTAGTTCCAGAAACTGGAGAAGACGGATATCTGCGGGGAAGAGAGGAGACGTTTCATTAGAACCCCCGGAGCTTCCAGAGGTCAGAGGTGAAGACTCCCATGTGTCCGTGTGACGTCTGGCAGGATCTCGCCATGCTGGTTATCAGGTTAGCCTGGGGGGGTGGGGGGGGAGACCTGCGGCTCTGGAGCGTCTCTTTCATCCCTGCGCTGGCTCTCTAACTATTCAGCTCTAAGTCGCCTTTAACACCGAGGGGATGTGCGAGCGGGCAGGAGGAGGAGAGCGGCGTGAACAGCGGCGTGAACAGCGGCGTGAACAGCGGCGTGATCAGCGGAGGGGTCGTGTCTCAGCCACAGGCTGTTATGGGACTGCCCCCCATATTTCCCCCTGTAGTTTTCTAGACTAGAACCGCCCATTTCTGCGTAACATTATTGACATTTGTGCTACGGCGTCCTACTATCCTGTTAACTTGCTGCTATGATGACCGGATGTAACGCTCTCTGGGGGGGGACAAGCAGCTGCAGAGGACGTAAACAGGTAGAGAGGGAGGGGGCGAGGCTTAGACTCTCCCCTTATTGTGGACCGCAACAAACTACCAGCTGCTTCCTAATAATAAATAGTTGTCATCCATAAAATTATTATACTTTATTGGCTTTACTGGATTTTATGAAAGTTAAAGAGAAAAAACTGGACAAAAGATCAAAGGAATCATCGGCGTCCAGTTTAGAAAGAAGAAAAACACTCCAAGGATGAAGGAATGCAGGCGGGGGGCAGCATTCACAGTCGCTAGGCGCCAAATACGAGCGCGTGTGCTGATGGAGGAGCAACATTTGGTTGATGACCCAGTCAGACTAGAGTGGTTCGTTATCTCATTGGTGGATTTCATCTGAGCTCATCTGGTCTCACAAACAGTCAATGGTTCAAATGCAGTGAACACAACGGTAACACAAACACAGAAAACGCGTGCTTTAGTTTCCACTGATGTTCATGCATGAAGCTGATGGAAAAGACCGGAAGAATTCAGATCAAGATAAACAGAAAAATGTGGAGATTTTTACCTTCAGAGAAAACAGACAGATGTGTGTTCAGTGTGAACCAGCTACACTCTGTCTTATTGTGGTTCAATTATACACGTATGTTTTACTTACGTTTAGTAATAAAGTCAAATAAATGATACTTTGGGGGCGTCAAACAGGAAGACGATGAATGAGAAGTGAAGGACTGTAGAAACGGTGACAGGATGGCGTTCACTGGAACTCCGCCTCCCCTCTTTGAGGCCTAAAGGACGCGGGCCGCTGGGTCAGCGGCGTGAGCCTCACGCCTCAGCCTGATTTTGCCGTCTTTAAATTCCGTCTAAAGCTGTTGAACATGTCCTGCCCCCCCCCGTCAGGACCCACCTTGTCCTTGAGCTGCTGGCAGAGCTGCAGGGAGATGGTGAAGAACACCAGCGTGTCGTTGAGCCAGGGAACCACACTCTCCACCTTGTGCACGTGGCTGACCTCGAAGCGGTTGCTGTTGAGCTCACTGCAGACAGAAAGGAGGTTTTCTGGAGGATCTGGGGCTCTGGATCAGCGTTTGCCCCCCACTAACGTGTCCTCCCAACACGCTGAATCTACGCAGCGCTGCAGGGCCGGTCGGCGACACAAAAACGACCCCCTCACCTCTAATAAGGGGCATAAAGGAAGAGATCTGCCATCTGAAGGAGGGACGCCCAGTTTAGATTTTAGCAATCAGCTCTGGACTTCTATGACTTTATGTGGTCACGAAGGGTTTGACCATCCTCAGAACATTGCCAGAGTCCACCGGTCCTCTGTCTTGCAGCACAGAGGTGCTGATGCTTTAGATTATTGTAATGCTCTGCTCTCTGGTCCATCTCAGATCTACAACTATTGCAGAAGGAGGACCAGAGGGCGGGAACACAGGACACCGGTTTAAAAAAGGCTGCATTGATTCTAAGATTCTTTTAATGGTTTCTAAATGTTTTTATTCTTATTTAACTGATCTTCTTTGAAAGTATGAGGTCCTCTGGTGTGGTAGTGGTTCCTCAGGTGAGGAGCAAAGCTTCAGGTGAGCCGTCACAGTCCTCACCTGTGGAACAGTCTGCCAGAGCCTCAGAGACTGAAGAAGAACCACCTTTTTCATTTCAATTTTAGAGGATTTTCACTGCTAATCTATTCTATTAGTTTTAGTATAGACTATTTTAAGTATTTAATTATATGCATCATATTCCCAATTGTAGGTTTTTCTATATTTGATTTGATTGATGTTCTTTGAGATTCATGTTTATTACAGAATCCCCAGCATGAAGAGCCATTGTTGTAAACATCGGGCCTGCAGCGTCTTTTCCAGGTTTTTAACCACATCTGACTTCACAGCTACACACTTCTGATCAGACTTCTGCTCCACTCTGACGTTCGTCAGAGAAAAGCCGAGCAGATCCTCTCCCTTCTCTCTAGAGCTGCTGCTGAGCGACAGACCAGTGAGGAAACTTACAACATGGCTCCGGGGTTGTGCAGCACGGCGCTTCCTGCTGGCCTGAAGTTCTGGAGGACAGGAGAAAGTGTCAGGTGAGCAGCGATGCAGCCTCAGGCCGCGGGGGCCCGGACCCGCTCACCTTGGTGGTGTTGGGGGGCAGCACGTGCAGCTGGTACACGGTCAGGCACAGCTTGCTCAGATTGATGTAAAAGTTGATCATCACGTCCCCCGGCATTGGAGGGCTGAACATTTTCTGCAGGAAACAGAAGAATCACAGTGAGGAGGGGGCAGCTGTACCACACAGAGGCCTGGAAAAGGCTTTTGGTTGTTTTCTATTTGTTCATGCACTGTTAGTCACATCGTCCTCATAGTATTGATCATTAAGATGGCTAAGATGGCTAAAGCAGGCGTTTCCTGGATTCTGTTTCCGTTCCGTCTGTCGGGGTTCAAGTCTGTCTGTGGTGAAGATTACAGAGCAAACGCGTCTTTTAGGTGGAACCACTAGCAGAGTCTGTGACCGACGTCCTGACGTTCTGGCGTTTTTCCGTCCGTCACTCTCACGTCTGAGGCCGTACCATGAGTCCGCTTGTGGCGAGCTCCGGCAGCGTCATGGAGGCGGGGGTGGTGAGGCGGTTCCGTGCTCGGGTCAGTTGTAGCATCACAGCGTCCATGAGCTGCAGCGGTGACAAAAACAGGAGTTGGACAGGGTGGGGTGGTGCCCCCCCCCCACAGAAAGCGCCGCACTGATCTGAGCATGCTCAAACCCGTCATCCCGTACCACAACACAGGAATGAGCGCCAAACCCCCCAACCCGGGTCGTTCTGCCAATTCTAGACCCCGCAGTCACGTTAAGGTGACCTCTGGTCTAAATACCTGCACCAGCCTGAAGCCGTGATGTGCAAAGAATATGAAACCAAGAGTCTCAAAGATCTGAAGAATTCTTGAATCCAAACGATACATTTCAAAATCCCCAAACACAGAAACCAAAGGTGAAGCAGCGGCGTTTGGAGCCTCAGCCCCGCCTGCTGAGAGCAGACAGAGTTTTCTACAACCCCCGTGTGGTCGGCACTGAGGGGGGGGGCGTCCGTATGACATCACAGCCCGTTTGGTTTCCGTGGAAACAGTCAGGAAAGGATGCGGGAAACTCTGAAGTTTCTCTACAGGACTTTCAAACGAGGAGATCCGGCAAAAATGAAAAACAAAAAAGGATTCAAGAAAAGGTTTTCAATTCACGTCTGACTTTTGCTCTCTGTCACATAAGTCACCACATTAAATGAAAGAAGTCTCCGTGGCGGCCCACAGCAGCAGCCGTCACTGACCTTGTTGACCTCAGCCCCGGTCTTGAAGCGGTAGGACTCGTCCCGGCTGCTGAGCAGCTGCAGAGCTTGGTTCACGTGGTTCCTGGCATCCTGGATCTGAGAACGGAGCAGAGGGATGTTCTGAGCTCTGCGTTGTGGTTTTACTGCGCTGCCGGTCTCCTTTCCAGATGGTTGTTCAGCAATGATTTAGCAAACGCCCAGACAACAGTTGCAGCAGAAACTTCAGTCCACAATCCCTTCCCACGCGGAGGCGGGCGCAGCGTCCATGTCTGAGCGCAGCGCCGCCCGTCATTCATCGCTCCTTCCAACAATCTTAGCGCAGACACTAGTCTGGAGCGCTCAAATCAGACGCGTTGTACTCGTCACCAAGTCTGTCAATTTTAGTAACAACCAAACTAATCCTCGGGTACAGCTCTGAAACGCTGCGTCAGTCTTTCCCTCCAAACGCATCGTTCCCTAGGAGCTGGACTAGCGCTCAATGACCAACGCGGGACAAACTGGGGAAAACTGCAGATAATAACTTGGATTTGAGAGGCACACGATGCACAGGCCGGAGAATAGCCTCCATGCCAAATTCCAGCCAGTCCAGAGCTATGACCGCCCGACGGATGCCCAGAGGAAGCCACTGCTGGAACCACCGTCTGAGACCCACCTGTGACCCTGAAAAGGCCAACCGCGCGCTCATCCACGCATTCATGGTGAGAAATGGTCGCACTAGAACATTTTAAGGTTTTTGGAAGACTTTGGAAGTCAGTGCACACCAAACCTGATCACCAGGCAGAAAATACAGTCAACCAGGAGCGACGTGGAGCGGACAGCCTGTAGTCTAGGAAAGAATTCATTTGAGCCAACGTGCTGAGCACTCCTCTTCCCGCTGAAGGGTTTGTAATCCGGTTCCTGGCCTCTATTTCCAGGTGAAGGTGGTTAAAGTGCTTCAGATGCTCCCCCATCTTTGTGTGAATTCAGAGCTTTGGTAGAAATACTCCAGAGTACAGAGACCTGTAACTCACTTCATAACAGGTTACAGCTGTACTCGTTACTTACAGGCCCTAGAATGTTCTCCGCCTTTATCCTGACCGTCGCACCACCTTTACCGTCCGACTGTTTCCCCCCCAGTCTGAGTTTTCTCTGCGACCAAACCGTCTATCCTCTGCACTGAGAACCGTTGGAGGAGAAGCGGCGACCCCCGTACACCTGTCCCTTACCTGCTGCAGCTTCCACTGCTTGTCTTCTCTGAACTGGAAGTGCAGAACCTGGCTGCTCTTTGCAACCTTCAGGTTGATGTCCTGGGGGGGAAAGTCCAACGTTAGGAGACGACGGCTCAGCGTCTGGCTGTGTGGAGCCAAGGGTCAAACTCACAGCCTGAGTCAGCGCCTCCCCCTGCAGAGTCAGCACCCCCTTCACCTGGTCCATGCTGCAAAACAACCCAAACCACAACGTGAGAAGCTGCGCGGCGCCACGGCGTGACCTGCATTCTTTGGAAGCTGGACGCCATGTCAGTGTGCTCCAGTGGCAGAGCGGACGCCAGCAGGGCTGAGAGCGGCGCTCATGACACAAAGAAAGACGGAGGATTACGTGGAGCTGCCCAGGATGAAGTTCTCCGGCTTCAGCGGACTCTCCAGGCCCGGGTTCGGCATGCAGAACCGCCGGGAGGCTTCCTGCCAACAACAGAGCCGAGCAGGACTTTAGCAGAAAGTGTCAGACAGAAAGAGGCTCTTTGTCTGCTTCTCTGTGACCGGGTTGGGACTGAATCACATAGATGGGGGGGGGGGGGGGGTCACTGATGAACTTGTGCCCATCACAGCTCAGTGTGTTGATGAATGGATCAGTCTGACCCAATTAGCATGATTGATCAATGAAGACTGAGTGGATGTTTTCTGAAGCTCCTGAGTGGGGGGCAGGCAGAGTCGACCTGTGTTTATGGGCTCAAGCTAAAGCCCTGATAGTAAGCCCCCCCCCCCCAACACGTCTTCATGGACAGACGGGACACCGTCTCACCTTCAGGACGTCCTGCAGCTGCTTCAGGACGGCGTGGACCTCGTCTTTCAGCAGCCAGTTGAACTCCTCCTCCTGTCAATCACATGAAGACACAACAGCTGAGACCCCCCCCCCCAGACTGCAGCAGTCCTTCAGCCCCCTCCCTGCTCACAGACATCTGCTGCCCTGGAGGGTCAGGCGATGCGCTCAGGTGTGCGAGGATGAGGCTGCCATGACCGAGGGGGGAGGGGGGAGTCATCCAGGTAGAAAATAATAATAATGTCAACGTGACGTCATTCGTCTCCGTTTGGCCTAAGCGTTACGGATGCCGTTGCTGTCCAAAATCTGTTTTTTATAAAGACAAACACGATTATTGCGTTTGTTCGGCCTGAGCTGGGATGCAGCGGAACCAGCAGCATGACGGTTCTGCTCATGCGCCGCGCGCGCGCGCTGTGCTGTCAGTCATCACATCAACAACATTACGCTGCGAACGCGCGAGCCGCCGCGACGCAGCCCCCGGTCTGCTCGGTAAACAGCGATGCGGTCACGTGACCGTGCTGCTGTCAGTAGAGACAAGCAGCCCCCCCGGCGGAGCGGCGTCGCCCCCCCCCGGCGGAGCGGCGTCTCCCCCCGGCGGAGCGGCTTACCAGCACGGCCCTCTCCACCTGGCTGGCGGCGGACATCTTGGGCAGCTCGCTCACGGACCTCTGCGGGTTCAGCATGGCTGCTCGTTCAGCGGCTGGAAGCCCGGGAGCGACTGCTGGCATGGAGCGGATCCCCCTCTACTGAGCTCAGCGGTGATGCCTTCAGGACTGTCGGACGTCCCAGCTCCAGGTTGACGCAGCGGTGAATGTGCGTGAGTCTTTATAGCCAGCGGCAGAGTTCAGCTTCTCCAGCGCAGCACATGTGTAATGCGCATGCTCACAGACCAGCGGCTTTGAGATTAACCTCCGTGCAGGTTCATCACGAAAAGAAGAGGTTATAATCCCGAGCTGTATTTGAACGCATCATCATCCTGGTCACGCTCTTTCTATCAAAGCGGGCCCGCCCACTTGGCCCAATTTAGGTCTTCCGGTGTCGCAGCACCTTCGGAAGTAGGGGGGGGTCACGTGACTCGTTTAGGGAAGTGGCATTAGAATGATTTAAAAATGTGTCTTTCTTTGAAGTTCAACTAAAAAAAAATAAACACTTGGGAAGAAGGAAGTGGAGAGTTTAATTCTGATTCACGAAGCAGGAAAATATGAAGGACATCCAGAATGTTCCCTCTGCTCTGACGGACGGAGGAGAAGACAATGGAGGCAATGATGGAGCAGCAGTGGGTTCAGGAAACACTTCGACCAACCGTCTGAACAGGAAACCAGGAAGCCTCAGCCGGACGCTCAGACTGTGGCGGCGTGTTTCTGGAGGGACTGATGATGAAATCAGAAAAAATAGGGATCCACAGGCTTTTACTGTACAAGCTAGAAATACTCAGGTGAATTACATTAAAAGGTCATGACCCCAGCTGCCCTGAGGGGGGGGGGGGGGGTCTGTGCGGGCACACACAAAAGTTCATGCACATTTTTTTACAGGCCTGCTGCAGCTGAAGTGAACACCTGTACAACATGAGAGGGCAGGTGAGGGGGAAGTAGGTGAGATGGGCGTGTCCTACATGTTTCTGACCCCCCCAAAAAACCCGCACACTGCAGAGGGAGCCCGTTGGTGCCGTTCACGTGACACGTGCGCGCTCCTACCTGCAGGCTGTTTGAAATGAGGAATTTACACAGAGGGTATTTGTGTGGACGTCCTACAAATCCAGGCCTGGGGGGCCGGTGTCCTGCTGGTGTCCCAGAATCCCTGGCTCATCTGCTGCTGATTACCTGGATCAGGTGTGTTTAGCCCATAAGTAGCTTCAATGGCAGATGGTTGGAAAACAGGAAGGACACCGGCCCCCCAGGTCTGGATTTGGGGGCCCTGTCCTACGGGCAGCTCGGTATAACCTTACCACGCCGTTTGTGCAGCATTTGTGCGCCATCGGTCATTTCTTTCATCTGCTCCTGATTGACAGTGATTTAAACAAAGAAATGTTCAGAAACACAATTTTAATCTGAACCTTTTTTATTTTTGTCCTATCATGAGTTAAAAGCCACAAGAACACGTTAAAAACACCATTTTCATTGGAGGGGGGCTTTAAGGTACGAGCGGGACGACACACCTGCTCCCCCCTTAGGGTGCAGCCGCTCCTCTACGGGTCAGGACGACCCAGAATAAGAAGATAACACTGACCAGGTTAACGTGTGTAAAGTGAGAGAAACTAAAGTTCTAGGAGTTGAAGGAAAAGTTGAAATGGGAGTAAAAATGATGGAGAAAGAAAAACTCCACATTATTTTAGTTACTCCTGCGTATGTTCTATGGTTCCTTTATTCTTCCTCATCTTAGTTGTGGCTCTGAAGGTCTCCACCCACACCAAGCCCTCCTTTCCGTTACACAACAGAGCATCAGAACCATGAAGACCCACTCAGAGGACGACCGTCTGTCTGCAGAGTCACCCTGCCAACCTTTGGGGATTCAGCTGATGGGAAAATCCTGATGTTTAGGTTAAAAAGCAAATGGAAAGACAATTCAAAGTTCCATATGCTCACACAAGCTGAAGACAGACGCACACATCAGGTTATGGAGTGAAGCTGTGGACAAATTAATGACACATTCACACATTTAAACCACAATTCTAGACAAATACAACCATGGAGATCAATCAGGACAAAGAAGCAGGAGACCAGAGTGGGTCAGGAGGGGGTGGGAGAGCGTTGATGGAACAGATTGAATGTTTCCTTTAGAAACGGTAAATGGCGTATACTTCTATAGCGCTTTTCTACCTCCTTCAAAGGTCCAAAGCGCTTTACAGTCACACACACCTCCACACACTGGTGGCGGCTCCGCTGCCAAACACTGGCGCCAACCGTCCACCAGAGGGAAGGTGGGGTTCAGTGTCTCGCCCAAGGACACTTCCACACATGGGCTGGCAAGGCGGGAATCGAACCTGCAATCTTTTTTAGCATCCAAACTCTTACAGGAAGAGGTTTGGTGGGCCCAGAGTACCACCAGAACCAGAGAGGTTTGAAGTGGGACAACGGGTGGTTCTGCCAGCCGGTCTCAGTTTGAGCCGTGAGGAGAAGACCTGGAGCTGACAGAACCGGCAGAACCAGCAGCTCAGAGGCAAAGAGGCTCGTCTGGACCAGGAAACACAGGATGGTCAGAACTTCACCCCAAACTCTGGCAGAACCGTCTGTGGTCCAGACTCCAACCTCCAGAGCTGGTTTGGACTGACCTGGAGAGAAAGTTTAGAGAAGCAAACATTTATGAGAACGTCTGCAGGAAGCAGATTGATGATGACGTCCGGCAGCAGCGACGGCGTTCAGCTGGTTTGCTTTGATGAATTTGACGCCTGGAGCATATTTGGTTCATTTGGTCACTCGTGTGGTCCATGCGGTTTGTTTTCTTCACGATTGACAATAATCAGATGTTTGATGCTTCTTCTGCAAAACAGTCCAGACTGGCTATGTGTGGGTGGGAATCTCCCCTGGAGGTCAGGAATCTCCTCTGGAGGTCGGGAATCTCCTGTGGAGGTCAGGAATCTTCCCCGAAGGTCAGGAATCTCCTCTGGAGGTCGGGAATCTCCTCTGGAGGTCGGGAATCTCCTCTGGAGGTCGGGAATCTCCTCTGGAGGTCAGGATTCTCCTCCGGAGGACAGGAATCTTCCCCGAAGGTCAGGAATCTCCTCTGGAGGTCAGGAATCTTCCCCGAAGGACAGGAATCTCCTCTGGGGGTCAGGAATCTTCTCCGGAGGTCAGGAATCTACCCCGAAGGTCAGGAATCTCCTCTGGAGGCCGGTCCGTGACACCATGAGGAAACCTAAAGAGTTTTCTTGTCCTATGGATCTTCTTGCTCCTCGTGTAACAGCCATAACCCAACACTGGATGAATTAGACACACGTCCTGGCAGCACGGGCTGGACCCTGTACCACAGCAGCACAAGGAAACCACAGGACTCCATAATCAGGGGAGGATTTATTAAACCGCACAAAAGTCTTTGCATTTCTATACGTACACAAAATCATAAATATCCCCCTAAAGCAAAGTTGCCCCCCCTCTGACCGCTGGGGTCCAAACGATCATTTCAATGCGATGAGCAGGATTATAAGAGACGCTTCTCCGTCAAGTCTGAGAAATCGACAGACCTGAAGTCTGAAGCTGCAGTCCAAACCAAAGGAGGAAGGAATCATTTGGGGGTTTGGACACAAAAGGAACAGCTGGACGTGATATTTACAGGTTTCCTCTGAAAACAGTGAAAAGTCCAACCTGAACACGGGAGTCCCACCAAGAACGGTTCTGATCCAGTTCAGATGACAGTCATTCGCCCATCATGCCGTGCTCCTTTCACGTCTCGCACAGCTGGAGCTGCACGCCGCGTTCTGCATGGTGTTCATACGTCACAGCGCAACACGCTGGGCTTACAGATGTGGAATCAGTCCAGAATGGTTCTGGAATGGTTCTGTCCGAAGGGGTTGGATTTAAATGAAGAAAAAAAAAAGCAAAAAAGGAAGAGGGTTTCTTTTTCTCAGCAGTAACTCAGACGGTCAAACGTTTTTGTAGAGAGGAACTTCTGATTCACTGCCACACCTGCAGACCAGCAGGCGCTGCAGACGGGAAGCAGCAGCCAAACCCGGACTCTGCTGCCGTGTAACAGTCTGTGGCGCTGACGGCCCGGGTCCAAACCTTCTTAGATCCACGCGGGCCTGTAAAGGTTCTGATGGGTGGCGGTCTCCGCCAGGACAGAGCTTTAAGGCCTCAGCACGCCGCCAACACAAAAACAGGATCACCTGGAAACCAAAGCAGCCACGGCTCCGCCCACAAACCCAAATCAAACTTGACTGAACGACTTGAGGCCGTCTGACATTAAGGCAATGCAGTGACACGCTGGGGGGGGGGGGCATAAAAAATGACACTTTAAAAATCAAACTCTCTCCGTTTCCTGGCGTCTTCAGGCAGCAGCCTCCTCACAGCCAATCAGTGCAAAGCTCAGGGACGGGAAGCAACGGCGGGGAGGTGGCTGGGATGGGAGGGGCATCAAACAAACCACTAAAACTGAAATAAAAAGCACTACTGATAAAGAAATGAGGATGACAGACTGTGGTCCAGAGGACACGCCCCCCTTCAGTGGATGTAGGCTCTGTAGACGGCAGAGATGTCGTTGTCAGACTGATCCAGTGCTTTAGCCCTCTTGTAGACCTGCACACAGACAGACATCATGTGACTCACAGCGTTCTGGGGGGGTGGCAGCATGATGGGGCGTCTGAAAACGGGCGTGCCCTGACATCACTGCTCTCGGGGGGGGTCCCACGGAGGCACCGATGCTGCTTTACCCGTCAGGTCTGCGACTGAAGGTCCAGTCCACCTTCTGCGCATTACCCAGACTCCACGTGGCTTCCTGAACGGGGAAGAAGCCCGGCCCGGCCCGGTCCGGTCCCACATACAACATGAGGGCAGCCCAGCTTTCGGCGGGAGAACGTACCTCGTTGGCGGCTGCAGCCATGGGGGTTGGGTGGTTGGCCGTGTCGCCCATGGAGATGGCCAGCCTCAGGTCCTTCTGAATGTGCTTCAGGTAGTAGTCTGGCTTGAAGTTGCCCTGCAGGATATCTGGCAGAGGACAGAACCGTGAGCCTAAAGCTTTCAGTATGAACTTCCTGAAGTCGGTTGCTATGGTTACAGAAGGACCTGTCAATACTCAAAACATGAAGACATTTAATCAAAGCCTCAAACCGTGGAGCTACTGACTTTGGCATTTCTGGTCCACAAAGGTGCTGGCCATCTGGCCCTGGCACAGGATGTCCAGGAAGGTCTGCTGTGATTGGCCCGTTGCTTGGGCTAGAGTTAAGCCCTCTGCAATGGTGGCCATGAAGCTGCCCTGCACCATGTTGAGGATCAGCATCATTCTCGCTGCGTTTCCTGCTTCACCTAAAGACAGGGACTATGTGAGAACAGGACCTGCATGAAGATCGCCCCAAACCACCTGGATTTGACCCTCAGAGGGCGCAGAAACACCGTTCTGTGTGACAACAATTCCCTATTCTTAGTTACCCAGAAAGAAGGAGGTTTTGCCCATGGCCTGAAAACAGCTGCTGCAGTCCTCGTACACGGTCCGGTCGCCTGCAGCCAGGATGACCAGCATGCCATCGTTTGAGAGCTGCTGGCTTCCTGCCACCGGAGCTTCCAGAAAGCGTCCGCCTCGCGACGTGATCACCTGCCGTTCAAAGACAGAGTTCAGCGGCTGCGGAGGCGCCCACCTGAGCAGCATCAGCGTGCAGAAGGCACACCTGTGACAGCTCTGTGATGGTCTCCGGGTCCACGGTGGACATCTCGATGTAGCATTTGCCCGGCCTGATTCCCTGCAGGACTCCGCTGGGTCCTAGCACCAGCTGACAACAAACAGGAGCTTTGGTCAGACCTGACGCTGCCGCAGTGACAGCCGTCTGTTTCTACAGAGAAGATGCTCACGTCTCTGGCAGCCTTTGGGTCAGAGACACAAGAGAAGGTGATGTCACACATGGAAGCCACTTCTGCTGGGGTTCTGCCTAACCTGGCCCCCTCCTGGATGAACAGGTCACACTGGAAAGGAAAACAAGTGGAGTTTGGTCAAACGGTACGGCGGGGATCGTTTCCAGGTTCCTGGTAGCGTCACAGAAAGGCCGGACTTTTGGCAGCTCCTCTAAACTGACGGGACATGAAGGCACCTGGTGAACGGAGTCTACAGGAAGAGTGACAGGGACCTGAAAGACGGTAGCCTGCAGAGCGGAGCCGTGCTACTACTGAACTAGAAAACAAGCTTCATTCAAGATCACCTGCAGGCACCAACAGGTGAAGGAAAGCCGCTCAAAGGGCTGGAGAAATGTTTGCACCAGATCAGGAGTCCTGAAGCAGAGCTAGTGAGTGGAAACGTTCCACATCTACCCGGAACAGATCCGATCTAGTGCTACGGTGGAACAGAAAAACGGCTGTTCTACAGACCTTTCTGTGACGTTAGCTGCAGTTTTTATCAAACGTGCATAGAACAGGGCGACGGAGGAAACGGTACCTTTTCTGCGGTGCGGTTCCACACGGTCACAACGTGACCCATTTTTAACAGGTTGGAAACGATGCCACTGCCCATGAGCCCCAGACCCAAGAAACCTATCCTACGAGACACAATTCACAGAGAGCAACCATTACAACACACACAGAGGGTGGGGCCAGAGCGCAGCGGGCTGTCCTCACCTCTTATCGGTGGGGGTGATGCTCCCGTTAATGGCTGTGCTGTCTGCTGCTTGAATGGAGGTGGAGCCTGTGACCTGCGTCACAAACACTCGGCATCAGCTGCAGTGACACCCCAACACAGTCCTGACAAAACACTCAGATCCAGAACATCAGAGTCCTCAGAACGCTTCCCGCTGAGAATCAGGGGACTGGGACATAGTTTCTGCAGAGCGGCAGCAGTTCCTAAGAAACTCACCATCAAGCAGTGGGCGGGGCTGTTGGCGTGGACGTAAGCCTCCGGTTTGTTTCCACCATCCCCTTGTTCACACTCTCTCCCACTAGCTTACAGCCCCCCCTCCCCCAACCCAACAGAAGCAGCATCAGCATCAGATCCATCCATCCGTCCAGTTCTGATCCAGATTCCAGCTCAGACCAGGAAAACACAGACGTTCACAGATCTGTTGGTCTGCAGGTGGAGGATCAGAAAGGGGCGGAGCTTGGAGACTGACCTGCAGACTGTAGTTTGTACAAAACAACCACAATCTTTCACAATTGTGGCCCTGATTCCCCATGATTTGAATAAGGAAACACTACGTTGGAGTTTTAGTTCATTAGTTTGGATGTCTGAGGCCTTTTCAGAGGTGTTTTTATTAAAAACATTTAATAAAATAAGCCCCATGGGAGAAAAACGGCTACCCCAAGGAAGAAGTTGACTGACCTCTTCAATGATCTTCAGGCGTTTGCTTATGGGCTCCATGGAAGAGGCCGGCTGTGGACACAAAGCACAGGTGGTGAGCAGGTGAGCCTCTCAGGTCTGACTAACCAGCTGGTAACCAATCAGTGACAGATCCACCATGGGATCCACAACTTCACTGTTCAGGTCAGAACCACAAGCAAAAGGTCACCTCTGAATATCTGCACCGACACGCGTGATCTACTGCACACGCCAGTGAGGGCAGGAGTCCAACGGATGACAGCAGATAACGCCGCCACTAAAACAACCAATCGAGGAGAAATCCCACAGATAAACAGCTTTTAACAGACTGACCTGAACATTTTTTGTCACATTTGTCTGGATTGTTCAGAAAAAACACACAAAATTCTGCTCCATAACCCCCACATTGTGGAGGACAATTCGTTTTAGCGTCACGCATGACAGCCTAAGCGTGCACTGAGATCCATTCATTTCAGAGAAACCCGTCAATGTTGGGGAAGAAAGTAACCCGTTTGTGCTTCAAGCAGACGAAACCAGAAGCTGGACTGGAGATTCAAACGAGTAACCATGACGACGTGACGAGGTCTGCGGCCGTCCACTGACGAGACAGAAGAAGTGATCTCACCATCCATGTATGAAGACGTTTTCTAACCCTCAGTCCCACCATGTAAGCAGTTCCTAAACCCCCCTCCCCTCTCTGGAAGGCAGGAAAAAGCCACACGGACGACGTTCCCACTCCTCCTAATGGGATTCTTACCTTCTCTGACTGGCTGAGCAGGAAATGATGAAAATGTGGGTCATCTTTGACTGGCTGCAACACAACAAGAGGAGTGTTAATGGCTAATGTTGGAGCAGGTCTAGATCACATCCAAACACCTGCTTCAACAGAAGGATTGCTTCTGCAGCTGGAGAAAAGGCTGCAGTCTGGGGTAGGAGGGCCCCAACAAAACCATTTCAAGGTTTCCACCTGCAGGTGTGTTGGGGGGTGTCAGCCTGCTGTCCACCGACTGTCAGGGCCTTTGGGGGGCCCTAAAACATCTACAGCCCTGCCTTCTTTTTGGGGACAAAATAGACATTTGTACATTAGTAAAGGTCCATATCAGGGGTTTTGTAAAGTAAACTGAAATAAAACAACCTAAATCTAAATGAACAAAAGCATATGAACGCAATCTAAGGGAAAAATCAACGGCATGGCCTGCTGCCCATGAGCAAGGCAGCACGACCCCCACACACCGACAGTCTGAAATGCAGACTAGATTCAAGCCTCTTCCACCCCCCTCCACACACACAGCTACTGACCCCCCAACAGAAGGCATGACAGGCAGCTTCAGCAGTCTGCAGTGAGCACCACACAAGCCAGAAGGGAAAGGTTTGCAGCAGTTGGTGGTTTGAAGCCAGAGTTAGTTAAGATCAGGTGGAAGAACAGCAAGGCAAGGGAGGCTTTGGGGGCAGGGGGGTAGGGGTCCACCTACGCTGGTTTCCCATTTGAATCCAGAGCCGGGTCCAGCCCCCAGCCTCTCCATAGCAGATGGCTCGGGGTCAGAGTCAGTTAAGTCCTTGAGAAGGAAAGAGACACACATTCATCTTGAAGTCCAGAGATGAAGTCAAGTCTGCAGCTGTGCACCAGAGGGCCACATGCACAGCTGCATCCATGCGAGCACGTGACTGCAGACGTGTCCATCAGCCTCAGCTTCTGCTGACGCACACCTGGAGACCAGCACCTGTGGGCAGCCCAGTGCTGCCGCCAGGATAAAAACTTTCCTTTCCTTCTTTTGTTGGGAAACATTACATTTCAGTGAAAGACTACACAGCTGCTGCCTTTGCCCCAGCTTTCCAAACCGCAGAGTTCATGTTGAACATGGGAATGTGGAACATCTAAAGATCAATCAATTCACATCAGAAATACTCCTTTTTTTATCACGCTGCTTCTCCCTGACAATCCTCCAATCCATCAGACGCCCCTGACACACCTGGAATCCACCAGACGCCCCCCGACACACCTGGAATCCACCAGACGCCCCCGACAATCCCGGAATCCACCAGACGCCCCTGACAATCCCGGAATCCACCAGACGCCCCTGACAATCCCGGAATCCACCAGACGTCCCTGACAATCCCGGAATCCACCAGACGCCCCTGACAATCCTGGAATCAACCAGACGTCCCTGACAACCGGCTTCTTCTGGATCTAACAGTTTTTGAAGCCTTGCTGGTTTCAGGGATTTGTAAACTGCTGGTTTTCCCACGAGTGCAGCTTCCAGTCTCACCTTCACCGTTTCATCCACCTGCTATTAATCCATTTTAGCTGCAACTACATTGTCTTACAAGGTTTTTATTGTCGCTTACTTAATCTGAGGAATCATACCACAACCACACGATCCAAGCAGCTTCAGTTCCACCAGAGATAACCTCAGCAGAATCACATCTTAGAGGCAGAACACAAGTTCTGAAACTATAGGAGGTAGGAACAAAAATGTAACAGCTGACCTGACCGTACAAATGTACCATTAGAGAGCCTGCAGGCATCAGGCATCACTGATCAGAGAACGTCCCACTGATCCACTGAAATGGGATCAACAGTTTTTGCACACCTCCCATCTTCCACACGAGGAAAACCTTTTCCAGAAACCACAAGCTTGATCCCAAATGAGACTACAAAGACCTGTTGAAAGGACCTTTTTTCCGCTCAATCACCAACAGTTCAGCATCAAACCTGGTGGTTCGTTCTCCATGCAGGTTCCACTCCCCCCTCATTTGTTTTACTCAAATAAAAAATTACAACTGACATCAGACTAAACTAACAGAAATTCAGGAAAAAAAATCAGGTGTGGTCAAACTTCATTTTTCAATCTTTGGTTGAGTCACGTTTATCCAAAAAAGAGAAGATTAAATTGAGCTGGGACTGTTCCACTTTCCAGAGTGGCTTGCAAAAGTATTTATACCCTATTGACGCCCTATTTTCTCACATTATGACCATAAGCATAAATATGTTTTATTGGAATTTGATGTGAAAGACCAACGCAAAGTGGCACACACTTGTGAAGTAGAAAGAAATTTATGCAAGAGTTCAATTTCTCTTTTTAAAAATAAAAACTGAGAAGTGCAGTGTGCAAAAGTATTCAGCCCTTTATTCTCTGAGTGCATCCAATTGACTGCAGTAGTTGCTTGATGATTGGAGGCCAACAGCTTTAGTCATTTAGTGTTCACATTCAGGATAATCTCAGATGTTTTATTCCCACATTCCATTTTAATCCCTTTTCTCTACCTGCTTTTACTTTCTTTAACGGAAATATTTAACAAAAACTATTTTATTTTAACATCTACTTTGGAAAGTGACTCAAACACAAAGTTTAACTGAATAGAAGCTAAATGTTTAGACGTTCAGATGTTTTTAGCTACAGCTAGCTTGATCATCTCAAAGAAAAACTAGAACGACTCGGCAGAGAATTTCTGCAAACAGCATCCTTGAAACGGATTTTGACGTTTGTGGTTTGATGCTCCAAGTTTGAAGTGACAACCAGAGAACAAAATCTCACTTTTGACTCACCAGACACGTTAGCTGGTAGATAAGAAAACTACCAACCTGATGATTCCAACACTTTACAAAGAACACTATTGGTGTTCCTTTAAAAAAATGATACAAGGTTCAACGCAAACAGAGAGGAAGTCACAGCATCAGGAAAACATCAGATAAAAACAGTTTTTGGTTTCTAATCCATCTCTGTTCTCTGCTTTTGCCGTTTTAACAGCGTCTATGAATGTTGGATTTCCCAAAGTTTGTGTTTTCCTACTGAAAAACCGCCCAAGAGAAGAGGAGGTTCAGTCCGTCACCTGTATTCTGACATGTTCCAAAGGCACTAATAAATTTTCATACAAAATGCCTCTTTTCTAAAATGCAGTTTTCATTTTGGGGCATTTATCCACCACGTCTTAAAGTCCGCTCCGTGGTCACGTTAAGCCGTGGTCACATGTAGGCGACACCGTAGACTGGGTAGACACCGTAGGTGTGACGTCCCCCAGAGGAAATGTCCTACCTCCGGCTCTCGCCAAATGATGCTAACCCCCCCATTGCTTCAAAACCAGACGACAGTGATTGGTCCGTATCCATGACAATAGCGACAGTAGTTGCCATAGATACGATGACTCCGAGCGACTCGAACCATTCACTGTCATCTGGCTTTAACGTGGCGGCGCCCATATCAGAGGCACTTCCTGTTTGGAAAGACGAGAAGGGAGGGGTTGAGCTGTCCGTTGTTTTTACAGTCAATGGTTGACACGTGGAACAGCCTGTTAGCATGGTAGCATTTAGCATGGTAGCATCAGTGTGCAACTGCCTCCAAATCCACACATCTATTAAACATTGTGTTGCTGCTGTGAGTCCAGCAGGTTTCTCCTCCACTTCTGTCTGGATCCTGGTAAAGATTCCACATGTTATGCTGCTTCAGCAGCTTCAACTCAAACTGACGTTACGGGGGTGGGGGGCACGGCGTGTGCTCGTGTTTTTATTCTCCGCCTCGCTGGCGTGGCTCCTCTTTGCTCGCTGCTGTTTTCACATCTGAACTTTTTGAGAGACCGACGGACGGACTTTCCTTCCAACAACGGCAGAGAGCAGAGATCAAATAAAGGTGATAGCGGACGCCAGCGTCAGCTCTCACCTTCTCAGAGGGATCCCTCAGGGCGCTGAGGTCCTCATCGTCCTCCTCCAGGATTTTCAGAGGCTTGCTGGGTGCCTTCTTTCCTTTAGAGTCTCCTTTACAGTCCTGAGAAAACAGGATTTTTCAGCCCAAGCTTCCACCCAAACGCATCGCAGTGCCGTGACGGCCATCATGGTTGAACTAAACAGAACTTATGCTTTAAATCATCTTAAACTCTTGTTTTTTTTAGATCCACTAAAGTATGTAAATAGAAATTACCTTCCATGAAGTTAAAGCTAGTAACAAGTGTAAATGACTGCAGAGGACTTGTGTTAACCCGTCCCATGTGAGGTCGATCTCCACCGTCAGATATCAAACAGGAAGTGAGCGATGCAGGAAGGGGGGGGGGGGGCATTAGGAGTCCTTCCAGCAGCTATGCTACGATAAAGCATCAGGGTTTTTATTCTGATGCTCAGCTAATGAGACGTAGGAACTGCTGACAGAAAGTGGCTTTCAGGGCTGAGAGCACAAACACATCAAACACGAACGAGCTGCTCGCCATGGCGGGGAGCCAACGGCGATGAGGAGCACGTTTGACTTTGCAGAGAGGATTTGGATTCTGTGGCTCCCCAACTGAAAATAATAAATACATGTTGATATTTGAACTGTTTCTCTTCCTACTCAGTGGATCACAGAGTGTGTTATGCAATAAAAGGATTTCAGAAAAAAAACTAAGGTTGTGTCTGAATTCCTAAATTCACCGTTTTATAGTTCTGTCCCAATCTAAAACTCCAAAATCCAGTGCAAAGTCTGTGAAAATCCAGTGTGCATCGATACTCACTAGATCAGTGAATATAGACCACAATGCATTGCGTCGGAACAATTTTTGCAAAAAAAAAAAAGAAAAATATTTTAATGTATTTTTTTGACAAGCTATCAACGTTTTTATCTTCAGGAGACATAAATGTTCGTCACAAAACGCTCATATCAATTAGATTTTAACTTTGTGAAATCGATGACGTCATATCGACCGTTAGAAACGTTTTTTTAAATAATAATAATAATAATAATGTGCACGGTGTCCGTATTGCTTTTAAATCCAGGGCACTACATGGTTTTTAGTAGTTAGGGTGGGGATTTGGACACAGCCTACGTCAGTGTTTATTAGTGCTCCATGTTTTATGTTTATTTTCTGCTGCTGTGCAACAACATGCATTTAATGACCCCCCCCATTCTGGCTCCTTTTTTTAATTGGATGCTGCATTCAGGAGCTGCTTTTCTCCACACGCTGCTGCTCTACAAACAGACGACCTTTGTTCCCCTGAAGGTCTCAGAAAAGGCCTCGCTCACCTGCTCCTTCCCCTTGGCCTTCTTCAGGAAGTCCTCCACGGCGTCCACCGCCTGCTGGAAGCGTTTGCCTTTATTGATCTTGATCATCTCTTCCTTGTGGGGGTGGTACGGCTTCAGCTGCTCCACCTTGATCCAGGCGCTGGTGGCAAACACAGAGGGGCTCACGGTTCAGGGGGTGAACACGCTGGTGGAGACGCGATCTCAGGTACTTACTGGTCTTCAGTCCCAAAGAACTTCACAAAGTGGCACTTTTTCCCCCTGGGCTTCTTTAGGTCTTTGGGGGGGCTTACAATCTGAGAATGATGAGGAGAAACCGTCACATAGTTACAACAAAGTAAACACAGTCCGGCTTATTTTAGGCCCAGTTTGGGTCACTTACCTTTCCAGGCCATGGTGGGTAGCGGCCCAGCTTCCCCCTAGACAACAAGTCAGATATTTAAGGTCAGCTGCTCTGCTGGAGCCTGCGGCCCCTCGGCACCAGCTGCTGGTGGGGCCCCTCGGAACCAGCTGGTGGGGCCCCTCGGAACCAGCTGGTGGGGCCCCTCGGCACCAGGCCCCAGCTGGTGCCGAGGGGCCCCAGCCCGCTCCGGACGACCGTACCGGGACGCAAGAGCCCGGGCAAAGTTACCAGCCTGCCAGCTCGGCTCACCGCAGGCGCAACAAGCTAACTGTGCTAACACGTCGGTGCCGTTTGCGGGGTCTGCGGGGCAGACGTTAAGGTGACGCGGTAAGTGCGCAGAGGAAAACACGGAAGCAGAGCGGACGCGGCGCTAACGGGTTCTGCTCGATCTACGACGCTTACGGCGCGACACGGTCACATCACAGCCAGACGAGAACATGTGCGGCGGGAACCCCAAAAAAAAAAAAAATACCCGCCGCGAAGGGCCCAGAGAACCGCAGGATGCCCCCGAAGCTGCTCAAACGACAGCCTGGCGGCTAACGGCTGAGTCAGCTTAGCTAGCTTTCTGTTTGGGTTGAGAAACGGACGGTGTTCCGGATCACAAGGAGGAACAAACGCGCCGAACGCCACGTTAGAAGTTCCCACGAACGACAGGCGGTTTTTAGAGCATCCGAGATCAAAAGTTGGTGTTTAAAGGCCAACTTACCACACCAAGTCCCCGATCCGCAGATGCACAGCCGCCATCTTTTAACCTAAATACAACCGTCGCTGCCCCGAAGCAGAGAAGAAGAAACACACCCCCGCTAACCTCCAGAGACGGGACGAGCTAGCTTACAGCAAAGATGTCTGCCGCCGCCGCCATGTTGCTGAGGTCAACTGTGACGTCACGGACGGAAGGATGGAACTCGCTTCAGTTTTGGAACTCCAGCAATAATTAAACTAATTTCTGCTTAAACAAATACAAAGGCACAAAAAACGATTGACATCTGGAAATCTTTGGGGTTAGCAACAGGTTAACTCGCGCATTTATATTTTTTAATCAATTTTTTTATTATTTTATTTAATCTTCTGTTTTATATTTTAGTAACTTATTTAGTTCCTTCTGTGGTTGCTTTATTTGGTTATTATTGAACACTAGTTTGTTTAAAAAATGTACATTACCTCTAATTTTGTTCTTAATTGTTAAGATTTTCAAAAGGTCAAAACAATGTTGTTTTATTCTTATAGTTTATTTTCATAAAGGTTGTATTTTTTGTATTGTATTCTGCAAAAGTTCATTAAAAAAGCAGAAGACACAGGAATGTTTGGCGTTGATGGAACGCCTTCACTGGACTTCGTGTTTTCTGTTACCTATTGTCCAAAAATAAAATTTGGTTAAAAAAACGGTAAATCCTTTGAACTTCTGGAGTTGACTGTTTAAGACCTGACAGTTTATAGCATATGGAAAAGAAAATATACATTCAAATATATTTATTTACCTAACGAAAATAAACTTTGCACCAGTAGTTAGGCTAGTTTTGGGGGTTCAAATACTTTTTTCTGAAACAAACTTTACTAACATGCCTTAATATTCACCCACATCATAAGAACTCAGAATAAACAGGGACCAAAAAGGTACAGTGGATGAGAAATAAAAATATGGTTATAGAACACATTTCAGTAAATCACAGCATTATGAAAATGGGGGACACTTCAGTGTTTCACAAGATAATTAGATTATATTTAAATAAATAATTTCCAATTTTTATAGCTGTCTTTTAAACATTTTTGTAGAGGTTAACTGTATTTTTTCAATTTTAAGAATGAAAAGAGGTAAGGAAGGTTTCATGTGGGTATATTTATATTTATGTACATGGAACATATAAAATATATGCAAGTTGTGAAAATATTGGTTTTTATTTTTCAATACAGTGAGAACTTGAACACAAGGACGCCAGTGGATCCTTTGATGATGTGTCCTTCATTTTGGATTAAATTGACTCGTAAAGTTCTCGTGTCTGTGTCGACTTTTGCTGTGAAGTGATTCATATTTCAGTTTTTTAGTTTCTGTTTTCTCAGCAGATTATAGATGCTGCTTCACTGGGATCCATCACTGATCCATCACTGTGGTCCATTACTGATCCATCACTGGAATCCATCACTGTGATCCGTCACTGATCCATCACTCTGATCCATCACTGATCCATCACTGATCCATCACTGATCCATCACTGTGATCCATCACTGATCCATCACTGTGATCCATCACTGATCCATCACTGTGATCCATCACTGATCCATCACTCTGATCCATCACTGATCCATCACTGATCCATCACTGTGGTCCATTACAGAACTACAGTTGGTTGTGATTCTCTCTTTGCTCAGCAGGGGGCGATATGTGATATGGGAAAAAGGTGATGATCTGGAGATCCAGAAGGTTCAGATTGATTTTTGTCGGTAAATATTTTGATAAACAGTAATATTTGAACAAATGTTCTTGTTTTTTTCTTGTGATCATAAAGCATAAAGTATCTCTGCGTCACTTTCTCCAGAAGCTGCTTCATGGAAACTGAACTAAGGGTACAGAGGCCAAAATGTCCAAATCTAATTTAATATTCCTGATGGCAGCAAAAAATCTGAATAGATTCAGTTGCTATTGGTTGTAAAAGTAAAAGAGAATTTGGTAGTAAATTCTCAAAAAACGTGAGGAAGAAGTAAACGTTCCCCTCTTTAACAAAACAGAGTCTGGAAAATGTAAACATCCCACGCTCAAAATCAAAAGGATGAATTCTATTAACAGAAGGCAGCTGCTTTTAGAATTGAAAATCATTTTCATCTGCAGAAATCTCTTATTGTTGTTGTCGTCGTTTCTTTTTCAGCTTTTCCCATCAGGGGTCGCCACAGCGAACGAGTCGCATGGTAAACTTGGCAATGTTTTACGCCGGATGCCATTCCTGACGCAACTTTCTCAAAGCAACCGGGCTTGGGACAGGCACAGAAGTAGAGAAGGGAACAGGGTGTTTGTGTTCTAGCCCGTGTTTGTGCTCGTGTTCGTGCACGTGTTTGTGCACGTTTTTGTGTTCGTACACATGTATATGTCCGTGACCGTGTTCGTACCAGTGTCTGTGTTGGTGTTTATAACCGTGTTCGTGCACGTGTTTGTGTTCGTACCCGTGTTTGTGCTCATGTTCGTGCACGTGTTTGTGTTCATGCACGTGTTCTAGGCCGTGTTTGTGTTTGTGCTCGTGTTTGTGCACGTTTTTGTGTTCGTACACGTATATATATCCGTGCCCGTGTTCGTACTAGTGTCTGTGTTGGTGTTGGTGTTTGTAACTGTGTTCGTGCACGTGTTTGTGTTCGTGTTTGTGATCGTACACGTGTTCTAGCCCATGTTTGTGTTTGTACCCGTGTTTATGTTCGTATCCGTGTTCTAGCCCATGTTTGTGTTTGTGCTCGTGTTCATGCACATGTTTGTATTCGTGCACGTGCTTGAGTTCGTGCACGTGTTCTAGCCCATGTTTGTGCCCGTGTTCGTGCCCGTGTTCATGTCCGTGCCTGTGTTCCTGTCATCTGAGGCATTTTGAAACAGCGCAGGATGTTGAGAACCCCCCCCTTTGAAAACACTGACATGCCCCCCATTCGTGTTAAAGCGTGTGACAGCGTTAAGCAATGCCCGACGCCTTTATTTGTCGTTTTTGGAGTCATTTCTTTCCTCTGCAGTGATCTGTGCCGCTGCTGAAATTAAAAAGAAAAACTCAGCCTCATGGTTTAATCTGACAGTTTTATTATTTCCCCTCGCTTGTTACCGTTAGCAACAGTAAAACTCCATCCTGAAAAAGGAGCTAGCGCTCAAACAAACCCGTGGCTTGTTCTTCCAGCGTCTTGCTCTGACCTCAGGAAACCTTCATGCTGATAATAAACTATGTACAGCTTTCATGTGTTGAATGTGAAGAAGCAGGAGAGACTGGGGCTAGCCTCATCATTGAGTTGGGGGGGTCAGAGAGTAGGAGGCCATTTCGATGGGTGGTGGTGGGGGGGTAGATGGATGGGGAAATCACCACATGAAGGAGTTATACCTGTTAAACACAGAAACAGAGAGTAATGCTTTAAAACTACTAGTGAGGCAAGAGCACTGCTGTGGAATGTGGTTTCAAGCTTTGATAGTGCATGTTTTCTGTTTATAGGGCGTTTATAGATGTCTTAATGGTGACTTCATATGCTGCAGTTTATAAATGATCATGAATGCCTGAAGAGAGGCCAACTGAAGCTTTCAAACACATTCCTAATGCTTGCGTATGTCTTGTAATGATTATGATACAGGGCTATGAAACAGACTTCATTAAGGTCTTCACCTGGATCTCTGACTTCTGTCGGCGTCATCTTCAAAAAGCAGCTGTGGAACGTCGTCCTCCTGAGCCGAGCGTCTTCCATATCTGTCAGGTGAGGGGAGGGGTTATTCAAGCAGACCTTCACTCACGTTATAGTTTTCTGTCTAATGAACGGCATAACCTGAGCGGGATCCTCAAAGCTCTTGGCCTTCAGCCTGATGGGCTTCAGACGAGAACAGAGAACAATCGTCGTTCCTGCCTGGATGGATGGTCTGTTCTGTGTTTGTCAGGACCAAACCTGTCAACCCAATGCCCCTAAAGGCCGTGTCTCACAGCCACTACCTACTTTTCCACGTATGAAATGTCCGTCTTTCATGATACGTGCGTGATCTACGTCATTCATGAGTGTTCCTTGCGTTCATCATTCATTGATGTGCTCAGATGTCTGTCGAGGGTTTCGAACGACGGGTCTTCACACGAATTCGGTTTTGAGCTGTTCAGGAGTTTTGGTCAGATGAGAATTACACAGTTTATGTTTATGTCCCCCCAACCCCCGACGGGCTGTCTCAACAGGCGCCAAGGAAAATTCCACAGTTGATCATATTTACTGTCCTCTGACTTATCGTTGTCCCAGTTCCTCATTTCTTTCCGGCCTTTTGCCGCTCAGAGCCGTCGATGTCTGGAGTCAGTACACCTGCCTTCATTTGCATCCACAACCACTGACTTTCTGTTTTGCATGTGAAGAATCGGCATAAGTGGACCAGCGGCGCACCGTACAGGCTTCCTTCTGCCTGGAATTCAAATATCAATGAGCTCTTTGACTTTCATGACTGAAAGCAGATTGGCTACAACACACTCTGCTGCCAATAGAGGGGGCCAGGAGAGAGCAGTAACTTAATCTAGGATCCTTCATTGTTCCAAGACCATCGAGCTGCAGGCCGGAGACTTTCCACAATAAACAGTAATCTGATCTGCAGGTTCTGCCAGATGACTCTTTTGGAAAAGTCTCACAACCCAGAGCTGTGGGGTTGAGGGTCCATGCAGTTGCTTTAAAAAAAAAAAGAGTTTGAAGCCCTGCTCCAATGAAAATGGTGTTTTTGGCGTTTCTAACATGTTCTTTGGGCCTTTTTCTCTGGATGGAAGACACAGATTAAAATTAAGATTAAAACTGTGTTTCTGAGTATTCAAATCGCTGTAAATCAGGAGTTTATAGTTACGTTCAAACTAAAATCAGAGGACCAAAGTCTCCAGGCTCCGCCCCTTTCTGATCATCCACCTGCAGACCAACAGATCCATGAATGTCTTTGTTTTCCTGGTCTGAGCTGGAATCTGGATCAGAACCGTACGGATGGACGAATTTGACGTTGCTGCTGTTTTTGATGCACGTTAGGTTGGGGGTGTGAGGGGCTGTAAGCTAACGGGAGAGCGTGTAAACAGATGGATGATGGGAAATGAGTGCAGGCTTACTCTGCACCAACAGTGAATTTCCAATGAACGTTTGCCGCTCTGCAGAACCACTGTACTAGAAAATGTTTTTTTGCTTTTAGCTAAAAACGACATCATCAGAATGAAAAGACCTCCAGAACACAGAAGATGATCGGAGCGGGACTTTTATTTCATGTGAGTTGCATGTAGATCGTCTATGTGGATTTGGGTTGGGTTGGATTTCAGTCTATTTCATAACTTGAGACTTTTATTGGTGATGTCAGAGAGGGAAGTGTGGTCAGAATACACAGCTGTTTAGTTTTCATGAGAGAACGTCTTCACCTGTCATTTACAGCAGTGGACAGCAGGAAAACCCTGTGGGTTGCTGCCTGTGGCTGCAGGAGTGTGTGGTTGTGGTGGACAAACCTCTGTCGGGTGATCAGGTTGATGTAGTGTCTCAGAGCAGTGTAGTACTTGGCCAGCTCTTCGGGGGGCGCATCGTCACCGGGGTTTTCTGGCTTGGGGGGATAGGCGTCTGCCAGCACTCCCAGACACACGAGCACACACAGGAAGATGGCGATCATCACCGTCCACGGCTTCAGCATCAGGGCCATCTGGAACAGAACGGCGAAGCGCAGAAGGACGTGCGGTGAGTGGACACGCTTTGGACATGAGCAAAGAAAATAAAAGAGCTTAAATGATTTTTAAATGTTGTTAGTAGACATGTCACCCATCCTTCTTTAGTGATAAAAACACCAGAAAAGCTCTGTCTTGGGTCAGTTTAGGGCAGGGGTCTCCAGGCCTCGAGGGCCGACTTCCCAGAAATCCTGCCTCACCTGCTGCTGATTACCTGGATCAGGTGGGATTAGCCAATAAGGAGCTTCAATGGCAGGTTGGTTAGAAAACATGTTGGACACCGGCCCTCCAGGCCTGGATTCTGACCCCCTCTTAACTGAAAAAGGTGAAGCACCTCTGCTGTTTTCCAGGGTTCAGTCGGGGGTCAAACGGTAAATAACAAGCTAAACATCCGTTAGCTTCAGCTCTGAGCTCTTCATCAGCACTTTTCAGACGTTCCCAAAACAAGCAGAGGTGCTGCAAACGTCTCCTGCCCCTGCTCTCTAGCAGCCTTTATCCATTATTGAAAAAACCCTTAGAGGCTCAGCAACCAGAATCCTTTTTGAGTTCTGTGGTCCTGGATCCACTGGGTCAGTGGTTCCACGTCACTCAGAACCTCATTCCAGGCTGCAGAGTCTACAGACTCAAGCAGCCAGTCTTCCATCAACATCCATTTCATGGATTTAGTCTGGGTGAATGCTGGATTGTGATTGGCTGCGTGATAATGAACACGGACACCTGAAAAAGTAGTTCCGGTCACGTAGCTTAAATGTTCTGTATCACTGCGCCGGCTTCTTTAAAACAAACTTTAACTTCATCATCTGGACAAAAACAAGCAGTTAGAGGAGAACTTTCTCTCTGATCTGATGCTTTATTTAACACATCGTGATCATCAGCATAGATGTCGCTTTCCGTTGCTGCTGCAGTGAGGTCGGTGCCAGCCAGCCGTTACCATGACAACGGTCCACACCACGCAACCAATAGTCCACTTGTTGAGAAAAAAAAGTGATTTAAACTGGAAGGAATAATGAGAATCAAATACTTTTGGTATTCAAAGTTTATTTCTTTGGTAAGTGAAATACCATGGTCACTTACCATGAGTGGGATAATGCCGGAACAGGCGTCCATGATCAGAAATTAACGCACTTCGCAGGAGCAACCGTCTGAGGCGGAGGCCTCCGTGTCAATTGTTAATTTCTGATCTTGGACACCTAACCGGGCATAATCCCTTACAAAAAAAGGGGATTTCCTAAAAATAATGCTTTTAACACATTTACTTTATCTATAACATTGATTGATTGATTATTTGATTCACAGAACACAACTTAAGCTACCTTTTCTATTGATAAACGATCTAAAATGGTAGTTGTTTCTTTAACTTCCATTGTGAGGAGCTGCAGCTGCGCGCCTCACAAAGCCCAACATGCGCTCTGAGGATTTTCAGGTGAGATCCGGCTCCTTCACACACGCTTAAAGCTGCAAACTCATCACACATACCATGACAGCAGACGTGCAGGTATGACAAAAGCAGAGCAACGTGATGAAGGACGAATATGACAAAGAAAGTTTCAAACACGACTTACTTTAGTCAGAGACACAGGTGGTTTCCAGCAGCTGGCAGTGAGTCGGTTTCTTCACTTCGGCTCGAACTCAGTGATTTATAGCCGGCAGAGGAGGGAGGAGTCGCACACGGGTGTTGTGGGGGTGCGTCAGATGGTGCTGAGGAGGGAGACGGGAGGATGCGTCATGCAGCCACTGAGGTGGGTTTCTTCTGATGAAGGCAAAGATGACATTTTCAACAAACTGAAAACAAAGTATTTCATAAATGTGGTTAGGTCTCCCATACTGAAACTTTGACAGATGGACGGATGGACAGACAGATGGACGGATAGAAGGACGGAGGGACGGAGGGACGGACGAACAGATGGACAGACAGAGGGACGCACGGACGGACAGATGGACGGACGGAGGGACGGACAGACATATGGACGGATGGACAGACGGAAGGACGGACAGATGGACGGACGGAGGGATGGACAGATGGACAAATGGACAGATGGATGGACGGAGGGACGGATGGACAGACGGAAGGACGGACAGATGGACAGATGGACGGACGGAGGGACGGATGGACGGAGGGACAGACGGAGGGACGGATGGACAGATGGACAAATGGACAGATGGAGGGACGGAGGGACGGATGGACAGACGGAAGGACGGATGGACAGACGGAGGGACGGACGGACGGACGGATGGACAGACGGAAGGACGGATGGACAGATGGACGGATGGACAGACGGAGGGACGGACAGACAGACAGAAGGACGGACAGACGGACAGATGGACGGACGGAGGGATGGACAGAAAGATGGACGGACGGACGGATGGACAGATGGGCGGAGGGACAAATGGACAGATGGACAGACGGACAGACGGAGAGACGGACGGACAGATGGACAAATGGACAGATGGACTGACGGACGGATGGACAGATGGACGGACGGAGGGACGGACGGACAGTGCTTTATTAGTTATGAGGTGATGCAAAACGTCACTTTGACGTGAAAATCTGCAGATTTAGCTCAACATTTCTTTGATTTCTTCTCCATCTCTCTTGCTGGTCAGCTTTGACTCTGAAATGACTGACTTGGGTTTTTGTCCAGCATTCTTGTCTCACAGCAAGAAGGTCCTGGTTCAACTCCTGCAGGGACCTTTGTGGAGTTTCCATGTTCCCCTCCATCGTGCATGTGTGGGTTTTCTCTGGCTTCCTTCCACAGTCCAAAAACAGGCTTCATAGGTGAACTGGTGATTTGAAATGGTCCCTTAGATATGATTGTGTTGTTGTGGGTGTGTGTGTGTGTGTGTGTGTGTGTGTGTGTGTGTGTGTGTGTGTGTGTGTGTGTGTGTGTGTGTGTGTGTGTGTGTGTGAGACCCTGTGATGGACTGTTCAACTGTCCAGCTGGGTGAACCCCACCTTTACTCTTCAGGAGCTGGGAATAGAGGATAAAATGTGACGGAAACAAACCAAACTATTGATTGGTGACTTCATGTATCTGTTGTGAGTGTGTGTCTGTAATGTGACTGTAACCTTAATCCTTTACGTTGTGTGAATAGGGATGGGTATCGTTAAGGTTTTAACGATACTACTACTTTTATAGATACTGCTTATCGATCCGGTACTCTTATCGATTCTTTTTGAGGACGAAAAAAAATAAATAAATAACAAATTAAGAACATAAAGTGTTTTATTTCCTCACTATGCAACAACATTGTTTTTTTTAACAAAACATTTTACTTTATACATGAGAATGTTCCAGACAGGATATTTATTTAATTATTTAATCTAATTGTTTTTATTATTTATGAGTGATGTTTCCTTTGATCTTTTGTCCATTTTCCACAACCTTGAATAGACTTTTCTGTCTGTCAAACACCAGAGTTAAGTTAAGTTAAGTTAAGTTAAGTTAAGTTAAGTTAAGTTAAGTTAAGTTAAGTTAAGTTAAGTTAAGTTAAGTTAAGTTAAGTGAAATGATGGAAACAAATTCACTTTGATGCAGACTCCTTTCTATTTTGCCAACTCCATTTATTTTTCTTTAAATCCAGTAAACCCAATAAATGATATTAATTTTACGGATGACAACTATCATTAGTTATTAATTATTAAGTATTAGGAAGCAGCTGATAGTTTGTCGCGGGTCTGGAATCATAAGCGGTGAGTCTAAGCCCCGCCCCTCTACCTGTTTGTTGTATGCTCTGCTTGCAACGCCCCCCCCACCCCCCCTCCCGCTGCCCCAGCCTGTTCTGCACAAACAGCCAACATACGGTCATCGTAGTAGCAAGGTGACAGCATGGTCGGCAAACTTAATAATTTTTAGCAGAAACGTTAGTTCTTAGTCTAGGGCGCTCACGTGTCCCCTACAAGATCGCCACTGACTGTGTGTGCGCTGCCTTGTCTTGTGTGTGTGCGCGCGCGGCTTGTGCTGTTTGAACAACAGCCCCGCCCCCCGTGCACACAAATAGACAGACAGAGCTCTGCGCTTCAACGAGAATACCGAAATTAATATCATCATTAATTAACGGAAAATTGACTGACTTGGTGAGTTAAATATGGCAGATAACGCTTATATTTTGTGGGACACAAAAAAAAAAAAAAGAAAAAGTAACTTCTCCAGTACCGATAGCAGAACCATTCAGGTCAGATCTTAACGATACTGCGGTCTTGAAGAATGCGGCCCCGGGGCTGGTTCAATACCGGGGCACGGTACCCATCCCTATGTGTGGATGCAGGTCACTGCTATTATTGTTATGAATATTTTGTTTTCTTCACGTTCTGTCTTGTCTTGGGTTTGTGTGCAGGCTGCTTTGACTCCACCCCTTCACCTGTAGATCCTGTTAAGCAGTCACAGCTGCCTGCAATTTGCTGATTAGCCCCACTGCATTTAGGGAACTCTCTGCATGTTTAGTATTATTTTGTGTCCTTCAGTTCTGTACCTTATTGGAGGATTCTAGAAAACCTTCAACCAATCCCTGTTTTCCTGCTTCTCTTTCTTTTTTATCCATCCAACTATTCAAATGTTCAGCTCTTTCAGCTTTTTCCAGCTGTGACTTTTGGTCCTTCAAATCCTTGAACTTTTCCAGGATTTCCAGGATTTCTGCCTCCATTGAAATAAATGGGGGATCCTTGGTGCAGAAGCTCGCTGGTTCTGGCAGTTTTCACAATTATATATATTTTTAGTTATTGTGCTGTTTTTCCTTTTTATTCATGGCCAACTTTGATCATTTATTATTTATTTATTTATTTATTTATTTGTACGTTTTGTGTATTACCCTTTAAGTTTCATTTTCATTCAGCGATATAACATTCTACCCTGTATTTTGTATCCAAAGGACAAAATTCCCAGCTACAAACAGAGTCATGTTGTGTACTCTATCCACTGCAAAGAGAACTGCAAGGAACAGTTTATAGGAGAAACCAAACAACCTCTACACAAGCGGCTTTACCAACATGGCAGAGCCAACCCAAGTGGACCTGAGTCTGCAGTGCATCTCCACCTGAAGGCCACAAACCACTCGTTCCAGGACAGTGAAGTCCGAATTCTAGCCAGAGAGAAAGGATGGTTTGAGCGAGGAGTGAAAGAAGCCATCTTTGTCAAGAAGGATAAACCTTTTCCTAATAAGAACGGTGGTCTCAGGTTTATTCTTCCATCCATCTATGGCAGTGTTCTGAAACCCAAACAAACCGAACCAGTTCCACCTGAGTCGTTAACCGCTGAAAGAGATGACCAGTTTGGGGAGGGAGTCACTGGCTCCCCAACATCCAGCTTAGGACAAAGGACTGTTAACGACCTGAAAACCATGTAGGCTAAGTTGACAATACCATCCAGTTTCAGGTCTGACTCCTCCCCCATGAGCGCATACATACCAGCTCTTAGACCAGCTAATTCAGAATTGACAAAGCCTCTTGGATAAGAGGTGAAACGTCTTCCAACTTTAAAACCAAGTCCAGATGACATCCCCTAAACCTACTACTATGGAACCAACCTGGATGAATGAGAGTCTTCATAGACATCTCCTAGTTGTAGTTTTGGTGTTGTGCATTTTCCCCACTGTGTGGTGAGTTTTTGTTAATACATTTTTAGAACTCGTACATCTTTACTTGGTTCTTTCCTGCATCTGAGTTCTTGTCTGTGAAAAATATTTCAGTTAACTTAATTTGGACTTTTGTTCTAAATGATTTCAAAAGATGCAAGTAACTTGTAATCCTGACGTTGGCATTCTGGAACAACAAATTAAGATGGTCGTTTTTTGAGTTCTGATCAAATACTGTGGTTTGCTGTGAGTTAATTGAAAAAACACTTAAAACTAGAAGAAGCTTCATTTCCAGAGGAACATGCAGGATTGAATGCTATATTAAAATGAAACTTTAGGGTAATAATTGGCAAAGAATAAAGAAATGAATAAAATGATCAAAGTTTACCATAAAGTAAAAACAGCAAAATAACAAAGATATATGTTTGTGAAAAATGCCAGAGCCGGGTCTCGAACCAGTGAGCTTCTGCACCAAGGATCCCCCATTTATTTCAATGGAGGCAGAAATCCTGGAATATCTGGAAAAGTTCAAGGATTTGAAGAACCAAAAGTCACAGCCGAAAGAACTGAGCATTTGAAGAGTTGAATGGATAAAATAGTTGAAACATTGTAGAAGTTAAGTGGCAAAAAATAGAGAAAGATACTAGAATAAAACAAAACAGGAAAACAGTGGTTGGTTGAACACTTTATAGCATTTAACCAATAATCTTGGCCTTCCACCTGACTCTGTAAAACTAGTCAATCATCATCCATCACCTTAAAGCAATGACAACACGGCTTGTCAAGATGTTTATATTTTTCTTTCACTCCTTTAGTTAATGTGTGATAAAACCACCTTGAACGCATGGACGTTGCATGAAAAGAAGGCAGGGCCAATTCCAGAGACTCTTCTGTTTCTGCAGAAAATGTCTGGCCTCACAGTCGAGAGCTGCACAGTATTGTTGCGGGTGGACTCTCCTCCTCCACTGGGCCAGTTTGAGTCACAGTTTCTCATCAGTGCATCTGTTTGGGGTCAGCTGACTGCTCTGCACAGCAGATGCACTGTGTTTGCTCAAAAGCACTTCTTGGGGGGGGGTTCTCCTTTGCCCTGTACAAAATGTGGATTCCTGTGAAGGCTGCAGGCTACAGATATAAAGGGATACAGATGTGTATCAAAAAATGGATGTAGTTATGAGAGTACCAGCAGCAGTTTAAACCACAGATACCAACAAGTTGTAGTTGGTAAAACTGTATAAAATCGAATCCATTTCTGTCAAACATCAGTTTCTATTCCTGTTGTGTCTCTACTGTCTTTGGCTGTTGATGGACATGTGATGCAAACAAAGACGTCCAATCAGAAACGATTCCTATTGACTGAAGCTGAAGCAGGGATGTGTGTTCGTTCACTAAAGACATCAAATCATTAAACTTTATAACAAGTGCTTGTCATACTTAAAAAAGAAACCTGAGGCTTGGCTCTGGTGGGGAAACAGGATTTGGAGCAGCTCAGCAGTAGGAACATCACCACAGTGCCCCCCCCCCAGACCGGTACAGCAACAGAGTCCACTCCACAGCTTTGACATGTTGGACCCCAGGCCACCCCAGCCGGGGTGAAAACCACGGCTACAACCCCAGACCAAGCCGGCAAACCCTACCCCCACCTTGGGGCTAAATCCTAATAAGACAGATGTCAAACAGAGCATAAACATGAAGAAATGCCCTCAGGATAAATCCTAATCCGATCATCTATGGATCTGTTTTCAAAGCGTCCCCGGTGGTCTTTTAATGATGATGATGATTTTTTTAGCCTAAATCTGAAACGTCTGTCGTTTTCTAGGACCTAGTTTCTGCAGACCGGCAGGAGTTTATTAGAAATTCACCTCTGAGATGTGGGCGGGACTGTTGGCACGGAGGTAAGCCTCAGGTTTATTTCCCACGATCCCTTTATTTTCCCGCTCTCCATCCCTACTCACTCTTTGGGGTTCACCATTTTCTAGTTCTGTCTCCAGTAAAAATCCAGTGTCCTAGAATTTTCCCAGAAGTCTCTGTGAAAAGCCAGTCTGCATTGATGTTCACTATATCAGCTAATATAGACCACAATGCATTGGGTGCAACAATTTTTGTCAAAAAAATGTATTTAAGTGTATTTTTAAATAAACCATCAACGTTTTTATTTTCAGAAGACCGTGGACTCAAATAATCGTGGCAAAATGCTCATATTAACTAGATTTTAACTTTATGAAATTGATGACGTCATAAAAAAAGTAGTGAGCGTGGTATCCAGGGCACTACATAGGGCTGCACTGTTAGGGTGGGAATTCGGACACAGCCTCTATGTATTTTTTACTTTGACTTTTAACAGATCATTGGTTTGTACCTGTGTTCTATCAATCTATGCAATTTATACTCTTTAAATAAAACTTTATTTACAAAGCTGTTGAATATCCTAAACAACATCAAGTTCTTCACAGAGTAAAACCATCTTCCAAAATCATAACAAAGAGCTTTTGGTGTAATTGCAATATTATGTTGACTTGGAGTTTGTTTAAATTGTCTTAAACTCTCCAGTGGATCGGTAAAGTTCTGCAAACTAAAGACTGAGACCGTCACATCAAATGAGACGTAGCAACAAATCTGAGGTGATAATCAGAGTCCAGTTCAGAACAAACAGGTTTGCATCAGAAAAACCTGCATGTTCACGTCTGATCGTATCTACAGCCGCATTTCAAAGGTTAGAATCTGGGAAAGCGGGGAGGAAGACTGGCAGGACGCATTTACACAGCACCGATAAAACCCAACAGCCCCTCAGCCTGTCACTGCACAATTTAGCATCGCCCCAACAGACACACAAACATACACACACACACACACACACACACACACACACACACACACACACACACACACACACACACACACACACGCACACGCACACACACACACGCACACACACACACAAACAGACACACAAGTAGGTGTGCAGTTGTGCGATCTTTACTCTGACAGGATAACAACACAGTCTGGCAGCTAAACTGATCAGCAGTCTAATCAGCATCAAAGATGAACCACAATATCAGCCATGAACTGAGAAAGTGAGGCAAAGCTTTGATTTCCAAAGAGTTTTGTCAATGTCTGTGTGCACACATACACAACTCCTGCATTGAATTTCCCTCCCTTAAAATCAGAGCCTTCTGAATTTTATTTTCTTTATTGAAATTCTTGTTTGCATTGAAGACTTGGCAAGAAGGCCCCGCCAAAGTAAAGCCAGGAAAAAAAAAATACACAAGTAGAACAACACATATTAATCCATGGAAAACACACAAATTCAAGCAATACTGACAGTGACGTTAAAATAGCCCATACAGACAACAAGCGAGGGGAAAGGAAAAACACGCACAGCAGTCAAATAGAGGCTCTGGCAGCTTAAACAAATGGTGTGATGGGAAAACGGCACGTTTGAGGGAGTTTTGGAGAGAGTTCCAGTCATTTGCTGCTGCAAAATGTAAGGAATTCTAACCTGTGCGGACCCTGGGAATAGAAATGATAATGCGATTCAGATGGTAGTTGGTACAATGCAGGAGGCTGGAGAGGTATTGTGAACAAGAAGAAGCAGGTGATGATGTCATCTGGTGTGGAAGTAAGGACCAACCCTTCCGTTTGTACAGTTCATAGAGAAAAATGTGCACCAATGGCAACACGGATATCTGAGTGATAAAGAATGTCAAACTGTTGAGAGCACATTTCATAGATCAAATCATAATCAAACAGAGGGAGTATGGTCATCAGAGTATTTGGCAGAGTTTGTGAATGAAGCCTTGTTATAATGGAAGAACCCCGGGCAGGCTTTAACTTTAGCCTTCAGGTTCCTGATGTAAGAAATGAAAGAAAGTGAAGAGTCCAGCTAGAGACAAAGGTATTTGTAGGAGCGGACAAACTCCACACTGAGCCGTCCACACTGCTGATCTCTAGTAACAGGCCACACTATTCTTCCGGTTGAATAGCATGCATGAAGTCTTGTCGGAGTTGAGGTCATGGAAAAGACTTCTTGACAAAGATAAGGCTGAGTTGGAGGGTGGATGCTGCAGAGTGAAGTGAAGGGCCAGATGAGTAAATGATGGTATCATCAGCGTAGAGATGTATTAGAGAAGCCCCGATAGCTTTGGCCACATCATTTCTGTAAAAGGAGAACAAGGGCAGGCCCAACATGGAACCTTGTGGCACACCCTGCGAGATGAAAAGAGCGTCTGATGTGAAGTTTTCAAACTTTACTCGTTGTGCACAGTTATTGAGATGGTTGGTAAACCATTTGATGCAACATCTAGACAGGCCAATGCTAGAGAACCTCTGCAAGAGGACTGACTGGTTTACTGAGTCAAACACCTTGGGCTCAACTATAAATGTAGCTCTGCAGACGTGTTTATTGTCCATGAAGGTAATGAGGTCATTAAGGACTGAGGAGGAATCAGGTTCAGCTGTCCCATTATCCTCATTAATAATTTATAGGGGGGGGGGTCATTCTGACTGTGTTATGGGTTAGTTCAATTGTAGATAGTAGATGAATTGTTTAGAAAAATTAACTTGGAGCATAAATTTAAGTCCTGATGGCGTCTGCTTGAATTTTCCAGATGTGTGAGCCTAGACTCCAGCTCTGTCAACACATCCCCATTATTATTTTCTACGACGATTACCTGATGAAGATCAGACATGTTGGAATGACAAGGTTTGACATTCCCCCTCCCCGTGGTCAACGTGTGTGTCCTCCACCATTAGTCATTCCACAAGCAGCCTCTTCACACTGACATTTTTTAAGCAAATTCCACCGCCATCTGTCCGTCCGTATTCCCGTCCTTAACAGCAAACATCTCCATTACTTCCTTTCTCCCCCTGTTTCTTACCCACATGACAACTAAAGTCTACTCCAAACACTGCTTTTTGCCCTCCAGAATTAAGTAATTGCCCCAGGAAGTCTCTTCGGGGAACAAAGCAGGTTTAGTGATTCATCATCATCATGACTGTCACCACGGAAAATGTGCAGTCATTTCTCAGTAATGTGTTTGCAGGGGAATGTCGAGGGATCCAAGCCTGTCTACACTCTGCACCTGCTCCCTCCCTGCCTCCCTACCTGCCCCCCCACCGCACACATCCACACCCTCACGTGCACACACTCACAGACACACACACACACACATTTAGATTAGTTTTACTCAATTGACAGTGAGTCTAATTGGTCGTGTTCTATCAGCCAGAGCCTAGATGTTGACGTCAGCTTTAGAACCCAGCGGACTATTAGAGAGGATTGAGAATAATTTAGAAACAAGGGGAAAAATGTCAACATTTCCAATGATGAGACAAGTGTCACACAGTGGTGGTAGTCCACGCTGTGTAAAACCCTTAAGGTAAAACACCATTGATTCATTAAATACTAAAAAAAACTCATTAAAACTGACCAAAGGGCTTTTCTAAAGTATATAAGCAAGTCCATCTAAATGTCCCTCATATAAGAGTCCATCCGATGGGGGCACATCCAGGTCCTGTCACACAAGAGAGGGGCGTGGCAACAAGAGACGGGAAGGCGTGCAGATGAAAAAACACAAACAAGGTAGTTCCCTCTGCAGTTGCTCTCCTTGTAACCCCCGAGCACACCAGGAGGAATGACGGTCCTTTCCTGATTTCTCCGTGTGGCTCACGGGTCACTCAGGCGCTCCTCACGGGTCACTCAGGCGCTCCGCCGTACAGGTGGCGCCTTCTGTCTCACCTGCCTCTGGCTTTGTGGTGGCAGTTCTCTGCATGACTCTTGCAGCCACATGCTGTCCTGTTTTCTGTTGGAGCCGCTCCTTAAATAGTGGTGTGAGGAACGCTGTGCAATGATCTCCAGGTCAGTCAGTGGCAAACATGCAAAAACACAGAAACAAAGGAAAAACACTGCAAACAAACTGATAGAATCTGAGTTCAATTAACTTGTGACTCTAGGTTAATTGCCGCCTGTCACAAGTCATCTTGAGCATTTTTCTGGTTCATTCCTTATAGGAGGTCTACCTAAGTTGGACCTCCCATACCAACGCAGGGGTTCACAGCTTCCATCAACGGCCACAAGTGCTTCAGGAGGGTCAGGTGATGCACCCAGTGCCGGCTCTGAGAGACTGTTACAAGTGGCTCAAGTGACCCATTAACAGTCAAGCATGCCTTCCAAACACCACAGTGTGGGGTGAACCCATTGGTACCATGTACAGCATTGCTGTTGGCCTGTACCAGAGCTGTAAAGTGCTCAGCCCACTGTCTGTGCTCAGCTTACATGGAGGCAGTGGGCAGTTGTTCGACTCTCCCTGCATTCATAAAAGAGCCGCAGTTCTTTTAAATAATGAGGAATCAAATGCTGCTCCTTGATCATTCAGGATTCTTTCTGGGCAACCAAGTTTCTCTATCCAGTAATCATACACCATTCACGCTGTTGCTGCAGACTGGTCTTTAAATGGAAATGCTTGGGCATATTTGGAAAAAACACAGTCAAGTCTAGGATGTAGAGTCATCTGTCATCAGGCCGGCACCGAGACAAATAGTCCAACCCCACTATCTTGAAGGGGTACGAGGTCTTGATGGAAACCAACGATGCACTCATCTCAGGTCCGTGCTTGGCATTAATGCACTGGGGGCAGGTGCTGGTCTGATCTTTCACGTCTTTCACCGTCTGTGGCCAAAAGCACCGGTGCTGCAGGACGGATAGAGCCCAGTCACTACTGGGGTGACCCATTTCCTGGTGGCAGGTGGCCCACATTTCTCTAGCGCCACTTCAGGGAATGGGAGACTAGAACTTCCCTCCCTGAGGTTCTCCCCATATAATACACATCTCCCCAGCACTTCATTACACAACTCAGTCCTGTTCCACAATTTGAGCAGCAGGTTCGAGTCTTCGGGGTTGTTCCACCAACCTCAGGTCAAGTTTGGCGTTGGAGCTTCCACAGGCACAGCTGTTGGAGGTCAGGATTTCTGGATTGCCCTCTTTCCCAGTCTTCTTCAGGAGCCTCCACACAGGTCGTGTCACAGCAGGTAGAGCTCTCCTGCGTTACAGCGAGGGATCACTGTAGACATTGTTTTAAGAAGCTTTTTAATAAACGGTGATCTTCAGCCAATCAGAAAAGACACAAATGTTTATTTTCCTTAAAGAACAAACAGAGAAAGAAAGGAAGAAAGAAAAACCCTGCTGGAAATAAAAAGGATTCTCATTTTGTAAAATTGTGGGTGATATTTTCAAATCAACAAGATTTGTCACGGGGCCTCCGGCTGCTACCTCCCCCCTCCCTGCTCACTCATTGGAACCAGCTGGCCTTCATCACCTCATCACCTGGCTGACCTTCTTAAGGAGATCCATCCCAGCGTACTACGCCAGTCCGTTATACTCACTCCTCAAGTTAAGTAACTTCGCTCTAGCTAATCCAAGCCTTGTACTTACCGTTTTGTCTCACGCCTTCAGGTTGTCTCCTCACTGGTCACGCTGGTTCCACGCCTCGTTCCTGTTTCGCTGTCCTCGGCGCTCCACCTCGCTCCCAGCAGTTTCCTTCATCCACGACTCACACCCCTTCTCTGATTAAAACTCCTGACTCTACTTCGTCTCCTGAGTTTCTTCCGGGTTCCAGCATCTGGGTCTCCATAGTAGTCCGATCATGACAAGATTGACACATTGCTGCCCTTCATTGAATTATAATTCTGCAAAGCATGAACACAAGAGAGACGATTGGGTTTTGAAACCTTCCAGAACACCAGCTCTTGCCAGCATTCTTGCGTTCGCAGATATCCGTCAAGGGTTTTCTGATGGGTCTTTACGTGAATTCGGTTTGGAGCTGTTCACAATTTTTGGTCGGCTGAGAATTTTGCAGTTTACGTGTATTTTACGTAGTTCACATGTGTGATCCTTGTGAGATACAAACCCAAATTTGAGGCTTTCCACGACCATTCCATGTATGTCCAACATACTTTTAATGCATGTACCACTGATGAATAACTATATTCATATGGATATAACTAAAATTGGATTTACTTACTGGTGTATGTGGACAGATGCATAAATTGTCCAAGAACTTTGACAACTCATCTTATATTTGACATCTTTGTAAACATTAGAGTCTTGTTTTTGCATTTTTGCAAAAAAGTAAAAAGTAAGTAAGTAATAAATTATGTACACTCTTACAACACAACATATGTTATGCCTAATAATAAAATTAAATAAATAAAGTAAAAACACAGAATATACAGAATAGCTATCGATGTATGAAAACCGGTTTGTACATGCATATTTAAACTGTGGCATTGTACAGTCTTACAGCTGTTGGGATGAATGACCTGCTGAACGTTCCTTCCTACATGGGGGGTGTAACGTCTGCCACTGAAGGAGCTGCTCAGTGCCTCCACTGTCTGATGTAGTGGGTGAGAGGTGTCGTCCATGATGTTAGCTTGGTCAACATCCTCCTTTCACCCACTTCCTCCACAGAGTCCAGTGGACACCCCAGGACAGAACTGGCCCTCCTGACCAGCTTGTTCAGTCTCTTCCTGTCCCGGTCTGTGCTGCCTGCCCCCCAACAGGCCACGGCGTAGTGAATAACAGAGGCTACCACAGAGTCATAAAATGTCCTTAAGAGAGGCCTGCACACTCCAAAGGACCTCAGTCTCCTCAGAAGGTGGAGGCGACTTTGGCCCTTCTTATACAGGGCATCGGTGTTTTGATGGATGGATGGGTGGATGGGTGGATTATAATACACATTTTATCTTTGTCTATTAAATTTGATTCTCCTCCCTTGCATGCGTTGAACTAGCTCTTTCACAGGAAGTGCATGTATTCATGCTCCTATAGGACCAGAACTGGCCTTGGCCTTAACTGCAGCTCATCACATTGGTCTATTGATCAGGTGTGTAACTTTTTCATCCCCTTCCAATTGATTCAGGTCCCCAAAGGGGGAAACTGTCAGTCCTTAGACATACACAAAATGAAAGAAGCAAAATTAAAACAGTTGCAAGACCTCACAGCATCACACGAGGACCAGCCGTGATCTTTAGTACTTTTTTCTAATTAATGCAGAGCCCAACATGTTAAACACATCTTCATGTCTTGACAGTTAGATTGAGCCTTAAACCTGTTTTAGGCCCTCTGGGGTTACAGGGATGTTGGAGCCAATTCAAACCACTGCTGGGATACAGACTTCTTCCCATTCACCACTCTAAGAAAGTTGTACTATTTAGTAATGACATGTTTTCTAGTCACATGACTTGTTCAGCCCACTTCTTCCATATTAATATTGAAAGTGAAAAACAAAAGGTTCACACGGCATGGTCTTTACACACAGCACTACACTTTTCTCCATCTTTGTCCTGTTTGTGAATCAAAAAATATCGAAAACTCAAACAGTGAAGCTGCAACAAAACGAGACCAGAAGCTGCTGATGTTCAGTTCAGCCCCTTGATTCCATCCAATCATACTTATGGCACAAACAGGTGAAGTTAGTTTTCTTTGGTTGAGTCGTCACTGGCTGGTTGGAGACTTTACGCTCTCAGACAAAGAGAAGACGCCAACATATTTACACATGAGAGGCACACGGAGAGCTTTTTGTACCACCGTACACATTCTTTAGATTTTAAAGTTTAGATCGGAACTTCTTGAAATACGTATCTCTAGCTGGAAGCTGCCACAGCTTTCAAACATTTTTATGAGAAAGTTGTGATTAAACAAAGCAAGAGTGACCTTTGACACCGTTCCCCACTCCGTCCTCTCCTCTGGGTCTCACTGCCACTGCCCTCCGTTGGTGTAAATCCGGCTGCTCAGGTCACTCTTGGTTCATCCATCTTTGTTACGGCCCCAACAGTAGAGGAAGCGCCACCAAAACACGCAATGACATGGACACCAGAGAACAAGGAACCTAGTTCTGAGTCCTGTAAGGCAAAATGAAGTACTTTCTGTGCTGGTTCACAGGAATGAGATAAATGGATTGGAACTGAACATGACATAAGTCAGAGAGACGCTACACAGCCTCACCGACCGTCAGACCAAATCTAAACTTTTCAAAACGAAAGAAAGCTCAAAAGCCAGGCAGATGAGACCGCCAAGAGGGCTTGGCGCGGCACGGGACGGCACAGCATGCCCTGTTGATCCTCGGCCTCTCTCTCCTCTCTCTCTGCCAGCTGGTGATGGACTTGAACACCTGGCAGGTGCTGACCAAGACTGACAGGGCGGGGCAAAGGATGCAGCACAGCAGCAGCAGCGAGACGAAACAAGACATCATTTGTTCTCTGATTTATTGCCTTTTTTATTTCTGCCATTTTTTTAAAACTTGAATTAATTTGGATATTGTTACTATAATTATCCTTAACAACCCATAACAGGACAAATAACCAGTTTTTATCCTGGTTGTTGTCATTTTTTCCTCAAATGCGGCTCGTTGTTATAGCTTTGCCAAATGAAAGGACACCAAGGCGTCTGAAAACCCTAAATTCTTGTGATTCTTTAGTAAACCCAACAAAGGACGACCATGGACATGTTCAAAATATATCCTTCCATCAGGGAGAAACAGGAATGTGGCTTCATTTAATGAGTTTGGCTAAATTAATCTTTTAAAGAGTTCAGGTTTTTCTCCACCAGCTGCTCTTCTCTCGCCTCCTTCATCACTTTTCTCTCTGGTGTCTGATCCTCTTGGGGAAAGACTCGTTTCATGTGAGTCTGCTGTTTGTTTGTCAGCTGCTCTGACATGCCAGAAGATCTTTCTCTTTTAAAAATGTCATTGGAAGCTTTTAAAGGCACTAACTGGCGCCCCCAGGGGGACCAAAAGGGAACACAAGCAATTAAGACCCTGATCTGCTTTCTTCAAGCACCTCGGCCCCCACAGTTCCTGCTCTTCAATTGTACATCTTTACTGCTTGTTGGCGCCATCTGGCGGTCACAAAAACTGCTGTTGCAGTTCATTTTTAGATTATATTTAAATGCATTTTAATATTTTATTAATAAGTCTAGTAGATCATGTTCAGATGTTATTTAAATGTTACAAAGTTTAGTCACTGTGGAACACATTTCTGAAAGTGTGAAAACAATGTGTGTGCAGAACCGACTCCACCGCTTTGACTGGACTGACAGACGACCGCTGCAGGTGACTCCACCCACACCAAGACACCGCCGTCTGCAGTACAGACCATGTGACCTGGACCATGCAGCAACGGTCTACCGTCCTGTTCACGGATGATGAGGGTCACCTCACACACATGATGGTCGGCGTAGCTGGAGAAGGCGAGGTGAGCGATACGCCAAGGGTCAACATCGTCTCCAGGGTTCTTTAGTGGAGGAGGAGCAACAGTCTGGTTCTTGTAGACGGTCCAGTCACTGCAGGTTCTGACCTCAGAGACATCATAGAATTCCACCAGAACACCCCAACTTCCTGTTCATGGATGATAACGCTCCTCTACATGCTGCCACAAGTATCAACGATGGACTTCAGGAAGTGGGCGTGGCCTCATGGTTGACCCAGGAATGACCCGTGACCTGAACCCCATAGAGCAGGTCTGGGAGCAGCTGAAGCAGAGACTGATGACCGGACCCCCAAGTGACCTGCAGAACCGCATGTAGAACTTGTGGAAGAGTGGACCGCCTCAGAACATCATGAGGTCAGTGAGGAGACGCCGAGGTCCAGCTGTCACTGCAGCCGATGGAGGACAACATTTGTTCATTTTCTTTATTAATGTTCAGGTTGTGCCCCGCCTTAGCCCACCAGCAGCCAGGTTAGGCTGTGGCTGCCCCATGACCCTGAAAGGGATCAAGAATGTCATGAAGTGGACGGATACGTGTCCTCCATCATGGGAAAAAGGTCACCAGAACATGATAAATCACCCAAAACACCATTTTCATTGCAGTGACTCTTCAACAATAATCCCTCTTTCATTGTAAACATCAAATGCAGGGAACCACAAAAAGCATTTTGTAACATTTCTAAACAAAAAACCTGAATTTTTGCTCATCCCTTGTGATGAATTGAAGCAGCCCAGGCAGTCAGAGGCGGTCTGAGTTTTACCGCAAAGTCAGAAAGGAAAGAGGACAAAGTGTGCTGAGTTCCAGAAAACAGTCATTGATCTGAAAAAAAGCAAACCAGAAGACAGGCAGGACGGGTGATGATGCGAACCCACAGGCATGCGAGGAATGCACTGAACCCCAGTTGTCTTTTTACGACGTCAGACATGAAAACATCGACTCAGCTTACTGAAAGTTAAGTAACTGAAGGAAAGGTGACTTTTTCCTGTTGCTAACTGTGAGTCTGGATGATGGTACAGTTATTGAAGTTGTGTTTTTAAAAACCTACAGAAAAAAGGACCTTTTGTTTAGTTTGACTTTTAGTAGAGAGCACACACTTTCTGCTGACCTGAGCCGTCATCAGCTGCATGCTGAGGTTTGTGTGATGCTGACACACTGGACCTCACATGAACAGCTGTGCTGTGCTGAAGCTACACTGATGACAGGAGGCTCTGCTGCAGCTCTGACTCCTGAATGTGGAGTTTCGGCACCTGAATGAAGGTGATCAGGTGGGAACGCGGGATTCTATTGGATGAGCCTCACTGAAAGGAGAACATCTGAATTATTTCTGCTTCCATCCTTTTTGTTGTGGTTTTTGTTTTGCTGGTGACACCCGGTAACTGAAAGCAGGTTTTTTTATTGGGAACGGCGTGACGCATCATGTCATCCTGCAGATGACAAAGTCGGCCGGCCTGTTTGGTGAGGTGGAGTCTGAGGAGCCTCGGCCCCGCCCAGTTACCTGCTGGTTTTGATCGGCAGCAGAGCAGCTCATCAGTCAGGTGTGGCTGCTTTCTGCTGAGAGGGGAAGGGAAGGGAAGGCAGCACACGGGAGCTGATCTCCTGCCAAAGCTGGGAAAGTCTCGGTCGGATTTGTTTGATAGAAAGAGGCTCTTTGGTGTCAACAGCTGAGAGACTCGGCGTTTGTCAGACTCCAGGACCACACAGGTGCGTTTCATTTGGCTTCAGCTCCGTGGCTTTCTGTCAGACTTTAATGAAGTGGGTCAGAGAGCAGAGGAGGCTCTTTATGAAATCAGAGTTTTTATGTCTTCTGTTTGATTTTAGGCTCAAACTTTTGTGACAAAAGTTATTTTTTTGTTGTCAGGTGACGAATTTAAACGGCGACGCTTCCTCCTCCTTCCTGTTTCTTCCTGTTGTGTAAGTCAAGGGAATGTGGGGGGGGGTGTACATCTTCTTGAATATACTTTTTAACAATTAATGACTTTGGTTAAAATCATTACCAATAGATCAAAATGATGTTTTTTTTTACTCCTAATCCTTTGCTTCAAAAGCAGAACAAACCAGTTCAGCGGCCTTGTGGTAGAGTGTCTGCCCTGAGACTGGAAGGTTCTGAGTTCAGATCCGTGGTGGAGTCATGCCAGTTCAGCCTCCCTGCTTGACACCCAGCATTGAGGGGTTGGGTTAGGGGTTAATCCTGTCTGCAGCCTGAGGGGGGGCTCAAATGATGATGGGGTCTACTGGGACTGAAGACCAGGCCACAGCTTCTGTGGATCCTTAGACGGGGCTACAAATGAACCCTTGTCTTAGCTTGTCTGTCTGACATTGATCTCATGTTTCCCGCCAACTTGCAACAGATCAATTGGATTGAAAATGTCTGAATGTGTTTGTTCCTCCAACAGTTTGGAACCAAACATTCATCTCCAACCTCTGCAGTGATTGCCATGAGCTTCTGCCTGTCCTAAAGAAGTTCTCCGCCATGCAAGACTTTCCACATCACGTTTTACCAATGGACCCCCAGGTGTGTCCCCCACCTGCTGCCAGCAGCCAATCACTTCACAGCTACATGGACAAGTCTGTGGCCAGCACGTTTAAGCCCAGCCACTCGCGGAACAGCAGCACTTGTTCATCCAAACAGTCAAAAGTGGTGAGAAACATTTAAAACTGATGCTTCACTTTTATTACTGCTGCCATGTTGGAAACCCAAGGAAACTGTTTCTGAACCAAAGCGGTTGGTGGTGGAAGTTGAAAGGCAGACCAAAATGAAGGCCACCAATGTGCACAACTGTACCACTACTCATAATAAAGTTTCTTTTTACATTTTCCTTTTTTTGCAAAGATCCTAACTGACTCTAAACTCTTCCAAAAGTCTCGTGACTGGGAAGTGATGGACAGCTTTCAGCATTCAGACGTTCTCTCAAAGCCCGGATCGTCTCAGGACCTCAGCATCCCCGGGATCTGTGAGGGTTACCTGATGAAGAGGAGGAAGTATCCTCTGAAAGGCTGGCATAGGGTGAGTGCAGTGTGTCCCACGCTGTGTAAATGATACAGATGCATGAGAATGGCCTTTTCTGATTTAATGAATGAGGGACGGTTGTGGTTTTTACGGATGGTATGGACGTGACCAGGACGTCCTGCGTTCTCTCTGGCCAGCATGCCGATTGGGCCCTGTGTTCTGGGCAGGGGCCCCTGTGGGCACCGACATGATGGTTGTGTGGAGTTTTTGCTGAAAAAGGCCTCTGTGAAAATGAACACAGGCAGGATTTGTGTGGAGATGGCAATAACTGGTTCCACAACAACCAGTTTGGCAGACGCTGTGCAGAGAAGCAGCAGTTAAGCAGCGAGGAGGGAGGGAGAAACGGCGCACAGATCTGGATCAGAAGTCGGTCATGTGGAGAGCAGAGCTTCAGTCGGACTGCGTGTCCTCTAGTGTTTGATCATGGAACCGTCAGGCAGGGCTTCCGTGGATCTCCGTCCATCAGGACGTCGGTCTGTCTAAATGTCCACGACTCAACCGAGTGGAAGATCTGAAGCTTGCAATATAAAATCTAGTTCTAGTTTGTATCTTATAACCTTGTCAAAATGAAATCCAGTGATAGACTTGGACCAGTTCATATCTGCACCCTCTAGAACAAGGCAAGGCAGGTTTATTTGTAAAGCACAATTCTACACAAAGTAATTCAAGGTGCTTCACAAAACAGAAAAATGCATTAAAATCACAATACATCATAGAAATAATCAACGTAAAATGTACTTTAAAAGAAAAGAAAAAAAAAGATTTAAAAATAAAGGAAGGAAAGGAAAGAAAAGTGCAGATAGGACCTTTCAGTCATATACACGGCTAAACAGAAACGTTTTAAGTCTAGATTTAAATATGAACACAGAAGAGGCCTGTCTTACGCCTTCAGGGAGGCTGTTCCAGATTTTAGCTGCAGAATATTGAAACGCTGATTCCCCTTGTTTAGTTCTGACTCTGGGAATCAACAGGAGGCCGGCCCCTGAGGTCCTCAGAGTACGAGATGGTTCATATGGCACTAACATGTCAGAGATGGACTTTGGTGCTCGGCCATGGAGAGACCTGGACACAAGCAGAGCTGCTTTGAAGTCTATTCTTTGAGGTACAGGGAGCCAGTGCAGAGACCTGAGCACAGGGCTAATGTGATCATACTTCCTGGTTCTGGTCAGGACTCCAGCAGAACAGGGGTCCAGGCCTGGGGGGGCGGCCTCCTGCTGGTTTTCCAGAAATTTTGCCTTATTTGCAGCTGATTACCTGGATCAGGTGTATTTGGCCGATAAGGAGCTTCAATGGCAGGTTGGTTGGAAAACAGGAAGGACACTGGCCCCCCAGGCCTGGATTTGGGCACTCCTGCTCTAGAAGCAGAGGGCCTGGTGGTAAAGGCCAACCCAAAGGGTCTCGTAGGGTGTGATGATCCAAACCTGAGTCTCAGCGTTCACTTCTCTTCAGAGATACTTCCTGCTGGAGAGGGGAATTCTCAAGTATTCCAAGACACAGCAAGATGTAAGTATTTTAGAGAAAAACTGTACCCACACTCCTTTTGGTGGTTTGAAGGTCAAAGGTCATGTTCACCTGCATTGTTTCAGGTTCAAAAAGGAAAGCTCCACGGCTCTCTTGATATTAGCCTGGCTGTCATGTCCGTCAACAAGAAGACCAAACGCATCGACTTGGATGCTGGAAACAACCTCTACCACCTGAAGGTAACTGCCGTCCGGAGGGGGGGGCGGTGGAAAACACAGAGACAAGTCCAGGGGATTTTAAAACTCAGACTTCAACCTTTGTTTGGTTTGGTTTGCAGAACTTTATGAACGTTTTCGGAATTCAATTGCAACAGAAATCCCAAGTAAACAATGACTGTAAGGGATTGAATCAATAATTAAAGAGTATAAATGTAAAAAAGGATTTCTAATGGCAAAACAGTTCTGTTCTTGTTGGACTTGGTTCAGAGGAAACCGTCTTCTGAACGATGAGCACAAATATGTGAAATATAAACTGGGTATTTTTAGTCAGTCTCAGTTTCTACTGGATAACTGGAGCAAAGTTCTGCCAACATCCTGCTTTTGGGCCACAGCCTAAAACTTAAAGTAAATGTGAGAAGCCTCTTTAAAATCAGGAGCTCCCTCCAGCTGTGACCCTGTGGCCGTAGATCCAAGTCGTTATTTTAAGGCCATTACCACCAAAAGGCCATTTCTGAACCACAGCAAGAGTCCTTGGATTTCTAATTCCATCTCTTTTCTCTTGTCATCCTTTTGGACGTCTGGTTTTTGTGGCTGCATCGTTCTGAATGTTTTCTTCTCTTCTCAGGCAAAGACCATAGAGATGTATTACATCTGGGTGACCAAGCTGTGCGCCCACCGTGTCTTCAAGAAAAATGAAGCCATGAGTGTCCATCACGGCGTCCTTCACGCTCTGTCCATGGGCCAGAACTCCCTGCCAGCCATTGCCACTCTTGCCCACCAGAACAGGGCAAATGTTAGTATATTTGCACTCAAAAGCAGTTTTTAATGCTCAAGAGCAGGCAGATGTTTGCTCCAACACACAAGTCTCTCCATGACCGGGATGCACAGTGGTTAGAGCTCTTGCCTCACACCCCCGTAGTTCAAGTCCCGGCTGGGGGACCTGAACCAGAACACCAATGGGGGGCCTTTCTGTGTGGCGTTTGCATGTTCTCTGTGCATGCGTGGGTGTCCAAAAACATGCTTCATAGGTTCATTGGTTACTCTGAATTGTCCATGGGTGTGCATGTGAGTGTGCATGGGTGTGTGATTGTGGCTCTGTGACAGACTGGCGACCTGTCCAGGATGACCCTGCCTTCAACCACAAGTGGCTGGGATAGGCTCCAGCAGCCCCGTGACCCCGAAAGGGAGAAAACGGGTTTAGAAGATGAATGAATGAATAAATTGACCACTTAAAGGGTCCAGCACTAAACGGTGACATGTTAATGTCTAATCACGACTGAGATTGGATTTCTGATGCCCAAAACATCCAAACATAAAGGGTGGACACCCCCACCCCCGACCCCCAGGAGGGCAGAACTCTCCACTCTTTACAAGAAAGGTTATTCTAAAGCCGGAAAGTGAAGAAGAAGCAGCTTGATGGTAACATTCAAACTCTGACTGTTGGAGAAAAAGGACCATTCCTGTTGCGCTGCACTCTTGACATCATCATGTTTACTTGAAGGGACGCAGTCTCCGCCCTCTTTCAGTCAGGTGCTCAGACTGCAGGTTTTCAGTGGAGGCAGCCGTCTGCTCCAGTCCATTTAGACGACGACACTCTAATGCAGAAGACATCTGACCAGGCTGCAGACGTGTTCATGGGTCCGATTCTTAGCTTCACTGCAACATAGCTAAGGTGCTAACCGCTCGAGTGCGGTTTAAGATGGCGTTTGTACAGGGGGGGGTCGTGCACAACCAAGCATTCAGCACTGAAAACGGAACAGGATGTTCTACAAAGTGTCCCAATTCACCCTGCCCCAGAAAAGCCTTCAGCGATGAAAAGGGGGCATTTGGAAATGACCTGAAAGCTGGACTCTGCAGTTCTTTCCAAAAAATTGTTTTGGACCATTTCTAAAAATGAAAACGTTCAGGAAATCGCATCTTATGGAAAAATGCATATTTCTGTGACCTAATAAGAAACGGTGCAGTGCGCTGAAGTGTGCCTTGATGTTTGGTACAGCCGCCCTACAATGCCGGCTTCGGGTCGATGTACCAAGGGGAGCCGCCCAGAGCCGCTCCTGTGGCTTCAGACCCAGCGGTAAACAACAAAGTCTCCGCCTGGCTCCAGCAGACCCACGATGTTGACGCGACGTCCAACGGTGAGAACCCTGTTCCCTGAAGACTTCCAGATGTGGAAGCGTTTCTGTCTGACCTGCGACTCTTCCTGCCGCAGAGCTGGGCCGGTGCCAGACTGAGCTCGTGGAACTGGCTCAGCTCATCCAGAGGCTGCAGTGGCTGGAAGGAGGCTTTCCCATCACCAACACGGACCTGGAGATGCGCATCAGCATGCAGGTGAATGCACCAGTCCGTGGAACCACGTCAACAGGAACTCTTCAGCTGATCTGCTGGTTTTCATTCACAGAATCTCTCGCTTGAGAAACCCAAGAAGAAGAGGGGTTCTGGACACTCCAGAACTTTGTCCCGCGTCGAAGCCATGGGGGGAGTGGTAAGATTTTCCAGTATTTCTGTGCTGAACAACTTGGGGTGCCGAGGCTCCGTCTTTCGCTCTTTGTGGGTGTCGCCTATTGCATGACATCATCCTAGAGTCGGCCTCAGCAGCGTGTCTGAGTTTCTGCCACGAAAACAAACATCTGAACTTTTGCAAAGATGGATGTTTTCATATAAATAACAGCGTTTAGCCGATCACCGCTAGCTCCACAGAGAAAGTGGGTGTGTGTGTTAGTCTGAGGGCGGGGCTGGCAGTGCAGACTCTTCCTGGAAGGGGCGGTTCCTCACTTTGTGATGTCACAATGTAAGGAGCCGCTCATTTTGGTGGGTTGGGAGGGGCTGGTGCTCAAAGCAGGTTTTTATGTGTGAATGGATCAAAATACCACTTTGTGGTTGTTTTTTGTGAGGAATTAACTTTTTAAATCACTTAAAAGCTCAAAGATGAGAAGGATTCAACATTTTTATAGGAAAGCTGTTGAGAAACTCTGGAAATATGCCCCCCCACACACAGTTATGAATGCTAGACTCTGCTGTATTTTGATGTACATAAATGTTTAACCCTTGTTAGAAATGTATCCAATCTAAGTCTAGACAGAATAATCTGGAAGGAGGGTATGATTCTGAGTTTCTGTTTTTGTCTTTCTCGAATGGCGCCTGTCCGTCACTGGGACACTGGCTCAGCTCATCCCTCATTTACGTCATCAGTAACATCAGTAACGTCCCTTCTTCCTGTAGTTCACATCAAGTCACCTGAGCACCAGCTGCAGCAATCTTACCACATCCGTGAAGTCCATCCCCGACTACGTCTACTCCCAGCTCTCCAACCCACAGGTCACATCACCAGAGGCTAAAAAGCTCCACCAGGACATCTGCGCCACGTCCCAGAAAGGTGCCCATCTGAAAACATGAAACGTGCCGTGTCCTCACACTGGGACCGTGAGTCCAAGTCCTCATCGGATGAATGTTGTGTTGCAGTCCATGCCTCTCTAAAGGCCATCCATGAAGTCTTGACCATGGAGAGGGAGAGACTGAGGCAGGCTTGGACCGGGCCGGACCTCCGACAGAACACCTCGCAGCAGCTTGCAACGCTGTGCAGCACGATGTCTGAGGTAATGCACTCGCGGTGGCCCACGTCTGGTTCCGAGGGGGAGGGGGGGTAACTTTGGGAGCTTGGCGTTCTGTAAGCACGACAAACCATGAAGGCCCAGCCCCACCCTCTGGGTTCTGGGTGAATGTGAGGAGCAGGTTTGGGCTGTTGGGGCAGAACAGGCCCTTCAGGTGTGTCTCAGCAGCACGTCTGCCTCTCCTTCATCAATAGAGACGGTCGTGGTGCAGTCATGCTAGTTCTTGCTCAGAAACTCCTCAGGTTAGCGGTTGCTGTTGTTTTCTGTTTTCTCTGCCTGTTGATGCATGTTCCTGTGGCTTTTATTTGCTTTTGGCTGTGGGGTCATGATCATAATTTTGCTTAGAAAAATGTCAGACTTGCAGTACTTTAGGGTCAAAGATCCTACTGGTTTAACCCCTGGATGCCTATTGATGCAGATATGCACCAAACCTTTTCTTTGAAAGCAAAAACACAAGTGGTGTTGTTCTCACAGCTGGGAATGAATTCAGGCATCTAGGGGTTCAAACATCTGCATTGACATGTTTAATCTGTTAACCTCTGTCAGCACAAACCTCTTTTTAACACATGGCTCAGTGACGGGTTGTGGGAATGGCCGGCTCTGTGACGCTGCGCTGGAGCCAATGGCTCACCATGCTTGGGCGTGGAGGCCTTGCACTGTGCATGTGTGGCGATCAGTCACTTATGGCTTGTTTTTCTGCATTTGTCCTGCATGGCTTGCGTAGCTTGAAGTTCAGTCCCGTCTGACCAAAGTCCACTCATTCTCCCTGTCCTCTGACTCTTCTGAAGAATCCTTCTGCACTGTCCGTCTGGACCAGGTGTGTACGGCCTCTTGTCCCTTCCCCTCTTGCTGTTAGTTGCATTTTATTTATTAACCTTAAACTTGTCTAAATGTTTTTGCTACAATTCTTGGGAAGTCTTTTTCTCAGATTGTGCTGCATTTTTGATTCTGCTAATGGTTCCTAATGCTGATTGGACCGTCTTGTCATAGGGATTAACATTTTAACCAATAGAATAGATGTACTTTGTCTGTCCACCTTTGCTGTCAGACAGAGCGGTGCAGACGTGTTCTTTACAGGAATGTCAATATTTTCTGCCTCCATTTCCTCCTACAGGCTCCCATGGCCCGTCCGCCCTCTGTGGCAGAGTCCTTGGCTGAATACTTTGATGCCAGCGAGGTGATTGTGTGCGAGACCTCCTCCGAGGCCGAGGCGTCAGACGAGTCGGGCCTTAGCGACATCACCACCACCAGCACCTCGGAGCCTGAGGAGGGCCACTGTAAGAGTTTCTTTCTGGAAGAACCAGCCAAACTAACCTGACGGCATTCTCCAAATGCTGCCACTCATGCTGCAGTCCAAAGATGGAAATAACCCTCCGTTTGTGCTTTTAGCTGCTGCCACCATCAGCTACAGAGCCAGCGTGAAGAGTGCAACACACAAACCCATCCTGGCCCAAACCAGCAGTGGTAACACCAACGTTCTTATGCTTTGTTGTACAGTGAAATGATCAATCAGCAGCTTAATGAAGTCCTGTTTGAGCTCTTTTCCATGACGGCTTCAGCTCGCCCCCCCCTCGTTCACAGCGATCCTCTCATGGATGCAGAGTCTTTGTTTTTTTAACATTTTTTCTTCAGATTCATCTTCTCGTCATACTGACGTTAGTTTACAGGAGTCATTTCACAGATTTTTATTCACGTTTTATACTTAGAATCCAGACACCAGAAATGATGCGGCGCCGTTGTAAATGGCCGTCCTCGCCAGCCTGTGCTCTTCGTGTCTGAAGCTAGCGTGAGATGTTGGGGGAGCTTTTGGACAGGGAGGGAAGACCTGAAAAGCTTTCTACTTGCAGTCCCATCATTGACCACCTAAGCTCAACTTTCCTGTTGTTTGACGTTGATTCCACATTAGATTCCCCGGTGGATCATTTCTGTTTTTGTCCTTTTCTGGTGTCAACAGTGTTTCCTGTGCATTCTGTGTTGCTCTCCTCCAGGGCGTAGGACCACCATCCCTGCACCTTCAGCAGACAACAGCCACATCGGGATCATGACCATTCTCTACAACAACATTGGGAAGGACCTGTCTAGAGTGTCCATGCCCGTTCTCCTCAACGAGCCGCTGTGTTTGCTGCAGAGGCTTAGTGAGGAACTGGAGTACTCTGAGCTGCTGGACATGGCCAACCACATTGACGATCCTTATGAGAGAATGGTAACTTGCTCCACCTTCTACGAATCTGAAGCTGGGATGAACCGAGAGACAGAGCTGATAGATAACTGGGGCTGCTGCATGTTCCTAGGTTTATGTTGCAGTGTTCTCCATCTCTGGTTACGCTTGGGCATCCTGGAGGAATCGCTACAAACCCTTCAACCCTGTCCTTGGAGAGACCTATGAGAATGTGAGAGAGGACAGAGGGTTCCACTTCATCAGCGAGCAGGTAACGTCCGCGGTCTACCCAGACAAATCCATGTGTTCAGGAAGTCTGCAATGCGCTCTCTGTCCTGTTTCCAGGTCTCCCATCACCCCCCCATCTCAGCGTGTCATGCAGAGTCTGAGAATTTTACCTTCTGGCAAGGTGGGAGCAGCACCTGCAGCGAGTGCAGAATCCACTTCACAAAAGGAGACTAAACGTCTTTACTTCTGCTCTGTCTGCAGATCAGAGATGGAAGAACAAGTTTTGGGGGAAGTCTGTAGAGATCATCTCCTCCAGTCCAGTCAATGTTGTCCTCCCCAGGTGATCTGAAAGATTCCAGTTTTAGGTGTTTTCTTTCTTGCTAGAATAGAAAAAAAGACAAAAGAAAAAGTATCATTGTGTGAAATGTGACATATGTAGAGCTCTTCTGTCACTGGAGGTGTAGCATTTGATTTCTGGTTCCATTTAGAGATTTCCATAATGTTACTAGTGCAGCGTGTTTAATGTTAAGGGTTCATTTGTGCTTCTTTAAAACCTCAGGACACATTTGGTTGAAGGGAAGCAGTTTGTTTCCCCAGATAATCCGGAACAAACTTTCAGTCTGAACACACCCCAGTGGATTCTGGTCTGGGACCAGGAACCGGTCTCAAGCCCATCTTTGGATGTGGTCTCGGTTTGACTGGGATTCGGTTGACTCTGAGATTTTCTCAGTGCTCGGAGCAGAACTGGACCAAAACGGCCCCTGTAGCCGGGCATTATGGGATGTGAACAGAGTGACGGAGCAACGATGAGTCACAGCAACTCATTGAAATGGGGTTGGATGACCACAGATGACTGTTTTCCTGACGATCTATACATCATATACGCTCATCAGCGTACCGTCTCCTCGGCAACCGTCCTGCAGCGCGCCTCCACCGGACCAAAATAGTGTTGTACTGACGTTGATAGATGATCAGAATTGGTCAGTAAAATACAAAGTTTAAATCTGTGAACCATCCCGACAAGGACTGCAGAAACCAGGTCTTCAATATTCTTTCTCTCGTCATTTGCCCCGCCCTTGTAATTCCTGACCAATGACTGTAGAGATCTTTAGTCATGTGGTTTTGATTACAAGTTTTGGTTCATAACAGAAACGATGCAGACCAAAGGCTCAGGACTCGATCTAGACAGAATTAAGCGGACTTGGTCTGGACCAACAGATGTGGCTGGTCTGAATCCCCCCTGGGTGGCAGAAGAGGGCAGAGTTGAGCTGCAGGGTAAAAACTGAGGAAGAGGAGGAGCTTTGCTGAAATGGTTTTTCAATATTTGACGCTCCCACTATTTTTAATGCTTCTGTATGAATCCTATCCAGCGTGTTTGTGTGTGCGCCTTTCTTATAACCCTGAAATGTCTTCATGGTGCGGCTAAGCAGCTAAGCTAAGAGTTTAAACCACACAGCACCGTCCTGGGACACCTGCATGCACACGGTTCTGTGGATGATAATAATATCAATAATGCAAACGTGTTTCTCTAGATATGGGGATCACTATGAATGGAACAAGGTTGTCACCTGCATTCATAACGTGCTGAGTCAGCAGCGCTGGTTGGAGCATTACGGCGAGGTGATCATCAAAAACACAAAGAGTGACGTGTGCACCTGCAAGATTACATTCGTCAAGGTTAGAAACCATCATCATCACACATTCAGGAGTGTCTCTGTTGACCAACACGAGGATCACATTTCAAGTGTTCCAATGCCGTTTGTCTCCGGCTCTTTAGTCTCGTTACTGGGGCTCAGACAGCAGTAAAAACGAGGTGCAGGGCGTGGTTCTGGACAAGGCTGGGAAGGTGGTCCATCGCTTTGGAGGCCTCTGGCATGAAGGCATTTTTTGTGACACTTTGTCCACACCCAAGTGCCTCTGGAAACCTAGTGAGTACCCCTTCTTCAACGGTCATGGAAGTGCTGTTGAACATACATGACCTGCAGCCAGTAAACGGTGAGACTTTGAGCAGCCTTCACGGTTTCTGTTCAGACGTGCAGCCGGACGACCACTTCCAGTTCTACGGCTTCTCGCGGTACGCCCGGGAGCTGAATGAGCTCACTCCAGACCTGAAGGAGGTTCTGCCCCCGACGGACACGCGGTTCCGGCCAGACCAGAGGTGACGATCGGCGCTCACGCTTTACTCTGGATCCAAGTGCCTCAGATTACTGATTTGTGCACGTTTCTGACACTGACCAGGCTCCTGGAGGAGGGGAAAGTGGCGGAAGCTGACAAAAAGAAAGATGAAGTGGAGGAGAAGCAGCGAACCAGGAGAAAGGAGATGGCCAAAAGAGGGGAGGAGCATATCCCACGGTTCTTCAAGTAAGAACACTGAACACGTATTCAGAGTCAACAGTTCAAGCTGTGACGGGGTTAGTCCAACTGACGGTTCCTGGAAATGCCTCCACCCTAAAAACACCTAGAACTAGAGTCTGAACGAGGCTGCTGGAGAGGAAGTGAACCTCATGATCTGCCCCTTTGTTCCAGTGAAGGTTGACTCCAACTGCTCTGTTGTCAGGCCAGGGTTTGAACAGAACGGTACTTGGTGAGGTGTGAGCAGTAAGACTTTTGTGTGTCTCTCAGGAAAGCCATCGACGACGCCGGCACAGAGACGTGGCTGTTTAACGGCACCTACTGGAAGCTCCGTAAAGAGCCAGGCTTCTCCAAGACTGAAAACCTGGACCTGTGGTAGAACCGCACGGCTGCTTTCATGTCTGGTTGCATCGAATGCCGTTGAGACATGAGAGCAAGGCTGGTGACGGGTAACTGACGGCACTGTTTACAGATGCATGAATGATCCTCTTTGTGTGCTGGAGGACTTGTACCAGGTATAGAGGTGAGATGCTACAAAGATGAGCAAAGGTTCGCCAACATCCTCCTCCCCTTCTGGCTGTTGCTGCCTGTGATGTCACACCATATTTTAACGCTTCCTCTGTCCAGCTCTTTATTTGCCGTCTCAGAAACCTGCATGTAAATCCAGTTCTGCCGGCTGGAGCCTCTGTCTGTCTGTATGTGTCTGTTTCTGTGGGATGAATGACAGAATTCATGTTTAGCTGATTTTGGTTTTTAACGTGGATGCATTTATCACGAATGCCTGTCTGGGTGCAGCTGTGATGGATTTCAGTCTATTCTAAAAGAAGACGGGTTGGGTGACGGTGGAGACCAGCCGAACTGGTTCTGCATATTTTCTCTCCGTTCGCATCACTGTGAAACTTGGTAAAGTTAGTGTGCTTTAAATTAGTTCTCAAAGTGATGATCAGAATGTTGGAACCAGCTTTTTGAGACCAGCAGCCTCTGACCTGAAAAACCTGAAAGACCAGGACTGCACCACTTTTTTTTCCCTCCATGACGGCGGTTTTTATTGTTACCAATAGGTTTATGCAGAAGAAAAGACTTTAGTGTTATTTTTTCTCCCAAATAAAATGTTTCGTAAGCACTATTTTTTTGTCTAACTAAATGAATGCTGCTTTTTAAAAAAGAGAACTGCATTAGTCAAGTTCCAGTCTGCTCTTAATGCCATCAAAGCCATAAACTGATCTGCTCAGTGGATGCTGTTGTCAAAGGTGGTATAACCTATTTAAGGAAATAAAATATTACCCAAAAAATCCACATGTACCTTGTTTTGTATTTTTTTTAACTGAATAATTTAAAAACCGCTTCTGTATTTTATTTTATTCCAACTTGTGTGTTTTTTAACTGTTAACCCTTGTGCTATCCTAGGCACTTTAACATTGGGAGTGGGGTCATCTAGACCCACTAGACAGTGGGGTCATCTAGACCCACTAGACAGTGGTCTGAACCTTTTTTCTTCAATGATTTGTGATCTTCACTGGTGTCCATGGATTACATGAAATCTTTCCACCTTTATGCACCTTTGTCATGGTGGGGAGAACACCTCAATGGAAGGGGGGGGGGGGTCATAGGATAGCACAATGGTTAGACCTGTCATCTGGTGTTCCGGTTCACTCCTACAGAGTAAACGTCTCCAACTCTCCTCTCTGGACGGCATGTTCTTCCAAACATGTTGAGGATTTAGATCACGGCGAATGCAACAACCGAGACTTTGGGCCCCGCAGCAAAAGGGACGAGAACGGAGACATTAAGGGATGAAGGGCAGAAAGGGAGAAACGTCCATGTTGCTCCACTCTAACGGGTTTATCGCAGGGTAAAGGAAAAACCTGAACGTGCACTACCGCCACTCACCAGCAGGTGGGGCCAGTGAGCCGCTGCCCGTCCGGTCTCCTCCATCAAAGCGCCACCAGAACAAGACGCCGTTGAAAGGAGGACCAGCGACCCCGATGTCTGCCCAGCCCGTCACCTGCGAAGATGCAGACGAGCGACGCGGCGGAGCTGCACGTCAGCCTGAAGGTGAACGTTAAGGGGAACTGCAAACACCTCCTCCTGACGGGACCCGAGGCCCGGAGCTGGGAGCTGATGGAGGCCACGGTAAGACGCTGCTGCGCGCGCCCGACGCCTCTCATCCGTCTGAAGCCGTGCACGTCTGCAGATCCGAGCCCGTCATTGGACGGAACCAGATGAAAGTCACGACTCATGCTCCCATTATCGGACACTGCGATGGCTCCAGTTTAGTGGATCCGGAACAGCAAAGGCCTGTTTGGAACATTCAGAATTATGAATACTTATATTTATGTAGAATTATATTTACAATTAGGAATATATCATTCACAATTATGTTAAACGTGGCACTACTGTACAGATGGAAAAACCAACGATAATAAAGGTGTCATGTAATCAATGATAAAAAAACTTTTACATTCTGACGTTTAAGCAACATTTATTAACCACAAAAGCTGTGGTTATTATGAAAAAACACCAGAAAGAAATGTTCGTATGAAGATCAGTGACCAGAACGGCAGATTTACTGAAGAAAAGATAAAGAACTTCAATATTTTTAGGACATCAATGTGTAAAAAGACAAACAGGCCAAATGTTAGAGGGACGGATGTTTAGGAGCCTTGGAGCAAATCCAGTTCTTCATTTGGTTCTGGTTTTCATGGAACAAAGTTCTGCGTGTTTGGATTTGGAAACGGTTTATTTCAACCAGAGATGATAATAAAACACGACCAACAGCAGACGTTTCCTAAGATAATTATAAATATGCACTCTAGTGAATAATTCAGTCATAAATAAGCTCTCAGCTCTTTTGCATACAGTTCAGGACTCAATGACACTATGACAGTCAGATGCTCCAAAGCCTTTTATTTTGGCGGGAACGGACCGCTGCAGCCCTGAATGTGGGTCTGAAACCTCATGAATCAACACTTTCAAAGCAAACCTTTGATTTGACGTCTTCTGCTTTCAATAATCCGTCTTCAGCCTCCTTTACTTTTCTTTGTAAAGTGAGTTTTTGACTCCTTGTGGGCGGAGTCACGCGTTACTGATCAGCTGATCGAAGCCCTTCCTGCTCAGCTACAGACAGATTGTTTGTATGACACTCATAATCTAAAGTATTATTATATTAATGTCATTTTAACATGACATTGACTTTCCTGCATTAAATCTCAAAATATTTGCAGCAATTTTTCAGCATCCATGACATCATCTCACTGAGATATCTGAACGTTTTCAGCTCCAAAGGTTGGACTACAGCAGGAATTCTGCATCTTTACATCAAACCCAGCAGATGATTGCAGACATGAACCTGAACTCACAGCAGTCATTCAGTCAGATTCACACAAGTCTCTGAAATGAATCTTTTCTTTCACATCAGTATCAGTCTGATTGATGAGCCCAGACCAGACGACTGCAGCCTTTAACACCAAAAGGGCCCTTTGCTCCCCCTTCTTACTGACCAAAACTACCCCACCCTTAAGAAAAACATCTATTTATTTAGTTTTTAATTATAGACGAGATGAGTTCCTTTCAAAATAAAATCCACCCTGTGCTAAAGAAGATTTTGACGAATACAGTCAAACATTGTTTTCAGTGAGCCTTCATCCTTTTAGTATCAATATAATATCAAATATAAACAAATAAAAACAATCTATACATGCAAATGCAATAAACTTAAGAAATCTGCCTGAACAGCAACTGTTTCCAATCATAAACTTATCTCTTCAGTTCAGTTTTTAGCTCAATATTACAACACAGTTGTCTCAACGGGCTTCACTAGTTATGAAATAGGAGAAGTAAATGCTAAACTGAACTGACGTTCCTGTCCTCAGAGGGAAAAGTCCTAAACAAAAAGGATTCCAGGAAAAAGAAGCAGACAGATTGTGACGCTAGATTCAATCTTTTATTGTCATTTTACTATTATGAGAGTTAAAAATCCAACCAGAAATGAACAGACGCTGCTGCACAGGCCCTTAAAGATGGAGGGTCAGAGAGCCCCACGTGGCTCCTGGGGGCCTCAGGCTGCAGACCCCTGGACTGACACAGCTGGACGTGGATCCAGGGGGGGGGCATTTATCTGCCTCTGCTGTGTCTGCAGGTGAAGCGCTCCTCTGGTCTGAACAACCTGCAGGTGACATATTTTGATGAGGACAACGAGGAGGTAAGACAACGTCTCCGTCTTCCTGTCGTTTTGGGCATGATGCCTTTAGGTGTGCTCCTTTCTGCTCACTCTGAATGTCATGGCCATGTTTCCAGGAACTAAAATGAGGCCAAAGTAGCTCAGAAAAGCAAAGAAAGGCTAAAAGGAGCTTGATGGCCTGTTTTCATGCTAATGTTAGCAAAGCAAACGAGCTAAATGTTGGGAAGGTTTCCACTTAGGTCAGCGTTTCATTTAGTTTCTGTACACAGATAGAAAACAGAAGATTTTACAAAACAGAAACCAAATATGTGAGGAGGAGCTGCTGTCCTGGACCGGTCTGAGCCCCCCAGGGACAGCAGCAGTTCTGATGCCGTCCTGCCTAAGAGGCGGGGTCAGAAAACGCCGTCCAGGCGGATGAAAGCCAACAAAAGAACCGAGGCGACGCCTCAAACTGCTCACATGCCAAGAAGACAGAGAAAGAATAAACGTCTGATCTCTTAGCAACAGAAGTCCACTTTTCCTTTTGACTCAAACGGGAACCTTTGACCAAATCCTGACAGCAGACTCTTTTCTGACCCAGAACTGGTTTCAGAAGCCAGAAACATGTCAGTGAAGGGCTCTGATGGACCTTTAACTGTTTCCTTTTTTGTTCTTGGTTTCCAGGTTTCCATCAGCTGTCAAGGTCAGTAAACGCACCGATGCCTGTTGCTAAGCAGCTGAGTGATTCCCGCCTGACGCTGGTCTTTGGTTGCAGGGGAGTACGAAGAGGCGCTGAAGGTGGGTGTCTCACACGGGAAGCCCACCATGAATGAGGCTGGGCTGCAAAGCCCCAACCTGAGGAAGGCGGTTCTCTGTTCTGAGGCAGACGTCCTTCAGGTTTCTGCTGAGATCAGCATCACTGACAAACAAAGAGAACAGGAGAATTCCTACCATTGGTGCTTCATGTTTCCACTGTCTTCTTAAATGTGTGGATTCAGAATATATAATGTTTATTGTTTCCCAAGCAGGGGCACCAAAAGGGGAGGGGGTAAAGGTGGCTGATTCTAGGGACCCAGACTGGGGGGGCCAACGGTGATGAAATGATACATCATTCCAGTTGGTCATTAACCATTAGTATTTTATTTCACTGGTGCCAACCTCCCACCAGAGACAAGCTGGGGTTCAGTGTCTTGCCCGAGGACACTTTGACACATGGGTGGGCAAGGCGGGAATCGAACCAGAAACCTTCTGATCAGAGGTCGACCGCCCTGCCACTACACCACGGCCGGCCAAATCCTTTTGAGTCCGACTATACTCCATACTAAACGTCTGGACTGGACCTGTGACAGACGGGGTGAGAGGTGGGGGCTGCCTGAAAAAGGAGGGAAAAGGAAGGAAGGGATGGAAGTGAACACCCAGTGTTTGGGTAAAAAAGGGGGGTTTGTGGTAATAAATGACGGAATATGAACTTTGTCCCTGGAAGCTAGCTCCCCTTTTCCGTTCAAAGGTTTATTAAGCTGTTCTCACTCAACAATAGTTCAGATTATTTCTGTGGAAAACAGTCCATACATCAGCAGATTATTTAAATGATGATAAACCAACGATGGCCTTTTTGTAGTTTAATGTTTGGTGTTCATTTTCACTCATTTATCATTTCCGCTTTGCTCTGCAGACATGAAGCGACATAGTTTCTGTTGCTCACTTCTTCTCATGCTGTTCATGTCAGCTGCAGCTTATTTAGTCCCAAAGATGAGGGTGAGAAATACCATCACTATGCATAAACGTAAATGAAGAGCATAGAAAACGCTGCTGCCGTGTCAGAGACGGTTAAAAAGTCCGTCTGTCTTTTCTCTTTTCAGGAGGAATTCCTGAAATCTGGAAAATCTGGGATTAGCTTCAGCCGTGGTCACATGACCCCTTTCTTTGTGTTTGTGGGACTTTTGTTATAATACTCTATTACACATTAACTTAGGGATGGATTACGGTTTTAATCATTAACAAATGTTTAAACTATTTGAATCATCTATAAATACTGATGGAATTGAACATCGACTTTGTTTTCTGACGGCTTTTCTCTGGAAGCGGTGGGCATCCCAGCAGCCGTCCTTCACGATCCGCACGTCTCTTCCTCACGTCAGTCTGCCGGTTCTGGATGGCGGGTTTGGGTCTGCAGAACACGGATGCTTTTTCTTCCTGTAGCTGGAACGTCTGCCGATCTCTTTTTCACGTTGGCGGTTTTCTAAGCACACGGCTGCTGCATACGTGACCGGTGTGAAGCGTCTGTTCCTGGCGTTTGTCAAAGTGACCCTGAACAGAAGCTGCTGGAACGATGACCCCGTCCTCACTTTCTGCTTGTATCCAGATTCAGAGCTGCTTCCGTTGAGAGCGCCTGCAGACCCTCACATCTGAACTGAGTGTGTCGTGACTGTCTAGTTCCAGAAATGATGTGAGGATTTCTGCAGGCGTCTCTCCTGGTTCCATTCAGACGGTAACTGCCCTCCATTCTTGTCACCAGAGCGCCTCCAGGCAGGGCAGCCGGCTGCACATGAACGTCTGTGAGACTCGGGGTCATCCCACTCGGGCCCTTACCGGCAAAACCAGCGGAGCGGAGCCCAAAAGAGGGTTCAGGCCCCCGCAGCACTTCCCTACCTTAGCACAGGTGGTGAGCCGTAAGGTCCAGGCCGCCGTACCGGACCAGACCATGGTAAGACCCCCCCTCACTCCGGACCGGTGTAAAGGAACATCAGCCAGACCTTTTTTCCCAGCAGCCCCTTTGGAGGTAGCTGCTTTAGATTCAGAGCTGCTGTCCTCTTCACCGATGACACGACGTCCATCTGTGGATCTCTGTGAATGAGCTTTCAGGAAGTTCTTCAAACGTTTCTGCTACCGTTGCTGAGGGGGGGGTCAACACAGACACAGACTCTCCCTCCAGAGATTTTCCATGGGGTTAAGATCTGGATCTGGTTGTTGTGCTGAAAGATCCAGCCACGGTTCATCTTTAATGCTGATGGAAGGCCTTCACTCACAATCTGACCTTACATGACCTTAAATATTCTGCCCTCCAATCATCTTCTAACCTGTTTTTAAAGTGTTCCCCATTAGATCTTTTAATGATGTGACAGTTTTTAGATTCAAATCTAAAAATCTGTGTTGCCTCAGAACATAGTTTCTGCAAGTGGTAGGAGTTCATTAGAGAGTGTTGGTCAGTAAGCCTGCCCTCATTTCCCATCATTTCTTTGTTTACGCTCTGTCCCACTAGCTAACACCCCCATCCTATCATTAGCGTAGCAACAGAAGCAGCAGCAGCATCAGATCCATCCATCCGTCCAGTTCTGATTCAGCTCAGACCAGAAAACAGAGACCTTCATGGATCTGTTGGTCTTAGGTGGAGGATCGAAAGGGCAGGCTTGAAGACTGTAGCCCGCCCACTGTAGTCTCCATGTGAGAAAAATACTTTACAAGAGCATTTATGTACACACATTCCCATGTAACCTGGTCTGTCCATCTTTGGGGAAGCCCTGTCCTCACCTGTGGTTCCACGTACAGATACTGCTGGACCAGGTTGTGGAGGTTCAGGTAAACTCCGGTCTGTTTTGCCCAGAGTTTCGGTGGATCCTGTCCTCCGGACATGCAGAGCTCAGCCAGGCGTGGACCCCCACTGTGGCATCTGTTGCTTCTATGTTGCTGGTAGCATGAAAAGCAAATGCTGGGGATCTGGCTGTCTAAAAAGTCCCGTCACGTTGTCCTGGTCGTATTTGTCCCTCTGAGGCTCCGCCTGGCGTCCTGACGGTTCATATTCTGGCTCCCAGCACAGTCAGCGGCGTCTCGCTCCTTTGTCGGGGGTCCCAATTCAATCATTGTGAAAAGATACCGGCTGGTGCCGTGCCGCAAATGTTCTCCAACTGGAATCTAGTTTGAAATAAGTGCTGCACGTTTAGTGGCTGTAGGATTGCTGGGATTTGTAGTTTGAAAGTAAAAAACGTTGAAAATAGACCTGAGGTCAGGAGGCCTCGTCTCTGTGGTCACGTGACGTTGACATGCCTGAAACAGGACTTCTGGCTCCCCGCCGGAGGCATAGGGGTCCAGCACAACACCCCCACGTTTAGGCGTTCCTATGATGAGTTACCGGCCCCCACATCGCTTTACGTGGGACAACTTCCACAGAAGTAGCTGACTAAACACTCTGAAGCAGCAGATGAAGCCATGAATGAGACCAGAACCTAATCTCACTGTGGGTTCCTGGATCTCTGTATTTTAATGGATCTTTTCTTTACTTTTTTTAAGGTCATAATGAAAAGAAATTAAAGGAACAAAAAGAAGAAAATCCGCGGCATAGTTCACTTCATACATGGAAAAAGATTGAAATGAATGTTGTTTCTCTTTTCATCTTCATAACAAATTTCCTGAATTTTCTGTTGATTTAGAATCAAAAGAGTGTTAAACTCTTTAGACTCTGTAGACATGTACTATATCAGCCAAAGTATTGGCTCCCCACCCAGATGATCAGAATCAGGTGTCCTGATCACCTGTGTCTCTAATCCAACACCGTTTTCACAACATTTGTGACAGAATGGCCGTTCTCAGGTGATCCGTGAATTCCAGCGTGGAACTGTCAGAGGGGGCATACTGTGCATGGAGTAGTTTTCCTCTCTCCTAAATCTTCCTCAGTCAGCTCTGTCAGAACAATGGAAGAGTTTGGGAACAACAGCAGCTCAGCCTCCAAGTGGTCGACCACTAACCTGATGGGGAGGGGTCAGAGGGTGCTGAAGGTCAAAGGGTCACCCACTTTCTGCAGTCAGTTGCTGCCCAGAGCTCAGAGCATCATGTGACCTTCAGATTAGTTCAGATCCCAGAGCTTCATGGAACAGGTTTTCCATGACGAAGCAGCTGCATCATCCACACATCACCAAGTGACACACAAAGCGTGGATGCAGCGGTGGAAAACGCCGCCACTGGGCGCCAAGGCATTGAGAGCATACTTCTCTGGAGAGATGGATCACACTTTTCCATCTGGAAATCTGATGGACCAGTCTGGGTTGGAGGTTGCCAGGACAACGGTACATTTGGGGCGCCATTGTGTAACGTTTGGTGGAGGAGGTATTATGGTGTGGGCTTGACCCCTTAGTTCCCCCTCAGGATTCCTAGAAACAGTCCTGAACCTTGAGGACAGCCTTTCTAGAAGAGTTGGAGCTGGAATCCCTGCTAAAGGTGGAGCCACATCAGACTGAACTCTGTGGGTTAGGAAGGGGACGACACTTCAATGAGCCAATACTTTTGGTATCCTGAACGTTCGGCCTTACAAAGAACAACCTTCATGGAGTTTTTTTTAATTGCTTCATGTTGAAATTAAAACATCCGACAATCCCGATGTTCTGCTACAGGAGCTAGACTTTTCTTCTGTCTCTCTTTAGTTTAAGGATCAAGTTGTTAGTGAGCAGTGGAGATCTGCGGGAGTTTCAGGGCAATGCTGCATTCACAAGCCCTGGGAGGAGGAGGGAGGAGGGCGGGAGAAAGCGGGGAGAGAAGGGGGGTAGAGGGCAAACCTAAGGGCCGGGGAGACCCAGCAGGTTCTGGGGTTTCCTCCTTCACTCTGGGGGCTGATTTCACCACCCCTCCCTGTTCCTCCTGCAGGGGGCAGACCAGTGGGGGAGGCTTCCAGTGCAGGTATGGTTACATTTAAAGTGCATGAGATGCTTTGTTGGATGCTGTTAGTGGGGAGCTTCTGAAGCAGAGGTCAGGAACATGTTCCAGAGTCATGATCATGGCGTGCAAAGAAGCCACAACAAGGAATCGGTTGACAGTGACCCCCTGAGTCTGGATCAATGGACAGACATTATGGAGGAAAACTGTTCAAAAAAGGACATTTCATCTGCAGCTAAAGCTGAAAAATGGAGGAAATGGAAGCAGTGTCTAACAAACGTGGTGTGCGTTTCTGTTTTGTCAGCGTGTGCACGTCCTGCACGCTGTGTGAGCCGTGCAGCTTCGCTCACGATCCCAATCTAACCTAGTGCGGCGAGACTTGCCGCTGCTCCATTCCAGAAAGGGTCCCCAGCGCGGACCTGGCGGTTCAGTACCAGAGCCGCTCACAGTTCTCCTGTTCTGACACACCTGTCCTGCCCTGGAGGGCTGCTGTACACCGCTTTTAAAAGCTGAACATATGACAGCGTCTGGGGACGTCTTCGTAACATGTTCACACCGAGGTTTGCCTCAGCACTTTTATAAGAAGTCCTAAAAAGGATCTTTGGTTATAAGATGCTGTTCTCCAGGATTTCTGGGTTTAAAGTTTCTATATCCTGTTTTCTTAACAATTTCAGAGTAAATTACATAAATATATATGATCATATATGACTTTCAGCAGACTAAAGAACCATATTTTATGAAATATGATGACTTATTTTCAGCTCATTTTTCTACCCAGAAGTAAGACGACTCGAATTCTGAGGCTCCGCCTTTCACTCCTTGTGGGTGCCGCCCATTTATGACATCATCGTCAACCTAGAGTAGGCCTTAGCAGTGCGTCTCGGTTTTGTCCACAAAAACAAACATCTGAACTTTTCCAAAGGTGGACTTTCATATTGTTCATAGAAAATGAAACCGTCTAGCCGATCACCGCTATCTCCATGGAGAAAGTGGGCGTGTCTGTTAGCCTAGGGGCAGAGATGGCAGCAGACTCTTCCTGGAAGGGGCTGGTCCTCACTTTGTGATGTCACAATGTGAAATCCTCGTTTTCTGTGGTTAGGGAGGGCTGGTGCTCAGGGAACCAGTTATTAGAAGAATAATCAGAAATGGATCAAAATCCAGCTTTGGGTTGTTTTTAGTGAGGAATGAACTTTAGAAAACACTTAAAAATGATGTAACATGATATAGGCCCTTTAAATTCTATTTGTGTTTTGTGCTTAGTGTTTGAACAAAGAAATGACAAAAACAAATGTAAAATCTTTTGTATTTGATTTATTTTTTGGTAAATAAGGTAAAGAGTGGAAATACCCTGCAACAAACCTAGGTTGTAATTCCATATCCCCCTGACCCCTGACCCCTGACCCCTGACCCCCCGCCCCCCGACCCTCACAGTGGGGACTGTGAAGTTGGATGGATGAAGGGAGAGAGGGAGGCAGGGATTCAAACGGAAAAGAGCTGTGAAATATTTTAAAAAGTTCAGTGATTTTGCTTTAATCTAATTAAGAGATGGGAAGTGTGTTGCAGATAAGACTGTAGAGTTTCTGTCTTCTTTGTCCAGCAGAGTTCCACAAAGATGTCAAACCTTTCGTTTTCTCTTTTTCCTGCTGTGCCGTGTTTCTGCTGTGGTTCAGGTTCTACAGACGAGGAGATCGTAGTTTCGGAAGGCGGGCTTAGCGGTTGAAGGCCGGCTTGCTGAAGGCAGAGAGGTCAAGGAGATCCGAGCAGCTGAGGATGGAGAGGCGCGGCATCCAGTGGAACTCCACCCAGAGAGATGGAAGCTCCTCCCCTGTTCTCCTGAAGCCTCAGGCCACTCCAGCACAACGGCCCAAAGTACCGTGATAACAGCAGAACACCGCACAAATATTCATCCAAGCATTTACACAGAGATGAGCCTCATTTGGAACTAAATTCTTTTGTGCCAGGCGCCCCACATGCCCTTGTCCCATGGTGGTTCCCGCCATGACCGCGGCTTTTCTGGACGAGAACCTTCCGGATGGAACTCGACTGCGTCCTGCACCAAGTTTATCAAGTACTGGAAGATGAGGAACACAGGAACCGTGGGCTGGAACAGTGACACGAAGGTGCGTCCACAGAGGGGCGCCGCAGCTCACGGCCGCTCCTGTGCACCAGACTGATGGTTGATGATGCTGATGATGTCATCAGTCAGCCGTGTTAATGTGACTCGGCTCACAAGTGGGTCCAACATGACAGGTCCACGTACATGTTTAGCATTTTACATGTATGAAACGTCCGTCTTTCATGACCCACGCGTGATATAAATGTTTTTTGCGTTAGTCGCCGTGCACGGATGTCTGTTGGGGGTTTCAGCGACTGAATTCGGTTTGGAGCTGTTTAAAATTTTTGGTCAGATGAGAAATACGCAATTAGGGATCGTCTTATGTCGTTTACACGCAATTACTGCGTAAAACTTACACGATTGTGAGTGATTCTTACAAAATGCTTTCCTGTCGTTTAACAGACTTTTCACCATGAACCACTGATGTGTAACTTTTATATCACGTAGACGGGCCCATTTCACGTTAAAATGACGTATAGGATGCACTAATAAATAACAGCACAATAGTCACACGGTTCATGTTCTACCTTGGTTTACGTGTTCTTTGCGTGGTTTATTCGTACTTCTTCTGTAGTTCTAACGTGGTTCATTCGTGAAAATTTCACATAAAGACCACAACTTTTCTCATCTTTTCCACGTAGATTCATGTATGACCAGTTTTCATCTGAGCAAAATGTACGTAGTGACTGTGGGACCCGGTCTGCCAATCCAGTTGACAGGACTGTGTGTGTTTGTTGTGGTGAAATGTGGGACTGGCCAGTATATGTTACCGGTAATCGGGTCTTTATGATAGATCCCCGTTCCTCAGCCTTTGAGGGCCTCAGCAGGTCATTGAACCATCACCCTTCTCTGTTATACGCTGTTTAAAAATGAGAACATTGAATTTGGTTCTACTGAGTGACCCAGTTCACACTGTGTTCCTGTGTGGACTGGAGACGATTGGTTCTGAGACTTGTGGTCTTCCTCCTGCTGCAGTTGAAGTTCATGTGGGGAAACCTTGCGGTGGGATCTGGTGACCGATGGAGAGAAGTGCCTGTTCCCCACCTGCAGCCCGGACAGGTAAATACTCTCCTCCACTCGTGTCCCGGCTGTTCCCTGTTCTTCTCTTTACTCCTGCAGGAGGCATTGGTCTTTTCTACAGGTCCAACTGAAAGGGGGGGCATGGTTCCCGTGTTTAATGATCAGATATGTGTCTTCATGGATGTTATTTCAGCTTTACAGCTCTGGCTTTCATGGCTTCAGAGGGTCAAACGGTTGCTCCTCTATGAGCCTAACTGTCATGATCCACCTGTACCATGACTGTGATCCATGGCTGGGCAGCAGAACTGATGACATGAAATAAAAAGGGCCAATTCTCGCCAATGTGGTCACTTTCCATTTTCCAAATGTATCACATTTAAATGTTCAATTCTTTTATATTGTGTGTCTGAGATGCTGTTTTGGTTGAAGGTAGCTCTTAAATCCAGGTCCTGCAGTGTCTGGCTGTGTTTGAGTTCAGGAGTCCTTCCTCACCTCCTCTGTTTTAAACCATGAAACCGTCCAGAGATCTGGGGGGGACCGTGCACTGAAATGCCTCCCTGTGTGTCTGGATCTACATCTTTGCATTAACTCTTCTGAATCTGAGTTTCACTGCAGTGATGAGAACCACAGACGGACTTAGGGTCTGATTTGACCCACATGTTTTCAGACTAAACCAGAACTTCAGTTCATAATGAATAAAGAAATTCATTGATCTGAAAACAAAATTCAATGAATCAATAAAACCATGAGGATGTTTGGGGACAGTGATGAAAATGACCATTGAAGGTCGGCCGGTGTGTTCACCATGGGGGTCGTGCCCCCCAGGGTTGATGTGTGGCCCTGAATCGGGGGTTCATACATTGATGTAGACGTTGTTCCGGCTGCGGTTAGACTAGCTGTGGGAGTCTCTTGTGTGTTCAGGTGGGCATCATCAGCGTGGCCCTGTGCGCCCCCGCCGTGGGGGGCTCTTATACCTCACACTGGCGTCTGGCTCATGCTGGGGAGCAGTTTGGACCCAGAGTTTGGTGCAGCATTGTGGTGGACCCTCTGGCCCCGGCTCCCGTGTTGGCGGATGGGTTACTCGTTTCCCCGTGTGTCACGCCGCAGGTAAAAAAACGCAGGAAGCACGAAGTTTCATGACGGAAAAGCAAATGTAAGATTGAAATGAGCTGGATGGTGTTGAATTGCAGGGGAGGAATCCTGCAGTGAAGGAGATCAAAGCCTCTGTAGCGTCTGTGGACCAGGATGTGGCGTCCCCAGACCAAGAGGACTTCCACATTCCCTCTGTGGATCTGCTGACAGCCCAGGTGAGTCCACCTGTAGAGTCTGCCTCTTCACATGTAGAATCTGTCTGAGGGAAGTCACTCAACTAGAGGAGTTCAAGTACAGTTTGAAGTAGATGAGGAAAGAAGTGGAGCTTAGGATTTTAGGAGGGGGGACACCTGAAGAGCAAATGCTGCAGCTCACCTGCAGACAGCCTTATCCACCTGTGAGGGCAGGTGTGACCAAACCATCTCCAACTCGTTTGAGACTCCTCATTTTTTATCTACCAGGATCTTCTGTCTTTTGAGCTGCTGGACATCAACATTGTTCAGGAACTGGAGTCTGTCCCAAACAACACTCCTGTTGGTGAGTTCAGTTCCAGCAGAGGAAGCCGTCATTGTTGAGTTCTGAAAGCATAAGTTAGTGTTATTTCACTGGCTGACGGTCTGGTTGAGGTTTGGTGGGTTTGAAAAACCACCAGATCCTGTTTGAAATATGACTTTGACCTTTTCTGGCAGCTAATAGAAGAGAAAATCCACTTCCTTTCTACAGAAAATGTGTTTGCTGTCATACAGATGTGACTCCCTGCATGTCACCTCTTCCCCAAGACGGACACCTGCTGGACAAAAACAGTCCCTGTTTGGATCTGATCCAGGAGGAGACGGAGGGCAGCGGCGCCATCACAGGTAGATGCTTCTGCAGAAACAGGAAGTACCTGTTGGTTCCAAGACGCCAAAATAGAGAAATAAACAGCTGTTAGTCAGTCCCATTCTGGGAACTTGAGTGGGGGGGTCACTTATGTGGACATGTACCCAAAACATCGTATCCCCACTTCAGTACAAAGCATCATTTTATCATCCCTACTATCATGGTGTGTGTGTGTGTGTGTGTGTGTGTCTGTGTGTGTCTCAGTGTGTGTGTGTGTGTGTGTCTCAGAATGTGTGTGTGTGTGTGTGTGTCTGTGTGTGTGTCTCAGAGTGTGTGTCTGTGTGTGTGTGTGTGTCTCAGAATGTGTGTCTGTGTGTGTGTGTGTGTGTGTGTGTGTCTCAGTGTGTGTGTCTGTGTGTGTGTGTGTGTGTCTCATAATGTGTGTGTGTGTGTGTGTGTCTCAGTACGTGTGTCTGTGTGTGTGTGTGTGTGTGTGTGTGAGTGTGTGTGTGTGTGTGTGTGTCTCAGAATGTGTGTGTGTGTGTGTGTCTCAGAATGTGTGTGTGTGTGTGCGTGTCTGTGTGTGTGTCTCAGAGTGTGTGTCTGTGTGTGTGTGTCTCAGAATGTGTGTCTGTGTGTGTGTGTGTGTGTGTCTCAGTGTGTGTGTCTGTGTGTGTGTGTGTGTGTGTGTGTCTCAGTATGTGTGTCTTTGTGTGTGTGTGTGTCTCAGTGTGTGTGTCTGTGTGTGTGTGTGTGTGTCTCATAATGTGTGTGTGTGTGTGTGTGTCTCAGTACGTGTGTCTGTGTGTGTGTGTGTGTGTGTGTGTGTGTCTGTGTGTGTGTGTGTGTGTCTCAGAATGTGTGTGTGTGTCTCAGTATGTGTGTCTGTGTGTGTGTGTGTGTCTCAGAATGTGTGTGTGTGTGTCTCAGTGTGTGTGTCTGCGTGTGTGTGTGTGTGTCGCAGAATGTGTGCTGCGTGTGTGTGTGTGTGAATATCAGTTTAAGGTCTTGTCCCTTGTGTTGTTAAAACGTAGTGATGTAGTTGATAACATTTGAGTTTGTGTGGACAGGCCCCGCCCTTTGAGATTTGTACTACATTTGAACCTTACCGTAATGATACCCTAATGGCGGCAGTGGCTCAGGCGGTTGAGCGGGTCGTCCAATGATCGATGGTCAGCGGTTCGATCCCCGCTCCCACCAGCCAAAATGTCGTTGTGTCCTTGGGCAAGACACTTCACCCTCCGACACAGTGACGTTGTGACGCAGGATGGACGAGTGACGCAGTAGACACAGTGACGCCAGACATAGTGACGCTGCACGTTGTTGGTTGTGACGAAAGTGACGAGGACGCCAGATGCTGTGGACGCTGTTATGTGGACGCAGATGCAGTGACGCTGTGACGTTGTGACACGTGACAATGACGCTAGGACGTAGTGACGCCAGACGAGTGACGCGGTGAAGTAGTGACGAAAGGACGCCAGGATGTTGTGACGCTGCGCGTGATCGCTGTGATGTAGTGCGATGTAGTGACGCCAGGACAATGTGACAATGTGACGCCAGACGAAAGATCGCCAGGACGCCAGAAGTAGTGACGTAGTGATCGCCAGGACGAGTGATGTTGCTATGCGATGGTGACGCAGATGTTGTGACATTGCGGACGAGTGACGCTGCTATGTGACGCCAGATGTTGTGACATAGTGATCGCTAGAAGTAGTGACGCAGACGTAGTGGACGCTTGTCAATGAGTGACGCGCAGGGATGTTGTGATGTTGTGACGCTAGACATAGTGACGTTATGAAGTAGTGACGCCAGACGTAGTGATGTAGTGACGCGAAAGTCACGCATTGACTTTTGTGATCGCCAGACATAGGACGCCAGAAGTAGTGAAATTGTGACACATAGTGATGTAGTGACGCTGTCACGAGGTGATGTTGTGACGCTGTGGACGTGAGTGATGTTGCTGGCGATGCAAAGTGATCGCTAGATGTTGCGGACGCCAGACGCTAAGGCGCAGTGGACGCCAGGATGTTGTGATCGCCAGACGAGGACGCCAGACATAGTGAAGTTGTGATCGAAGACGAGTGACATAGTGACGCGCAGGACGTAGGATTTGTGAAGTAGTGACGCCAGGACGCAGGTGATGTAGTGACGCTTGTCACGCAGTGACGCCAGCGATCGCCAGGATGTTGTGACGCAGTGATCGCCAGACATAGCGACGCCAGACACAGTGACGCTGTGGCGAGTGGCCAGATCGAGGATGCAGTGACGGTCACGCAGTGACGCCAGGACGCCAGGACGCAGTGATGCTGTGACGCTGTGATGTTGCGGATCGCCAGGACATAGTGATCGCCAGAAGTAGTGACGCCAGACGCCAGGATGTAGTGACGCTGTCACGCAGTGATCTTGTGATCGCAGGACGTCGCGGACGCCAGACGAGTGACCTTTGTGACAGTGACGCTAGAAGTAGTGACGAGGATGTAGTGACGCAGTCACGTAAAGTGACGCCAGGACGAAAGTGATGTTGCTATGTGATGTTGTGATGTAGTGACGCCAGATGTTGTAGACGCTATGATGTACCGACGCTGTGATGTAGTGACATAGTGATGTTGTGACGAGTGATCGCTGTGATGTAGTGACGCGCAGGACGTTGTGATGCTGTGACGTTGTGACAAAGTGATGCTGTGACGCCAGACGCAGGACGCCAGACATAGTGATGTTGTGACGTTGTGACATGCGGACGCTGTTAAGTTGTGGACGTGCGATCGCCAGACGAAGTTACGCCAGGATGTTGTGACACGGCAGTGTGACGTTGTGATGTTGTGACAATGTGACATTGTGACGTTGTGATGCTTTGATGTAGTGACGTTGTGACGTAGTGATGTTGTGGACGACGATAGACGGACTTGTGATAGTGACGCGCAGATGTTTTGACGCGACGTAGTGACGTTGTGACGTAGTGACGTAGTGATTTAGTGACGCCAGATGTCGCGGACGCGTGATGTAGTGACGCTGTGATGTTGATCGCCAGACGTAGCGTACCAGACAATGTGACGTTGTGATGTGGTAGTGCGACGCCAGGTGATGTTGTGACGCGACGAGTGACGCTAAGTTATGTGACGCCCAGGATGTTGTGGACATAGTGACGCGTGAAGTAGTGATCGCCAGGACGCAGGACGTTTGTCACGAAAGACGCTGTGATGTTGTGATGTTAGACGCTTAAGTACACATAGTGATCGCTATGGCAGTGACGCCAGGACGAGTGATGCAGTGCGATCGCTGTCAATGCATTGACGCAGACGCCAGACATAGGACGTTGTGGCAGTGAAATTGTGACATAGTGATGTAGTGACGCGGTCACGCAGTGATGTTGTGACGCCAGATGTTGTGACGAGGATCGCCAGACGAAAGTGATGTTGCTATGCGATGTAGTGACGCTGTAGATGTCAGACGCCAGACGTTGCTATGACGCAGAAGCGTTGTGAATTTGTGACGTATGACTTGTGACATAGTGAAGCTGCACGAGCACGAGTGATCGAGTGCGACATATGATCGCCAGACGAGGACGCCAGAAGTAGTGACGCAGACGTAGTGATGTAGTGACGTTGTCACGCAGTGACGCTAGGACGCTGTGATGTTGTGGACGAGCGATGCCAGGACATAAAGTGACGCTTGTGACATAGTGACGCTTGTGAAGTAGTGAAGTTGTGACTTAGTGATGCAGGACGCTGTCGAGTGATCGCCAGGACGCTAGACGAGTGATGCTGTGGATCGCCAGATGTTGGTGATCGCAGACACAGTGACGCTGTGAAGTAGTGACGCCAGGATCGCTGTGATGTAGTGGACGCTTGTCACGAGGACCGACGTAGTGATGTCGCGGACGCTTGCAGGACGAGTGATCGCCAGGACAGTGACGCAGAAGTAGTGACGAGGATGTAGCAGGACGCGGTCACGCAGTGACGCTGTGACGCAGTGATGTTGCTGGCGGATGTTGTGGATGCAGTGATCGCCAGATGTTGTGGACGCCAGGATGTACCGACGTTTGATGTAGTGACATAGTGATGTTATGACGTATGACGCCAGATGTAGCGGACGCTGTTGGCGTGATCGCCAGATGTTGTGACGCTAGACAAAGTGATGTTGTGGACGCTGCGGACGAGTGATCGCCAGACATAGTGATGGTGACGCTGTGACATAGTGACGCGTTAAGTTGTGACGTGAGTGATCGCCAGGACGTAGTTACGCCGGCGCACACGCACGACGCCAGGATGTAGTGACGCCAGGATGCGGACGCTTTTGACAATGTGACACAGGACGGACGTGAGTGACGAGTGATGTTGTGGACGCACTGACGCTAAGAACGCGACTTTGTGATGTAGTGACGCAGATGTTTTGATGCCAGACGAGTGACTGCGACAATGTGATGCCAGGATGTAGTGACGCGCAGATGTTGTGACGCTGTGACGTAGTGACGCTTGTGATGTTTTGACGCCAGACGCAGTACTTGTGACACCGTGACGCCGTGAGATGTAGTGACGCCAGGATGTTGTGACGCGATGTAGTGACGCAGGATGTTATGACGAGTGACGTTATGGTGACAATGTGACAATGACAACGACAGACAATGCGACGCTGTGATGTAGTGACGCTAGGATGTTTTGACGCTAGACAATGTGACGTTGTGACAATGACGCTAGACTATGTGACGCTGTGATGTTGTGACGCTAGACATAGTGATGTTGTGACGTAGGACGCCAGACATAAGTGATGTTCAGGACGCTGTGACATAGTGACGCCAGACGTTGTTGTTGGTGACGATCAGGTTACGCTGTGTGATAAGCAGACGCTGCTATGTGACGCTGTGATGTAGCACGCGGTGAGGTTGTGACGTTTGACAATGTGACAATGTGACGCGCACGAGGACGAGTGATGCTGTGACGAGTGACGCTGTGATGTTTTGACGCTATGACAATGTGATCGCCAGGAGGAAGTGACGCCAGGATGTTGCGGACGAAAGGACGCTGTGATGTAGTGACGTTGTTAGTTGTAGACATAGTGATCGCCAGGACAATGTGACAATGTGACGCCAGACAATGTGATCGCCAGGATTTGACGCGTGACGGACGCGGTGATGTAGTGACGCAGTGACGTTGTGATGTAGCGACGCCAGATGTTTTGATGTTGTGACGCCAGATGTAGTGACGCAGTGGACGCCGTGACATAGTGACGCTGTGAAGTAGTGAAGCGTGATCGCAGTGACAGAAAGGATCGCTGTCATCAGATATGAGTGATCGCCAGGACGCAGCGATGTTGCGGACGCTGTGATGTTGTGGACGCCAGGACATAGTGACGCTGGTGAAGCAGTGATCGCGCTGAATGCCAGGATGGTAGTGATTTGTCACGCAGTGACTCGACGGAGGATGTCGCGGACGCCGTGACGAGTGGACGCCGGTGACATAGTGACGCCAGGAAGCAGGACGTAGTGGATGCAGTGACGCCGCATCAACAGAGGGATCGCCAGACCAGTGATGTTGCTGCGTGATGCTGGTGACAGCAGGACGCTATTGCCAGACGCGCTGTGATGTACTGACGCCAGGATGGCGTACATAGTGATGTTGTGGACGAGTGACGCCAGACGAAAAGACGCTGCTGGGCGGACGCCAGGATGTTGTGACGCTAGACAAAGTGATGTTGTGACGCTTGACCGAGTGACGCTGTGACACAGTGGATGTTGTGACGCAGACAGTGACGCTGTTGTTGTGATCGCAGTGACGCCAGACGTAGTTACGCAGGATGTTGCGTGACATTGCTATGTGACGTTGGTGATGACGTTGTACGCAGATCGCTTGACAATGTGACACGACGCGACGTAGTGACGAGGATGTTGTGACGCATCGATCGCCAGGACGTGACTTGTGATGCGACGCTGTGATGTTTTGACGTTAGACGAGTGACGCGTAGACAATGTGACGCAGGATGTAGTGACGCAGATGTTGTGGACGCCAGCACAGATGCAGTGCATCGCCAGGATGTTGTGGTGACGTTGTGATGTTGTGACAATGTGACAATGTGACAATATGACGCTAGACAATGTGACGCCAGATGTAGTGACGCTAGATGTTTTGATCGCCAGACAATGACGCAGACAATGTGACGCTGTGATGGTGACGCTATATTGCCAGGATGCAGTGACGGATTTTGTGATGTAGTGACGCCAGGATGTTTGATCGCCAGGACGCTTGTGACGTAGTGACGTAGTGATGTTGTGATGTGATGTTGTGATGTAGTGACGTTGTGATGTTGTGACGTAGTGACGTTGTGATGTAGTGACGTTGTGACGAGTGACGTTGCGGACGAGTGACGTTGCTATGTGACGTTGTGATGTTGTGGACGCGACAAAGTGATGTTGTGATCGCCAGACGCAGTGACGCCAAACATAGTGATGTTGTGATCACAGACAGTGATCGCGTTGCCAGGACGAGGATCGCCAGGACGAGTTCACGCTGTGATGTTGTGACATTGCTATGATCGCCAGGATGTAGTGACGCTGTGATGTTGTGACGTTTTGACAATGTGACAATGTGACGCGGACGTAGTGACGAGTGACGTTGCAGACTTACTGACGCCAGGACGCAGACTTTGTGATGCAGTGACGCGCAGATGTTTTGGACGCTGTGTGACGAGTGACGCCGTGGACAATGTGGACGCTGTGATGTAGTGACGCCAGGATGTTGCGGACGCCAGACGCTGTGATGTAGTGATCGCCAGGATGTTGTGGATCGAGGACGCGGTGTGGACAATGTGACAATGTGACAATATGACGCCAGGACAATGTGACGCTATGATGTAGTGACGCAGATGTTTTGACGTTGTGACAATGTGACGCTAGACAATGTGACGCCAGATGTAGTGACGCAGATGTTGTGATGGTAGTGGACGCAGACGCAGATGTAGTGATCGCCAGATGTTTTGATCGCCAGACGCTGTGATGGTGCGTGACGCGGTGACGAGTGACGCTGCCATGTGGACGCCAGGATGTTGTGACGCCAGACATAGTGACATGTGAAGTAGTGATGTTGTGACGCCAGGACGCCAGGATGTAGTGACATAGTGATGTTGTGATCGTAGTGACGTTGCTATGTGGACGCTGTGATGTTGTGAAGTTGTGACATAGCGATGTAGCGTGACGTTGTGATGTAGTGACGCTGTGATGTTTTGACGCCAGGACGCCAGACGTAGTGACATTGCGATGCAGTGATCGCCAGGATGTTTTGACGCTAGACGCCAGGATGAGTGACGCCAGGATGTTGTGATCGCCAGGACGAGTGATGTTGTGATCGCCAGGATGTAGTGACGCAGATGTTATGAATGCCAGGATGTTGTGACGAGTGACGCCAGGACGAAAGCTATGTAGTGATGTTGTGATGTAGTTATGTTGTGATGTTTTGACGATGTGACGTAGTGATTTTGTGATGTAGTGATGTTGTGACGTTGTGATGTTGTGATGTAGTGATGTTGTGATCGCTAGACGAGGTGATGTAGTCACATTACTATGGTTGTTACAATATTCTGCAGGTAGAAAGTTTGTAAACCTTTATTTGATCATCAACACACTTTAGATGTTAGCATGTTTGCCAGAGTCGAGGATAACTGGTAAAGCGTTTCTTCCTGGTTTCTTCCAGAGGTTTCCGCCAACCAGCTCTGGAGCAGAAGTGGGAGGAGTTCCAGCTCAGGAAGAAAGCCAGGAAAATGGCGGTGGAATGGAGTCTGTTTATGAGACTGTGAACCAGTCGGGGTCCCATGAGAGTGGTCTCTTGACCACAACCTGCTGCGAGTGGCTTACCAGGTCACAGTGAAAGGTCAGTCAATAGCACTTCATATTCTGTGGGGGGGCTCTTTGTCTGACTGCTCACCGTTAAAAGCTCAGAGTTATTCCTCGCTATGGCGATAATGATAAATTAGCAGTTTCTTAGCTTTGAAACCGTTTGTGAGCATTTGATTTGTTGTTTCCACAGAAGCATCTCAGGACAAAAAAGGGAGGGAAAACAAGGAAAGAACCAGAAGCCGCTCGTCTTCAACCTCCTCAGAGGATTACATCATCATCCTCCCTGACTGCTTTGACACCACTCGGCCGCTCGGGGAGTCCATGTACAGGTACGCCCAGTGGGAGTGGCCTGTTTGCCATGCTCCTCCCTTTCTTTGAGGTCTTTTGAGGACATGAAACCTTCATCATCTGTTGAGGATGATCCACTTCCTACTGATGGCTTGTTATTCGTACAGGCAAACTTCCATCAATTATCTGAACACCTGCTGGGGGGCTACTGTCCTCATTTAAAGAATAAATCTTTGCAGACCGTACCAGCATTTCTTAAAGGGCTAATATCATACAATATCAGTGTATTATAAAGTTCATTTCTCAGAAAAACAACCCCTAAGACGTGTTTTGATCCAAGCATGCATTTCTGAATATTCTTCTAAAACTAAATAGATTGTTTATTAGCATATTTATGACTTTTTCTTTGTTATAAACACATTTAACCAAAAACGTGGATTTATTGTCCCACTTTTTTAAATGAAAATATCTACAAAAAAGAGAAAAGTCAAATGGACTCTTTGACTATACAAACTGCTAACATAGCAGCTGTCTTTGTGAAATCCTTCTGCATGTTTTCTGTCCTTTTGCAGCTCAGCTGTGTCTCAGACTGTTGACGTCCTTCTGAAGTCCACATCCGGGTCTGAATTTCATTCTTTGGACTGCAGCACCAAGGACAAGGACCTGCTCAAAACCTGTAAAGACCTGTCACTCAGAGCCAAAGTTTCTCAAAGACATGCTGTGCATGTCTCAACATTGACCACAAGCCGCTGACGCCTGGAAGTCATGATGTCGTTTGTTTCCAGGTCACACAAAAGGTCGTTTAATTTAACCATACAGCAAACCAATGTAAATGATTATTTCATTTTTGCTGTGTATTAGTCAGAGTTAAACCATGCAGTAAGTTCAGTGGGCAGGTTTTTTCTTTGTTAGACTTGGTTTAGACAGTTTTTTAAGTGATGTTTAGTTTTTTACTCTGCCTTTAAATCTGTAAATGAAGGGTTCTTGCTTTAACTTGTGCAGTTTGCAGAGCAGCACTGAAGCAGATGCAGATGAAGCCAGTGGAGGAGAGGGACAGCAGAGCTCAGAGGGGTCTCCATCACAGGATGGTAAGCTCCTTTTCCTGCAGCGCTGCTCTCTCAGCTCATCTTGAACTGGAAGCGTGATCACATGATCATAGTGTGCAGCCAGCAGCCCTGAACGCACAGGAAGACGGATGAGGCTGAAGCTGCTGGGAGCACTGAGGACAACAGTCCAGGTGAATCCAGGTGAAGGACACGCAAGGACATCCAGGGAAAAGCCACAAACACAAAGTCCAGTCCTCACTGTTGTTTTGGTTTTGTATGGATGACTTTCAGACGGGAATATTTAAACACAAGGGTACCAACAATTTCATTAAGGTCTATCTAATAATATATTTTATGTATTTATTTCTATTTTTAATTTCTTTTTCTGCTACAAATGTGTCTGTTTCTTAGGTTTCCAGGCCTCTGCATGGTAAAAGGAGCTCTGAGGTAAAACTGCAGGTCGTGTCAGCATGTGGTCTCTGTTGGTGTCTGCTGCTGAAGCCAGAGTTCCAGTTCTGACCCCAGTTTGTCTCTCATGCAGCCGGGACAAAATTCCTCCAGCGAGGACACTGATGAGCTGAGGTTTGGGGAGCGGGCGCTGAACCAGCAGCTTCTGAAGGGGTCAGTGACCTGCTCAGCTGGCAGCACTGACAAATCAACTCAACAGACATGTTTCTTTCCAAGACGTTTCCCTTGTTATGAACTTTCCGTGTTTGAATCCAGTCCAGTTCTTCTCTCACTGAGGACGATCCCTCTCTTTAAGGGACATGAATAAAAAAGCTCTGCTTTCTGGTAAAGGCACGGTTTGCCTCTGTCTTGATACTTTACGCCGGGGTCGGGAACCTATGGCTCGCGAGCTATATAAGGCTCTTTTGATGGTCACATGTGGCTCACAGACAAATCTTTAATTTTCCTTCTTTTTTTATTAGACCAGTCCTTCTCGGGTGCGATGCGATGCCAGGGGGGGGGGCGCGCAGTGGTAGCGGTGCTTGGAGAAAAGAAATCTGCACCACTATCAATTAACTGTCATCTATTATTTCACAGAGTTTATAACATCCTAAAACCTGCGAACCGCCGTCCTTGAAACTGCGCGTTCCCGTCTCTGAGGAAGAGCGTGCAGTTGCAGCGGCATGTGTGAGGAAGAAAGGGGGGGTTTGTGGGTACGGGCAGCCAGGTGAATCACGCTGGGATTGTCAAAACTTAAAACACGCTGCTGTCACATACTGCAGCGTGTGAGTGTGTGTTTGGCTCCGCGTCTGCATGTGAGCAGTCTGTCTCACATCTACAGAACATTCATACTAACCTAAGATCACTTTAAAGTCTCAACGCAGGAAACTCAACCAGACTAGACCATCAGCAAAACCATGCAGCACCAGAAGTCATAATAATGGTAAGAAATACTCACAATTGATTAGCAACAGTGTAACAATGTTTTTCAAAAGAATCCACAGATTTATTGTACTTTAAAAGTGTTGAAATTACATCAAATGCACACATTCATTTGTATATTTAGTTTCAAACATATTGTTGCGGACTGACTTGGACTGGGTGGCTGTCGTTGGGTCACGTTCTAAATTCTGGAGTTCATTGAATGCATCAAGCAGAGATGCTGATTGGCTCTCGGTTCTGTCACTCACTCTGTCGTTGTGTTGTTTGGACCAATTGGGTTCAGCCATGGGCCGAATAAGGGAAATAGGAGGGCTGATGCGGCAGAATAAGAAGTTGGGAGAAGCGCTCTCGTCTCAGCGGGAGAGATTCAGGAGTTGCTGAATTAATGGTACGGCGTTGGTCACGGTCTGCAGTAACCAGAATAAAGAACCCTAAAAGAGGTTAAGTCTCCGTGCCTCAGTGTGGGAACGGGACACTACATTATTGGATGGCTCTTTCAAAATTACATTTAAAAATATGTGGCGTTTATGGCTCTCTCGGCCAAAAAGGTTCCCGACCCCTGCTCTACGCCTTAGAGTTACTCCAATGATGAATGGAAGTTCTGTCACTCAGTCTGCATTAGCGGAGGTTCTCACTGTTCTATTCTGCTCACACACACCCATGCAGAGGGAAGTTTGTTTCCACCGGTGATTGCTGCAGTTTTGGCTGTGGTTCAGTGGTCCACCGTGAAACTGAGGCAGCAGGGAGTGAGGACAGGCACAGAATTCAAACCCACTTTGTTTCCCTGATCTATGATGGTTTGGGTTTTTGTTGGTTTTACTTTGACTGATAAGCACTTTTTGAAGTGTTACTAAAAAAATCATCTTTGAAATATTTTAATGATTGAAGATGTACCTGCAGTTTTAATTGAAATCCTACACAGCTGACGTCCTTTTCTTCATAATCTAAAGCTTTTTTGATCAAGTTGATGCTGAAAAAGAAATCCTTTTCTAATGTCTATAAATGGATTTGCTTGGCAAACGTAGCAGATGTTCACACTGCAATATTCTCCTGAAAATGCTGTTAAGGTTTATCACTGCAAGACTAAAGAAGTCGATAAAAGAATAGGAAAAGCTCTGCGGCTGACCGTGGAGATGCTGAACAAAGCCCAGGGTTAGCCATCATAACCATCATTCTGACAGTTCCCCTCCCAGACCTTCAATGCAGGCCTCCACATTTGCTCTACCAGGTCTGAAACATCCATAGCCAAGATCCTCTTCACACCAAAGTGTCCAGAACAGGCCCTGAGCTGTGGCCAGGACTGTCATAGTTGTGTCAATGAGCACAAGGGTGCTCGTAGACACAACTATGACACAACTCTGATATAACCCTAATATGAAGCCAGCATCACTTGGCTTTATATTAGGGGGGCTGTTCCTCTCAGGAACTCCAAAGCTGCAAGAAAAGTGTCCTCAAATCCACTAGGAAAAAAACACTTTCCTGGCTCCAAGATGAGTTGCTTCAAGTGGCCCCATGCCTTCTACCCAGCTCTTATTTTTGGGCAACACTACAGGAAAATATAGTCCAACCTCTTCAGATGGTTGTTTTTGGATACCAAGATTTTAATTGAGATAAGTCCAACTATATGTACCTTGTGTACAAGCTAAGGCTCCTTCCCTACCAGAAAACTGACAATCCGTGTCCCTAAAGCACGAAATGCCAAGACCATGACCTTTGACCACTCCCTGAATCCTATGGCACACTGAGTGAAGATCCTTCTACCTCAGCAACAAGCCCCTCCCCCTTACTTGGCCTTTGCTTTAGCTCTGGCGAGATGTTAGATCTTCTACCTATAGTGTTCTTTAAATCACACTGTATCATGCTTGTCGTCTAGGACAGCAAAGTTGTCCCAGACAACCTAGCTCCTGGGGTCATTTGGGCACACAAACTGCTCTACCTTGATGACTTTGAATTCTGTGCAAAAGGTCCGACATTGGTTCCGTCCTTTCCATTGTTGGACCAGCTCTTTACCCTCACCAGGAATCTGGAGGGGATCATGGAATCTTGTTCATGTGGTCTACACGTGGACTTGAAGAAGGCTTTTGAGTGGGTTCCACACTGGATCTTAATGGCTCTTGGAGTGTGAGATAAACGACCCAGGCAGACTGGCTTCTGGGGTGAGTTGGACTCCACCAGAGTTGACCCATGTCATGGAAACTGTTTTCCTACTTTTATGGGTCTGCTGTTTACACGACTGACATGGTAATGCTTCCTAGAATGCCTAATCTCATCTAAATATATGACGTGTGGAATGGCAATCAATCTAACACTTTGGTTAGTACCAGACAGCTATACACTGAAAGAACGGAGGCTTAAGAAAATAAAAAGACCCTTGTTTCATTCTTAGTTTGAGAAACATTTCTTAGTGAGTAGAATTGCTTTCTTTAATTAATCCTCCTGGTAGGACCATTAGTCTAACCCCATTGGTAGATTTTACATCTGTCAATGGGGCTACTAAGGGGCCTGTATTTGAAGTGTCGTGATTTGGCTTTGAAATGGTTTGTAGAACATGGTTTTACATGTTTGCGGTTAATCTAGTAGAACAGAGCTGTAAAAAAGCAAAGCTTTACGTACAACTTGGATTGTGACCCTTGTGATATCAGCCATGAATTGAAGGCGTGCTGATTGAGTCTTGCTCTTTGGAAATTTGGATTCAATACGTTTTCTTTTTTGAATGTATGCTTGTGCATTGTAAAAAGGGTGTGGTTCCACCAAAACAGCTTAAAGCAACAGGGCTGCTGGGAAAGGCAAACCTGCACCGATTGGTACTTGTGATGTCCACGTGGAGTTTCCAAGGCTTTATAGATCAAAAATGGGCGTGGCTATCTGTAAGTGTTCAGAAGCACTCTGTGCTTTTCTAAGTTAGCCTATTTTCTAACAGTTCACTTACGATTTATTCAGTCAGCCTCTTTCATTACTGAAATTACAAGAGTTCAAAAGTGTTGCATGGCCGCTGGGTATGTCTGAATTCAAGTATCCATGGTTATCTTAACATGTTTTTGCAATTATGTTTGTTATAAGAAAATGTGATTAAAAATGTCTCCTTGGAAATCCCAACAACAACCCAAAAGGTTTATCGCTTTGAAGGATCAGTATGCCAACTCACACTAAAGAAAGTTGTACATTTTGTATTTGTAGGCTTGTGTGGTGCTTAATCCTGCTTCTTCACTGTTTTTGTATTTCTCTCGTAAGAAGTATTGTTAGATACATTTCTGTACACGTCACTACTATGAAAGAGCAGAATGAAAGAAAATGTGAATAAAGTGGTGTTTGTGTTAGTCGGATGCTTTTCCTTCAGCTGCCCTCCACAGTAAACCGTCCTCTGCAGAGTTTCTACGTTTGTTGTCTGTGACTCGTTCAAATTTGGGTCTAAAGTTGCTGCAACTATTGTTCATCCGTGATTTTCAAAATTTGCACAACTACCTTTTTGTTACATTCCTCAAGTTTGTGTTAAAAAGTCAGAAAGAGCTATTTTCATGACACACATTACTTCCTTGTCATCTGTTTTGAACACGCTAAATGCTTGTTCAAGCTTTTTACAGGTTTTATTCACTAACGGTTCTCTGCTTCGTCAGGGAAACACGCCACACCTCAGCCGCTGCTGGAAGAGGATAATTCCACAGTCCGCTCCCTTTATAACCCTTTCACTATGAAAAGTCTCACCATCGCTTTTGCCGGGTCATTATTACCCGATATAATATACCCCACAAAAAGTACTTGTCATAAAAAAAGATCAAAACACGACAACGTGTAATAAATTAGAGTGGTTTTCATTTATTTTCTACTGTGGTATGTGTAACAAAATGAAAAAGAAAACTATAGGAAGTTCCTAAAAACATGCTTTTGAGAAGAAAACCTTATAAAGTGATTCTACTTAGTCAGTGGTCCACCCATTCCTGGGACATGGGAGACGTCCCTGGTAAGGCCACATCATGCTTGGGTGAAAATGACCCGGTGATAGAGCTGTAGGGTTAACATCCATCCATCTCTACACATAACCACTTCTCCAGGAATATGAACCTCGACTTTGATTGTTGATGTCTTTCTTTAGTGTCCAGTCGGTCTTTCATACTTCTAGTTGGCTTTTCTCTGTTCATTTCTCTGCATGTCTCCCTGTTGTAGTAACATTTTTTACTTATTTGACTTATAAAGTTCATAATTACCCAGATTTTAGCACACTAAGGCCAAATCTGAATGATCTCCCTACATTTAGTCCTCCAAACAGAGAGTTATGGAAAAAGTCTCTTCCAATTCGGACAGTACTCCACCTCCATGACGTCGTCAATAGTCGCGGACCTGCTAGCGCTCCGAAACACATAACCTCGGTTTTATACCTTTATAAAGGGAATTGCTAGTACTTACATCTAAGTTTAAACCTCTGTGCTTCAGAGCACACCCACGTGAAGAAATGGGCTTCTCCTCGGCGGCACAGCGTCACGGCGAGGGCTCGCCATCCCTCCGCCGCGAGGGTTAGCCCTTCAAAAATCATTCAGACAACCCCGTCCCTCCATCGGTTTTCCCCTTCAGCGTAGTTTGCCACACAGCTGTCTCAGAGTTGTCTGCATCTTTTCTCCATCACAGATGTAAAGCCTCCGTCACGGTCACCTGTCCAGGTGCTCCTGGTTTTTGGGTTGTAGGGCCTACAGAGGGTTGTAGAGCGGAGGGGGCTGCACCTTACGAGGACCACTGGTGTGTCTGGCAGTTGTCCTGAGGCTCGGATGGCCTCCTCACGATGATGGAAAGTACAATGTGAACGTGCTGCAGGTTTATTGGGAAGTATTTGTAAGGACAGTGTAAGCTGCACACACTTGTGACATACGGGGCGGCGCCCTTCACCTCAGTCTTTACCAAGATGCCAGTACAGGCTCCTTACTGACTGAGCAAATGCGTAGGATTTCCTCACAAACTCCACTCTTTGTGTTTCCTCATTTCTATCAGTCCGTTCAGGTTTGAGCATTCTCTCACCTGCAGACAGCCTGTCTTTACCCAAAAGGTGACCTTAAATCCCTCACCGGCTGATCCTGCGTTTGCCTGCTGTTCCAAAGGTAGACACTCCGTCCATTCAGAAATGCAACAAACAACTGGAGAACTTTTTTTTTGCAGTAAGACAGGTACATTTATTAGACACATGATATTGTCACAAGAGCATCTTGCACAGTGGAGATGTATATTTAGAGATCCCACGCAGAATCCATGAGCAGATCTTTGTGGCTGTCCAGCCGTCTCTCACCACTGCTGGATGTACTCCAGTGACTGAAAACATTAACATTATGTCGACATATTTAACCTTCATAACCCTGAATATCACTGTTTCTGAAGACGGAATAACAAAAACCTTATAGCAGATAAAAAGATTATTGTTGGCTGTCAATGTGGAAACTTCAGCTGAGATGTTAGATTTATTAGGGAGTGATGATTATTTTTAACAATGATTTGATTCACATCATAACTTCTGCTCGTGATCTGATTCATAGTCTATATCAGTTCATTGGATCCAGATCCTCTATCCTAAAGTAGATCCAGATCCTCTGACCTAAAGTGGATCCAGATCCTTTGACCTAAAGTGGATCCAGATCCTCTTTCCTAAAGTGGATCCAGATCCTCTGTCCTAAAGTGGATCCAGATCCTCTGACCTAAAGTGGATCCAGATCCTCTGACCTAAAGTGGATCCAGATCCTCTTCATCCAAACTTCCAGACAGAAATTCCTGCTCCTGAACAGTTTTCCAGATTCTTGGATTTCTTCCAGATCATCAAGTTAATGAAATCTGTGTCCAAACCAACCAGTAAACTAGAATGAATGTCAAATCCATTCACATGTTAGTTTCCTAAAGTTCACCACTGTTGTTTTTCCACATCCAGAGAATCCAAAGGGAACATTCTAGAACATTCTAGACCCTGGATGGTCACATGACTTTATTCACAGTCTGTCCACACAGTGGACTGGAATGAAGGACGGATCCGTGTTCATGACATCACGTGTTGTCTGCTGTGATTGGTCGGTTTTACATTAGAGTCAAATAAACCCACAGTACATAAATCCAAGTTCAATTTTCATGGATTTGGTTGATTTTGAAGCGATTTTTAATGGTTTAGGTTGATTGATTAACAACTTGCCTCAGACGGATGGATCTGGTTAGATCGCAGAAATAGAAATGGATTCATTGATTAATCATTACACCCTAACCACATAAATCAGTGAGCCCCTAAAGATTCCTGCCATAGCTTTCTGCTGCCTTGACAGATGTTCTCTTTACATTTTGGACATTTAAATGCTCTACAAGGTTTACCAACGGATGTTTTCTTTTTTTAGGAATACCGTGTTCCCACATTTACTCGCATTTCATTATTCACGGATTCACGTATTTGCAGGTTTTTTTTCAGTCGTGTGACTCCTCCAGTTCCTCCTCCAATGGTCATGCAAGAACATTGGAGGAGGAGGAGAGATGAAGAGCACGCTGGCCCATCAGCTTCCTCGCTGGCTGCTACAGAATATTTCACAATCGCTGTGGTCGAAGTTTGGGTCCCTGCCCGGAGAAATGACATCAGCTGACTCGGCCTTTCAGGATCCCGTCACGTGACTTTTCTAACACAGCAGACATATCACGTTCAAACGACGTTATTGATGCGCGAATCATGTGGTTCATTCATGATACACCTGTGATGGTTCACGTAAAGAACCATAACTTTTCTCCCTTTTTCCACATATATTCAGTTATATTCAATATTCCATCTGTGCAATTTGCATCAAATGTACGTAGCGGCTGTGAGAAACATCCTTATAACTCCTACATAACTCCACTAATGTCATGTCTGTCTGTGTTGTACTATAGTGTACTATAGTGTACTAATGTAATGTTTCATTTAATCCAGTACTGTGATTGTACTCATAAAGATATGTTCTACATAATATGTTTGAGGAATGAGGAACATAAATGCCAATCAACCAGAAGTGAGAGTTCTTCTTCTGCTGACGCTCACCGTGAATCTGTTGGAGAGCTTTGCCTGCTGACCGCTGGCCGTCTTCACCGTGACGTGACCGCGGTCCACAGGTCCTTCAGCTGAAAAAGCAAATAGAAAAACCCGTTTTTTTGTGTTGTGACGTGTGTTGTTTTACACACACTGTTGTTGTGGGTTTGCATCCTCAAAGCAAATGTTGTATCTGCGGTTTTCTCTGCATCCAACCAGCTTCCTCTCCTCTTTCCCATCACTTCATTCTGACTCTTCCTCTTCAAAGAGGAACCAGAACTCTTCTGCCTCCTCTCCTGAACTCTTCCAGATCCACAGGAATGATGTCAGGACCAACTGTCTCTCCACTCTTCATCCTCTTCTTCCTCACTGATCTTTGCTTCTTCCTGCTCCACATCCTCCTCTGATCTCCAGCATGTTCTTCCTTCATCCGTTCTTCGTTTTCCCTCCATCTTTCATCACAGTCATGGAGCCTCTCAGCCTTTCCCACTCATTTGATCTCAGTGGCGTTTTGGGAATTCTCCGTTTACTGTTGCTGACATCTGAGACACACAATGACCAACAGACTGCAGGGTGGCTCTTAAAACCATGTGACAACCTAAGCCAATCAGATTGTGGCAGCTTTTTAAACTAGACTACATGTTTGAAACACCTGAGAAAAAAGAGAATCTTATTTAATATTTGATGCCATAAACATGGCAAACCAAGAAAAACCACCATAAAGGCTGGGACGGTCTAAATGACATCCCTGCGGTTTGTGTCTGAATCTTTTATGCGTTTGCAGAAGCTGCTTTCAGTGTCCCTCTATTGTGAATGGATCCGTCTGTTCTTTGTCCGTTATCACGTTACTCTGAGCCAGTCTGTTTTTTTAAACCGCTAACCCAGAGCTGACGCTCGCTGAAAACATGAGCATACGTACATGAGGTGAAAGAGTGTTTTTGGTTACAACCGTAGGACGAACCTTCAAGCAGTTCCACTAGACTTGATTGTTCTTATTTGAGACGTGTGTCCAATCAGACGTAAAGTTAGTCTGCTGTCCTTTCAGCTCGAGTTTCTGCTTTTCAGGTCGTGTACCTGGATCCTTTGGCGTCGTGTTGAAGTCGGCCGCCGTCTTGGTGGTTTCAGGATTTTTCTCCTGCAGCTGTAAAAATAAGACGAGATCAAATCAGGGAAAAGCCAGAAACTCTTGATGCCCTCAAGTCTTCAGGCTGAAGTAATAATACCTCTGATGAAAAAATAAAGACCATCATAACTCTTGACTGATACATGAAAACCATAAAACTTTTGCATTTAATATTGCTAGTTGAAAAAAGGTTGTAAACAGACTAACAGTAGTCCAAACTAGAATCACCCTGAGATGCGTTTCTTCCAGGCAGGGCCTCAGTGTGAGCGTGGCATGGGGGCGCCGGGCTACAGGGGGCGCCAAACCCAAGCTATTTGGTGATGTCACAGCTGTTTGTGCACTCATAAATGATAGGATCAGTTAGAGAAGAACATCCTAACGGCCCCGCCGCTCCTCCTTCACTCAGTCTTGTTGCAGAGAGATCGCTCTCTTCTGGAAGAGGATGACCTCTGACCCTAAACTTAGGAGGGAGGAAGAACAAACTCCTGAAGTACACCACGGTACAGGCTGTTGGAGGAAATGTTTTATAAAGCATCTGAATCGTTTCTGACGGTTTTGATGAGGAAGGATGGGTGGAGGGCTTTTCAGCTGTGGGGGGTTCGATCTCTGGTCTTTGGTCCCTAAACCCGGAGAATACGAAGGGAATCCCATATTTATCTGACACGTCAACCAGGCAAGAGTCTCAGCTCCAGTGTGCTTAGAAAAGCTTGTCAGCGTACATGAAGAAGGAAAAGCCTCGTCTTCATCAATCATTGACAGAGAAGGACTGCCGTGTTTACCAGCCGTCGGTCTCTGGCCATCCGCCGCTCTAAAGCGTTCTGACACCGGCGAGCTTCCCAGTGAGCCGCTGACATCCTCTGGAAGACAGGAAAGCATCAACGGTCGCCATAGAGACGACAGAGACTCTTCAAGTCGTTTCATATTTCTAAAAACAAAATTGTGAATCTACTATTAAATGAACATTTAAACTAAGTCAAAATTCGTTTTTTAACAACATTGCCACCGATCGGCTGAGCTCCATGTTCAGTTCTGTGTAACTTTACACATTAAAGTGCTTCCTGTGGGGTTTTGAAAGCAGCTTTTGTTTTCTGCAGCTTCTTTGTGTCCAATTCCTGGAAAATGATTTTTGTTCTTTGGAAGTTGGAGCCTTCATCAGCAGAAACAGAACACCTCATCGGCCAGCAGGATCCCAAACAGAATATTCCAATAGAGGCTTAAAGCATTGAACACTCACAGAGGATGATTACTCACATGACGAGCTCCTAGCAGGGCCGACAGCAGCACTCATCTGAATGAAGGCCTGTGGCGTCAACCTCAGATCTCTGACTGTGTTACCACAGGTTTCCAGTAACACAATGCTCTGCTGGGCTGCTCTGTTGGAGAGCAGTAAGCAGAGAAGAGCAGTTTGCTTCTAGTTGTTCACACAGACTCTAGAGTGACCAAATCTACAGCCTCTTCATTCTCAGTGAGGTGCAGAAACTGGAAGAAGAGCCTAAACGGCCGGCCTGTTGTCATGTTGGACCAGCTGAACCTCAGTGGGGACCATGTCATGCTGACTAAATCCATCAATGCAGCCATTTCTATCACAGGAATCCATGTCCCATAATGCCTTTGGGCCTCTCCAACGCTGTAAACAGCTCACCATCTGGGAGTTATGAGTTTTTTCTCGTAAATGTACATATTTGCTTTTATTTTCATTTTGGTGGGGGTCCCAAAACTCTGCTGTAGGTCAGCACGACGTGAACAGATCACCTGCTTTGTTTTTCAGCACAGGTGATCCTGTGGTGAGATCATTTCCTCCCTTCACACCTCTCAGCTTTCACTCACACCTTCCTCCTCTCCTTTCAGCAACAGTCGTCCATTTTGCACGGGCCATTGTTGTGGCCAGTCTGAGGCACACCTGTGAGGTGGGAGGGATTATGTCAGCAGAGAAGTGCTCACTGTTACAGATTTAGTCTCATTTATTAACAATGTTGGAGAAAAAGGTTTTGTGTGTGTGCGCAAACATTGGGGGGGGGGACAAAATAGTTTTGTTGTTTAAATGTTTTTATTCAGTGTATTGTGATGATTCACAAGTGCACACACACACTTGTCCTGAATAGATAATAAAGCAACGTTAGTCAAAATTTCCTTAAACAGACTGTAAATTTGCTCATTTTTGGTGTCAAATCTCACTTTTTACCACAGGAGCCAAAAGGAAACTGCCCCCCTCTGCAACCTGCCCCCGGTGGACGTTGCTGGAACTAGTCGTGGGTTCTGTTTTTCTCTTAGGGCCATGTTTATCATGTTTGTCACGTATTTTGAAGTCACCAGCGCGCTGGCAGGAGTCCTTTTATTTACAGTCTTTCTTCCGTTTGCGCCAGCATGTTATCCCACTCCGGAACAACAGGGGGCGCGCTTTACTGCTCGAACCGGAAGCAGAGCGTAGAGGAAGCGGAAACAGCCGGAAGTGGAGGACGCTGGAAACAGCGTATTTACTCTTATTTGTTTTCCTGGACAGCAGTTACATTTCTTTGAGTGCATCAACAGTAGCCGTCAGAATGCCGTTGCCCGTGCAAGTCTTCAACTTCCAGGTAGGTCAAGACTCGAACCGATTTTTATTGTCGACCCGCAAACAGTGCGGGAAACCCGGTGAACGTGAGAACCAGCATGAAAACAGCTTCAGTTCGCGCTTCTCACAAATGGTTTTGTCTCGTTTTTGTTCGTGGTCCACCTTCACGCATCTCATCTGCACAGCGCGAACGCAACAGCTTAGATAGTGTCCGCATTTAAGTCGTTCCTGCTCCAGAGGCCGGTCCGGTCCGGGTCCGGGTCGGCCCGGCCCGGTATCTATTTTTACGTCCACTTTACTACGTTTGAATCCTAATCTGGCTTTGCCTCCATGAGTTACATGCCGGAGGGCCCGGGACTTAGCCTTCATCATGCCAACGCAAACCCGATCCGTTCTGGGCCGTGCCGGTCTGAAGCTCGACTGTTTATCTGCACATTCAGTGTGAAGACCTGTTTGGGGAGTTTTGTTCCCTTATAAATTGTCAAATTGATGTCCGTGTTATTTGAATCATCAAATGAAATATTTGACAGAAAAGTGAGATAATAAAATAGTCTTTGTGGGGATTTTAACATTTTTCTGATGGATCAGGAGCTGAAAAATGCTGCTTGACCAAAGTTGTATTTGTGACATAGAAGCAGGTCACAGTCTCCAAGCTCCGCCCCTTTCTGATCATCCACAAATGGATCTGTGTGGATCCCACCTGTGTGGATCTCACCCGTGTGGATCTCACCCGTGTGGATCCCACCCGTGTGGATCTCACCCCTATGTCTGTTTCTCCTCAGGGATCTGTGGAACCCATGCAGATTGATGCAGATCCTCAAGAAGACCAGCAAAATGCTCAAGATATCAACTACATAGTGGAGAACCCGACTCTGGTACTGGTACTGTTCTGACCCGGTGCTGCTGTTCTGTAGCAGCAGCTCTGGTGGAAATGTTCTGTCCAAAAACAGAACTGATGAGACGCCATGATTGTTGGAATCGTTTGCTTTAACGACTGAGAAACCTACAAAACAGACAAATCAAAGTTTTACGCTTCATTTATTTGGAATCATATTAGTAACTATGATTAGAATCACATCATGGAATCATATTAGTGGGTTTCATTGGACAATAACCGTGTCTGATGTTTAGGAGGCTGCTGACTGCTGTGAAGCCACAACTTCTACCTAATCAGACTGTCAGATGGAGCTTTTATTTTTTAAGGGGGGTTGTTTCAGCCTACATGCTGAGGCTGCTGGAGACTTGAACGCTGCCTTTGCTGCAGGGACCAGGCGTGAGGAGCGTCCGTGTTCTACCCCTCATGCGTGTTCAGACTCTAACAGACATGCGTCTCCCTGCAGGATCTGGAGCAGCATGCCACCAGCTACAGTGGATTAATGCGAATCGAGAGGCTGCAGTTCATCGCTGAGCACTGTCCCCAGCTCAGAGTGGAGGCCCTGAAGATGGCGCTCACCTTCGTGCAGAGGACCTTTAACGTTGATGCTTACGAGGAGATCCATCGCAAACTGACGGAGGCCACACGGTACCTGAGAACATTCCAGATGCAGCAGCTTTCAGCTGTCCTCCTGCTTCAGCTCTGCACTCCCCCCTGATCTTGTGTTGTGTCCGTCATCAGGGATCTGCAGGACGTTCCCGACACGGTGCCGGATGGCGGAGCGGCTCCTCCTCCGCTGGACTCTGCCTGGGCAGAATCTACCAGGAAAAAGGCTCTGCTGAAGCTGGAAAAGCTGGACACGGACCTGAAGAACTACAAAGGCAACTCCATTAAAGAAAGCATCAGGTGTGTCAGCCACACCTGCTGTCCACGCACACAGGACACACACCGGCCTTCAGAAACCGGGTCAGGAAGTGGCTCTTGACCCGCTTCCTGACTGCTGTCAGCGTCAGTGGAGGCGGTCAGGAGTGGCTTGATGGTGGTTTCAGAAATGCTGGCAGACGCCACGGAGGAGCTGGCGTGACGATAGTCACATGTTTCTATTCTTAGGGGCTGGTGGGCTTTAAATGTCCTTTTTCTACTTGCACTCCATGGATGTGGAGGCGTGTCTGACAGCTGCTGCGTACATCTGATGCATGTTCCACGTCTGTCGTGACCCATGCGTGATAAACGCTGGTCATGAGTGTTTCTTTGGTGCGTCGATGAGCTCAGACGTCCGTCGGGGTTTCAGCTGACGCTTCTTCACGTGAATTCAGTTTGGAGCTGTTCAGAATCTTTGGTCAGTTGAGGATTTCAGTTTACGCATATTTTATGGAGTTTATACGCCATTATTACGTCGCGATTTTTGTGAGATGTGTCTCTCCACGACCGCTCAGCGTTTGTCTAACAGACTTTTAAATCACGTATTTGTCGCACATATCATGCCGCATGGAAGGCGGGTCGCAGGAGGCGGCCGGGTTCAGGTAGCGCAGATGCGGCGCTGGGCCCTTTTCTGTGGACCCCCCCCCACTGTTTAATTAAAACAAAGCTGACCACGGTCAGGGACACAGCCAGCTCCCGCTATAATTAAAACATGCTTTGTGATGATGTTTGTCTCCGTTTCCTTCCCACAGATGATTAAGCGCGCTCGATTGTCTCTAGGCCCCGCCCCCTCCACGCATTTTAGCCACCTACAGTGACTTTCCCTGTTCTTCTCACACGCATTGGCCGCCTCTCAGACGGGCATCACTCAACGAGCTCAATGTGCTCGCGTCTCATGAGTGTGGGTGTTTGCAGATGCGCCTCATTGATTATCTCATTGATCATTGACGTGCCCCTTCCACGTTTAATGTATAAACAATACGGGGGGGGCAAATTTACTGGGAGCACATGTGCGACTGGATGTAAATTTTAGTCGCACTCTCAAATTTTGGTCGTAAAATGACCATTTGGTGGCAGTCTGGAGCCCTGACATCTACATCTGTGAAAGTTTACAGAAAGACCACAACTTTTCTCACTTTGTCCTCGTGTTTTCACAGAAGACCAATTTTCATCCGTGCAATATGATTATACTTGGCGGCTGTGACGCGGCCCTAAGCATGCTGGGTAGATCTTATGCTACACACGCATGACGTGGTTTAAGGACCTGCGTACATGAACACGAGAAAAGCGCTTCTACCACATGTGCTCTCACAGGTTTGCAGTTATTAAATTCTCCTCCATGATCAGGATTTACACGGTTGGCACTGCCGTGAGCGCCATCCGTACATCCTTACCAAACCCCAGTGCCTGATTGGTCAGGTTGTGTTCAATGGCCGTACGGTCATTCAAACGTGCACGGATGAACAGTTTTGAATCACGCATTCACCTGCGTTTACGTAGACTTTTCTTTGGAAGTGGTCACTTGAACGGCGGGTTACTCTGACGTCGCTTCACTCTGCATCTTTTCTCACTCCAGGAGGGGCCACGATGATTTGGGGGATCATTATCTGGACTGCGGGGACCTCAGCAATGCTCTGAAATGCTACTCCCGGGCCAGAGATTATTGCACCAGTGCTAAGCACGTCATCAACATGTGCCTAAACGTCATAAAGGTACCGGCGGACCAAAGCACTCCACTTCTCAAGGCAGTTTGTGGGATGCCTTGGCTAATCTTGGGGCTTTGCTTCAGCCCATAATCTGTTGGTAATCAGTTTGGAAAAGCTACGGTGGCCCTGAAGTTCAAAAACATCAGAGACCACAAGGACAGCTGTGCTTCCCATAAAAACTCATTTTGGCTCTTTTGTCTTGTGCCTCACAGGTGAGTGTTTACCTTCAGAACTGGTCACACGTGCTGAGCTACGTGAACAAGGCGGAGTCCACCCCAGAGATCGCAGAGGTACATCCAGACACTGTCGCCACACGCTGGTTGTTCTGCTTTTCTCTGACACGCTGCTGCTTCCTTTACTGCAGCAACGAGGAGAACGAGACGGTCAGAACCAAGCCGTCCTCACCAAGTTAAAGTGTGCAGCAGGTATGGCGCTCTGACACTCGCACGCCATGTGGCGCTTTAAAAATTCTGACCAAGTGAGTTCAAAGATCTGAACTTTGACGAGGAATCTGTGCGGCGACAACCAATCAAGCTCTCAGCTTTGGCCCATTGGATGCTGATGACGCCATCAGTGGGCGGAGCCTAAAACCAACACAGTTCTCAGGAACTTTTTTTCTTATTTGTATTGAGATCTAATTTAGATTTGACTAATGCGGGACAGGAAGTCATCAAACGGGCTCACAGGGAGGTGGAAGTCGTGTTGAAAGCGTCCGTCATTCAGACGCCGTGGTGTTGGCTCCTCCCACACGCTTATTTAACACGGTTTTGGGCCGGCGTGGAGCAGCGGTTTCGCCGTGCGCCCAAACGGAGGCAGAGGCTCTGAATTATCGCATGAATGGCGTTCATCGTGTTATTTCTTAGCTTTGATCCATCTCTGCACAGAGAGGAAGCAGACAGTCGAGACCCCCCCCCCACATTTGACCTCACATGGAACCAAAATGATTCCATCCGTTCTGAACCTTGTCTTCCACAAAACGATGAAGAGGGATTCAGTGATGGAGCTCTGAAACGCACAGGAAGGACGACCACCAACATGGATCCATGGCTCCGCCTCCATCCCCGTCATGTGACGGAGGGCTTCTTTCTAACACGCATCCCTTGTTTCAGGGCTGGCTGAGTTGGCCTCGCGGAAATACAAGCCGGCGGCCAAATGCTTCCTCCAGGCGTCCTTCGACCACTGCGACTGTCCAGAGGTCAGTCTGACACGCCAGCCCAAGCGGGGCTCCGCCCCTGGCGCGCAGTTATCCATCCCCACTGATCAGATGGTTCAGAAGCCGCTTTTAGAAGTAAAACAAGATGTTAGCATGAAGTGTTGGCTGTCATGGAAACGCCAGAGTTTTAAAACACTGGACGGTTCCAACGTCCAAACAGAGAAATGAATGAATCCGTTGACGTCTTCACGGCTGCATCCTTTTCCAACATTCCTCCATATGTTGATGCTCTGAAGGCTGAACCGCATCCACCTCTCTCTACTAGAGTAGAGTTCTTCTAGTTTTACATGCTTTTCATTTGTTGGGGGGTTTTAGAACCAGACGCCTTCAGCTGCTGGACAGAGTTAGATGAATGAACTATATATGAATGAAAGCGCATATTAATGAGCATGAATAAATACGGTAAACATGCCGGATGATGGCTGCAGGCTCACTTCCATCAACCTTTGGCAGGTTGATGGAAGTGTTGACGGCGTTTATCAGAAATGAATCAGAGTTTTAGACAGAAGTATAAAACCCAGAGAAAAGACCATCAAATTTGAACAGATAAGTCATCTTTAAAGTCTGCGCCTGTTTGTTTTCTGCACATTTGAGACTGCAGAGATGTTGCTCTCAGTTCAAGTTACGGCTGGATTTCATGAACCCTGCGTTGACCCTGTTGACCTCCATGCTGGAGCAGTCGGGTCACATTCAGCCGTGAGGCCTCCATCCTTTTTTAACGGGGTGCATTGAAGTTTGTGTTTCTGCAGCTGCTGTCGCCCAGCAACGTTGCGGTGTACGGCGGCCTGTGCGCCTTGGCCACCTTCGACCGACAGGAGCTGCAGAGGAACGTCATCTCCAGCAGGTAACCAACCGCCTGCTTCAGAAGCCCGGAGGACAGTATTTGGGTGTAATCCATCTTTTCTTCAGCTCATTTAAGTTATTCCTGGAGTTGGAACCTCAGATTCGGGACATCATTTTCAAGTTCTATGAATCCAAATATGCTTCCTGTCTGAAGTTGCTGGATGAGATGAAGGTTGGTCTTTTCACACATCCTGCCCCCCCTCACCGCGCTCTGATTGATCACACCCACTGATTCACGGGTAACAGCGGGGGCTGCTGCAGCAGGCCAGACTTCATCTGTTAGTAGAAGACGCCTTAAAGTCGAGTCGTGACATCTGACTGGGAATCGTCTTTCTAATGGTTAAAGGCCTGTTTCCTGCTTTTCCTCTCAGAGTAAACTATATTAGATATGGTAATGAGTTAGTATAGTAGTGCACTATATGTGATCATATGATCAGCACACTAAACAACCATATTTTATGAAATATGACTTATTTTCAGCTCATTTTCCTACCCAGAAGTGAGACGACTCAATCTCTGAGGCTCCGCCTTTCTCTCCTTGTGGGTGCCGCCCATTTCATGACATCATCCTAGAGTCGGCCTCAGCAGCGTCTGAGTTTCTCCCACAAAAACAAACATCTGAACTTTTGCAGAAATGGATATTCATATTGTTCATATAAAAGGAAAACGTTTAGCCGCTAGCTCCACAGAGAAAGTGGGCGTGTCTGTTAGCCTAGGGGCGGGGCTGGCAGCACAGACTCTTCCTGGAAGGGGCGGTTCCTCACTTTTAGATGTCACAATAAGAGGACCTACTCGTTTGGGTGGATTGGGGGGGGGCTGGTGCTCATAGAGCAGCTTTTTAGAGGAATAATCAGAAATGGATCAAAATCCAGCTTTGGGTTGTTTTAGTGAGGAATGAACTTTAGAAAACACTTTGAGGCTCTAAAAGTGGATCAGTCCTGATAGAGGCCCTTCAGTGGTTCCTCAGTCGGCCGTTTCCTCGCCGTCTTCTCTAATTCCTGCGCTGTTTTCGGGTTTCTGCCCTAAATTGAGTAGCGTGTCCGAGTTCTGACCTATTCTGTCTCAAGAGGACGTCAGGCGTCAGTGAGTCGTCACTGTCAGAAGAAGAATCCATCCCATTTCAAATGAAGTCGTTGGACAGTTCTAAACATAAGAATACTTGCTGTTTTTGCCAGGATAACCTGCTGTTGGACATGTACCTGGCCCCCCACATCAAGATCCTCTACAGTCAGATCAGGAACAGAGCTCTGATTCAGGTGAGGCCCCCCCTTCCCCCCAGCTGCTGCAGCTTTGATGCTTGGTCCCGTCCCGACAGAGAGGAACAGCGTCTGCTGTGTTTGTGTCCAGTACTTCAGCCCGTACGTGTCTGCAGACATGACCAAGATGGCGCAGGCCTTCAACACCACCGTGGCGGCTCTGGAGGACGAGCTCACCCAGCTCATCCTGGAGGGGCTGGTCAACGCTCGCATCGACTCTCACAGCAAGGTGACGCTGATCCCAGCTCGCTCGCTCGCGCAGCGTTTGGCGGAACACTCCCAGGTGCTCACTGTGCCGTGCCGACAGATCCTGTATGCCAGAGACGTGGACCAGCGGAGCACCACCTTTGAGAAGTCCCTCCACATGGGCAAAGAGTTTCAGAGACGGGCCAAGGCCATGATTCTGCGTGCCGCGGTGCTGAGGAACCAGATCCATGTCAAGGTAGACTCCATGGAACCCCCACCCTACCCCTCACTCACGCTGGCGGGGGAACGGCGCTTTGCAGAACGAGACGCTCCACATCTGTAGATTAATACATGAAGCAGTGCTGGGCAACTATTATTGTTTTATTTGGGATTAACGCACAATCGATTTATATTAAACAACTGACTGCAACATTTATGAATGTGTTCAAAACTATGTGATGGTAACATTTTTCATTTAAAATGCAAAGCACAGAGCTTCAGACCCAAACCCCCATCAGAGCATAACATGCATCATGTGACTAACATGTAGTCCTGATGTTCATGCATGTAATAAACGCAGGGCTGGGATCAGAAAACAGCAGAAAGGGTTCAGAGATGAATGTTCCTGCTGGAGAAGCAGATTCAAGCACATCACTGCAGGATTTCCCATCAGCCTTTCAGTCACTCCATGTTCCTCTATCATCAGCATGTCAATGATATAAAATATATGTTTGATGCGTTTGGGATGAGATGTAAACGGTGTTGGCTACAGTGGGGCATAAAAAGTATTCAGTCAGCCACCAGCTGTTCAAAAGATGACGGAGGTCATCAGAGGTGAACCTCAACTGTCAGACCAAAGAGGAAAAATATCCTCTCTGTTTTTAATAGAACTCATCTGTAAATGATGGTGGAAATAAATATTGGAGACATTTTGCTTTTGTTGATGAGCATAAAACGTGAGTTGAATGTTTCTGTTGCCTCTTCTCTCTCAGTCCCCCCCCCGGGAGGGAAGCCAGGGGGAGTTGACTCCAGCCAACAGCCAAACCAGGATGAGCACCAACATGTGAGGAAGGATCCCTGCGGTCACCACAAAGATGTCTGGCTGTTTGTTGGTTAGATCGTCATGTGACGCGGTGCGGAGATCAGACCCTTCACAATAAAAGCTGAGCATGAGCTGCAGATGTGTTGCTGCTGTTCCAACTCTTGTCCACTGAGGTTTTAAAATAAAACTACAACTGCTGCACATCAACTGCTGTTTAATTTGAATATTCAAGACATTTACAGAAGTAAATGCATCCACTCTTATGTTGTAAACTTTTATTTTGAATGAATATCATGTTGGAGGCCCCCACAGTTTACGACAGCACAGTCATGGCCAAAGGTTTAGAGAATGACACAAATATTAGTCAGATGTTTCTGCGATGAACTGACAGAACTTCACGTGTGTCAAAGGCTTTTATCCTCAGTCAAATGACATTTATGCAGAGTCGGTGTTTGCAGAGCTGGCCCTTCTTTTTCAGGACCTCTGCAGTCCAACTGTCAATCAACTTCTTTCAAATCTTGTTTGTTCAGCCGCCTCTTGCGGATTGACCACAAGTTCTCATTGGGATTCAGATCTGGGGAGTTTCCAGGCCATGGACCCAAAATGTGAACGTTTTGGTCCCTGACTTCAGCCTTAAGGCCCGGTGCTCCACGGTTCTGGAAGATGCATTGTTGGTCACCAAACTGCTGGATTGTTGGAGGAAGGTGGTGTTGGAGGGTGTTTGGTACCATTCTGGATTCATGGCTGCGTTTTGGGGGAAAGATGTAAGAGGGCCCCCTCCCTTGGATGAGAAGCAACCCCACCCATGAATGGTCTCAGGATGCTTGACTGTTGCGAGACACAGGACTGGTGGCGGCGCTCACCTTTTCAGCTCCGGACAAGCCTTTTTCCAGATGCCCCAAACAATCAGAAAGAGGCATCATGGGAGAATCTGACTCTGGCCCAGTCCTCATCAGTCCATCCGCTGTACTTACTGCAGAAGATCAATCTGGTCCTGAAGTGGCTTCTTTGCTGCCCTTCTTGACACCAGGCCATCTTCCAAAAGCCTCACTGTGATGCAGACGCGTCACCGCTGCCTTTCCTGAGCAGCTCTGCTCTGGTGGACCTCTGATCCAGAATCCTCTTTAGGGGACCATCCTGCAGCTTGCAGGACTTTCTTGGACGCCCTGAAGCATCTTAACAAGAATTGAACTTCTCTCCTTAAGCTTCTTGATGATCCGATCAATTTCTGATTAAGGTGCAACCTTAGTTGCTACAATATCATCACCTGTGAAGCCATTTTTATGCAACGCAATGTAGGCTGCACGTCTTTCTTTGCAGGTCACCATGGTTACCAATGGAAGAACAATGATTTCAAGTATCTCCCTCCTTTCAACATGTCAAGTCTGCCATGTAACCCCATCAGCCCGACATGAGGATCTCCAGCCTGGTGCTCATCAACGTCCTCACCTGAGTTAACAAGACGATGACTGAAATGACCAGCAGCTCCTGTAACCCTTGTTCTATCCTAGGTACGTTAACGTTGGGAGGTGGGTCATCTAGACCCACTAGACAGAGCTCTGAACCTTTTTTCTTCAATGATTTGTGATCTTCACTGGTGTCCATGGATTACATGAAATCTTTCCACCTCTATCCACCTTTGTCATGGTAGGGGGAACACGTCAATGGAAGGGGGGGGGGTCATAGGATAGCATAGGGGTTAATTCCAGCATTAAAACGCAGTGGAAGGTTCTCTGAATTAAGTTAATTTTCATGGCAAAGAAGGATTATGTAATTAATCTGAAAACTTCATAACATTCTGGAGTTTATGCAGATGCTGTCATAAAAAACTTGAGTAACTTTTCCAATTTCCTTGAGGGGGGGTCTCAGCTTGGGGCCCTCCATGTTAGGACATGCTGTGTTTTTCATGAGCTGAATATTTAGACACATCTGCAGTCTAGAGTTGTGTAACAGGATGGGTGGAGATGACGTTCACTTATCACATCACTTTAAGGATTGGAATTTAGAAAATAAACTCCACATTCTAGGAGATAAAGCAGGACTCCTCTCAGTGTGCAATCAGTCACGTTAGTTTATTCAGGGGTCGCTGCATGATGCATCTTACTCTGCAGCAGGAGCCGCTCCGGCTCACAGTGAGACCTATCCAAGAGTCTGGAAGAGCCTGAAGGCCGAAGGCGGCGAACGTTTCAGTGAATCCCCGGTGAAACTTCTTCCTCTGCCTTCAGGCCGTTTGAACAAGTGTTGCAGGACAAACCAAGCGTTTCCAAAGAACCAGCAACCCAAACGACAGAGACTGCAAGTTAGATGAGAGTTTACAGGGGTGTCAAACATACAGGTGAGGTGGTTAAGTCCGGCCCACAAATGAAAAGTAAAAATCATAATGATGTTTAAAAAAGAAAGCAAGTTTCTAGTCCGTTCCTGTGGTGAGTTATGATTTTTTAAAGAAATAACCGAAATGCGCAATTCTGCCACTAGGGGGAGAAAAGGAAAGGCAAAACAGGTGAAACAGCATAACTGTGCCAAACAGCTCTGCGTCTGGGTAGGATGCACCTTGGTTCCCTATGAGCTTTACCGCTGTTGTCTTGCTATAAGGATGATCATTAGTGACACCATAATGACCAAAATGTTGTCAAACGTGAAGTGGAGTGAAAAGCTTTCCAGGAAAAATGGACAGAGTTTTTTTTCTTTCACGAAGCTGAACCCTAACCCCCCAGGCTTGGTATGTCATCAACAGGTTGCAGTGTTCAAAGAATATAACATTCAGCACCACTAAGAGACTCACCATAAAGAAAAGTTTCTGGAATGCTTCAGTGTCAGATGTAAAATATTCAGTCTGTATAAAATTAAATAGACCAACTTTTCTTTAATTGAAATTAATTTTATGTGAGATCCATTGGCCCCAAGTGATTAGGCTACTATGTTGGTTGAGGCATTTTTTCAAATTGAGTAAAAACAACTAGAACCAAGCTGTTATTTTGCTTTTATGTTATGGTCCGGCCCACTTGAGATCAGACGGGCTGAATGTGGCCCCCGAACCAAAATGAGTTTGACACCCCTGGTTTAGAAGAAGGGAAAGTCAATGACAGAAGGTGACATGTTGGGAGGGGTGGGTGTGGTCGCGATGGTCCAGGTACAGCAGCCCACGCGGCGGTTCAGCAGCATACGACCATCTGCTGCACACGACTCTACAGACTAATGCAATCCACGGGTCTGAGCCAGTAAACAATCCAAATGTCCCAACCATTGTCCAGAAAGAGAAAACAACAGATCCATCATCAGGGAGGGGGTGGGGGCAGGAAATGATGTCAAACTGCTGATAGAGGACAAGCCAATCAGGAACAGGAACACGGCTAGAATAGACGGGGCTAAGGTCAAAGGGGAAAGGCTAATAAAACTGGAAGACTATTGTTTAGAATAAGAGATCTGCTGATTCCTGATCCTAAATTAGCTCGGAGCGGATCCCACGGGAACCGGATCTGAAGGTGGTCCTGTGAAGAAAAAGGAGATGGGTTTGGTCTGTGGACAGAAGGACAGGAGCAGATGAGCTCATTATGGGATGGAAGAAAAGGGGTTTTGAGGCTGTTTAGTTCACTAACTAACTAGTCTTTACTGTCCACACACCATCGTTCTCTGGATTTTAGATCAAAAGTGTTTTATTCGCAGTAAAACTGCTCGTCTCCCTTGATGTCAAAGTTGATCTAAAGCAGAGACTGTCAAGTTCCGTTCTGTAACACTTCTGCCAAAACGTAGGACTCCACTTCCAGGATGTTGTTACGGTGAGTAAACTATCTTTACTGTGGAAAAAACACGTCTTTACAATAATCAGTTTGCTTTTTATCTAAGGGAGGGAAACAGTGAACTTCCTCTAAATTCCAGTAACACACACGACTGTGTGGATGGGGGAGGGTTCCCTCCCCAGGGGGAGGAGCCTTGTTCAGGAGGGAGTGTGAGATCCACCAATGAATCGGTGCGGCGTCCGCGGTCATGTGGTCGATGTACCGGTTTGTTGTGGTCAAATGATCAGCATACTAAATGTATCAGTTGATCATTTTTCGAGTTCTCATGATGAGCTCTGGGTCACGACCACAAGGATGAGGCCCACGAATACAACACCCCCCCTTAGAGACACGGAGCGAGGAGCTCGCTGACCCGATAAGAAGATCAGAAGAATCATTTGTGTCCTAATATCTGAAGACTTCTATGTTTAGGACATATCTTCAAAACTCATGAAACAGATCCCTGTTTTTACGCCATTTCCCAAAGAAAAATCCCAAGACACACAAGTAAAAGAAAAAAAACTGTCGTCTGAATTAGTACTGTACCGTCATTCTTATCAAAGGGTCACAAATAGAAAAACAAGTCTTTTATGATCTTTCATATTCTGAACTACTCCATGTCAATGAACACACAGCGGATGTTCTGGTCATAGGAAATGGATTTTTATACCATTTGGGTGAAATTGAATAATTTACCACCGCACACCTGCCTATGTGTGATGGTGTACCACACCATACTGGTTACAAGACTCTGAAAGATCACAGACATGTGGAGGATTTAGTCAAGCTGCAGAGTCTGGCTAACTTCCCCCATTGTGGCTTTGGAACTTTTGTGTCCCAAGCTCATCACCCGGCCAACAAGGGTGGTTAGAAGTTCTGGAGGGTTCTAGCCAGTGTCTGGGCCTCAGCAATAGAGAACCAGAGAGGAGTGAACAAAACATCACTGCTCTAGAGAGGATCTGCATGGAGGAATGGACCAAAATAGCAAATGCAGGACTCATTCTGAATCTGCAGGAAACCCTTTGACCTCTGTCTAGACCAGCGTTACATCATAAAGTACTGAGGTGAACTTTCTTACTGACCAAATCCTTCTTTTCTGCTCCATTATAGAAAGATTTCTTTAAAAATCAAACCACCAGATTTCCTGGATTCTTTGTTTACAGTCCATCTCTCATGGTTGAAGTCTTCTAATGATGAAGATTACAGACCAAACTCATCTTCATCTTTATACAGTCAGGACCATAAATATTTAGACAGAGACTTATTCTAATTTAGTTTCTATACATTACCACAGTGATTTTTTTCTTTTTTTTTTTTAACTTGTTCTGTCTAACAGCTGAGCAAACAGATTAGAGCTGAAGGCTTTTGTGTTGGACAGGTTTACTATCACAAAAAGAGGATTATATAGCTTGAAACTAGAGTGTAAGGTTGTATAAACCCCTTTTATGCAAGTATTAGTTTTATTTATTTGTTACATTTAGTGTGTGTGGGAGGGAGAGGGGAGAATGTGAGGAGGTGGAAGAGAGTAAAAAGGAAGAAAGGTGAAAAGGTGGGGATACAAGCGCGATTTGAATAAGTTATTATTTTTAGCTGTAACAATTCTACCAGATCTGCCGGAAAAGGCAGATATTACATCAAGGTGAAAATCTGACGCACTAAGATGAAGCGAAAAAATCTGTCCATCAATACACTGTGGGTTGGGAGAGGATAAAGCAGACAGGGCAGTGTGCATGTGTGCCCGCGTGCGTGAGGAAACATGCATGCTGCCGACGTGAGCCGTGTGTGTTCTGGGGACCAGATCCTACCCAGCCAGACCAGGAGAGGGAGGAGGGGCCCAGGCAGGAGCCCCGAGCATCCGCAGGCAGCCGGGAGGAGGGGAGGAGGACCGCCCACCCACCCGGCCAGGCACAGGGGCCCCTGCAGGGCCCCCAGTCTTAGAGGCACAGAGCGAACCCAGTGTGTCGGCCCCCAGGCCACAAGACAGGGCGCTTAGCGGTACCAGGCAGCCATAGAGCCACCAGCGCCAGACACGAGACAAGGGCGGGAATGACCAGGGCCCCGGAACCATGAGCCGTCCACCACCCGACCCCGTCACTTGCGTCTCCGCCAAGCCAGCCCAGGCCATGGCGACCTAAACAACCCAGGGGATAAATACGCACCCACAGCCACCCCCATAACCTACAACCCTACACACTACAACCCCCGCCATAATATCTGAGCCCCCTCCCCAACCCTCTCAGTGCCCTCCCCTCTCTGTGATGGGAGGGAAAGCTAGAGGGTCCCATGAGCTTCAACCCCAAGTCCGTCCTACCCATGCACTCATGCACATACTCACAATCATCTGGTTACCTTCCCCACCCCCTTGCATACGCCAGTAACCCAACCGGCCCGACCCCCCCACGCGGCATGCGACCCGCGGCCCGACAGAGTTCCATAGCCGGCCGCCTGAGAAGACCAGAGGCGGGTGAACCGCCCCGACCCCACCGTGTGGGAGTGATGTGTGTGCTGCAGGGTAAAATAGGAGGTCCTCAGTGTGGGGCCCCAGCACTGCTAAGGCGCAGAGCCCCACTCCCGGGGTCCCTCTGAGTGTGGTGTGTATTTGCTGTGTGTGTGCTGCTAGCATGCAGTGTGTGTCTAAGAGGAAGTTAAAATTGTGGGGGCCAGCGGGTACGGATGTTTCACCGTGCCCCCTCCGCAGACCCCTCCACAAGGCCCTAGATGAATCAGAGTGTCTAATATGCAAGTAAAGCGGGGAGGGCGGGTGCCGAGAACCAGGTATCCCCAGTGAGCCCGCCAGCATGCCTCCATCAGTTCACGGAGCCCTATGTTGCCTGTGTGCAATATTTGTTTGGGTGAGGCGGGGAGCAGAGGCGGATGGGCACAGAGGAGAAGGCTCCCCCCCGAGCAACCGGCCCCCAGCCCGGCCTTGGTGGCGCCCCCTCCCAGAATGACCAGGCAGCCAAGCGGCAAGCCAGCAGTGAATTTTAAATAAAACACCTCAGATGCCATTGAAGTGCAGACTTTCAGCTTTTATTCCATGGGTTGGACAATAAGATTGCAGAAAAATGTGAAAAACTAAAGCATTTTTTAAACACAATCCCTTCATTTCATGGGCTCCTAAGTAATTGGACAAATGAAATAACTGAGAACAAATGGTCATTCTAATATTTGGATTTGAGCGGCCTTTGTTAGCAATGACAGCCTGAAGTCTTGAACTCCTGGACATCAGCAGATGCTGGTTTTCTCCTTCTGGATGCTCTGCCAGGCCTTTACTGCAGCAGCAAACAGTTGCTGTTTGTTTGTGGGCCTTTCTGTCTGAAGTTTAGTCTTCAACAATTGAAATGCTGCTCAGTTGGGTTAAGATCAGGTGACTGACTTGGCCATCAAGAAGATTCACTTCTTTGCTTTAGAAACTCTGAGTTGCTTTGTTGTCAATGTTTTTCCAGAACTTTCTTAGATACTTTTCAGCAAAGTCCAAGTCTAACGCCTTCCTGTTCTTGAGGCTGATGGGTGGCTTGCATCTTGCAATTCCCCTCTGGATCTACTTTCATGCAGTCTTCAGCACATGGTAGACTTGGATATTGATCCGCCTCCTCCTGGAGAGTGTTGTCCACTTGGTTGTGTTGTGAAGCAGGTTCCTCTTCACCGTGAAATGATTCTGCCATCATCCACCACTGTTGTCTTCCGTGGAGCGTCCAGGTCTTTTCGCGTTGCTGAGTTCACCAGAGCTTTCTTTCTTTCTCAGGATGGACCACACTGTTGATGTTTCCACTACTAATACTGTAGCAGTTTCTGGTTTGATGTTTTCTTCTGTTTTTTCTCAAGCAGCCAGTGGCTCCTTCCACCTGCATGGAAGCTCCTTTGACCGCATGTTGTCTGTTCACAGCAGAGAATATCTTCCAAATGCAAGCACGAGTCCTCTAATCAACTCCAGGCCTTTTATCTGCTTCCTCATAATGACATAACAAGAATTGTCACACCTGCCCATGCAATAACGCCAAGTCAATTAATCAATTACTTAGAGTCCATGAAGTGAAGGGATTGTGTTTAAAAATGCTTTAGTTTTCACATTTTTATACAATCTTCTGTTCCCAACCATGGAAAAAGCTCAAAGTCTGCACTTCAATGGCATCTGAGTTGTTTTGTTTCAAATTCACTGTGGTAATGTACAGAAACTAAACTAGAAAGAATGTGTCTCTGTCCAAATATTTATGGTCCTGACTGTAGATGGAACAAGTAGCAGGATTGTGACTATTTTTGACCCACTATCACACACACACACATTTATAAAGTAGTACAGTGTAAAGTTTATTCTTCTAAGATAAACTTTCTGCTCTTTCTCTACATTTTGGTGGCTGAAAAAGCATCATCTGAAATTAAAACTAGGATGCTGAACTGAACTAAGCCTGCAGAGGTTCTGAGATGTGACCTGAAGTTTGTTTAATATTTATTTGAACAGGGACTGTTCACATTAATGAACCTTTCTGTAAAATGTTCACTGTGACCAAACCTACAAAGTCCTACAAGCCTTCAGATTTAGGGGCTGCAGAGACACAAACTGTGCATGTAGATGTTGTGACTGGGCTGCATTTTGGGGAATTTCTGCACTAGTGAGACGGGGAACAGATAATGAACACGTTGATATTTCTGCCGCTTGTGTTTCCGTCTGTTTAGGATTAGAAAAGTTCTGTTTATTTTCTTCAGATGCGTCCTTTTGGCGTAAACGACAGATTGCTGTTGACCTTGACCCCGCGGCGTTTGGACACTCGCTCTCTGATTCTGAGTTGGAGCGGTAGGAGGAGGCGGCTGCCTGTACACAACACGTCACAGGGGCTGAATGAGTATGGATCTGACATGTTTTCCGGCCCAGCTGCATTCTTGGGGAGTGTGGGCCCCTGGAGCAGCACATCCACCCCATAAAAGGACTCCAATGCCCCGGTGTTGACATTAAACATGTTTTATACATTAGTTTTGCCAAAAGTAGATCATTGAAAAAAAGAACTTGAAGCTACAAGAGTAAACATCAGGAAGTTAAGTCAAACACTGCAGTTCTCCGTGTTGCAGCTGGAATAAAGCAGCTGTGATGGATCTTCTTCCAGGCGTTTCTTTATCCATGTGTTGGTTGAATACATATAGAGAAATGTAGGACATTTCTGTTTCATGGTAGAGGAAGTTCTGACATTGCAAAGCCTCAGATTTCCCCTAAATGTCTCCTTAACCCAGTGCTTCTCAAATAGTGGGGCTGCGATGCCAGGGGGGGCGCGCGGTAGTGGCCGTTTTAGGCACAGGCAATAATACGGGCAATTGTCTGGTGCGCAAATTTAACGTGGGGGCGGCGGCGACAGCGGCTTAGTGCTTGGAAAAAAATCTGTGCCTCTATTCGGTTCCTATTCTGTGTTAAATCACAGAGTTTACAGCCTGAAACCTGTGAATCACCGTATCTGCAGCCACGCCTCCCGTCTCTGTCACAGGCGGGTGCATGTGTGAGAACGAAAGGGGGGGGGGGGGCTCTCCCTGCCAGGTGGAACGGGGCACGCGGAGGAGAGCTGCAAGCCTGTCTGTTGCCCAACACCAGGATCACCACCTTTAGATTCCCCAGTTCATGCTAATAATGTCATTCTTTATGAACTATTGTAGACATTTTAAGACGTGTCTTTATTTTCCATAACTGTATTCTTTGTCTGTCTGTTGTTTAGTATTTGACAGACAGACAGCAGGTAATGCAGGAAAACAGCTGCACTTTATGAAATCAGAAAATAAACAATCATTTAGAAAAACAATCAGAACAATGTTTTTATCTATTTCTTCAGACTAAAAGCGTTAAATATATTGGTGCTGCAGTGTTAATGTTTCAGATCAATTTACATTTAATATTATTTATTGATTGAATTATTTATCTCAGCATCAAATGGTTCAGTCGGTCAAAATGTTTCATGTTTTAATAAGGACTTTAATAAAGGCACTTTAAACCTCTTTTCTGCTTTAGACTAGAACAGCCTTTCTGTGTGACAAAATAAAGTTAATATGATTTGAAATTTGAAAAAGGATTCATTTGGCTTTTGTTAATGTTAAAAGATACAATTTTAAGTATACTTACACAATTTATAAAGATACTTACCTAATATATAAATTGTCACTGCACGAGTGTGTGTGTGTGTGTGTGTGTGGGGGGGGGGGGGGTGAAACATTTTCTTTTTCCTAGGGGGGGCCTGGCAAAAAATAATTGAGAAGCACTGCATTAACCCTTGTTCTATCCTATGACCCCCCCCCCCCCTTCCATTGAGGTGTTCTCCCTACCATGACAAAGGTGGATAAATGTGGAAAGATTTCATGTAATCCATGGACACCAGTGAAGATCACAAATCATTGAAGAAAAAAGGTTAAGAGCTCTGTCTAGTGGGTCTAGATGACCCCACTGTCTAGTGGGTCTAGATGACCCCACTGTCTAGTGGGTCTAGATGACCCCACTCCCAATGTTAAAGAGCCTAGGATAGCACAAGGGTCACACACCAGCGTGGCTCACATGAAACTCGTCATTAGAGATGTGCGGATACATCTTTACAATACATCTCATCTCCGGGGACAAGACCCCGGTTCTGCGTGGAGTCCCCCCCCCCCCACCAGCCGCTGGGATAGGCTCCAGCAGCCCTGTGAAAGTTTTCACCAAATTAATAGATGGTTATTGTTCTGATAATACCAAAATGTAGCAAGATGACCAATTCCAGGTTCTAACCCAACTCCCTCATTCCTGTTAACCCCCCCCCCCCTTACTCATTTACCGTCTGTCAACCAAACCACTGAGCTGATTCCAAATTCTAAAAGCTGAACCCGTCAGCTTGATCCCCTTCTTCCAGCTCTGGTCAGAATAACTCTCCCCTCCCTGTCCTCTCTCATCAGCAACATTATTCCCCCTCCCTCACCACTGGAATTATTCCCCCCGCCCTAAAAAAAACCTGGATCAGATCCCTCCAACCTCAGTTATGTCTGTCTCATCTCTAATCTCTCTTCTTTAAAAAACTGTTGCTGCAAAACTGGGGGGGGGGGGGCAGCAGCAATTCTTTCCAGAAACAATAAACTGTGAGAATGAGGCAAAAATCTATTGGAGAAGCGGATTAACTGGTTAATAACTACATAATTGCTAGTTTTGTGGAAATAGTTCTCATCAGAACCGATAAATGACAGAGGATAAAATGAACATCTTTAGAAAGCAGGGAAATGATGCGTTCAGTGGAACTCCGGGTTGGCTGCGGCTCCTTGTGCTTTCCTTTCTGTGGGACACGGATCCAAACGGCTCTTTGAGGTAAAGGATGCGGAGCCCTGATCTAAACGCCTTTATTCTGATTTTTCCAGAAGGAAACAACCAGTAGGTCATGTTATGACACTTCTACGCCTCAGAGGAGCGTATTTAAGAATATTTTTTAGGTTTCAAAAAGTAATCCTAACTATTTTCCACCTAGAGAAGGACATGCACATCACATCATCTACACACAAATCTAGAGGGGAGAAGACTCAGAACCCCTCCAGCACTGGTAACCGATCTGTGCGTAAAAGTGAATACACACTAGCAGCTACACGTGACGCACAAAATGTTACAAATCACGAAGATTGCACACACAATCCAGAGTAACACACAATAGTTTTGAGACTCTCCTCTCCTCACTCCTCCTCCTTTAGGCGGGGGGACCCCCTCCCCCCTTCCAAACTCTGGCTGACTTCCCCGCTGCTGCGCCTCCTTCTCCTCACTTTGGCGCAATGGTGGAGCGGAGAATGAGCCCCGTGTGGAAGTGGGTGCTGGTGTTGTTCGCGCTCGCCTCGGTCATCCTCAACATCGGCCTGATCGTCGTCCACTCGGGCCGGACCCCCAGATGCTCCGCGCAGCGGGGCCGCGCGCTGTTGGCCGAGCACGACGCGCGCAGCGGCGTGTTCGCGGATCTGAGCCCGGAGGAGTACCTGCAGGTCCAGAAGTACATGCTGCGCCAGAAGGACTTGGACATCAGCACCAGGCAGACCACCAAACCCTCGGAGAACTTTCTGTTTCTGATCGACCTCCTCCTGCCCCCCAAAGCAGAAGTTCTGGCGTTCCTGGACGGGAACGGCCCTCAGCCAGAGAGGCGCGCCACGGTCGTGGTCTTCCACGGATCGACAGGCTTCATCAAGGAGTACGTGGTGGGACCCCTCCCCACGCCGACCTACCACCGGGATGTGACCCGGGAGAAGTACGGGATGGAGCTGCCTGTGACCAAGCGCACGGTGACGGTGGGGGAGTACGTGCTGATGTTCCAGTTCTTTGAAACGGAAGTCTTCTCCAAGCTGCAGAAGGTCATGGCGGAGAGCTTTGGCGTGGGGCCAAACCGAAAACTCAACGCCTTCGAGCAGATGCCCCGCGGGGTCCAGTCCGGAGACAGAAAGACCTGGGTGTCGTTTTTCCGGGACATGAGCGGGATGTACATCCACCCGGTGGGCTTCGAGGTGCTCCTGAACCACCAGGACCTGGACCCGTCCCGGTGGTCGGTGGAGCGCCTGCTGTACAACGGGGTCTACTTTGACTCCGTGGAGGAACTGAACCGCGCGTACGACGCGCGCACAGTCGAGAGGATCGTTCACAAGGAGGCTCCAGACTACGGCTCCCTGAAGCCGAGGCCCGGGGTGCCGCTGCAGGTCGGTCCGCAGCAGTTCCCCGCGGGGGGGAAGCGCTTCAGCGTCCGAGGGAACCACGTGGTTTACCTGGACTGGAGCTTCGCCTTCGGGCTGAGCGCGCTCACGGGCATGCGCGTGTTCGATGTGCGCTTCCGCGGCGAGCGCATCCTCTACGAGCTGAGCGTGCAGGAGGCCATGTCGGTGTACGGTTCCGTGACTCCCGGCATGATCGTCACCAAGTTCCTGGACTCCAGCATCGGCATCGGCCGCTTCGCGCACGAGCTGGTGCGCGGCGTCGACTGTCCTTACGACGCCACGTACGTGGACTCGGTCCGGTACATCGACACCCCCAGAGCCGTCCGGTTCCGGAACTCCATCTGCGTCTTCGAGCACAACATGGGCCAGCCTCTGCGGAGGCACTTCGCGGACTTCTTCCACCACAGCTACGGCGGGATGGCCAACAGCGCGCTGGTGTTCCGGACCATCACCGCCATCGGGAACTACGACTACATGTGGGACTTCATCTTCTACCAGAGCGGCTCCGTGGAGGCGAAGGTCCACGCCACGGGGTACATCTCCTCCTCCTACATGGTGCACGGCAGCCGGAGGCACGGGCACCAGGTGGCGGAGAAGGTTCTGGGCAACATCCACACCCACTTCATCAACTTCAAGGTGGACCTGGACGTGGCTGGTGAGACTGAGGCACACCCCACCGCCACACATGGCATGCGCATGCCACACGCACACGGATGCCATGGAGGGGGTTTGCGCCATTTTTCAAGCACAACACGCAGTTTTGTATGCGTAAAACGTCAAAATTTTTGGTTCCCCCAAAATTATTTTGCACTTGAAACAGAAAAATGGACTTAACCGGCTTCCGTGGTGGTCTGTGTCAGGAACTGGGGGTGTTGGACCCGAAAGGCAGGAGACCGGGCAGAAACAGAACCATGAGATGGAGAACCAGAACAGAGCAGAGGCTTCAGTAGACTGAAGGTCACTGACAGATGAAACCAGCTGTGGCTGTGACTGCAGGAGAACAAGTCAAACTACACAAAACCAAGAACACAACAGAAAACAAAGGAAAGGAGAGAAATCCTCTGGAGTCAAAAGTGTCTTCACATGTTTTTACATTTCAAGTCCTTTTTTCAGATTCAAGTGCAAAATTATTTTTTGAGCATACACATTTTAGAAAATGTTAAGCTCAAAACGGTGAGTGTTGTGTTTGGAATGATGGCAGAAAAATCCCTCCATAAGATAACAGTAAAGAGCCGCTTCATTATTGTATCGTTTAAGGTCTAAAGACAGAAACAGGAAAGTGTGGCTGTAGCCTGAAAGCAGCATTTGGATCGGCATCCGTTTACAGGCTGCAGATTTACATGGCTTGATTCCTGTCGGGTGTTAAACTCCTGATGTTCTTCATCACTGCTTCCATCCGGATTCCAATCCGCTCAAAGGTTTAGGCCGGGCCGCTCATTCCTGGTCCTGGAGATCTAACACCATGACTGTTTTCCAAGTCCTGCTAGCTGCTGATTAGCTCGATCAGATGTCTCCAGATTCTGACTGAATGAACACACCTGGTCCAGGTAATCAGCAGCAGGCTGTGCAGGGAGGGCTGGAAAACAGGCGGGGTGGATCTCCAGGAATGAGCAGCCCTGTGGGACTTTTGTGTCGTGAGGCAAAGTAACAACCTGAGGATCCGTCCATGCTGTGGCTCTGGGGTTAAGAGCACGTTTACTCTGGACATGTGGGAATCAGATCACAACTGTGGGGGGGGGGGGGGGGGGGGCAGTGAGCTGCAGACACAGCCACACTCGGGAACCTGGCATGGGTGTTGCATGTTTGTAATGAGGGCGTCCAGAAAAGATCAAAGGAAGAGCGTCGTAGACAGAGAATGTGTCCGAATGATTCCAAAAGCTTCACTGAAGCCACAGAGAAAATGAACATACGGGATTTTAAAAGCCGGACACGGCAGGAGTCCAGAACACCCCCCCAAGCCAGAGGTTTTTTTCCCAAACACTTAGAGAGGCACCGTCACCGTTTGGATCCACCAAACTAATGTGGGCCTGCAGGAGAGTCAGTCAGAAGACAGAGCTCTCCGCTCGGTCTGTGTTCCAATATGCTCACCAGGGTTACGACCAAAAGGTCCCAGATACTCACAGCTAAAACGAGCTTCCTCCATGGGGTAGCTCAGAAAGGGGGGAAGAGCTCGGTCACCTGCAGGGGGCTCAGAGTAGAGCCGCTGCTCCTCCACGTCCTGAAGGCCTCTCTGGGACGGTGGCTACGTCCCCCCAAGCAAGACCCCGGACATGCTGGAGAGGTTACCTCTGTCTGCTGCCTGGGATCGGCTCGGGGCGGCCCTGGAAGAAGGGGGCATCTTTGCCTAGACTGCTGCCCCACAGACCCAGATGAAAATGGAAAGCTCTGTCCACGATCAGGATAGTGGGCTTGGCTTTGGCTTTAGTCAGAAGTCCTTCCTGTCACCGTCAGTGAGAGCTGGATGAAGTGTGAGTGTTTCCCAACTTTTCAGCCTTCACTGATTTTGAATAACTGAAAAATAATTGAAAACGTGTTTAAAAGACATCTGTTAACAAGTCAGACTGATCTCTGATCTGATTGGATTCTTGTTTCACGGCAAAAACAAAGCCTTACGTGGAAAAAGTGGATCTCTGTCCAACACAAACTGCAGTTTGTCGACTCACCTGCCAACTGAAAACTAAACTTACAAGAACAGATTTGTGCTTTTACAAAATCAAAGACGTTTGCTTCCTCCTGATCAGTGAGTGTGGAAGGAGAAGATATTGTTCAGTCTGTTGTTTTTCAGTGCTTCTAGCTTCATCTTTGTTCATATTTGTAATTTTTGAACATTGGGTTTTAGTTTCCATCCAGGATGTCCTGTTGTCTGCGTCCACTGGTGACTCTAGCATGCCTCCTCCTGAAACCTTTGTGTCCTCCTGAAGGTGTGAAGAACATGTTCCAGACCAAAGACATGGAGTTCGTGAACGTGTCCCTGCCATGGATGCCTGATCGCTCTGCCATGGTTCCTCAGTTGGTGGAGAAGCAGCTCAAGACAGAGAAGGTCAGACTTGACGGGCTTTTGTTTTCACCATTGTTGCTTTTCTCAGCTTGAGTTTTGAAGGAGGCTTATGTGAGCAACTGTTGATATATCAGCATGACTTTACGCAACACTTCTACCCACGTTGACCGTCTCTCGGAGGCAGCAAAGTTTCTTCTGGTCAGAAACAACACTATTTTCCAAAACCATGTTAACCGAACTGCTTACAGCTCTCATGCCAGCGCTGGCTCACTGAAAACCAGCAGCAAACATTTTACAGCCTGTATTTAGTCTCACTTTGGGTTCAGGGCAACTTCTTAAGAAGATGTTAGAATAAAAGTGTGTGAAAATTCTGCTGGACCGTTGCAGTGATTCTGGACTGAAGACAGCAGAGCCTTAACACCCGCTGGACATTGCAGCCCAGATCCTGACTGACTGTGGAGATTTCACTCTGGACCTCCAGCAGCTCGGGTTCTGCTGCTCACCAGTCTTCCTCCAAACCTTTGGACCTTGATTCCCAAATGAAAGGAACACTTCCTTTCATCAGAACCAGGACCTTGGACCTCTGGCCAACAGTCCAGTCCTTCTTCTTCTTGGTTCAGTTGAGACGTTTTCTCCGTTGGTCCGGACTCAGAAGCGGTTTGACCCCAGGAACACGACAGTTGTTGCCCGTCTCCTGACTGTGGTTTTTGAAGCTGTTCCTCCTCCTCGTTCTGGTCTGGTTCTTGAATCTTTCTGATGATCCGCTGAAGCTCTCCGTCGTCTCTTTAGCTGCTGCATCTCCTGCCACATGTTGGCCTCAGACTTTCCGTTGATCTCCTCGGACACGGCGCTCTGTGAACAGCCAGCCTCCTCAGCGAGGAACTTTAGTGGCTCACCCAGACAATGGAGGGGTCCATGATGGTCTTCTGGATGGTTGTCTGAAGTCTTCTCCATATTGAACCAAACTAACTAACTAATCCCGTTCATGTCAGTTAAAGTTTAATCTGATCTCACTCTCGACTGAGCTCATTATTAGTTTGTAGACATTTTGACTTTGATTGTTTCTCTGTACATCCTCTCCAGGAGGCGGCCCTGCGCTATGACACCAAGACGCCGCGTTACCTCCACATCGCCAGCAATGCAACCAACTCCTGGGGCCATCAGCGGTCCTACAGACTGCAGGTGTTCAGTTTTGCAGGGGACCATCTGCCAGAAAGCCAGGCTGAGGAAAGGTCCATGTCCTGGGCCAGGTAGACGATAATGACAGTTTGCACACATTCTTGTTGAATATACGATGTTAGGTAAAAACAAGGAGACTTTGCTGCTGCTAGTGTTGTTGTCACTAGAACAGGCAGACGGCTGGATCCAAATGCAGCAGGTTTGTTAGCTCAGCTAAAAGTCCACAGCTAAATCAGAGTCGAGCAGGCAGGGGTCGATAACAGGCATAAGAGCATCAGAGGGGAGACTGGGTGAGAGTCAGGGCAGGCAAAAGGGAGTCAAATACAGAACAGGGTCGAGAAACTGAAGATCAGGTCCCGATAAAACGCTTAGTAAGGAAGGCCAAGTGGCACAAACAATACTTCACACTGAGTCAGTGATTGATTGCGTGAAATGAGAATCATGTGTGCTGCATCCAGGAAGTGTGCGCTGGGGTTGCTGGGAGATGTAGTGAGGTTAGAACCCTGGTTGGAGATGGTTCCTGTCGGTGACCAGAGGGGGAGACAGAGTTCTGACTTCTGGCAGTCGTGCAAAACCTACTAAAATTTTCAATGTGTCTTGGGTGTATTATCTTTGGTAACTGGAACCAATACTAACTAACTGGAAAATACCTTAACCTATCTCTTTCCAATTGAAATGTAATGACTTTCCTAAAGAAGCTCCATCAACGAAAGGGTTACACTTTGGTTTTGTTTATGGGCTGTTCAAGACTATCCTTTTAAAGTCAAAAGGTTAAAGCCTCATTAGTTGTCAGGCATGTAGTGCAGTGTTAGGTCTAAGCCAAACCAACATACCAGCTATATTTTGAGCAGGAAGAAAGGACACGGACTCACTTTAAGTCTTTTCTGTCTCTCTCTCTCTCGAGAGAGAGCAGACAGGAACACACTGAGGTTATAAAGGTCTGCCTCCTCACTTTATTCGATGGGGTTTCCCTACATGCAGATGCTTCTAAAGGGAGGGGAAACCGGCAGCCCACAGGTCAAGAAACTAAATCTAAAAAAGATCTTAAAAAGACATTTGCTCCTTTGAGGCAGCTTCATTGTTGACCCTGTGGTTTCCGACTCCATCTCCTGCTTATCAAGGTGATCATCTGTCACGGGTCAAATGGAACAGCTGCACGAGTCACGTCGCTGTTCTGAACCAATTTCTCATTGAAAAAGCAGTAAACACACAATAGATCAGAAGGTCAGAGTAAATATGAGATTACTTATGTACAATTATTCCAACATGCAGTGAGTCTTCTTTTGGTAGTATTGCGACACACGTGGTGTGCTAGTAGAGGAGCTACGTGGGATCGGGTCACGCCGGGTCCGGCGGGACCAACCAAATCTCGCAGGATTGAGTTTACACAGTTGTGCTGCGTGCGGGAGTGGGCGTAAAAAATAAACCAGGATCAGTGCTGGCATGAATATCTGCTTGAATGCTGTATTGTAGGACTGCGTTAGGCTGTGCAGCTGCTGGATTCTGCTTATGTACTGGCTCATTAGAAGGCACAGGTAAGGCAGCCAATGGCCTCTGTCATCCCTAACCTGATGAGGTGCGCCGCCTGCCTCTTACTAAGAGTGCGCTTCAGGCGATCTGTCTTAGCACACGCACCGCACAACGAGCGGGATTTGCAAATCATCTTTAATATTTAAGTTGTACATTACAAGAGGAATATCATAAGATGCAGAGCTGGAGGAGAAGTGTCTACTAATAATATCAGCCAAATACGTGTTTTTCACCAGGAGGGACGATAAAATCAATGCATCTCTATTACTGTGCGAGGACTAGAAGAAAATTCTCATGAGTTTGCGGGTGCGGCGGGAGTGCGCGTTGCGGAAAGCGGGCGGGATTAGTCAAAAAAATTCAGCGGGCCTTGGCGGAGTGCGGGATGAAGAAAATAGTCCAGCGCCCAGAGGCTCTAGTGTAGCTTCTGTTTTAGTTCTGTATATTAAGGCAGCAGCTGTCCAAACTGGTTTTGTGAGGATTATCAATGTGAACACTGTTGGAGCCCCAGAATCAGTGAATTTATGCGTTTTTAGTGAGTTTCATTAATTCTATTATCCAGCCTGTAGACGTTACACCACTTGGGCATCCTGACTATCTTTCATAGGTAGTGGACCGCAGTGAACCAGAAAGGCTATCTGGTTGGCCTTCTGCTAGATATTTGCTTGAAGGCTTTCCCTTCCTTCTAAGTCCAATGAAGAGAATGGACATTGATTCTTAGCTCTTCCAGATGATTCTTAGTTTATCAGAGCTCCTACTGATGACCCCTCACGTGGGGTTGCTCAATAGCTCTAACTCTGCGGCAACATAGTCAAATATAATTTCCTCTGGGTCAGCTTCCTTTTTTAAAATTTTATTTATTTATTTCCGGTTCCGGGTTACAGCACGGACACGTGGGTAGCTCGCTGCGGCTATACAACTATCTTGAACTAACTTAAAAAGTTGATTTTCTCCAAATAAAGAGAGGCTGACCATGGCCCCTAGCGGAAAAGCCAGGACTCTGAAGACCCTTAAAGATCTCTTAGTGATATCAAGATGCAAACATCCCTTTGTAGAACAAGTGAATGCTAAGTTAACTCCGCTCTTGACTGCTAATGGAAGAATTCCTGAGGCTCCGCGCTAAAAACGAGCAACGAGAAAACCAGGTCGAGATTCTGTAGAAAAGACTGGACGATGTGGAACAGCAAGTAAGGATGAATAATGTCATTTTCACTGGAGTACCGATCAAACCTAGGGCAAAGCTAAATGCAGCTGGAGTTAGCATTGCTAATGTTATTAGCGCTAGCAGTCCCTCTCAAACGGAGAGCGGTGGAGACTCTGGAACACCAAGTGGAATCATTTCTCACGTCTAAAGAGTTTCCCTGGATCTCAATACCATTGAGACCTGCCACCCGCTCCCCAGGAGAAAGGAGACGGATAAACCAGCGATCCTCATCAGGTTTGTGAATCAAAAACACAAGCTAGCTCTGATGAATCAACGTAAAAATCTGAAAGGATCGGCTGCTTATCTGAACGACCATCTGACCAGAAGGAATGCTGAAATCTCAAACATGCCAGGCTCCTCCGACATAAGCCAGATTGAAACACTTGGGTGAAGGCTGCGGGATTTACGTCAAACCACTTGGTCCGGACCGGTCAAAGTTCTGGTTACTTGAACACCATGAATGACTTTGAGAAGTGTTTGGTGCGGTTGTCTGAAACAACATGCAATTATAAATCAAAGAGCCAAATAATTTCAAGAAATATTACGCCTAGATTCATCACTTTCTCCAAAAGTCTGAAGTGATCTGATTACTCAGCGGAGAGTTCTGATCTGCAGACAACTTGACCTCAACTCTTAGGCGCCGCTGATATCAGCTGAAGAAGGATATGGACCTGAATCTAATGTCTGCAGACATAACGCCGAAAAAGAACTATAAACTGTTTAAACCAAGAAGAACGGCTGTTAATCAGCAGAAGAAGAAAGGCCAACCTTGGACAATCGACAAAATATGGACCCTTTTTATTTTACTTCACCGCATTACTTTATCATAAAAATAAAAAAATAAATAAATAAATAAAAAAACAAAAAAAACAAAAACAAATGATTCAATCAACAATTGAAAATGGTTAAGTTGATTTGACTTTTAATGATGTTACTTCACTTGCTCCAAAAAAGGTGATAAGTTGATTCATGATTTTTCCTAATGTAGCATAATTTTCCATATTTTAACTTTTGATACTTGATGAAAGTTTGCTATGAAAATTCCTGAAACAGTGTTTTGTCTATTTTACTGATATAGTATTATTTTTAATCATATCAATGACTTTTATAAGTAACATAATCTGCATATATTTTGGATACTTCATTTGTCATTGATTTCTAAAAGTTATTTTTACAAATAATTTCCAGGTAATTCATCTTTGTCATGTGCTTTATTGATATTTCAAGATTCTGTCCTATCTGATAGGAACAGGATATTGATAAATCATGTAATAAAATGGTTATGTTAAATCAGGGTGGGAACCAGCTAAGTTAGCTTCCTTCACTCCTTTCAAGCAATATTTATTAATATGTCTAATTATACAAAAGTTTGATTAGTTATTGTGCGAATGTATAACTGATGATTGTATTGTTTTTATTCTTATTTGATATCTTCAAATAAGCCATTTCAAATCAAAAAATCAAGGAGCATTTTGAAAGACAAATCCTAAAGTGGTAACTAGTTAAAAGAAGAAGACTGTGGCAGGAGCAAAGGAAAGCTTGAATTTATACTATTCTTAATCCTCAAAACTTGACTCCAGACCAAGGATAGACCACAAAATAACAAACGCTTCTTTTTACCTTAACGGCTCAGCAATCGCAGACATTGTTGGGTCCTCTCCAGTTTTCAGGTTTCATATTTTGGAGCGCGTTGACAGTGGGCATTAGAAGTCTTCTCTAAATGGTTTAGTCCTCAAGTCACACATGAAGCTCTGCTGTGAACCATAACATCATAGGCCTCGTTTCCACTGCCCGGTCCGGTCCAGTATTTTGAGCGTTTCCATTATAAAATGAACCCATTAAGCCGGACCGAACGTAATATTTTGGGGCCTCCGTTGGCTGTAGGTCCATAGAAAAATGGAAGGGACCGCTTAGAGCGGAGCCTCTTTTGGCTGAAAGACATTACGAAAAAAGAAAGTGCCAAGAAGTCAGTTTTCCTCTTTCCCGCCCGCTATCTTCTCTCAAACATGAAATGCTTTGGATCTAGGACCATTCTAAGCTGTACTGTTCCGTACCACTCAGTGGAAACTAGGCCAAAATGCACTCTGCTTCCCAAATGGGCTTTTTCTTAGATGGTTACATGTCATGAACATACTTTGTGTTTTGACCCTATCCCTAAATTCAGAATAATAGGATTTCTCCAAACAAAGTTATGTGTTTTTTCTTCATTTATTCAATGTTTTCTGTAGGTACAAGGTTGCCATAACTTCTTTAAGACCAGGAACAAACTGGCAGCAGTCTTTACAGTCAAAATGATATGGACTCGGCTGGACTATGCAAGTACATTGAAGACGATGAAAACAGTGACAACGAAGTACGTTAATCGTGGATTTGATCTGAGAATCTACAGTGTGCCTGTATTACTATAACTTAGATGTTACCTGATGTGCTTGCAGGACTTGGTTGCCTGGGTGACCACTGGTTTTCTACACATTCCTCATGCTGAGGACATTCCCAACACGGTAACGGTTGGTAATGGCGGTGGGGTCCTGCTGCGGCCCCATAACTACTTTAATGAGGACCCCTCTGTCCACTCTGGGGATGCTGTGTACTTTGTCCCTGGAGCTGAAGAAAGCTGCGACAGCAACAGGATGGCCTGCTTTGCTCAAGAGACCTGTGAATGATCTTGACCAGCCACCTACCACGGTTTTGACTGAGTCATGAAATTTGAGGAATGGTCCTAAATCATTGCAAACAAGTTTGTAATAGGTGCAGAGATGTGTTTTGGGGTTTTATTGAGGCAGACAGATGAGTGTTTTCTATTGCATAACGTTTCATTTTCATTTGAAGTTGGTGAATTTACTATCAACTTGTGGAAGAATTACTCGTATTTTGTGACAGTCTTAGTTTTATACAATGAATTCGTCATCTATCACAGCAGTCATTTTAAGAGTTTCATAATTTGATTTAATGTTGATGAAAATGTGGTATTTGAAAACACACTTTTAAAATGGAAAAACATTTTAGTCATAAACAATGTTTGGATAATCCAGATATACTGTGAGCCTAAAATACTTACTTTTCCACATGTATTTTTAATTTTAAATACTTTTCACCAATAAAAAAAAACATGCGATATCTATCTATGTATATATATGTAAATATATAGGTATATGTGAATATGTCATATATATATATATATACACACACACGGTACAGAACCATAGTTTGGACATATTCAAGAGAGTTCTTTGTACGCCAGCTAAATAAATTGTAGATTCACACTGAATGCATCAAATTATGAATTATATACATAACAAAAAAGTGTGAAACAACTGTAAATATGTCAAATTGTAGGTTCTTCATGCATTAACCTTTTACTTTGATTACTGCATGCTACCTCTTGAAACCCAATCTGGATGAGCTTCCAGAGGTCGTCACCTGAAATGGTCTTCCAACAGTCTTGAAGGAGTTCCCAGAATGCTTAGCACTTGTTGGCCCTTTTGCCTTCACTCTGCGGTCCAGCTCACCCCAAACCATCTCGACTGGGTTCAGGTCCTATGACTTTGGAGGCCAGGTCATCTGCTTCTTGGTCAAATAGCCCTTCCACAGCCTGGAGGTGTGTTTGGGTGATGGTCCAACTAAACTCAAACCTGATGGAGATAACTGCTGCAGATCTTTTCAAAGTTTTCCCAATTTTTGGGACAGCTGGCCTTCATTTCTTAAAGTAATGATGGCCACTCGTTTCTTCTGTACTTAGCTGCTTTTTTCTTGCTAAAATCCAAATTCTAACAGTCTATTCAGTAGGACCGTAGCTGTGTATCCACCTGACTTCTGCACAACACAACCCCATTTATAAGGCCAGAAATCCCACTTATTAACCCTGACAGGCACACCTGTGAAGTGAAAACATTTTCAGTGTGACCTCACAGAGTCATCAGAGAATGCCAAAGTGTGCAAAGCAGTGATCAAAGCAAAGGTGGCTACTATGAAGAACCTACAATATGACATATTCTTAGTTGTTTCACACTTTTATGTTATGTATGTAATTCCACGTGTGTTAATTCATAGTTTTGATGCCTTCAGCGTGAATCTACAATTTATATAGTCATGAAAATAAAGAAAACTCTTTGAATGAGAAGGTGTGTCTCCAAACTTTTGGTCTGTACTGTATATGTATGTATGTGTGTGTGTTCTTTGTTCCTTTACACACCATGGAAAGTGCCTACTTCAAAAAGGGAAAGAAAAAAAGATTTCATTTGACATAAAGAGAACATGCAGAAGCTGTAACCAGCAGATGGATTTATATGCAGAGTTGCAATGAATATGAGGTGTTCAAAGGAAAGCGCTGAGTAATTCGGCAGGGAAGAGTGGCGGCCTTCAGCTCTGGCGTAGACAAAGATCAGGGGTAGGTAAGGGGACGAGGTGGAAGGCAGACCACCTAACAGAGCCAGAGAGATCAGGAAGGTCAGAGGTACGGCTGTGTAAACATGGATGTAATCAAGTAAGTGGACCTGCAGACTGAATGTATAGAGGCTGGGGAGATTCAGAGAGGAAGTAGGAATGAATGAGTGGTGAACCAGCTGGGGAATATCCATGTACTGAAGGCAAGGGATGATGGGTAATGTAGTGTACAAACACCAGGAAGCAGCCTATGGTGACAGTTCCTGCTGGGGAGGGGGGTACAGTTTTCCAATGGCCAAACCACATTTTTAACAATAGATAACTATTTTCTTTTTTCGTTTGTTTCTCTTTTTTTTTGAGGTCAGGGCTGCTGGAGCCTATCCTGCCCACTTGCTGGTAAGGCAGGGAGCACCCTGGACAGGTCGCCAGTCTGTTGCAGGATCGCTATATACCTGGTGCAGGTTGAGTCTGGTGGAGTTGAGGTCTTTGGTGCAGGTTGAGGTCTTTGGTGCAGGTTCAGGTCTTGGTGCAAGTCTTGCTTTGAAAAGCCGCTTAGGTGTTCCAGATCTGTCCTGATATTCCCTGCAGTTAATCTGCGACAAGTGTCTTCAGTTTTGTGTTGTGTGTTGATGGTTGTTGTGGTGGAACAGCGTTTGAGTTTAGCCTCTTTGTGTTAGCGCTTTGCATCTTGAATGTTGTGAAGGTCAACTGTGTTTTTAAAGTGAGAATTTGTCAGAGTAGATTAGAGTTTAGCTGTTTTAGACCAAAGAGGGATGTTTTTGAGAAAGAGCAACTGATGGACTGTTCAGAGAGCAGAACTTAGGAAAACTATGATAGTTATAATACTATTTATTTCTTAGACACCTTTCTCTGAATTCAATGTGGCTGAACAGACAAAACACTATAAATATAAGCAGAACAGTTACAACCAGAGGTGAAAGTAGATTTTTGTTTATGCCGGTACTATAACAAATGACGTCAAAGTAAATCTTTTTAACAGCAGTAAATGCAGATTAAAGGTGTAACGATCAATGGATTGATCCAACCAGATCCATGTCTCTGATGTAAAGTTGTTAATTGAATCAAATCAAACAATATCGTTAAAAATCATTTAAAAATGAAATAAATCAGTTATGATTGATTTTGGAAAATAACATCCTGATTGAGGTTCAGGAGGTTTGAATTTAAGGTCAAAATGACCAATCACAGCAGACAACACATGTGATGTCATGAACACGGATCAGTCCATCATTCCAGTCCAATGTGTGACAGACAGTGAATAGAGTCATGTGACCATCCAGTCTTTTGGGCGGTGTTGATGCCCTGACAGGGACGCTTCCTCTGTACAGGGACGGTTAGGGAACCTTTGAGAATTTTGAAAGTCAACTTTTTTGTGACTCAGCAGTGTTTTCAGTAGACTGAATGATTCTTTTCAAAGACTGTGAACAAATGATCCAGACTGAGTCCTTCTTACCGTCTGGACGCGTCTACACATACCAGGATGTTCTGCACGGCTGTTATCTACAGCTCTAGAACCTCCACGGAGTCTAACGTCACAATATTCTCCTATTTCTACTTCTATATAGGATCTGACCACACTTCCTTTTTGCTTCAAAAAATAAAGTTGTACAAAATATTTCAAGCTGTCGTTTATTTAAGAACAATCCTAAAAACATTCCTATTAACCTAAAAAATGACTTTATGTAACCCTGGGTATTTATTTGTAAAAAAAAAAGTTAAAAAGCTTAAATAATTACACAAACGTGCATCTGCAGTGAGAAAAAGGCTTTAATACCAGGATAGTGGAATGAACAGGTTTGTGGAAACACTGACATCTGACTAAAAGACCATAAGACACTCCTAATTTAAGGGAAATGGTTGGTTTGGATGCATACATGCCCATTGGGAGAATTAATGTCTATAACTCACTCTGCAGATGAAGATGTTTAAGCCGACACGTCTTTATTGATACCCGCTCTACTGGAACTCTGAGCGTTACTGTCATATAAATGCAGCTGCTATGGACACAAGCTGCCTCCTTTAACATCACTGCAGCGAGCCACAACTGGGACAAAAGCAAGAGTGGGATTTGCAGCAGCAAACCTGAGCAGTGAGTCCAATGACGAGCTGTGATGGTGACTTTTGGACTGCTGGTCATTTCTCTGAGGAGAACGCTCTTTTCATCAGGGGGGGAGGAGTCTTCCCTGCGTCATAGAAAGACTCGGGTGGAGAAGACGTCAAGCTGCACCAGTCGGGTATGCGGCCCGTCTGGTTGTAGTGATCCCGGGAGACAGACCGGCTGCCCAGGATGTCCTGGAGAGCTCCAAATATGGCTCCTGGAAGACAGCAGACATGATGGTCACTGTGGTGGTTACCGCTCCGCCTCCAGCAGGAGAAAAGCGGACACTCAAGCCACAACAAACCTCCCAGCCATGCCGTGCAGTTTGGTTTGGAGGGTGGAACGTGGATCTGAAAGCTCCTGTTGACCAGCACACGGCTGTATTTGGGTTTCTCCATCAGGAGGCGTATCTCTGCCAGCAGGCGGTGGAGGAAGCCGGGCAGCATGGACGTTCCCCCGATGACTACCAGGTTCTCACAAAGCACTTTCCGAGTGTCAATAGGGCACTGTTGGAGAAAAACCCAGCAGTCAGCCTTCACTGCAGGTGGGTCAGAATCCCTCCAGGAGTTTCCTGTACCAATGAAACGCAGACAGGAATCAAACTCCTCCTACCTTTACCAAAGCATCGAGTATCAGAGATGCCACACTCTTCTCTTCGTTGTCTTGTTCAAACAGAATCTCCATCACAGAGTCCCTGGAAAACAGCATCCCTTTAGAAATGGTTTCATTTGACGGCATGTCCAAAGACTTCAAGCTCTGGTACTAGGGCAGGGGTCCCCAAATCCAGGCCTGCCGGTGTCCTGCTGGTTTCCCAGAATCCCTGCCTCATCTGCTGCTGGTTACCTGGATCAGGTGTGTTTAGCCGATAAGGAGCTTCAATGGCAGGATGGTTGGATAACATGTAGGACACTGGTCCTCCAGGCCTGGATTTGGGGACCCCTGTCCTAGGATAACATGAATCCAGATCTGGACTACAGTACCTGACAGATCCGTTGATATGCAGGATTTTCTCCCCATCCAGCGGGTAATCCACATCTGGAGGGGGGGTGGGACGCTGCAAACACGAGTTCCCCGCCATCAAAACGTTTCTCCACAACTACAGCCTAACTGCTCCATCACTACTGACCTCTGCCGTCCCGTCCAGGTTGAACTTGGCTGCTTGCATCTTCAAACCTCTCTGCAGGTCACTGACAAAACAGGTTCTGACTGCAAGAAGGAGAAAAGGGGGGGTTTGTTCAAGACGGGCATCAGGCTGATCTGCTGTCAGATTCAAAATCCTCCATTGATGACCTCATCAATCTCTCATTTTTATCTGAGATTAGTGAACACAAAAACCATTTCTGGCTCCTTTAGCCCATCAAAAGTGGAAACAGAGGCAGGGAGAAGAAGGGTTTTATTTTCAGTCCAACTTACCCTTAATGTCTTCCACTGTTTTCTCTGAGAGGGTTCCTTAACCAGAAAGAACACAGCAAATGACGTCTGTTTAAGGTATGCTTTCAACATACAATGATGCTGCTGTACTGCAGTAAAATAATACGTGTTAATTTTACTCTAATGTATGATGAATCATCTGTTCTGCCACAATGATGAAGATCTGGTCATTAAAATCTTTTTTGGTTTGTGTTGTATTTACCTTTAAAATAGAGAAATGTTTAAATACATGAGTCTAGTTTAATTCGATCAAATGTAATGCAAAGGTTACCGATGACAGCTGGAACGCTCTGCTTGGTGCTGCTGTCTGCGTCCACGGTGCACTGCTCTGCAACAAGTCTGCTCAGTTCACTGCAGTACAAAATAAGCGGGAAATTATCAGAAATAACCTACATTCTCCTCAGAAATGACCCTTTTACAATCCCATGTGACACAATAACACCCAGCAGAGAGGCTTACCTATGAATGGCCTTCCCCCCCAGTGGGAGAGCCTCCCAGGCTGAAAGAATGGGAGTGCACTCGTACACCTGAGTCAGCACAGTTAAGGAAGCTCTAATGCTCAACGTGAACTAAAACCAGTGAGAGAACGAGTGAGAGAACGAGTGAGAGAACGAGTGAGGGAACGAGTGAGTGGGTGAGTGAGAGAACCAGTGAGTGGGTGAGTGAGAGAACCAGTGAGAGAACGAGTGAGTGAGTGAGTGAGTGAGTGAGTGAGTGAGTGAGTGAGTGAGAGAACCAGTGAGTGGGTGAGTGAGAGAACCAGTGAGAGAACGAGTGAGTGAGTGAGTGAGTGAGCGAGTGGGTGAGCGAGTGAGTGAGAAAACAAGTGAGAGAACCAGTGAGAGAACGAGTGAGAGAACGAGTGAGAGAACCAGTGAGAGAACGAGTGAGAGAACGAGTGAGAGAACGAGTGAGAGAACGAGTGAGGGAACGAGTGAGTGGGTGAGTGAGAGAACCAGTGAGAGAACGAGTGAGTGAGTGAGTGAGTGAGTGAGTGAGTGAGAGAACGAGTGAGTGAGTGAGTGAGTGAGTGAGTGAGTGAGTGAGTGAGTGAGTGAGTGAGAGAGTGAGTGAGTGAGTGAGTGAGAGAGTGAGTGAGTGAGTGAGAGAGTGAGTGAGAGAACGAGTGAGCGAACCAGTGAGAGAACCAGTGAGAGAACGAGTGAGTGGGTGAGTGAGTGAGAGAGTGAGTGAGAGAACGAGTGAGCGAACCAGTGAGAGAACCAGTGAGAGAACGAGTGAGTGAGTGAGTGAGTGAGTGAGTGAGTGAGTGAGTGAGAGAGTGAGTGAGAGAGTGAGTGAGAGAACGAGTGAGAGAACGAGTGAGAGAACGAGTGAGAGAACCGGTGAGTGGATGAGTGAATGAGGCAGGAAGGGATGTTTTTTGGCAATTTTAAAAAGTGCTTTTTAATTAGTTCATCATTCATGGATTGAATACAAAAAAATTCAAAATAATAGAAACGTTGATAAAACTGTTAGAAGAACTACAAAGGCAAACACAGAAAGACGTCTTGTGACCAGAATACAGCGGGGTGAAGAACATCCAACACTGTTGCAGCAGCTGCAGACTGAAATCTGAAGCATTTCTAGTGATGTCGGGAAAATTCCCTGCAGTAGAAACTGGATCCCGATCTGTAACATCTACCTGAAGCTAAGCGGTCAAACGGGGTGACCAGGATGTGAAGTGACTCAAATTGATGTATTGAGGCAGAGGGAGCTGTGGAGGGTCTCCAGGGTGGGGAGGGGGCAGCCAGCAGTCTTTTGGACGGTGTTATGACCCGCTGAGGCGCCTTCCTCTGAGCCTCTGAAGCAGCACATTCCTATGCTTTCTATGTGTTTCCATGAGTCCCCTCAGGAAGTCCAGTCTGTGCCGGGCCTCTTTCAGCAGCTCAGTGCTGCTGGCTCTACTGGATCTGGACTCCCAGGAAGCAAACGTCTGACCCCCTCTCCACACAGTCCCTACTAATGAACAGTGGAAGACCAGCTGTCTTTTTCTTCATGTACAGGTTGTCTATTCTCTGTTGTTTGGTCTTTGAGGTTGTTGACCTCATATTCATAGACATCAGAAAGCCCAATGGAAACTCATGGATGTGTTGTTCTATAATTACACATCAATTACACAAAAGTTGTTGTTTCTGTCAAGACAATCATCCAGATAAGCTTCCAGCTGTGCAGTGATTGGACACTAGATGGTGCTGGATGAGGCTACTGCTGCCTAGAACGAGTAAACATAAACCTGCTAGTTATGAGAACCCTTTCATATTAAGTCTATAAGGATGCTTTGAAATGATTGACATAATCTCCACTTTCATGGGGCCTGATGGGATTTCCTCACATTGACACGGATTTGGAAGAATACTGACATTCTCTACTTTATGGGAAACAGACTTGCAGCTGGAACTGGAGAGTGAAGGATACGGGCAGAACGAGCGTCTCCGTGTAGCCACAGTCCATCACCAGAGCGGAGTTGATGCCTAAGGTCATGATGGCCACGAGATGACTGGGAGCATAAAGCACAGAGGGGACCTAAAAAACACCACAAACACGGCTCAGGGATGCTGGTGGGTTCAAACACTAGGATGTGCTGTGGTCTACCATTACAGACACTATTATATTTGTTACCTGGGATGAAATACTTGTAGAACAATCTAGTATCAAATATCATAAGGTATGCAGCTGTGGTGTGCGGGCAGCCAGACTGAGCAAAGGCCCTAAAGTCAAAGACCTTTAGGCTCAGTCTCCCCAAGAGGCTGCTGTGCTTTTTAGCTTCTACAAACGTCCAATGAAAATAATTGTAATCTATATTTCAATAAAGAAGAAAAATGTGGAGTGGTATAAAGACGACATGATTTTGGAATTGCCACCCTTCAGTTTGCAAACATGAACCGTGCATCGATGGCATTAAGGAACGCCGTTTGGTGTCTTTCTAACAAATGTTCCTGATTCAGCTTCAAACTCCAAATGTGAGCAGAGCAGACGCTGTGGAAGTCTATGAAACTGAAATGATGGGTGCATGTTGGGTTTAAACTGGATCGGTTCTCTAGGTTTTTGGTTGGTTTTTATGTTTTTTGTTTGTCTTTTGCTGAAAAAGTACTAGCAAATGTAAGTTAGCATGTAGCATCTCTCTAATCTTGGTGAAATGGTGTTTTGGAGGGTTAAGCGCCTTCAAAGATTCCTAGATATTTAGACAACTATGTCTTTGTGCCAGACTCTGACAGAGACTGTCCAGTCTAAAGCAAACATGCAATCATAACTCATCAAATTACATTTGATAGACTTCCAGATATGTAGCATCCACTCTGCCAGACTGCTACCAACAAGAAAAGTGATGAAAGGACCAGACCTGTCACTCAGAAACATGCAGCCAATGGTAACAAACGCTACAGAAAGCCCTTCCCACATGGAAGAACTGTGTCCCATTTCCAACCGCAGAAACCAAACAAGAGAGCAGCCGAACCGTAAACAACCCGAGGGCCGTTTGAGCGGGAAAACCAAACCAGTGAAGCTGAAAACATCACATTAATTTATTGGAAAGAGAAAATACAGCAATAGTTGATGCACTTGATGCAGAGTTCATGTTTGCAAATTGAAAGGTTTATTCTATGCACCATGGCAGATTTTTCTCCTCCAACTTCTTACTAAAATCATGAAACACACAAAGATTTGGCACAAATCTGACTCCATAGTGATGGTTATCAACCCCACAGCAGAATTATGGGGCGGCCGTGGTGCAGCGGTAGGGCGGTCGACCCATGATCGTAAGATTGCAGGTCCGATTCACGCCTTGCACACCCATGAGTCGAAGTGTCCCTGGGCAACACACTGAACCCCACCTTGCCTCTGGTGGTAGGCGGGCGCCTGTGTTTGGCAGCGGAGCCGCCACCAGTGTGTGAATGTGTGTGTGAATGTGTGTGTGACTGGGTGAATGGGTCTGTGACTGTAAAGCGCTTTGTCCTTGTAGGAAGAAAGGTGCTATATAAGTATACGCCAATAATCTTAGCGGGCCGTTGACGTGACACATGTAGTCAGTAGTCTAATTAGCTTAAGGAGGAAGAGTTGTTGGGAGATCATGTCTGGCTGTGTTCAGGTTTACAAACCATAATATCACAAACCTTCACACCATCAATGATGTTCAATGACGTTCATATTAGGCCTGCATGATGAGGAAAACTCACGGTTGGCAATATTAGTGATCAATGTTGTGATGACGATGTAACTTGGGATGCATGAACAAATAACAAAACAACCTAAAGCATCATTTCCATTTCACTGCAACAGTTTAAATAAGAGTCAACAGAACTTCAATGACACGTTAAATGACCCTGGTCTACATAGGAGGCCAACGTCTAACATAAAAGAGTCCATCTGATTGGTCAACAACGTGAAGGAGTCCATCTGATTGGTCAACAACGTGAAGGAGTCCATCTGATTGGTCAAATGCATAAATGTATTTATTTGATTCACTAAATACTTCAAGCTGCCATAAGATTGTTTTAGCCCATTTAAGGTTCGCAATTTTCACCGTCTTTTGTGATATGTGTACTGCACAGCTTGATATCACAGTAATGATAAATTTGCGATTTATTGTGCAGGCCTAGTTCATAGTGTCTGTATTATTAACTGACTTCTTAGGGTTCTTCTGTTATCAGACACGGTTCTGTCTGATAACAGAAGAACCCAAGAAGTCATCATTGATGTGTCCATTCAAAGCAAGCAGAAATTCTCCACGTCTGTTTAAGGGTCTTTAGCTAACGCATGCTGGTCTCCTGTCCCCTGACGGGGTCTGTCCACACAAGCTGCTGTGGGATTTCAATCAGCACATTTCTAGGAAACAGTCACCGTTCAACCTCAGAGTCACAAAGAAAACATTCAGGCTGAAGTTTGGGACTTTGGTTTTCTTTACCACTTATGGGTACAGCCAGATCAACCCCTGTGGTCTAGGTGAACATTCACAGAGAAAAGTTGTTTTCAAGAAAGTCTTAGTCGGAGAAGTAGAACAAAGGCTTCATGGGAAACAACGGTAGCCTCCATAGCTGCCTGTGAAGCTGCTTGGATTTATTTTTTCTGGCTTGAGGTAAACACAGAATTGTGGTCAATAGAAGAGAAACCAACTTTTACTACACAAACACCACAAGCTCTGTTACAAATTACAAGAAGTGACAACAACAAAACGCTGAGAGTTTTGTGGTAAATTCAGCTTCATATGGAGTCAGTAAAGTGAAGTAAACAACAAAAACCTCTATGGGGTCTAAACAGAGAACATAATAGAAAGTACCTCAAATTGCTTGAAAAAAACCTTGGTGAGGGTCTCTCTGAAGTGGGAGGGGCAGAGGATGGACTCGATGATGACCACTCTTCTGTCGCGGGGGTTCACCAACAGATGCCTGTAGATGGAGGAACTTCAGAGCGGTTTCTCTGGATACTGCCTCAAACCTCCTTCTGTTGCGTGTCCCGTGACTGAATGACCAGAACAGGCGGTATCTCTACATCCAGTAAATACAGACATGCTCACCTGAAGTACAGAGTGTGGATAAACTCTTTGAGGATGGCATACAGTTCTTCTGTATTGATGTTGTATTGAACAACCTTGACCGTCTGAAAATGACACATTACATCTGTTATACATTATATTTACAGTACTGCAGTTCACGTGACAGTGACACCAGACTCACCTGCTGCTGTCCTGGTTTCTGGATCTCGCTCGGAATTATGAACCTGGGCCCCGTTTCCCCCGCAAAGCCACATCTGTGAAAACAGCTCTACGTTACCATACAGTCACATAACCTCCTCTAAAGAGTTGCCATCAAGTCACTCCATCAGGACTTTACTAAACCGTCACTTTTAGCCTTAGTGCCTAATTAGCCCTAATTATGCGGTTTTCGTCACAGCCCTAAGCTCAACTTTACTGAACACACATTTATGAACATAAATATTGATTTTATTTCCGGTAAATAAATCTGATGTTCATTGTTGAAAAGCAGTCCTTTTATTTAACGACCCACTCCAATGAAAGGGGTGTTTTTGGTGTTTTCAACGTGTTCGTGGAGCATTTCTCTCCTGACAGAGGACATAGAAAAGAAACTTAAGATTCAAACTGTGTTTCTGAGGATTTCTTTATTCATGGTGAATCAGGATCAGACGAAAAAATGCTGTTTGAAAAAGCTTGTAGCTGCTAATCAGCTGTGCAAGGAGTAACCGTAAAATCAATGGATTACATTCAAATAAAGTAGAAAACTGAATGGAAAAAAATAATAATAATTGAAATCAGTTCTAGAAAGTGTGTTAGTCTGGGGGTGGAGCTGGCAGAGCAGACTCTACCTGGGAGGGGCTGGTCCTCACTTTGTGACATCACAATGTCAGGAACCACGTTTTGGTGGATTGGGAGGGGCTGGTGCTCAGAGAGCAGCTTTTTAGAGGAATACTCAGAAATGTGTGATATATGCATATATATGAAAATACAGAGCCTTTTTAGAAGGCATGGTCCCGTAAAACGACAGCCAAACACAGATCATTATCCCCAAAGCTTTAGAGGCAGCAGATCCAGTCATAGTCCCACCAGCCTGGGCGCCATTGTCTGTAACGTTGTTCTTCCTGTTCTTGTGAACCGAGTTCAGGATCATTATTTATAGTTTAATAATTCAGCCCCACTTCACAACCAACATCACACCTTAAACATGAGTTCCAATGACAGAATATGATGGGAGGAGCAGTATTTTTCAGAAAAGAAAACCTCAAGAGTTTGATGCATCAAACCAACCAGGTAAAATCTTACAGGTGCCAAAAGCATTGAAATGGAGATAAAAAGGCTCCAAAAAAGAGGACAGACATCCTGTTTCATGTGACATCATGTGTTTTCCCAGCAGCCATCATGCCTCTAACTCCACGCATCAGCAGGCTAAGAGCAGATCAGCTGCCTCAACATGTGCTGGGAGTCTGAAGGACTTCTATGTGGTCTGGGTCAAAGGCTCCAACTCTACAATTACAATCCCCCCCAGGAGTAAAAAAACCCTCCCATCCCATTTTACCACTAAACCTTCCCTTCAGGACATCCTTTCACCAACAGTGACGAGTCAAACTCCAGGCAGGAGGTGGAACACTTGGAAGCAGAGACAACCACCTCTGCATCCCCGTGAAGAAGACCACAGAAATGGACTTCAGGAGGGACAGACAGACCCCCCCTTCACACGGGAGGGGCCGCGGTGGAAGTAGGAGCTCAGTCCTCCTACAGGGGTGTGGTGGACAGCATCCTGTCCTCTGGCATTAGGAGGAGGACCACCAGACTGAGTAACAGCTGCTAAACTCTGGAGGGTCCCTGTACCCCCCTCCCTTTATGTCTCTGTTTACACCCCCCTCTAAAAACAGATATACATTTACATTTAGATTTTGTGTTAAATTGTTCAATGTTGCCTTTGTAACTTTTTTCTGTCTTTTTCTATTTGCTATATTTGCACCATAGCCGGCTGACCCGGGACCAGGGCCAAGAATTTTGTTTTTGTGGTGAAAAGCCAATAAAGAATCCATGAGTTAGTTGGAGTGTAAAAGTAAAAAAACACTCCAAAAAAAGCTTTTGACCATAAAACCCCCACCTGGATTAAAACGTTCCACCTCCACAGAAGAGGATTTAAGCCTCCAGGAGAATCCTGTCAGGTTTGGGTCCTGCCCCTCTTCCTGATCCATCCTGGTCCCCAGCAGAACCTCAGCATCTTCAGCCCTGCCTCAGTCTGAACCAACATGGCTGCTCTCACCACAGTCTTCTTCACCTTTGCTTTCTCTGGGTGACTCTCTATCATCACAGGAGCAACTATGTACTGAAACTCCATCAGGATTTCCCTCCACTGTTATTACCGAGCTAGCATTAGCCGTCCGGCTGTTAGCCGAGCAGCATCTCTAACGTTTGACCAAGAGGACAGACTTTAAATCAACCCCACAGATGCAGCAATGCACGCCATCACACAAATATACACACACAAACACAATTCCGTTACGTTATGGTAACCATTGAAAGTGTGAAGTTATGATGTAGTTACTGTGTTAGCATGTTAGCAACGCTAGCACTTACTTTGTATATGCCGCTCCTAAATCAATCACAACTGCGGTCTTCTCTCCTCCACTTCCCAGGCCATCGAACAATGGCATTTTCCTAACCGGTCTGCCCTGGAATCACACGGTCGCAGGTCCGATCACCAGCTGCTTAGACACATTGAGCATAACAAACGTCTGTCTCGTAGAAAAACACTGTAGACTGACGTCATCAGGGCGGTGAAGCACTTCCGGTTCACATGTCAGCGTCTCTGCCGATGGGTAATAATTGTTTATCATTTTGAACTGCATTTCTTTCATTTTGGGGACCACTGGCCATTTGATGAATGTCCATAGTTGAGCACCTGATGTGACTGACAGGTGTCTCAGTTTTTTTATATTTCACTTTTCTGTTAAAGTCATGGTATAATTTACCCTAAATGATTTGTTTAGGTATTTATTATCACATTTTTTCATTAAGTTTTATTTCACCTATTACTGAATTTGTCAGTTTAACTTGAACATTGGAAGACAATATAGTATTTTTTATTAGACGTATTAAAGCTTTTGGAATTACTCTGCAGGTTTTCGGAAATTCTTTGGTTGAGCATTCAATATGATATTTGCTTTTTAAGTCTCTTAATTGAAGAATTTCTCCATTTGAATCAAGAATATCGCTTACAAAAAGAATCTTGTGGCCAAACCAATTCCGATTACCCCTTGTTCTATCCTAGGCACGTCGTTAACATTGGGAGGTGGGTCATCTAGACCCACTAGACACTGTGTTGAATGTTCTGGACCCCATAGGATAGCACAAGGGTTAAACATTGTCTTCCTGTTTGTGGTAATTTATCTGTTGATCCACAGGGTGGCGCAGTGAGGGGTGAAATTGTGACTAAATATCAGTTTCCAGTGGAGAAGTACTTGTTTATGAAATTCTGAAATCTTTATAGGAAGTTTGGAAATTTCAAAGTAATATCTCAGCAAAAAATCTAAGCCACCTACTTTTTCGAAGATTTTTTTGGGAATATGAAACCATATTGAGTCAGGGTAAGCCATAAAGTCTTGTAACCATTTAAAGTGATCATTGATTCAAAATTAATTGTTTTATAACCACCAAATTATTTTCCTTAATTAGTTGAGATTTTCAGATTTAATGGGTCTTATTTCTCCAAATACATTTATAAATAATTGAGTTAATTTTTTTGACATTCTTCGGGTTGATGTAGAGAAATTGGGACGGACATATTAATTTAGAAATTCCTTCTGATTTGGACAAGTTTCTTCCAAAAATGGTTAAAACTCTGATTTACCAATGATTTAATGATTTCTGCATTTGGTCAATTTTTTCCTTCGTGTTTTTTTCTCCTCTTTCTCTTTTATCTCTATTTAGAAATTATTTAACTCCTAAATATTTCACTTTGTGTTTTAAAAATAGGCTACATGTTGCATGAGGTCAAACGAGCTGCAGACAAGATGGCTGATGGATATCCACTCCATGCCGGAAGAGGAAGTTGAAGTTCTCCAAAACGGAGTTTTGTTTGTTTTGTGTTTTAGTCAGTCAGTCAGTCAGTCAGTCAGTCAGTCAGTCAGTTAGTTAGTTAGTTAGTCATGTGTGTATTTAGTTTAGTGGGAGATGAGCATCAACAGAAGAAGAACATAGAAGTGAATCAAAAAAATGTATGTACGCGTAGGGGGGGTACTTGGACATCACTGCCAGCAAGCAGCAGATGTCCCCTCAGTGCCCTACCCGCCAATTTTAACCCTTGTGCTATCTTAGATGACCCCCCCCCCCCCTTCCATTGAGGTGTTCTTCCTACCATGACAAAGGTGGATAAAGGTGGAAAGATTTCATGTAATCCATGGACACCAGTGAAGATCACAAATCATTGAAGAAAAAAGGTTCAGAGCTCTGTCTAGTGGGTCTAGATGACCCAACTACCAATGTTAACGTGCCTAGGATAGAACAAGGGTTAACTGCACCCCCTTAATACACACACCCTTTACCCCCCAAAATATACACTCCAACACAAACACACACACACACACACATGCCCTCAAAACACACACACACACACATGCATTTCACAAGGAAGGTGGGACCTCGGACCATCTGTCCCCTACCCCATCCCTGCTAGGGGTACTGGGCCCTTGGCAACGGCGGTCGTGTTCCCTGGGTGCTGGCTTCCTGGGCCCGGCGGTCCTCTCTCCATGTAGGGAGGGGGATCCCTGAGTTCTCTGGCAAGACCAAGAGCCGGGGATCACATCACATCTGAGCCGGGGGGGTGTCCGTGTCCCTGTGGTGGGGATTCTGGTCCTTACACCTGAGCACTGGACCTCGCCAGATTTCCAACTGTGGCTGAGCCTGGTCGGGCCATGTTTACAACACCTCTTGTGGACGCCCTCTTCCCCTGGGTGTCCTCTTCCAGGGCGGGGACGGCTGGCCCGGCCCTGCTCTCTCCTGGACCAACTGTGGCCGGGTGGGTGGCTGTCTGGAGAAATGTCCTACCTCATCAGAAAAATGCCCCAAGCCAGGAACCTGTCTTTTTTTGGAGTGGTCTTTACAACGTACCTCTAGCATCTAAAGAAACTGATGGAAAATGTTGTTTCTACAACCTGTGGTTGGGGAGATTCAGGCCCGAACAAGGTTTGTACTAAACCACATTGACGTGCTACAAAGCCGTCTTGGGGAGAAAAAGATGGAAGTTATTTGTTCACCAAGTTACACAACATTTCCTTTAGTAGCTTTTGAGTATAGACCTTTATTGTTTGGTCCCATACATTCCTCATGGTAAAAAATATGTCTTCAGATCAAATGGTACCAAATGTAATAGCCCACCATTCCTAACAGAGCTTTGCAAACTACAGATGATTGAATGTTGATGACTTGTGTAGAAGAAATGTGACAAAAAAGCTGTGGCATAAAACATATTAAAATACAATTGAGAAGTAAAAAACAAAACTCTTAATGGTTTTCAGCAATAAAAGAGAAGAACACTAGTTGATTGGTTAAGACAATCATTTTAAGTTTAAAATAAAATTACAAACAACAAGCAGACAGTGTTAAACTTTTATCTTTTTAACCGTTGTTTTCATGCAACATCACTCGATTGTCTTTTTAACAAAAATGTTCGACATTTTCATCCAAACATCATCCAAAGGCTGTAAACAGAAAGAACTGAAAGAACTTTGGAAGAGGTTAATCACAAAGAAGCAGTCCTGCTATGAATGCAAAGGTTTCCACTGGTCAAGGTTTGTCATCACAGAGACAGGAGTTTGCCACACATGTGTGTCCTCCTTAACATTTCCTGCCTCATCATAGCCAGCCTCCAGGCCCGGGGAGGGTTGTTGACCAGAGACAGGTTTAGGTCAGTCAGCAGGAAGAGGCTCTGTATAGCTTCAGAGTAGAAAGGTTCTGTCTCCGTGATTTAGAGTGAATGGCTGCTGACACATTCACTCAGTCAGCTTGGCGTGCAGCTCCAGCTCCGCCTTGCTGTCAGAAATCCCAGCAGGAGAGGCAGAGTGATGCGTCTCAGGGTCAGGGTCACTTGTTTCCACTACAGAAGCTGACTGACAACAGTGTGACCTGGTTCGGCGGCGTTCTGGATGTACTCAGAACTTGGATAACATGTCCCTTCTCAAACAGCGGGGGAGAGAGCTTGAGCGCTTCGACGGACTCTCACTGATTTACTGGTATGTGGGGAAAACGTTAAAGTAGGGTTCAGTCAGTTGGCTGGAAGGCGGTCGGACGTTTAGCCGATAACTGGACAGACCTTTTTTCTAGTGTTCCCCAATCCTCTTATGCATCAGTTTCATCAACACCTTTCTGTCTGTGATACTCACTGTTTATGGGGAAGCTATTTTTAGATACAATTACAACATTTTGCTGTGGTTATTGTTTCTAATATTTAGATGAACAACAATCCTAGTGGAATGTGTTTTATTTTGTTCATGTCCGGCAGGAGTTGTTGACAATGTACAAAATTGAGATCTTCATTTAGGTTGAACAGTGTTTGAGATATAACAAATGAGTACCTAAAGTATTCCTAAACTGTTTAACAATAGTTTGTTTGTTTAATAGGAAGGTAACAACGAATTAACATGAAAATGTATGTTTCAGGCATGACCACAGATCTTAGAAGGTCCAGAAGGTTTATGCAGAACTGATGAAGCAAAATAATTATTGATGAAGTCCAAATTAAGAAGACTTTATTAATGCTTTATTTCCATTTACAACAAAACTTAAAATGTACCTGATGGTCAGCGCAACATTCAGTTATTATAAAAACAAAGAATTGACAACCATTTAATTGAATAAACAGTGGATAATACATTATATATTAAAACCATAAAAACAAACAAATACATTTTGACAAATAATTAAAAAGCGCATCATTTAGTCATTGAAAAACTACGGAAGCGGATTAAATTCAGGTAATAAAAGTGAGCGATCTCCCTTCTAATCTTTTGGAGACATGGTCTGTGCAGAAAATGAGTTTGTGGATCCGTCTGTTTGAGTTTTGAGGTCTGCCTCGTCGATGATGCTTGTGAAGCTGCAGAGGCAGGCAGGGAGCGTCAACAAATACACAAACACAACCCAGAGACACAATAGCAGATTCTCAGTAATTTGCCATAAATCATTTCAAAAACATCACTCATTATTGTTAAAACAAAGTCAACAGAAATCCCTAATATCATGACTGTTTCTCTCAGAGTTGAGCAGCGTGTTTGAGTACTGCAAGTTATAGACGCGTCCTTATCTCCTCGCTTATGGACTACAACTGATGTAGTCCTAAAAATTAAAGTGAAAACCAAACAAAGTACAGCGAAAAAAGGGAAAAATAATTATATCAAAAATAAATAAATAAAAATGAAAGTAGAATATGTCAAAGGCAGAAGAAATTATATCAAAAATAATTCTAAAAAACTCCTGAAAAACAGACTGTTGAGCATCCAGCAGGTCCTCCAAAGACTTTGCTCCCTGATATTATAGTCAGGATTGAATCACAATGAAATAAATAAACAAACAGTTCATACTAGTCAATATTTAATACTTCCCCGATGTTTTCCTCTGACATGTTGGTGGATAAAGTCAGTAGGAAGAACACATGTTGACATTGTGACCAACACTCAAACTACACAGATCCCGTCTGTGACACGGACACTTTGAGGCTTTTTTACTTTGAATTGGAGATCCTCTTCTTGGCCAGATGAAGTTACAGCCCATCATGTATGGAGTTCTTAAAAGAATATTAGAACGAATGGTTAGATTGCAGGTCATCTGTTTTATTATTATTTTCAAACTGGCTACAATATGCATTACATTACAACTATAATTTGCAGTCACTGAAAGGGGCATCGGCCATTCAGATTATTTTATAAATTAACAAAGAATAAAAAAAGACTAAAAAAATCTCATGACCACAACACAGTTTTAAAAGCATCTAATGTTGCAGCTGGGGTCCTCTACCAGAGGCCTGGGAGCTTGAGGGTCCTGCAGGATCTCAGCTGTTCCTGTGCTTTTCTGGACTGAGAGGTCTTTCCAGGGATCTGCTGCAGCCCCTGCTGTTGCCCCCAGTGTTCCAATTACCACAGACACCACTGTCACCTTCACTTTCCAGGCTTTCTCCAGTTCTCCTCGGTTTGGCAGTTTCCAGGGCTTCAGGTGTGGCATCTGGCTGACTCTCTTAGGTCGCTGCAGCTCTTTGAGCCTCCGTCAGCGGACTCCCATCCCTCCGAGCTGCCTTGGTTTTGATCTCAAGTTGAGGTAGCAGTTGCTGTTTGTGGAACTTTGAGTTTCACGACCGGCTTAAATAAAGGCTATGACAATCAAGAGACCAAGTAAGAGTTAGCAAACGTTTATTTTGAAACAAATAATTTACCCGAATAAATATGAAAAAGGGTGAAATAATAATAATAAACTTTATTTGTATAGCACCTTTCAAATTAAAATTCACAAAGTGCTTCAAAGTAAAAACATGATAAAATACGGTAAAAGACAGAATATAATAATATATGAAAAAGCAATTTTATAAAGGAATTTTTTTAAAAGCAGCTACAGATCTGAGGCTGAGAGGAAGGGAGTTCCAGAGGGATGGAGCCCCCGCTGCAAAGACTCTGTCACCTTTAGTCTGTAACAACCAGCAGACCTGGTCACATGACCTCAGGGACCTGCTGGGAGTGGACGACCACACAAGGTCTTTTATTTAGACCGGTGCAGTAATCAAGACAAGAAGATATAAAAGATGGATGAGCGTCTCCATCTCACAATGCAATTGGACTCAGTTCAGCAATGTTTTTAAGATGATAAAAACAGAACGAACAAGTGACCCGATATGAGAGTCAAGGGATAAAACCGGGTCTAGAGTGACCCCGAGGTTCCTGACAGACGGCTTGATAAAGGAGGCAAGTGGACCGAACCACTGGACAATCTGGGGGAGGCAACTGTCAGGAGCACAGACTAGAACCTCAGTTTTAGCTTCATTTAGTTGGAGAAAATGATCATTCATCCAACTCTTGACTGAATCCAGACGCCTGCATGAAACCTGTATTTTAAAAACATCCTGGGGTTTAAAAGACACATAAAGCTGAATATCATCAGCATAAAAATGATAAGACATAAAATTAAAAGAGCTTAAACTATGCTGCAAAGGCAGCAGATATAATATGAACAATAAAGGTCCCAAAACTGAGCCTTGTGGGACACCAGAAGTGAGGGATGCAGAAGAGGACTTTAACTTGGAAAAACCACAGAAAAAGATCTACCAGGTAGATTTGAGGAGAACCAGTTTAAAGCGGATCCGGTTACACCAATCCCGTTTTTTAGCCTGTCCAAGAGGACGTAATGGTCAACAGTGTCAAAGGCTGCTGTCAAGTCCAATAACAGTAACATGGATCCTTTTCCTGCATCACTCTGCATCAGGATGTCATTAGTGACTCTGAGAAGGGCTGTTCCAGTGGAGTGAGCTCTGCCAAAACCTGACTGAAACTGATCAAAAATGCAGCGACTGTCGAGAGCAGTTATAAGTTCTTTAGCAACAACTTTTTCTAAAATTTTGGACATGAAAGGAAGATTAGAAATAAGTCTTTTTTTAGGATTTAATGCTTAAATTATCCATTAATAGTGAGAATCCAGTGTGGGTTGCCTCACTGGATAATGTTAATTTCCCATTGTTCCCACTGTGAAAGCATATAAATATATAAATGATTGAATTCATTAAATATAACGATCTCTTATTGGTCGGAGAAAGGTAGTCTGCCATCTCTGGGTGGGTGGAGTCTCCCTGCCCCAGGTGGAGGAGTTTATCTGGGGGTCTTGTTCACGAGTGAGGGAAGACCGGAGCGTGAGATTGACAGGCAGATCGGAGCGGCGTCCGTAGTTATGCGGTCGCTGTACCGGTCCGTTGTGGTGAAAAGAGAGTTGAGCCAAAAAGCAAAGCTCTCAATTTACCGGTCGATCTTCGTTCCAATACTCACCTATGGTCATGAGCTCTGGGTCATGACCGAAAGAACGAGGTCCTGAATACAAGCGGCTGAAATGAGCTTCCTCCGTAGGGTGGCTGGACGCTCCCTTAGAGATGAGGTGAGAAGCTCGGTCACCCGCGGAGAGCTGGGAGTAGAACCGCTTCTCCTCCACATCCAGAGGAGCCAGCTGAGGTGGCTCGGGCATCTAGTCCGGATGTCTCCTGGACGCCTCCCTGGAGAGGTGTTCTGGGCATGTCCCACTGGGCGGAGGCCCCGGGGAAGACCCAGGACACGCTGGAGAGACGATGTCTCTGGGCTGGCCTGGAAACGCCTCGGGGTCCCCCCAGAGGAGCTGGAGGAAGTGGCTGGGGCGAGGGAAGTCTGGGCATCTCTGCTCAGTCTGCTGTCCCTGCGACCCGGTTCCGGATAAGCGGAGGAAGATGGATTGATGGATTTCTTATTGCCTCTCTGGCTGTTCAGTGCTCATTGGCTCTTCACTGTCGAGTAGCTCCAGAGGTTTGTCTGCTGGATCTTAATGACTGTCACATCCTCAGCCAGGATACTGTGGAGCTATTTTTCCCCACTTGGAAGGGAAAGCCTTAGCCAGGGAACTCATTTCGAACTCCAGACACTCACTTCCCTCCAGTTTCTCTGCAGGTCATGACAAAGAGCAGAGATCTCGCTTAGAGTGAAAGGTAAACTCTGCCAAACAACGGTAAACACTCAGTGTCAATGTGGTGAGAAAGCTAAAGCCTCAGTCCCAACAGCCCTGACGGACGGATACTGGCTGTCTGCGGGTGAAAAATGGGCAACTGCATGGGGCACATGGGTGGCCCACTTGAAATCTCAAAGTTGAGGTCCGCTCGGTGAGATGAAAAATGTTCGTTCACCTTTTTCCACGGGATGCTGCGGGCGACAGGTTATAGTGAACACCTGTGCAACAGGTAAGGGTGAGTAAGGGGAAAGTAGGTAAGATGCAGGTGTGTGGTACATGCATTTGAAACCTTTAATTTATTACATCTAAGATACAAAAGGAATTAAAAACATCTAGAAAAATAAATCACAAATGTTTTCTAGACTTACCAATAAAGGCTGAAGCTTAGCCTGGAATGGAGTGTTGAATAAAACGCCGTCATTATCCATCCTCTCAGCTTCCTGACACACCAAACACAGATGGACATCACTGCGACGCTGTGGGTCAGGCTGGAAGCATGTGGACCTGGTCAAAGTTCACACCTGCATGAGCTCAACAGTTAGTCCACTTGTTCTGTGCTCATCCACGTCAAGTTCTGTGTGCACAGAACAAAGTGTTAGCCAGAAACTGTCATTTAGTAATGTGTTGATGCAAAAAGGTCTCCAGGTGAAAAACACGTGCACACATTCCACTGTCAGCTGTATGACATCGTGTCTGTGGTAGTTTGTGTAAAGCTCATCTGAACATATTTTTTGTGTGTTTCGTGACAAATTTGTTGTGATTCTGGTCAAAGGAAAATTCGTTTGAAACGCTGATTGAAACTGGAATAGGAGCTTTTTGTTTCAGAAACTCCCCTTCTGCAGCAGCAGAGCAGAAACTGGTTGAGTCTGTTGGTGCAGGCTTTACTCCTGTCATACCAGGACGGCTGGTTGATTGTTCTAAATGTACAGCTTCATGAATATGTCTCAGCACAAGCTTGAAGCATGGCCAACCCATCCCTAGTGGAACATCAGGCCTGAAACGTCATAGTGATTGCATCCTTATTGTTGCTAATCTGGACAGGTGCAGCAACAGAGCTGACGCTGTTGTGTGAACAGGATAGGACTCGGGAGACAGCCCTGAGGGACACCAGCGCTAAGAATAGTCACAGAAGCAACTTTAATGCTTAAGTGATCCGTATCTGGCTCCGGCTTATTGATGCTGGTAAGGACATGTGCTCTTCTTCAGTTGTTCTTTGCTGTCCTGTGTCAAATGTGGGATGGCGCTGGGACAAATGTTGGATCCAGCTGGATCTGTCTCACCCTGAAAAGATGGTTCCACAAAAAAAAAAACACTTGTTCTTTGACTCTTTAGGTTTGAAATAAAGTTGACTTAAATGACTGTGATTGACACTGGGAGACGGACAATTAAAGGAGTCCATTTGTGCTGCGTTAGCCTCGGGGGGAGCAGTTGGTCAGCTAAATGTGGATGCTGAGTGGACAGCTTCAGTTGGCTTTAAGGGGAGCTGAAGGGAGCCGGGAACGCTGCATGGAGACCCGAACTCCCAGACACAAACTGTGTCGACATCACTGCGTCATACCAAGGACCGTCCTCTGCGTTCTCATGATTCTCTCCTCTCAGAAGTTACCCGAGCTCTGGGACTACTTCCTCATCTATGTCTCAGGCGCTCTAGAGTTCAATCCAGAAAGCAAAGACGTCGACCTGGGGCTGTTCCCCTTAAGGATGAACCCCACCATTAAAACCAGGTATGTTTCTCAGATGCTAAATGTGGTTGTTTTGGTTTGGGTTCAGAAGAAAAGGAAACTCAGAGAGGGGATGCTTTTATGAATATGACAGAACTGATCTCATTCATTCTCACTGTAGCTGAATCTGTTTTTCTGAGGATGAATCCTGAATACTGCGAGTGTCTGCAGTCGTTTTGGGAACATTTGGTCTGGCTGTTGAAGAGTCTCTTCATGCTTGAGGATGCGCTCGTGTTCCAGCCTGTCAGCTGTTTGCTTCGTTCGTGTCGTGTGGATTCAGTTTTCTATCAAATGTTTTATTACATTTGAAGATAAATTCAGAGGGTTTTGTGCTGTTGGGGATGAGCTGATGCCTTTAGAATATTAACATGACCTGAGCAGAAAACGTGCAGCAAACGTTCCTGAATTCTTTTTGTATTTCTTAATATAAACTGTTACTGTGGTCAAAACTAAATAAGAAGCTTGTTCTCTTTTGTTTTATAGGAAATAGAGAACATCAACATGAAGGAAAGCAGATAATCCCAAACCTCACTTTTAACTTTAAATAAAGTAGCAGTTCACATCTGATGTCTGAACGAGCTTCACAAAAGACCAAAAATACCTGGGTAGGCAACTTTCTCCTTTCTTTACTGATTAGATGACACATTTGCAGACTACAGAGAACTTTAAATCCAGTATGCTTCCAGCTTCCAGCCTGACCTGGTTGTCAGGTAATATAATATTTCTATGTGTTATCTGGTCTCTTCAGAAGAGAACTTATAGCATGAAGTGTTGAGATTGATGAGAAAATTACTATTTTAATCCATTTTATAAGTTAGATTGATCCATAAGTAATATTTCCTTCCATTTTTCAGGCTCATGCCCTTATGAGACAAACAAATCACTTCAAATATGACAATTCTATGTAGATCAACATCTTCAAACACCTCAGTCTTCAGATAAAGCAGCAGACTATCTTTAGCTCAGCATCCATGGGGGGCCAGCCTCTGCAAAATGGTCTTATATAGACATTTTTTCTCCCATAATTCAACACTGGTTTCCAAACAAAGTACTGAGAACAATCACCACATGTTTTTTTGTGTTGGGTTGAGAAACAGATAATAGTCAAAGCTAATCAGTCATGCTAGAATAAGGCCTCAAATTATAAGTTGCTATAAGTAAATGTAATTTTAAAAATGTGTTTATTCATTGAACAAATCTACTAAACTTTCAGCCTAAAGGATTTGCATTTCTGTTGGTTTTTAGGGTGTATTCATGCTAAAAAAAAACCTTTTGTTCCGGACCGACTCTGCTTAATTTGGGCCGGATCGAGTCCTAACCTTGCATTTGGTCTGTATTAGACTGGTGTCTACCAGAGATTTCAGTTTCTAACTGAAGCCTGTAAACAAAACCACATGACTAGAGATCTCTTCAGTCATTGGCCAGGAATTATGAGGGCGGGAGCAATGAGAGAAGGAATAATGGAAGCCCTACGCTTTGCAGCCCTTGCCAGAATGGATCATCGATTCATACTTTACATTTCACTGACCAACTCTGAACGTCTGTAACAACATCACATACTTTCTACTGCTGCTGTGGTACGGCGGCAGCGTGCTGCAGGGCGGTTGCTGATGAGACTGAGGGGTAGCTCCGGTTGGTCAAGCCACTTGGCCATAGTCTCCTGGCATGGGGCCCAAAGTCCGGGGGGCACCAAGTGAAGGGTGTTTGAGATGACATTGGAGGACAGTTGGGAGCTGTCCTTGAACTGCCCTCCTTTCTTACTTGATCATTTAAAGTCTCTGGTCAACTACCAGCGGTCAGTTTGCATTACACCTTAGGGTTGGGCAACTTGGGCTTTAGCTTCTTGGTTGTTGATTAGCTCTGCTAAACCCCCCCTTGATTTAAATAGTACACAAGGCACTGAGTCCTTTGGTGGAAGGGGGCTTGGAAATCATTGCCAAAACACAGGGGGTGTCCTTCCTATGCTCTACCTATCAGTTGGTCACTGCACCTTTTAATTTGTAGGTGCTTCAATTCAATCCAGTTCAATTTTATTTCTTTGGCCCAATATTTACACCAACAGTCGTCTCAATGGGCTTCATGCCGGTGATTGTGTAATAAACATCATAAAGAACATAAAGTCACAGAATTCAGTAGATAATGGCTAAACCAAAGTAAACAGACTAAACTAAACTAACATCCCTCCCCTTAGACCCCCCTTCTCGGTAGGTAAAAACTCTTAAAAAAAAACGGATTCCGGGAAAAAAAGAAGAAACCTCAGGGGGGTCCACATGAAGGAGGGATCCTCCCCCAGGACGGACAGGCGATTTACCAGAACGCATAGAGAAGAATTAACTTATTTAACTCTACAACTACATGTTTGAATAGTCCACCAAAGCTGAAGGTAAACAGTGTTCCATACGCCCCCTCCTCCAGATGAAACGTCCCGTTTCAACATAAAACAACAAAGATTAATGAAAACAGTCTGTTATTTCAGCAGAAGAACGCTGAAGATGCCAGAAAGTGCTCCTCCTCCTCAGACGGAAGCGTCACACAGACGTAGAGATCTGGTCTTTGGAGGCTGGAGTGGACATCTGCAGGGACACTGATGTCTTCATCAACGGCTGCAGAGATCCTGCAAGCCGCCAATCAATGACTAAACCATTAATGAAGTGTAAATCAAAGAAATGAGCCTTCAAACATTTGGAACGTTCTCAATAAACATTCACCTGTTCCACTGTTTAGTCGCTCTGCTGCTGCACGGCGTTCACTGGCTGCTCTGAATGTTCACTTCCACTTTAATCTCATAAATTTACTAGAAAATAGTTGTATTGTATGACTTTTTTCTTTTTTTGTGACCCTAAAACTCCTTTGTGCATACAGCTAATTATCTGCTGCTTTTATTCTCTGCAGTCTGGTGTTTTTCCACAAATACTGAGTAATTTGTAATCCCAGATTGAAAACAGCGTGCAGGTTCTTGGTGACGCTGGAGTTTTTGTGTGACTATGAGTGTTGTATGTGCTGACCTGTGATGGCTTCACCATCAGGCAGAGTCCACACGTTCTCTCAGCTCTTCCACTGGCTTCACTTCAGCGTGGAAACACGCTGTGACAGTGGCGAGCCGGCTGATCTGCTCCGATGTGACACCATACCTTCCTGACACGTGGACTCAGTTCTGATGTCCTGCAGCGACAGGAGCCCAGCTCTCATTGAGTCAGGATCTCTTCCTCCTATCTGGGACACGTCTGTTTTAAATTCAGACCCCTCCTCTTCTTCATCCTTACTCACAGTAGTTGATATTTTATGTCATTAGACGGCATTTAAAGGAGCTACTTTAAGACTAAACCCAGCCTGGAAGAAACTGTCATCCAGTTTATGAGACATTATCATATTCTTCATCTTATCAAAGCCATCGGTTAGACGGGGGTCGGCCTCCGTCCCCCCCCCCCCCCCAAAGAGCCGTTTGGATCCGTTTCCCACAGAAACACATGGAGCCTCAACAGCCTTTGGAAAACCCGGAGTTTCCAGTGAACGGCATCGTTTCACTGTTTCTACAGTTCCTGTTCATTTGTTGATCCTCTGTCATTGAATGGGTTCAGATAAGAACTGTTTCCCCAGACTCCATGAAACCAGCAAACATGTGCTTAATAACCAACAAACAACTGTTTTCCTCCTCTGGATCTGGAGGTTTGGGGCATAAAGCTGCCTGTTTATTCTGGGATGTCTCGCCACATTTGAGACTTGTTTGCTAGTTCCTGGTTAGATGAGTCATTCTGGTGAAGCAGCCGTTCCATGGAGGGTTTTCTCAGGGTCACACGCCGGCTGGAGTCATGGTGGTGATGACACAACTTTACTGAGAACATTTACATTTATTGAACCCAATACTAGTTTTTTGTTTTGTTTTTAAAATGATAAAACTTTATTTCTAAAGCACTTTTCATCTAAAAACATAACACAGAGGGATTTACATTAAAACACAACAAGATATAAAAACAAGCATAAAGATTCAAAAAACAAGCACAAAATTCAAAAACAGGGCCCCCCTCCCTGTACCTAGCCCCCCCACTCCTTTCACACCTCCCTCCCCCTAACTGATGAGGAACACACTGAAAATCAGGCTGCGCACAAAAACAAGATGTTGGAAACGCTGATAATTGGAACCTCCCTCTGTGAACAGCAGCATAACCACCCAGATGCAGCATCACAGGCGGGGACCGCTCCACCACAGCAAGGTGGTGATGCAGGTTCCCATCCGGAGCCGCAGTGGCTGAACAGCAGCCGACCCAGAGGGAGGGGTCCAACTGAGGAAACACCGGAGATAAAAATGAAAATTATGAACCTTTCCTGTTTACTGTTCGCCGACCGTAGTCATCAGCACAGAGGGCCGCTCCATGATGAGCAGCTGGCCTGGTTCCGACCCGCTCCTGGTTCCGACCCGCTCGTGGTTCTGAACTGCTCCTGGTTCCGCTCCTGGTTCTGACCCGCTCGTGGTTCCAACCTGTTCCTGGTTCCGACCCGCTCCTGGTTCCGACCTGTTCCTGGTTCCGCTCCTGGTTCTGACCCGCTCCTGGTTCCAACCTGCTCCTGGTTCCGACCCACTCCTGTTTCCCACCCGCTCCTGGTTCCGACCCGCTCCTGGTTCTGACCCGCTCCTGGTTCCAACCTGCTCCTGGTTCCGACCCACTCCTGTTTCCCACCCACTCCTGGTTCCGACCCGCTCCTGGTTCCGACCCGCTCCTGGTTCTGAACTGCTCCTGGTTCTGACCCACTCCTGGTTCTGACCCGCTCCTGGTTCCAACCTGCTCCTGGTTCCGACCCGCTCGTGGTCCCGACCCGCTCCTGGTTCCGACCCGCTCCTAAAAACACAGAACAGAACACACTGACAGAGGAAAGCTGAGACACTTTGTTTTGTGCCAAAGCTCCGTTTTTGTGTATTTTGTTTCACACATTTTCATTTGTGTTTGTTGTATTGCTTCAAAAATGTTTTAAAAATAGTTCTTTAGCAGTAGTAAAAAGCTGAATTATAACATAGATATTTTTCGTTTGGAACGTTGGAACTGTGTTGAGTTTCTGGAATACATAGATTGGACCGTTCCAAATGTTTCCACTTTCAAACCTTTAATTTGATTGAAAAACTGTTTGGAGAAAAGATTGAATGAATTTGTATCAGTATTAAAGAAACTGAATGATAAGTCAAAGTTTGCTGTTTTTATTGATTGTAAAACCCTAAAGATGAAACACTGACTTCACCTGAGGAATGAGACCTGAATGAATGTTTGAAAGAGGTCAAATGTCTTTTAGTCGTACCTAAAGGCTTTTCATGTCACTCTTTTACCTTCCAGTGTAAATTCTCCTTTTCCTGCAGTTTTCATAAATACAGATGTATTACAAAAACATAACCTGTTATTTATGGAACAATTCATTGCAATAATTGAGGAAACTCTGGAAAATAAACATCAATCCGCTGTTTCCACGACGTCTTTAGCAGCATCCTTGTAACGTTAGACGGTCGCATGCTGAATATTCTGCATTATTATTATGGTGGGTTGAAAAAAACGGTCACAGTAAATCCATTTCTGGAGTAAAGACTTCTGTGTTTTTCTCCTGAACCAGAGGAGACCACATCCCCCCATCATTCTGATGAAACTAAAGATCCAGCGTTTCAGGTTTTTCTCACTACGAAGCAGCAGAACTGTCTAGAAACCACACAGGTGGGATTTCCAGGCCAAATCCCAGATGTGTTTGCAGTTGTGCTGAATGCTGAAAGTGTGAGTGCGTTTCTGCAGCTCGCTCCCAAAGCTCTATATTTAGCCTGCCCACATGACATATGAATTGTTGTGTATTATCCTTTTGTCATAAGCTGGCTGTGTGTTTATGAATGGCAGTCGTCGTATCGGCTGGCTAACGTGCAGCTCTGCAGCAGAAATGCAGAGCAGTGAGTAGCTGGAGGGTCTGGATTCACACCAGCATCATGTTCCAGAGACTGAAAGTGCCTCTGGGATTTGCCAGGTATGTTTTTAACCGCGTCTTCTTCTTCTTCTTCTTCCACCTCTGACACAGTGGTGGTGAATGTTGATGAAGCCGTGCAGGATTACTGATGAACACTGATTCTGGTGTGCACGGACCAAACACAGGTTTGTGTGGGGCGGAGGTGGACTTTTAGAAACAGGCGTTAGGGTTCCAGTGGATCTTTAGGGTTCCAGAGGATCTTTAGGGTCCCAGAGGATCTTTAGGGTTCCAGTGGATCTTTAGGGTTCCAGATGATCTTTAGGGTTCCAGTGGATCTTTGGGGTTCCAGAGGATCTTTAGGGTTCCAGTGGATCTTTAGGGTTCCAGAGGATCTTTAGGGTTCCAGATGATCTTTAGGGTTCCAGAGGATCTTTAGGGTTCCAGATGATCTTTAGGGTTCCAGAGGATCTTTAGGGTTCCAGTGGATCTTTAGGGTTTCAGAGGATCTTTAGGGTTCCAGTGGATCTTTAGGGTTCCAGTGGATCTTTAGGGTTCATGTGGACCTTTAGGGTTCCAGATGATCTTTAGGGTTCCAGTGGATCTTTATGGTTCCAGTGGATCTTTAGGGTTACCGTGGATCTTTAGGGTTCCAGTGGATCTTTGGGGTTCCAATGGATCTGTAGGCATTTGTGCTAAACTGTGAGAGGAAAACAGTTCTAGTCTGACAGCGTTCAGTATTTGTTTCTCATGGAGATCAAATCCGAAGCATCAGAATGACATTCTTTTTGAAATATTGGTCCTTAGAAGACATGGCAGTAGTGTCAGAAATGAATATTGTTTGCATTAAAATGTTTGAGCAGCTTTGGTTGTAAAACGGCGTTTTATGAATAAACTGATTGGATGTGAAAAGAAAAAGTGATCCACAAAGTTTGGGATCAGTAGAAAGTGTGCAGCATCAGTGCTGGGTCACAGACAGCTCTCATTCTTGTCATGTAGGAACTTTGAAAGACAGTTTTCAGTGTTAAATCTTATCTGGAAGCTTCAAAGGTGATAATCTGCTTTTGTTTGAACAAACACCATTCTGAGGTGGTGGGGATGTCCCCATCCGGTCACGTGATCAGATGTCGTCTCCCGATTGGTGATCGGATATGATTGTTTTTTATTATTTTGATCAGCGCTGCAGATTTCCAGCTTGTTTTAAATGAACGTCCCGGTAGAAGTCTGTGTATCATGAACGGAATCCCGACATTGTCGTAGAGCGCAGCGGAGGCTAACGGCTGACAGAAACAGCTCTGTGACGTTAGCTCAATGTTCACAGATCAATAACTCTTTTAATAAACATTTTAAAATGACAGCAAGTGTCTTGCTCTCTTTTTGTCTTAATGCAAGCAACGACCTATAAAGGCTTTCAACAGAAAAAGATCAGGTTTTTGTTTCTCTGTCATCAGAACGGCGCCGTCCTGCTGCCGACAGCTGCAGAGTCCAGGAAAAACGGATCAAAAATCAATCAATCAATCAATCAATCAAACAATAATCTCTCTAACAACCAGCACTAATAAACGTTCCGTTGATATGATCTAGTCATGAAAACTCATCATAGTCACATTCATGCTACAAGAACGACTGTGGGAGAAAATCCAGTTGTTTTAGTGAGATCTGAATCCCATCTGATCAAAAAGGTTCTGAAGATCCAAAAGGTCACAGACGGTCTCACAGAACAATCCCTACCGTCCCGTCCTCCTGCAGGAGAAAACCACTTCTAGTTTGTAAGAAGTTTGCAGGTAAACCTGGATCAGAATGACCAAAGACTTCGTTCTAGAGGATCACAGTTTGTACTTTCTCACTGTTTATCACCTATTATTACTAGTTGATATTTGATAGTTACACCATTTTTACCTGATTGTTTAAGCACAGACGTCTCTGTTTACGTGTTAAAGAATAAAAGAAGGAGAATAAAATAAAAAGAGGGACCAACCTGGATCAGTTCATAACATTTTTTCTTTTTCTAAACATCTTTTACAAACGTATCCGATCAGGTCTGGGTATCCAAATCCAATTCCTCTGAACTGGATCGGGGACATAGAATACTGGATCGGGGACATCCCTGCTGGGTGGATCATTGATGATGCTGCCGTGTTTTTGTTAGTTTTCCTTTCTTCTAGAAGAAAAGATGCTGCAGTCGTTTGATTGGTTATATTGTCATCATTTCTCTCCTCACAAACATCTCATGCAGTCTGGATCAGCTGTTCTGTTTGAGTCTGATAGAGGAACAGAAAGTGGTAAATGGGGAAATAATGAGAGGAGTTGATGAACTGTTGGAAAGATGAATTATTTCACATTTCATGAGTCAAGACGTTAGGGCTCCCCGGTGGCACGGTGGAGCAGTGGTTAGCGCTCAAGTCCCGGCTGGGGGACCTGAACCAGAACACCAATGGGGGACCTTTCTGTGTGGAGTTAGCGTGTTCTCCCCATACACCGTCCAAAAACATCCTTCATAGGTTCATTGGTTCCTCTACATTGTCCCCAGGTGTGAGTGTGTGATTGTGGTCCTGTGCCAGACTGGCCACCTGTACAGGGTTAGGGTACAGATACCTCACATCTGTGACAAATGTAGGACCCAGCTTCATCTCTGTTGTTGTCCACAGACAAGAAACCCCAAATGTGTCTGTGCACAATCCCCCACAATCAGCATTTTCTGCCTCTAGAATCCTAAAAGACAAAATGATGGGGTCAAACGGGGACATCTCACTCATCCAGGTGTGCAGACGTCCCTAATCCTGTCAGAGTTGTAGTGAAAACAGGCTTTTAGTCTGCGTCATGGATAAATCACTTATTTTTACCATCTGTGGCCCTGTGGAAGAGCGTCCGTCCTTCCTCTAAAAATGGGACCCAAACCAGCTGTGTGCATAAAGGGTTGGATTGGGGGGTTAAAGCACTAAATGGTTCCTGAGGCAGCTGTGTCTGCAGCTCAGCACCCCCCAGGGGGGATGTGGGGAACAAATTCACACATGCAGGAGTGTGACAGCCACTGGGACTTGAACTCAGAAACTTTGACACTGGAGGTCAGTATTTTACACCTCACAGAAACAAAGAATAACATTTGAATAAGCACAACACTGTAAATGTAAATTTTACAAGCTCTGAAATGATCAAATGTCATCACAGATGCAGTTTCAAAAGTCTATTGAAGTATAAGACTTTGTCTGGAAACTAAGACTATAGATCATATAGACTACATGATCTATGTATCTAGCCAACTAGTGGATGGAAACTGAGGATTCTGTGTCCTCCAGCGGAAGTGCAGTCACTGAAGCTTCATATTTGGGTTCAGTTATGACCGACAGTTTGTTTGACATCATTTAAATGCAAATTAAATGATGTTACAGAATCACGGTTCCTTCAAGTGTCAGCCTGTAAAAATCTCTCAGGTGGAACTTTGTGAAAACTGAAGAGTGACAGTTGGACCCCGCATGGACGCCGGGAAAGGCGCGTGCACACAGTGCTCGCTGTCATTCTGACTCTGGTTATGTAAGAGATTAAACGTGCGGCTGAAGGTGGAAACGTTCGGCTCTGCCTCTGCCGCTGCTGCCCCGCATTTCAGGCATCATGTGCGTGAGCGCCGGCTGCTGAGAGCGGAGGCTGCGTGTCCGTGCGTGTCACCAAGCTGTGCGCTGCGCGCCAACATGCCAACCTTCTCCGTGATGTACAAAGGCGCGGTGATCATCAGCAGGTAGGGGGCTGCGGGGCTTCCTGGGGGGTCGCTGCCTCACAGCACGCGCCGCTTCTGTGTTTCTATTGTTGTTTTGTTGTTTGCTTGTTTTCTGGAAGGAGACTTTTTCAGTGCGCAGCTTTCGGTCGCACATGTAGACCGCGGGCGCGCGCGCGCGCCGCTGCCTGATTGTTTTTCTATTTGAAGGAGTACAGTGAGAGTTGTGTATCTTTAGTCCAAACATTAGACGGTTAATTGAATCAATTATTAAACCATTTAACTGCAGAAGTGAAAGTTCCGATTGGTCTGCTGATAAACGGTGGTCCACCGCACATGCGCAGGGATGACCAGCGTCAGCCTGCAGGCAGACAGTGTTTTCTTCCAGCAAAGCTCTGCTTTTCTCACTACATATTTGACTTTCAGCTGCTCCCTTGAGGGGGCGCCACAGCAGCTCATCCCCTCCCTCTAATCCTCTCCTCTGCCTCCCTCTCCTCACACCGTCCTCCCTCATGACCTCCTCTCCATCCATGAACCTCTCCTTCCTGGTAGCTGGAACCTCTCTGACCTCTGACCTCTGGCATCAACCAGACATTTCCGTCCACAGACCTGCCGCTCTCTGGATATTTTCTCTTTAAGACCATTCCCTGTAAACCCTAGAGGTGGTTGTGGGTGAAATTCCCAGTAGATCAGCGGTTTCTGAAGTCCTCAGACCAGCCCGTCTGCTTCAGAGTCACTTCAATCCCCTTCCTGGTTCTGATGCTGGTTTCACCTGCAGCAGATGGTCTGGACCACTGAGTGTCTGCCGTGTGATTGGCTGGTAGTCATTGTGTCAACGAGCAGATGGACAGGTGTGATGTTTTTTTTAACATTGCAGCCTCTGACAATAAAACTCTGGAAAACAGAAGTGATCGGCTGGTTTCAACCAAACTCCTGCAGCAATGGTTTCAGGGGCACCAATGAGGTTCCAGGGGGGGGTCCAGATGGTACCAGTCTGGCCGATGTAGTGGACATTGTTTTTCTATAGGAGGCAATTGATCTGCCCTTCGTCTGGCTGGTCAAAGGTCAAAGAAAATCATAACCTCCACGTTCGCTTGGGCTCCTAACCCCCCCACCACATTAGGGTGGTGTTCATCAATGGAATGGGGGAAATAAAAGTTGGTCACTACAGTATTTTCTGCCTGCATGGCTGAAGTGAATTTTGAACCCTTTCATTTGTTCACCTGTGGACAGAAGCAGATGTTTTCAGTGCTTTCAGGCTCTGGGGGCCTTCAGGTCAAAAAGGGTTTCTTCTACAAACCAAAACAAAACAACATCCGCATCCTGAGTTTCTGTTACCTTTTGTCTTTTGAACGTACTTTTTTGAATTTGCTCGATCCTCGTTATCTCTTCTTTTTCCCAGGACACTAATGGGTCCATATGGAGTCGACCGAGCCGTACATTCCATTGAATTTACGGAGTGTGAAAATGGTTTGGGTAAGTGTCTTTGTTTTATACTATGGGTAAAGACTAAAGACCCACTCTGCTTTAAAATGGTCTTTTGGTGTTTTTAACACGTTTTTGTGACATTTTCTCCTAAATGCAGGACCTATATAAAGGAAATTGATGGTATGAACCGTTCATGCATCTGAGTTTTCCTCTAAAAAGCTGCTCTCTGAGCACCAGCCCCTCCCAGTCCATTAAAAGGAGTGGGATCCAAAGGTCTACATGATCATACATAAGGATAAGGTTTACTCTGAAAGGCTTAGGAGTATTTATTTATTCAAATTGTTTTCATTCAGGAGCAACAAAAAATGCTGTTTGCAAATTTTTATTTGTTACGCAGAAAATACTTTGGGCGGGGTCAAAGTCTCCAAGCTCCGCCCCTTTCTGATCATCCACCTGCAGACCAACAGATCCATGAAGGTCTTTGTTTTCCTGGTCTGAGCTGAATCTGGATCAGAACCGGACGGATGGATCTGATGCTTCTGCTGATTTTGCTGTTAGGTTGGGGGTGTGAGGGGCTGTAAGCTAGGGGGAGAGTGTAAACAGGTGATGATAGGATGTAGGGGCAGGCTTCCCCTCAGCCAACAGTCCTGCCCACAGCTCAGAGGGGGATCCTGAATAACCCCCGTACTCGTATGAGTACAGCCTGAGCGACAGATGTGAGGGGAACCAGTTGAGGCGTTTGTGATGGCGATGCTGTGAGAGATGGTCAAAGGCAGAGCTCAGAGGGAGGAGGCGGATGGAACGTGAACCAGGATCAGCAGCGAGGAGGAGGTGGTTGGGGGTTTGAGGAGCAGTGAAGGGGGCGGGACGCAGACTGGAATTGAAATTAAAACGAGGAAAACGTGTTCAAAGTTGTACTTCAACAGCTTTTTTCAAGAAATTTGGAGATGAATGTGAGATTAGAGATGGAGTGGAAATTACTGAGGTTGGAGGGATCTGATCCAGGTTTTTTGAGGGTGGGGGGAAGAATTCCAGTGGGAGGCATGAAAAATGTTGGTGATGAGATGAGAAAGAAGCAGGGAATGGAAGCATTTGACTGGTTAAGATTGAGATTTTGGAGTTCAGAGATTTGGCTGACTGAAGGTAGAGTCGATGTTGTGGGGGCAGAAGGACATGAACCACATGGATGCTGAATAAACATTTGGGGGGGGGGTGAATTAGAGGTCCTCGGTTGCTGCTGTGCATTAATCTGGTCTGGGGAAGCGTTCATTATTTGGATCAAAATACTTCATGGCCGCCCAGATGCAGCTATGAAAACCAGCAGAGATGTCTTTGCTTTTTACTTGAAAAAGGAACCAGACATGGCCGCCCACCCCCTCTCCTCCCCAAATGTGTTTTTTACGTGTAAACACTTTTCAGGTATGTAAAGCTTTTATTTAGATTAAATATTACTTTAAAATATTGTTAATTATTGAAAAATTGAATCCATGACAGACTGCCTCATTACCAGGAGAAAATCAACTTTATGATCACAGTAATGTACAGCAGCTGTGCTGCATTTGTAGAGCGGTCAGCCTGTAATTGTGAGGTTGCAGGTTTGTTTCTCACCTTGCCTTGGGCAGGACACTGGGCCCCACATTGTTTCTAGTGGTTACAGGTTGGCACTCTGCCTGAGACTCTAAAACACCTTGGGTCTTATTTGAGGCAGAAAAGCACTATATGATTATAAACTGGAAGAAATGATGGTTTCTTGGTCATTTTCAGAGAATCTGAATGAAAAAAACAAAACTTTGTTTCCACTCATAGTTAGTCGTTGGATGAAACCACTAATCTGTTCTCTTCATAATTCTTTATTCCCGTATTCAGAATTTTTAACTGAGTTTTCCGACTTCCAATCGACTACTATTTTAGATTCTGATTCTAATTATAATATTAGGGGATTTTAATATCCATGTTGATGAACTCAGTGACTGTCCATGTCAGGATTTGATGTGGACACAAAATGTAGGATTTCCAAACGAAAAGGTCAAGTTTAATTAACAATTAATTAACAATTTGCTCTGTAGACAAGGATGCTAGTAGCAGAAAGCACAAAACAATCTGGAAACAAGTGCACAGGTGTGCACATCAGGGAGGGCAGGTGAACACACTGTGGGAAGGTCAAGACAACTGCAATGAGAGGACATGTGAGAAACAGGAAGTAACTAAATAAAAGCAGAACAAAAACAAAACGCCCTGGCCCCAATACCTCACAGTCTAGGAAAGGCTTTTGCAGCTTTATTAGATGATGTTGGTTTCACCCAAAGTGTGAATGAACCCACTCACTGTCATAAGCACACCCTGGATCTTGTTCTAACCCATGGGATAGAGATCAGCCAGCTGAGTGTCCTTCCTCTTAACCCCATCATTTCTGATCACTTTATGATTACCTTCCAGTTTACACTGGAACATCCTTCTGCCCCAGTGAATAAGAAACAGCTTAGAAGAACCTTAACTGACCGTTCTGTGTCTGAGTTTAAACACACAGTTCAGCCAGTACTTAGTGATATTCTGAGAAACTACTCTGAGTCCAGCTCCCATAGCATCAGTCCTAGTATAAATGACCACTTTATTAATGATGCCTTACAAGCCCTCAGGAGTACACTCCATGTTGTTGCCCCCTTGAAACCTAAGTTCGTCAGACAAAACCGAGTAGCACCGTGGTTTAACGCTGAAACTCGTTCTCTTAAACAAGAAACCCGTAAGTTGGAAAGAGAATGGCGCCGCTCCGGTTCAGAGCAGTCTCTGGATATCTGGAAACATAGCCTATTAAATTATAAAAAAGCTCTGCGTAGAGCTAGAAGCCAGTACTATTCAACCTTAATATCAGAGAATGGAAACAATCCAAGATTTCTTTTTAGCACTATTGCTAAATTAACTGGCAGTCAGAGCTCAGTAGAACCACATGTTCCTGTTTCTCTCAGCTCTGATGATTTTCTTACATTTTTCAATAGTAAAATCTCAAATATTAGACATAAGTTAAATCAAGTTATTCCTTCACCTCAGGCGTGTCCTTCATGTGAAGGTTCTGGAGTGACCGTCTCATGAGGGGCTCAGAGATCTGAAACGGGCCGTTGTAGCTAGAATGAAAGGTTTTCTGCAGAGAAGAACGGCTGCTTCAGCGTTAGAGAACAGGAAGAAGCTCGTCCACAACGACCACCAGAGACGCCAAGCTGATGCAAACGGAGGAACCAGGGATGAAGACCTCTAGAACCGGGTCGTCTGGGAAGTTTCTGCTGTCATTAGGATTTCAAAGAGAATTTATTGACCAGAAATGGTTTCATCCAACCACTAACTATGAGTGGAAGCAAAGTTTGGGTGTTTTCAATCAGGTTCTCTGAAAATGACAAGGAAAACATCATTTCTTCCAGAGTCTGTAAAACAAACAAAAAAGTATAAATATGAAGAAATACTGAAGACAATGGACCTGAAAGTGTTGGTAAAAACCTTTTCCCCCCAAAAGCTGCTGTTTTGTATTTGTATTTTTGTTTTTGGCCAGCCAAAGTGAAAAGGGAGACCATGAAAGAAGAGTCCAAAAGACAAAAATTGAAAATACAAAACAGCAGCTGTTCCCATTTTGTTTCATTTGGTAACAGTTTTAGATTTATTGTTTTTTTATTCCATTTTTCAGTATTTGTTCAAAGTATTTCTATTAAGTGTCCATGTGTACTTTTGAGTTTGAAACCGTTTTTAGAATTGTACTTGTTTTGTTTTCAACTTTAAAATGTCCAATTTTCAAGTTTACAATCTTGTTTTTCATTAACTTCCCACAGAAGGGACGAGAACGATGCACAGAAAGAAAGACAGGAATAAAGATGTGTGTCTGAGGATCTTAAAGACCAACTGTCTCATTCTTTACTAGCTTTACTTTTCCTTTTCAATTCCTCAAAATCTTCCATCCAATTTTCTTAGAAATAACTGCCGTCTTATTTATTTTACCTGACAAAACCTCCAAAATGAGGATAGCTGTTGGTTAAAACGTCACATTTTACCGACACCAGGACCATCAAAAACAAACGGACAAATCAAGTCAACATCAAAGTCTATTTTAGATGACTGACTTTATTTTTTAGCCTGGAGTAAAGATGAACTTTTAGTTTGTCCTCAATTGTAATAATACTCTGAGATGACAGAAAAAAGTATTTTACTGTCAAATGTTTCCAAAGATCCAAAAGCAGAAAAACATCAGACAGAGGTTTATTATTTGTGAGTTTCCAGTTCAGTCCAGATTCCGGGTCCTAACCCGGTTTCTGAGGAACTCCTGAACTGAGTTAGCAGAAGGCCACAGCAGAGAGTTAACATGCTCCAACGGAAGATCAAGGACTTCCAGACGCAGGACGCCTGGCTGTCAGCAAATCAGGAAAGCTGCTGGTTGGCTGAGCTAAAGGGGCTCCACCTCTTCTCTCCACAGGGATAAAGGTGATTGGAGGAGTGAAGGAACAAACTGGAGAGGAATTTGGAGTTTATGTCAAGCGGGTTTTACCTGGTGGCCTTGCTGCAGCTGATGGTAAGTCCACATAAAAACAAGGATTTGAAGTGATTAGGGCTTTTTTAGGCCTTAAGTCCTCACATTTGTCGGGTGTCATGATCAGCTTCTGAATGCATGTGTGAAGGTGAGACATGCTTGCATCAAAATAAGCTTTCAGTGTTTAACTTGAGCTCTGAAGAAGAACTCTCCTAAAGCCTCTTAAAGCCTAAAACTCTCACAAGCGTCTGGTGCTCTGGGGTTTTGGGTCATCCGGGTCCGTGGAGGGGAGTGGAGGGGAGTGGCTGCACCTTAACCCTTGTGCCATCCTATGACCCCCCCCCTTCCATTGAGGTGTTCTCCCTACCATGACAAAGGTGGATAAAGGTGGAAAGATTTCATGTAATCCATGGACACCAGTGAAGATCACAAATCATTGAAGAAAAAAGGTTCAGAGCTCTGTCTAGTGGGTCTAGATGACCCACTCCCAATGTTAACGTGCCTAGGATAGCACAAGGGTTAACGGGAGCTCAGGTGTGTCTTACAGTTCCCTTGAGGCTCGTACTACTACCTCTAGGGATGAAAATGGAACGTACCATTGTCGTGCATGTGGTTAGTGGATCGTGACGTTTTTATTAGGATAATGGAAGTTACAGGAACTTCTGGTGATGGTGTCGTATGGTGTCCTGACACCACTATAGTCATTACTAAAGAGTGACTGGCTCCTTACTGACCGCGCGAGTCCTGCATGGTCAGGGTGTGCACGGTCTGTGCCTGCAGGACGCCTGTAGGATGTCAACACAAACTACACTCTGATTGTGTAACGTCCTCATTTCTAGGCCAGGATGCACACACTAGCAGCTCACACTCATCACATGAACAGCACCCACCGAAATTTTTGGAGTAAAACAAAGTCCATACGACTCACCTGCATCTGACCGGCTTCACCCTAACCGACCTTTGCGTTTTGTAGTAGTGTTCCCTATGACCTGTCGCCGGCGGCAGGCCCCTAGAAAAAACCTGCATGAACTTTTGGCTCTACAGGCTCGCTGAGCGGTCTAGCATGTCTTTATTTTGTTCGTGCCCCGTACAGATTTAGCCGTCTTTCTTTCCGTCTCCACACACCATCTGTTTTAGTGTTTCTGGACCTGGCCTTAAACGCTCCGGGGGGGGGGGGTCAGACTGCTCCACAACAGGAGCAGCACCAAAGCAAAGGCTATTCTTTTCAAAACGTCCTCAAAGCATCATCCCGGGATCATCATCATGTTTTTCCAGAATTCTGCAAACCCGGATTTCTTCAGAGATCCATCTCTCCTGTTCTCTGTGCCTGGGGGGGTGGGGGGTCTTTCTTCCACTCTGTTCAAATTTGGAAAGGCGGTCTCCTGTTTTCTAGAACCACACACTGGGACATGGTCTCCTGCCTTTCAAAAACCTCCTCAGACTGACGAGGTGTGAGGAGCCGGTGAGTTCTGCTGGGCTGACATCTGCTCTGTGTTTGGCTGCCAACAGGAAACCTGATGGCAGGAGACCAGATCCTGGAGGTGAACGGGGACAGCCTTGTAGGAGTCACTAGTGAAAGGTAGTCTGTCAATCCTCTGTGTTGAGGAGATGACTGAGCATTGTCATGACTGTGTTGCTCTTTTGGTAGAGCTGTGGACATCCTGAGAGCGGCTTCTGCAACCAATCACATGCGCCTTCTCATAGCCAGAGATGAAGAAGCAAAGTAAGTACATTTCTGAATGCAGCAGACTTTTCCAGGTGAACCGGGTGAAGGTCTAAGGTCAAAGAGCCTCAGAGGACCATTCCTTGCATTTGTTGAAGGCTGACGATGATGATGTTGGAAACTTCAGCCTGTTCTGTGACCTGTAGTCTGTATTTTTATCTCATTTTTCCAAGAAAGTCTCTGTTGCAGGAAGAATCTCAAAGGTCTTCAAGTGTTCAAACTCATATTGAGTATGTTATAAGACAAACAACATAGGGCGTCTGAGAGAAAAATACCTTATATACAGTATATATAAATATAAATATATACACATATAAATATATATATATTTTTGAATTATTTCGTGTTTGTGTGTGTGATATAATGCAAAAACAAACACAATAAACATATTGTTGGGAAAGAAAAGAGCGCCAGAGGAGCACTTAGAGTGGGAGATCTGCCCCGATGATGCATTCATAAACTGGAAATTGCCCATTGAGACGACTTTTGTTGTGAATTTGGGCTATGTAAATCAAATTGAATTGATTTGAATTGAATCTCTTTTTATTTTCCTAGAATGTTTAGGCCCCACCCCTTAAACAAATCAGATCAAGAAGAAGTGTAACTGGCTCCATCCCTGCAGACGGGGGCGGATGTGAAAGCAGGTTTCTCATCTCTGCTGCGGTTCTGGTCCGTCTGTCAGTCGGTCTGCAGCGCCTCCAGTGAAGTTAGCACATGAATTAGCTTCCATGTGCAGGGGAGGGTGGTCGTTGGCCAGGCAGCCGGACCCCCATCACTTTGGGGGAGTCCTCAAACTCCATCAAACTCAGGGGCGGGGGGGGCTTAACCAGTGCCAGAGCTTCTGTCAAGATGAGCTGTGTGTTAATCTGCAGTTAGTGCTTTAACTACCCTGCAGCTCGGGCAGCATGGGGGATTATGTCTGCATGTCCGTCTGTGCTTCTCTGCTTTTATCTCCACACGTAGAAAGACTTTTCCGTCGTCTTTGACCCTAAACAGAAAAGATCTATTTTTAGCGGTAAGCGATGCACCACAGATACGGTACTTCTGATCTCAAATGGAGTTGTGTGAAACAAAGGGATGCTCTAAACTACAGAGGACGATCCCAAAGGCTGCACAAACATGAAGGCAAATAACACGGATGTGCTGTCTATCTGGGTTAGGGTAGGGTTAGGGTTAGGGTAGGGTAGGGTAGGGTTAGGGTAGGGTTAGGGTAAGGGTTAGATAGAAAGGGCAGTTTGCTCTGCAATTCAAGAGCAGTGAACAGAAAGTCTGACGTTCTGTTGGTTTGGTTGATCGTTTTAGAGGTCATGACCTTTAGTGTTTCATATCTTCATGCTTGAATGGTTCAGAAACTTTACTGAATTAGGATTACGAGCGGCCAGAGGAGTTTATTCATAGTAAATGTAAATTGAAAACACAAACAACATGAAACATTTAGTATTTGGTCAGTCCTTTTATAGCCCAAGCAGATGAGATGAAGCACAGATCCACATCTGCTGCCTGCAGAAGTCCATTTGAATTCTGTTTTAGTTTGATGCACCCCAGTAAAGTCAGACCCCCCCAGTCTCTCCATCCCTGCAGTCTGATCATCTCAGCCTTACATCTCCTGACTGCATTGCACTCAGGGCTCTTGTCTTGTTGGGTTACCCATCCTGACGGCTGGAGGCGGTGATCCTGAAAAAGGATCAAATCCCCTGCAAACAGCAGAGATGGGATTCTGAGAGCGTGCACACTCTTGTGCACACTCTGGCAGCGTCTGACGCTTGTCAAAACGTCTCCTTTATATCCAAGTGTGAGCTTTTCTTTGCTGCAGAAATCACAGTCTTATATTCTTTCCATGAAAGCCACATTTGCTTTTGATACAGACCAGTTCAGCCTCCGTCCTCCTCGCTGTCTTCATCCTTTTAATCACAATCTCAGTTTTTATGCTAACTGATTTATTTATTCCTAATGTTTACATTATTGCAGGTTTCCTTAAATTTGAAACAGATTCAGTTTACTCAAACAGAAATCCATCTACTGTAGTTCTTACCATAAAACTGTAAACTCCATCCCTGTCAGTCTGCGGTCCAGGTTCTTAGGCCGACTTCTCTTAAAGGGTGGGGTCCAGTTATTTTGTAAACTCTTCTGACTTATGGCAAACCCTGTTCTGCAGGTTGACGTGGACTGAACTGATTTTTTCTACTGTTTTCTTTCACTTTAAAGCTCTTTGGAAAGATCATCATGATTGAATGAACTGTTTAGGGGTTGGAGGATGAGAAAACATTTAGAAATGCTGGATTAACTAAAGTAAAAAGAGAAAATGACATAGCATGGAGGACTAAATTATGGTCAACTCATTCCTCTTAAAATGCTAAATTGATGCTCTGACATGAATTCATATTTCTGTTGCTCTTTCAGAATAAAAGTCTGGTTTTCTTGTGCTCTTTTCAAAAAGGAGAGAATTTGCAGATCTTCTACAGAAGTACGGATCTACGGGAAGCACAGGGTCAACGCGCAACTCTCCCATTCAGCAAGGTACTTTGACACAGAGCTACTGCTCCTACATCTGCAGACTCAATCTAAATGATTGTTCCTCCAAATGGAAAGTCTCAAATGTTATCCAAACCATACATCTGTGCCCCCCCCATGCTCAAGCTGTCCCTGTGCGTTTCATTAAGCTTTGTGTCCAATGGCTGAATGAAGTCAATCTACCTTGAAAAGGCTGCGGGCTCATTTCCTTCAAACATCTGCTGGGAGGAGGCAGCCGGCTGGAACACATTGGTTCAGAGGAAGTCCCCCCCCAACTATCACACTGTGTGTTTAGACTGGACACTTTTGGTTCCCCTAAAGGGAGCTAGAGGTCATTTCCCTTGATATTCCTGAACAGATTTGCAGTCTGCATACAGCCAGGTGGACCCTGGTCCGGGACCAGGAACGTCTTTTGGACCCATCGTTTGAGGTGTTCTCGGTTCGATTCCAATCGACTGTGAGTTTTTCTGGATCTGAAGAGGGTCTGTGCTGAGAGCAGAACAACGGGACCAAACCGCCCTCATACCGGGCGTTACGCTATGCAAACAGAGAACGACCATGTGGACAACGTGGAGCAACGATGAGACACAGCAACTCACTGAAATGTGGCCGGATGGATGAAATGAGAGAAGACACAGAAGAAGAAGTTTTTCTATCTTCAGTGGTAAAATGAAGAGTCTGGAAAAGTGTAGAAGCTTCAGCAAAGCAGGAGATGATTTTACAGAAAGTGGAGGTTCAGGTGCAGAGAAAGATCAACGTCAACAGTGTGAGGAACTGGACTACATTTTTGGAACAAGGCCAGCGATTTGTCCCGCAGACGCCGTGGAGACTAACAGGCCGTATCCACGACACTTCATCATGTCAGGGTTCTCCATCAACCAGCTGACTGAGGGGGGGCTGATGCAAAGGTGAGTTGACTGATTCAAGTTAGTGTTTCTCTTTAGCTTTTTATTAATATTATTTCATACACGACCTTCCAGCTAATTTGAAGAAAAAAGCCAAAGACAAGATATCAGCTAAATGCAAGAAAGCTGCTTGTTTCTGTGTCCATTTCAATGTTCCAGCTCAATCATTTTACATCAGAAAAATCTAATCTGTTGTTCACATTTCCCAAACAGAAAATGAAAAGGACTCTTCTTAAGAAAGTGGCTCGACTGCTGACCAGGAAGAAACAAATCTTGCTTTTGCTAGCACTCATGCTCAAAGGCTTCTGGGAAGAAATGAAGGCTGAGCCCTTTCCAACCGTGGGGCTGCAGGCCGCCATCATTCTAGCAAACACGCAGCTGCAGGAGATGTTTGAAGCTGAACAGAGGCGTCAAACACCAGAAACGTCTAGTTTTGGGAGAACCCAACTTATGCTGGCACAACAGGCAAACAGCAACATGCTGACTCAGGCTCTGGAGAAAACACGCAGCAATCTCAATCACAGCCATCGACTTCACGGCTCTGCAGGACAACACACCATCTGCTAGACCTACACCTTCCATGTGCACACAAACACGCCTGTGTATTTCACAGGAGCCCCCTCACACATGCAGTAAAACCCCTGTTACAGCAGATGAGGAGGGACAAATGATTGACAGTTGATCAATTTCAGATGTTCGTCATCATGAAGGACTCCGAGGTTCTAGAACATGTTGGTTCATTGTTTTGTATCTGGTGATGCTTGTAAAGTCAAAATTTAAAGTCAGATACATATTTTTGTGTTTCAGTGAGAAGTGGATACAAAGTATAAATATTTGTTTTATTTTCTTTAAAATGAAAACTATTGACAATGTTAGACTGGAAATATACAGAAAACTGGAGTTTTTTGAAACAATAAACATTTTCATTGAACTAATATTGCAAAAACAACTTTTATTATAAAATATAGAAGGTGCTGTAAATAAACATCTGTTGTGCGCCAACAAGTACAGATAGATGAAGCTTAAAACCTTGAAAAATAACACGACACGCTCTACCGGGTTGTCCAGAACACGCGTCACCTGCCTCTTTTGCTTCATGTTGTCGCTCATCTTCTCTTTCAAAAATACTCCGCATGATGATCTTCACAAAAGTTGTGCCGTAAACAGCACGCTATCAAAGATTGTGTCCAAAGTCCATCCCTACTCACTATACAGTGTGTTCACCATTTTCTAGTCCTGTCTGAATCTACTATCCAAAATCCGGTGCCCTAGAAATCTCCCAGAAGTCTCTGCAAAAAACCAGTGTGCATTGATGCTCACTAGATCGGCGAATATAGACCACAATGCATTGCGTCTGAACAATTTTTGCCAAAAATTTACCTAAATGTATTTTTTAAAATAAAATATCAATGTTTTTATCTTCAGAAGATAGTGGACTCATAAATAATCGTCCCAAAATGCTCATATCAATTCGATTTTAACTTTGTGAAATCGATGACATCTTATTTGCCGTTTAAAAAAAAGTAGTGAGCATGTTGTCCCAGTTGCTTTAAAATCCAGGGCACTACACAGAACCACTAGATAGTTTTTTAGTAGTTAGGGGTTAAAGGGGTCAAAGGCAGGCCACATTTGGCCCACAGGCCGGACTTTGGACATGCCTGCCTTAGGATCACTCAAGTTCTCAATTCCCACCACATGAAGATGCGATTAATGGAGGCGATTGGAGATCCCATCATATATTTAGTGCCTAGGCAGAGCACAGCACATATCTGCACAATGCCCTCACGGCAACAGAGGGCAAAACGCTCCGTGACCAAAACCTGAATGTCCTTTTACCATCTGTGCCTAATATGTTGCTTCATTGATGGAGTATGTTTCTGAGTATGGACAATACCTACAGGTATTTCTGCATTTTGTGGAGTAACTCCTGGATTATCTTGTTGTTTCCCAGCAAATTTCCAGCTTTGTCTCTACACCAGACAGATGCCTTTGTTGTGTTTGGAAAATAATTTTCCTCAGATGATCTCATTATACATGATTTTTATTGTAATTTTACTATAATACTCAGCAAAAAAAATTAGTTTGTTATCGTGAACCTCAAAGACTATACAATACAATTCAAAAGTTAGTAATGCTATTACCAGAAGTAATGAAACAATGGTTAGAAGCTTTCGCTGAAACGGTAAACCCTATTGTCTGAATCAAATGCTGAACACAAAACTCAAAACTGATCACACTCAAGGTTTAAGTAGTGATCAACTTAAACCTCACAAAACAATATCTGTTTCTACAGAGGGTTTTTCAATGGATGCAATGGAAAGACCCCATGAATACATCTACATTGCTGAATCTGGGTTTAATCTCACCAAAAAGAGGAGGGGCCATAATGTGATTGGCCATTGGGCCATTGTTGGTGTTCCTGGGCATCGTGGTGGCTATGTGTGCTGCAATCAGCAATCATGCGGTTGTCCACCATCAGGCCAACCTGGGGCCTACAACCCTCCCCAGCTGCTCGTTTTCCTCAATCACATGTGAGATGCTCTGTTAGGGCAGCAGGAGGAGCATCCATCTATGTCTTTGTTTGGGACGATGTGCGTTTTCACAGAGCCCTCCAGGTTAGACAGTGGTTCCATATGAACCAAGGTTTTATCAATCTTTGCCTCCCTTTCCCTAAACCCTATTGAGGAATTCTTCTTCTCACTGCGGTGGAAGGTATAAGAACGCCGGCCTTACACCAGGGTACATGAGGTATAAGAACGCCGGCCTTACACCAGGGTACATGTCCTGCATGCCATGGAGCTTGCCTGGTGTGACATCGGGTTGGAGGCCGGCCAGGCCTGGATACGGCATTCCAGGGGGTTTTCCCCCTGCTGCCTGGCCGGACAAAATGTGGCCTGTGATCTGACCCAGTACACAGACATGATGCTGAGTGATGCACTCATTTGTGTATTTGTGTACTTTGTATTAATTGTACACAAGTGACAAATGCTTGTTTGTTTTTACAAGTGCTCCATGTAAATGCACAGGATTTCTGTGTTTTTTTTCTTTTTATACGAGTCCTAAATGCAGAGGTTTCCTGCAACATACATTTGGCCTACAGTCAAAAAAGAAACTTTTATTTCTCCAGCTTCATGTCCTGACCGTTGTGTTTTCTGGTTTTCTACGTAGTGTTTAGTGACCGTTCAATGTTGCTTTCACTTTGACTGACTCTGGGCACAATTTCACAGCAAAGTCCAGTTTTGAGCACAGATTGAACTGTTTGAAAGTTTGGTTTTGCAGGAAGAGTCTGACGTTTTGTGACTGTAGCTTGAAAACTGGGTTTTGTGTTCACAGTTTAGAGAAAAGCAGAGCAGCTTTCCAGAAAAGCGACTTAGCAATCTAGAAAAACTGTAAGGACCTAGGCTGTGGAAGCCAGCGGGACATCAGCTGTTCCATATGGAACATGTGATATAACAAACACATGGTGGAACTTCAGCTTTAACCCTTGTGCTATCTTAGAAGACCCCCCCCCCTTCCATTGAGGTGTTCTCCCTACCATGACGAAGGTGGATAAAGGTGGAAAGATTTCATGTAATCCATGGACACCAGTGAAGATCACAAATCATTGAAGAAAAAAGGTTCAGAGCACTGTCTAGTGGGTCTAGATGACCCCACTCCCAATGGTAAAGGGCCTAGGATAGAACAACGGTTACAGGAACATTTTAAAGCATGCCGTCTTTCACATGCTGCAATGAAACTGGGCGAGGAACGGCTGATAACTCAGTCGACTGTCTCCCACCCAGATGTTCTGGTGATAAAGCAATGTGGGGTTCAGTGTTTCAATCAGGGGTTGACGCTCTGCCTCTGCTCCAAAGCCCCCAGTCAGTTTTACAGGAGTTCATCAAGGATGTTTGAGGGGGGGCTGCGTGCCATGAGGTAGTCACTGTGTTGTGTGCAGCTATGATACATCATCAGTTTGGCAGCTGAGGAATAAAAACATGTAAATATGTGTTTGTTATCTGTTTATTCAAGTTTTTAAGATATGAGGCTTTTGGTGAGCAGACTTTCTAAAGCAAAGCCTCTCCTTGTAAACATCTGACTTTCAGAGTTTGGGCATTTATAGTTACATCTTTGTCTTTAAACCAATGAAGCACAGATGAGGCCAGACTTTCATGACAAACACATTTTGGGTAGACCTAAAATATGAATTCCAGTTCAGTTCATTGACAAAGATGTTTTGTCAGGAAATCCAGGAGATCCAATCATGTTTGTCCACAAAGCACCAGTCAAATGGTAACAAAAGGACGGCATTTGTTTTTTTTACCCTCCAGGCAGCCGTTATCTGGACAGCACGTCTTCTGGTTCTTCATCTCGATCCCAGAGTCCATTATTGCTCAGTCCTGCGGGTTCTCAAAACACCAATGGTGGAACGATGATGCGCTCGCTCAGGTGAGGAGGTCTCTCTATCAGCTGACACCGTGTAAGATGTTTTGAATGTTATTTATTGTTCTATTTATTTGTAGACTGGCTGAGTTTATTTGGAGGTTTGTGTATTTATCTATTTATCTCTCTGTCATCAAACTGTATTTTTATTTTTGAAGAGACTTGAGGATTTTGTAATTACTGAAGGCCCACATGAAAATGTATGTTTCTGTTATAGGTGGGTCTTGTGAATAGACTTGTACTAGAGTTGTAAAAAGAAGACTTAGGGCTAAATAATGAAGTTCAGTCGTGTAATAAAGCACTGTTTCTTAAATAAACAACACTTGGACAGAAACCTCGCTGATATTCACTTCATGACAAAAACACCAACAACAAAAAAAGATTATTGATCACCTGAAGTTGTGCAGACATCAAAAACACATGCAAACAAAAATCAATGATTGGAATTGTGGTGGTTGATAAAGAAAGAAAGAAAGAAAGAGGAAAGCTGTTGTGACGGAAACACCAGGAAGAAGGAACATGAGAAACTGGAGAAATACCAGGGACTCAGAGAAGAACTGGAGAAAGCCTGGAAAGTGAAGGTGACAGTGGTGCCTGTGGTAATTGGAGCACTGGGGGCAGTAACCCCCAAGCTGGAGGAGGGGCTACAACAGATACCTGGAAAGACCTCAGACCTCTCAGTCCAGAAAAGAACAGGAACAGCTAAGATACTGCAGGACCCTCAAGCTCCCAGGCCTCTGGTAGAGGACCCCAGCTTGGAGGAGAAACCACCCGCGGAGGGGGAGGGGGGCGTTTTATGCTTTTAACAGTGAAATAAATGACAAATCTTTGCTTCAATCTGTCTAAACCCAGTCGACAGCATAACTGTCTTTCTTTTATATGCAGCTCTGTTTGTATGTGGGTTTCAGCTCAACAAATAGGAGGAAGACTACCAACTGTTTCCTTTTGAAGTGACTGTACAGATTAACTGATGGTAACCTCCATTATTAAACAGGAGACATCTACTTTTTATACTAAGGCACTAGTTTTGGTCACCTTTAGTGCACTTTCACATCCTTAAGATATATTTTGTTAAATCCATCATAACATTATAAACAGTAAGAAGTGTCTTTATGGAATCGGTGCGAGCATTTAAACCAGAAAGAGATTCAGAAATATTCTATAATTATATTTATTCATAGATTGCCACCACATAACAACACTTGGGTTTTCAAAACAAGTGACTACAAAACATTGAATCTGTTTTTTTATACCCAGATTAACATTGTCTTCTATGCAGGACTTTTCCTATTAAAGCATTATTGTTTTGGGGAACTTTCTTCTATTTTGTCTTCTGAAGACCCCGTGGTAAGCAGCAGTGAAACATTTATCAATTGTGTGCTCTCAGTCACCCAGGCGAAGGTGTCATCCAGCTGATTTCTGTCACGAGATCCAGTAACTTAGGAATCAGCATTGGAGGAGGCTCCAATAGGCCCGATGGTCCAGCAGTCTTCATCGAGGAGGTGCTGTCAGGAGGAGACTGCCACAAGGTACGGACCAGGACACTATTCTAACCCAGTGAACGGTCAGCCAGCATGGCCTTCATTTGGTGTCTGACACAGTCCTGGCTTTAACATCTGGGGGCTCAAAGAGGCCCGATTTAGAATCAAAATGGATTGATAAGCTTCAATTTAAAGAGCCACTCTCATTAAAATGATGTTTTTGGTGTTTCTAAAAAGGTCTTGTAGGTTTTCTTTTGATGATGGAGAGCATAGATCACTGGATAGATCTGATATTGCTCAACTTTTTTGTTGCACCGCTAATGTTTGTTTGGGGCTGTAAGATAGCAGAAGAGAGTGTAAACAAAGGAATGAGGGGATAACAGCGGAGGTTTACTTCCACACAAACAGTCCCGCCCACAAATGAGAATTTCTGATGAACTCCTGCTGCTCTGCAGAAACTATGTCCTAAAAATGACTCTGTGTTAGATTTGGGCTTAAAACAGCATCGTCATCATTAAAAGACCACTGGGAACGCTTTGACGATAAGGCAGGAGATGGTCAGAGGGGGACTTCAATCAATTATATTGATTAGGCTCCACCCTCCTTGGATGGAATTGTACGCACTAATACATAGTTTTATGTTTTACATTGAAACTAGATTTAGAGTCATTAGTAAGAAGGTGATAAGTTTTCTTTGTAATGATCATTTGATGAATAATGAAACAACAATGAGGTCAAACTAAACAACATGTGTCCGTTTACAGAGACAAGAGTCATTTGGAAAGAAAAGACTGAAATAGTTTGATAAGAGTGTTGTGGCTTCCCTCCTAGACAAATTCACTGCTATCCTTCCTCTTTTTAAGTAATGTCAATACATCAAGATATCAAAAGTAAGTAGAAGTTACTGCTTATGTAGACCTGAAAGGAGCCCCGTCTCCTCCAATGGAGTCCTGAAGCCGTTTGAGCGTCACAAACGGCTTCAGTCAGCAGATTTCCTTCTGAAGTGATTAATCCTGTTTTCACTTTAAAATTTGTTTTAAAGTAAATCCACGGTTTAACTGTGACACATAGGATTTGAGATAAAGGTTTCACAGAGTTGGGCAGGTCTCCATGGACACGTGTGTTTTCCAAGGACCCCTCCCCTGATTAAACCCTGAAGTTCCAGCCAATGGGAAGCAGCAAAGACGGGTTTGTTAGAAAACACCAGTCCATTCTTTACTCCACACTTTTTTAGGTGCATCTGAATGTTTCATCCTTTTGAAGGAGCTTCCTGCTTCATGTCCATCTGTCGTCTGCTGCATGTGCCCCACGCTCTCATGTCATCAGTCCACAATAACAGCCATCAATGTTGGTCCAGGTTTTCCCTAGCTGTGCTTAAAATGGAGTCCCTCTTGTGTTGTTTGGGCTTTCACAGCCTCTAAGTGTTCCTCAAAGCCCACATGATGGAGCCATCAGCCTAAAACACCCACACATCTGCTCCTTTTACATCTGACTCTCATGTTTTACAGATTTTATTCAATAATATTTCACCATAGTACTTATTTTCTTTGTTTTAGATTTCAATATGTAAAGTTGGATTTCAAAAAGCATCAAAGATCTGAAAGAGACCCTGCTGCTCTTGTCCTCGCGTTGCTGCTTTTCTCTGGTTAATCCCTTCATCCTCCCACACTGTCAAATATGGGCCAGCACGGGGGGGCGGGGGGGGCATCAAAGTGCATTTGTGCTCGTGTTTTGAAGGAAGCTGGCTGGAAACAGGTTTAATGTTGGCTGGTTTCAGATCCTGAGAATTTAAGCAGCTGCTACATTTGAGGACCTCAGGACACAGTCCAGCCATCCGCTCTGCAATCCTGGATTTGCCTTTTTTTAGTTTAACTAGCAGTTTCTACAAGCCACCGCTTGTTTTTCTTTTGGACCAGAAGATGATTTAGTGTCTAACAGAATCCTGAACAGACAGTCAGAAGACAGTCAGGTATCTGCTTGTTGCCTTGATGACGATCTCTGTCCTCAAACTGAGGACAAACCAAACGACTCTACGTTTAAGCACCAAGTATTTATTCTGTTTGGGATCCTCTGCTTTTGGAAGCAGGTTGTTCAAATCCATTTTTTAATCCCCTGTGCCGAGCAAAGACCGGCGGGCTGTCATGCGCCGTGATTTCTGTAATGAGTCAGCAGGGATTAAGCAGCCGTGCTTTTGTCACTGCAGCGGTTATGAAGGAAAAAGCAGAGCAGTGAGATGAGAGGGAATATCATCCACTTCTAACCAGCCGTTTAGTAAGCAGAGCTCTGCCTGAAAGCTTCAGCAAGAACCCCCCCAATAAGACATGTTTGACTTGAAAGGCTTTCAGAGCATCTGATACTGCTGAACCGTATCGACTGAGTTCAGCGTCAACCAGATTTGAAAGCCTTTCTTTCTGTCCAGGACGGACGTCTGCGGCCAGGAGATCAGCTCATCGCCATCAACAAGGAGTCTCTGATTGGTGTGACCCACGAGGAAGCCAAAGGCATGCTGAATAAAGTCAAGTTTAGGTGACACCCACACCTCTGGTTCTATGTCCTGAGTGGATCCTTCCGTGTCTTCATAATCTGAGGTTCCTTACAAGCTCCGCCCCTCTTTCCTTTGTGTCCATAGCCAAGACAGCGCCGTGGAGATAGCCTTCATTCCAGGTAAAGGCCTTTTTCCCAGCAGCACGTCTCTACACAACGGAGTTCAGCGAGCTGCAGGAACCAACTCTGGACGCCTAAAAGTCCACATCCGATCACCTGAGGTCAGCTCCAAGACCCCCCCTTTATTTCAATCACAAAACAAGAACAGCTTTTACTGGAATCAAAGGAGGTTTTTGATAGAGTCAGGAACGTTAGCGATGATCACACATATGCAGTCGTTGTAACACGATATAAACGTGTTCATTTCAACAGATATGACAGAGTGTCTGCATAGCTTTTCTGCTGTATTCATGAAGCAAAAGGTTTCAAATGTTCTGATGTTTGTGTGCAGAGCTGTGCAGAAGACCACGCCCCTTTGTCCTCGCCGTCCCCCGACATCTGTCCCCCAGAGACTCACGCTTCAGGTAAATCTCTCAGACGCTTTCTCAGTGGGGACATTTCAGGACATGGTTTAGTAAATCCTTCATAGTTTATCTAGAATATATCCATTTCATAAGGCATGGCCGTGTTTTTCACTGCTCAAACGTACCATCAGATAGTTTATGTCGCGTCACCTTGACAGTTGTAACACACCTGGAATAACTCTGAACGCGCTCAGTGCTCAGAATAGATTAGCGGTTAGTCACAGGTCATCTATATTATATATCATATCTCCCGCTCTCCTCTCCCTGACCGTCTCTTTGAACATCTCACTGGAATTTAATCATCGCTTTCTAAAATTGAAAAAGAACTAAATCTATTTGTGAAATTAAAATCAATGTAAAGATCAATAAATCATCTGTCTTCTACTAACAGATGGAAAAGGTCGAAATGTAACATGAGAAAAACGGATTTTAAAATAGAAAAGTTTACATCTGACGATATCAGGAGGAAATCATTTCCAACACATTTGGAGAAAAATGTTCTGGAAATGATTTCTCAGCATTTTAAACAAAAAGATCAAAAGGAGCAGTCATTGCTTTGATCAATGGCAAAATGGAAAAAAAACGATTTGTAAATTCTAAAGGTTCCAGTTAAAAGCCGAATCAGTATAAAGAATGAAATAATTGCAGTAACTATTATGAGGACCATGGCACTGATCAGGTCATGAAACTCTCTTTTTAAACTTTGTTCCAGATAAACTTGATGAAGCCAGTGGTGAGTCAGTGGGGCTGGGGGGGTCCATGTTAGTGATTCATTTACATTTGTTGTTTGAGGAGATTTAGTTTTGGGGAAATCAAGGTTTTATTCATTTTATTTGATCTCTGCCGTTGTTGGGAGGAAAGTCCGTCCGCCGGTCTCTCAAAAAGCTCAGATGTGAAAACAGCAGCGAGCAAAGAGGAGCCACGCCAGCGAGGCGGAGAGTAAAAACACGCGCACACGCCGTGCCCCCCACCCCCGTAACGCCAGTTTGAGTTGAAGCTGCTGAAGCAGCAGAACATGTGAGGATTTTTACCAGGATCCAGACAGAAGTGGAGGAGAAACCTGCTGGACTCACAGCAGCAACACAAATGTCATTCAAACTGTTCACTGTCACACGTCCCATCCAATCAAATGGTGTGACATCATCATTAGTCGCAGGCTGAACAGTTTTGGTACAGACACCGCTTTAAAGTCTGGGTGACATGGCCTATTTTAATAAGCCAAAATATAGTAAATAGTCTCTATTTCATGTTGCGATTGTATTTAATATTTTTCGAAAAAGAATAAATAGCGAAAAACGCAATATAAACAACGAGGACGGCCGCCGGCTTCACGCATTCCGCCAACTTCGCACCGCCATGTTTGTGACGTAACGAAAGGAAGACAAGGCAGACAACATGGCTAGCACCGATAGCGAAGCACAGAGTGATGCTACCGTCTCTATTAGCGATTTATCATCAGATGAACAGAAAGATGAAGAGGAAAGTTGCGGAGATTATCATGATGATGAGTCACTTTTGCAACCGTATCGATTCGAACCCTTTTGCGAAAGTGAGGAGGATATAGTATAGCAGAAAGTAGTAGGTCTAGTGATGCCGATGACGATAGCCAGCATGAAGATTCGGCTAGACTCCAGTAAGTCTAAAAAATGTATAAAATTAAATTACTCCACTTACCCTAAAATATACTCAAAATGTCCCCTTTTGGCCTAATCTAAACAAAAGTAAACACTGGTTTTCAACCAAATTTACAAAATAAATGTCACAAAATACAAAAAACTCTTTAGTTAACAAAGTCACTGTATACCATTAACAACTGCAGAACATTAACAGTTTTACCTGTTTGAACCAGTTTGAAACCTTTTCTCGTGCGCGAGCGCGCTCACACACACACACAGTTCAGTTTACTCACGGTACCGGCACCTCAAAAGCAAAAGAAAAAAAAACGTTGCAGGCCTGTTGCTTCTCTTGCAAAACATTGAGTGCGTTGAAATACTCCAGTTGGATCCAAGGACAACAGAAAACACGACTACTTCGCCTCAATGTGATCCATCGTGATGCACACTAGCCTAGCTTAGCAGCCTCCGCTCCCGACTCCAGCGCCGTCCTCTCCGACCCAGAAAACGGCTCGCTCGCTTCCAGCTCACCCGCCTTTCCTCGACTCAGAAGCCAAGATCCTCCTCCCAACTCTCCGTTCAAAATTCTTCGTTTGTGTCCCGGTTTTTGTCCCTTCGAAAACGCAGACTTCTCTCCTGCAGATCTGGAGGGAAAAATCCTTCGCCGTCCACCTTCTTGAACTTTCCCCTTTTCAGCAGCGTTTCTTGTTTTGGGAATTTATACACAGATACACTTTCACTAGATGTATTGCTACATCCAGCTGCCACACAACGACTTGGCATGTTGATGATTAACAGATTTAAACACGAGAGAAACGAAGACTACCTGTTTTGTTTACATGCTGTCCTAAGCAACTGCGAAAGGCAACGCCTCTCGTTACGTCACAGGTCAAATCGGGTTCACTTCCAGCCTGCGCTCTAGCGGCAGATCCAAATCTCTGATTCCTTCGAAAGATGTCTATTATTCATATGCTTCGGATTTTTTTCGACGCTAACTATTGGTATCAATAGAATCAGCGTTTAAAGGGCTTTTTTATTTGACAAAGTTGTTCAAAGCATGGCATCCACACTTTAAAGTCAGACTATATTTTCATGGAGCCGACTTTAAGACGGGGCGGATAAATGCAACAAAATGAAAACTGGAACACTTTAAAAAAGCCTATTTTGTAAATATAATAATAAGAGGTTTGTATAAATGCCTTATACTCATATGGTGTATACATATATAGCGCTTTCTACCCTCTTTCGAAGGCCCAAAGCGCTTTACAGTCCCATTCACCCATGCACACACACATTCACACACTGATGCTCCGCTGCCAAACACTGGCGCCATCCTCCCACCAGAGGCAAGCTGGGGTTCAGTGTCTTGCCCAAGAACACTTCAACAGGGCGTGCAAGGCGGGAATCGAACACGTAACCTTATGATCATGGGTTGACTGCCCTACCGGTGCACCACGGGACAGCCGTGGTGGTTTTACCAATAAAACTTTATTAGTAGCATGTTTGTAAGATTACAGATATGGCATTGAGCTGAATAAAGCCCCCCCTCATGAGAACGCTGCATCTTTACTGTCAATGAGAAGAACCTAAAACATCATCATGTTTTTAGGGTTTTTTTGGTCTGATTTCACTTAAAAATGAATCAACTGGAGGCAGAATCAGGAGAAAACAATCTGCTTCCCTTCAGTGAATCTGTTCTTGTTCTCTCAGCAGGTTTTCTATCTTTCCAGTTGGTTGAGACTACAGGTGACGGACTGAAACCCCTCCCCTCATGGGGGCGTTTTCAGCAGGAAAACACAAACTCAAATACTAGAAGCAGTATGTTCTAGTATTTCTCTTTGAGATGCTGACAAATCCTCTGTTGCAGTGATCTACAAACAAAAATACAAGCTTATTTACAGCCTGCATTTAGTTGGACTTTGTGTTAGAGACAGTTTCCAAAGGAGAAAAGCAGGGTGAAAAATAGCAATTATGATCAAAAATCTAATTTGGAATGAAAAATAATCAAAGATTACATTTTTTGGCCGCACCATCAGGTCTGCTGACCTACTACAGCTACCTTTTTACTGACAATTTGTCTGTCAGAATGCATCGATCAGCAAACGTTATTACCCACAATGCATCATCTATCTGTTACCAACGCCAGGCAAAGATAAGTTGATAACTGGAGACCAATCCCTCTTCTGCTGGGATTATACATTTTCTGCATGTCTGTGCCAACAGACTGAAATCAGCAATGGGTCAAATAATAGATGAAACACAGTCAGCCTTTAGAAAACGACGGCATATTCATCATCCCACCTGTTTCATTCTAGACAAAGTCCCTGGTATTTCTCTAATCTGTCATGATCCTTCCTCTTGATGTTCCATCACTTGCTCTTGGCACATCCACAACCACGGCTTTCCTTTGTTCCTTCTCTTCCACCACGTTATCTGGTTGGTTCTCCATCACCCTCCTGTCTGCATCTGCATCTGGAAGTCCCACAGGATCTTCGCTTTCATGTTCTTTTTGAGGATTTTCCCAACATGACCTTGGGGTTTTCTAGTCCATACACTCTGCCACCCACTTGTTTGCAGGAGCTTTTGTAGCACCTCCTCCTTTGCTCTCCATTTGCATAGGCATTCATCGAGCTCTTCATTGGTTGAGACTCCTGTGTCTGATAACCTCTGGTGTTTGGAGCACCCCCCCCAGTCTTCCTTCTTGGACAGGCGAGATGAGAGAAATGTACACGCCATTGCCTTAAGCTGCGTTCACAAGGTAACCAATTCCTGCGGCCAATTTGCATCGGCCGCCTCTCCTTTGCCGTGCTGTAAATTCTGTGCCCGCCACCTGACCAAAAATGACGCTGCTGCGGCCACGTGTGGGAGGACCTACCAGCTAATGTTTTTAGCCTGTTGGCTACATGGACCGTGTCTGTGTTTATGCCATTGACAATGCATGGAAGACACGGATGATGATGAGAGATCAGGTTGAATTATTTTAATAGTTCTACAGAAACATTGGTAATCACGTCTCTGTGGTGCTGTCCCCGACTGCCACGTTAACCGCGGTGCCTTGCCATCAAGGAGTTCTTCGTCTGCTTCGGTGACTTGGTAGGCTTCTTTCTTCATCTCAATGGCATCTGTTACCTTTGATGTGCACTACCAGGTCTGCCACCTAGACAGGCACCAGCACTCAGACAGGCACCAGAGACCTTACGGCACAGCTCTGAACAGCCACGGAGACATTAGAGGTAGATAAAATGGTCCACTGGGACTCCACTCTGCCTTTGTAGATTTTTTATCTTCTCTCAGGCATGGGAGTTAAAGACATCCCTGGAGGAGGGCTCAGCCACACATTCCCAGCAAACCTTCAGTGGATCTGCAAAGTCTCTCTGGCCTACTGCCCCAGCAACAGACCTATCTCATCACTAGGTAGTAACTCTGCCTCTTTCTTTACCCAGTAGTTGAGGAGACGCGGTCAAACGTGGGGTTGGGGGTCCATGGCTCCCACCTTCAGCCGCCTCCCAAGCCAAATATAACCAGTCCCTTCACATCGTCCCTTTGGGCTGGGACTGATGGGGGTCCATGAGAAGAGCCACAGAAGCCCGGCAAACCCTAACCCCAGGCCTTGGTCCTCTGTGTGGCCCAATGATACCAATCTGGTTTATGTAATTTATCCTTGCAATCGTCATCTTGGATCTGTCTAGGAGACCCTACGAAGGGTGTAGGGCCCGGCAGCTTCGCTCCAGGCTCAAGGATCCTAAAATCACTACGATGACTTGAGCTCTCAAAGCTCCTCCAGGTTAAGGTAGAGGGGGAGAGCAGGAAAATCTGCTGTCAAATTTATTTCTGAAGTTTTGAATAGTTATTGAAGTGTTTGTTCTAATTTGGGGTGTATATGAATTATATGGAACAATAAACATACACATTACACACTATGATGATGATCAAAATTGATAAGTCACATTTTCTTACTGAGCTTCTCTGTGTGCAAAAAAATGGGGGCAACTGACTTTGACAGTTGCTCTACCTTTAAGTTGCGTGTTCCGCACTGGCAGTATGTTCTGGAGAATATGTTATCAAGCTTACTTCTCAAAATGTTCAGAACAGATTTCTGTGAGAAAGAAGCAACAGATCCGAGCATAGGGAAAATATCACATAACACGTGACTTATGCATCTTTTAGGCAAAAAATCTGAAGGGTTTCATCCAAAGTAACAGCTTTTGTGCTGTGGGTCAACCATGGTCTCTGGCTCGCAGCTGCCTGACAGCCTGTCTCAATCCTATTGACCGGGATTATCCTAGTCAAGGTTATTTCCTAGGTGCCATGAGCTCTTAGCTTCCTGCCAAGCTCTGATTGGTTAAGTCAGTTGCTAGCTGCAGCAGATGTCAGCAGTTTAGGTGAGGTGAGTTTGTGCATATCTGCAGAGTGGAAATGAGCATAAGACTCGCATCTGTGCTTATGGCAGAAAATAGTTGTCATTATCTTTACTAATATTTCAACAAATTTCCAGAACATCAACAAATGAATCAATCCATGTGAATCTGGAACATTCTCTGGGTCAAAGAAAAGTGTTTTTTTCCCTGAAAGTGTTGCTGTATGAAGAAGTTATGAGGGTTTGGAACAACCAACGTCTTGGTTCTGTAATGGACCCAAACATCCAGAAGGTTCTGTTCTTAGGGTGTATTCAGACTGCAAAAGTCCGTTGGTCTGGACCAAGTCCCCTTAATTTGGTCCTGATCAAGTCCTGAACCTCGTGTTTGGTCTGTTTTCAAACTGCCGTCTCTCAGACAGTTATGGACCAGGAATTACAAGGGTGGGCAAATCAACCAGAGAAAGAAGTTTACTGATTCAAAATGTATACTTAACTGACCAGTTTAGAACGTCTGTATCAAAGTCAGGTCCAGCACGGGCGGTTACTGAGGAGACGACGGCTAAGAAGCTACGCATCACCTCTGAGGAATAGCTACAGTAAAACACGGACCAGTAGGTTCGACAGTATTACAGAAAACGTGTACTTTGGAAAACCTGAAAGGACCACAGACCACAGTATACACTAAACAGTAAACACAACTATGACACTAAACATCCACTACATCCAATAAACAGAATAATTCCAGCATGATTTAATCTTGGTCTTTGGATTGAAAGGATTTTGCTTTAACCAAAGTTCACTTTTGTTAAACCTTTAGTTTAGAATTGAGATCAAGTTTGTTTTCTCCTTGTTGTTCAGGGTTTAGTTCTGGTTGGTTCCAGTTTTAGTTTGAGTTAGAGTTTCAGAATGAACCCAGTTTCATTTGAAGTTTAGTTCTGTTATCACATCCTGAGTTAAAGTAAGTTTCCTAAGTTTGAATTCTTTCTCCCCATCATTGCTTTGACCAACAAAACAATAAATCAGATTGGACAATAAAACTTTACAGTATTATCATGAATGAAAATAAAACAAGAAAAAAACATAACTTAAAAACATAACAAAAGACTGAATAAACCCCAAAATAAAACTGTCTCTCTTTCCTCGTGACTTTGGCTCACAGGTGTTTGTGAGTTTGAGTTTGATTGTCAAATATTTTCCCAGAGTGCTCTATGTTTCATACGGGATGAAGAAAGTTCCTACCAGTTTCAAGTAGAAAAGAGTTGTCCAGTGTCCAGCAGAGGGCGCCTGGTCCTTTGCTAGGATAACCTCAAAGGGTTCATGGTTGGCTCGCCATCTTGTTTCATCACATGGATCTGGAAAGGCCAATAAAATGTTGCCATGGGAAGGACAAATATGAAAACATGGAGTGGCACTGCTGCATCTGAGCTGAACAATAAATGTTAACCTTCTAAACAACTAGAATCAGCTAGATTCAACTAGAATCAACTAGATTCAACTAGAATCAACTAGAATCAGCTAGATTCAACTAGAATCAACTAGAATCAACTAGAATCAACTAGAATCAACTAGATTCAACTAGAGTCAACTAGAATCAACTAGAATCAACAAGATTCAACTAGAATCAACTAGATTCAACTAGAATCAGTTTAGCTGAAGGCTACAGATGCAGTCAAAAGGCTCTTCAGTAGCAACACACTATGGTGTCGGCTGTGGAGCAGCGGTAGGGCGGTTGACCCATGATCGTAAGGTTGCAGGTTTGATTCCCGCCTTGCACGCCCATGAGTCGAAGTCTCCTTGGGCAAGACACTGAACCCCACCTTGCCTCTGGTGGTAGGCGGGCGCCTGTGTTTGGCAGCAGAGCGGCCACCAGTGTGTGAATGAGTCTGTGACTGTAAAGCGCTTTGTCCTTGTAGGAAGAAAAGCGCTACACAAGTATACGCCATTTACAATGTCTGTCCTGAGTTTTGAAGTCTCTAGATGTTGTTTTGTCTTGGGTGACACCTTTGTATCATCACATGGGGGTTGCAGAATGGGGTGGTAGATCTTTTTTTCAAGAAGGGGGACTGAAGGATGTGCTCCAACTACAGGAAGAACATACAACTCGGCTTTCCTGGGGAAAGTCCACACTAGGGTATCTGAGAAGAGAGTTTGGCAAAGAAGAAGCTCTAAACCTTAAAGGAACCAGGCAATTTTTATTATTCAAGAAAATGTGGATGAGTTCTATACCTTCACAGAGTGATTGAGGGGGTCTCAGGAATTCTCCCATCTACTCCAGATGTTTTTTGGATTTGGAAAAACCTTTGATCTTGTCTCTTGCAGTACTGTCTGTTGGAGGAACATGGTGATTAGGGCCCCTATCAAGGACTGTCTATGTACAAGCAGAGCAGGAGCTTGCTTTTAGCTTTGTATTTCTGACAGTACCTTGAAACTGCTCCCAGTGTGTTAGGGTTGACAAGTTGCAGTTTCTTTTGGTATTTTTATAGACATAATGTCTAGCCGCAATGAGTTTGGTTTTTGGTAACAGTCACTGTTTACATCTGTGACTGGATCCCACTGAGAAAGACAGATGAGGAACCGTGTCTCTCTGCTACCCTGGGGGCATGTGGGGCTCTGTGGGCAGAACTGGAAGAAATCTATCTAGAGAGGAAGTTCAGGTCTAAAGGTCTGTTTAGATGGCTGCCCTGACAACCCAGATCTGGATGGATGGATGGATGGATGGATGGATGGATGGATGAATGGATGGATGATGGATGGATGGATGGATGGATGGATGGATGATGGATGGATGGATGGATGATGGAAGGATGGATGGATGGATGGATGAATGGATGGATGGATGGATGGATGGATGGATGGATGGATGGATGGACGGATGGATCCTCAAGCACTTTGTTCTCAGATGTTTCTAGACTTTTCTAAGCTAGAATTGGGGTCAAACCCTTCAGTTCTGACATAATTTATTATTTAAATATTCGTTTCTTGTCATCTTTTCTTCTCTCTCTCTTTAGGTTTAACCACTCAGACGTCAGGAGGGAAACCCAAGATCACACTAGACCCCTTCATCCGACTAAAATCGGAGAAGTTAGACCTGGTAAGTCCCATCATCCCAGCAGGCAGTTTTTTATTTTACAGTCCCAGTCAATGAGGATCAGCTCAGAAACACTGAAGAATCCTCCCAAGATTCCCTGTTTGGATTGTTTTTTCATCTTTTCAGTATCTTTGTGTTTTCTGCAGTGTAAAAAGTTTATTGGGGTAAAAATAACAAAAGACAGATTATGTATTTTCCCCTCATTTTATTTTAATGTCTGCTTCTGAACTCCGTCTTTTTATTTTGGTTCTATTTTGATTTTGATTCTCTCTCTTTGATTGATTCTCTCCTCTGTCTAAACTACAGAATGCCGCTAACACACAATACATTACTGAAACTGCAACGTCTGCAATAAAAATATATTTATATTTACTCATATTTACTTTTCAAATACATATTTGAAAAGAGTCTTTGTCAGTAAAATATGAAGCAGCAACTTAAAGGAGAAAAAGCTGCATTTTGCAGACAAAGCCAGGAGTTCCACCAGTTCTTTGATTTGTAGATTAACTACATAGTGTTGCTTCCACGTACCAAGCCCACCAGTCTAATTCATGTTTGATATGTTCCTTGCTACAGGAACATTCATTAAGGTCCCTTTATCAGGAATAACTTATCAGTACATTTGTTTAATAAAATTGTACTGAAAACGGAAAAAAACACATTTACAGGCAGTTTCAAACTTCATCTACACCCAACTTAATGTGATCAAAAGATCTGAACTTCTCCCTCAATCAGCCAAAGCAAAAGTTCAAAAGTCAGACACCAGCGTCTCCCTCATAGAGGCTGGTATGTGGAAAAAAAAGGATTTGACTTTAAACTGATCCATGCTGAGGAAGTGCTGGGGTCGGGACAGAGGCCACACTCTCATGGTCAATGGCGTATACTTATATAGCGCTTTACAGTCACACACACAGTCGCACACTGGTGGCGGCTCCGCTGCCGAACACTGGCGCCAACCAGAGGCAAGGGGGGGTTCAGTGTCTTGCCCAGGGACACAACAACTCATGGGTGTGCAAGGCGGGAATCAAACCTGCAATATTACGATCCTGGGTCGACCGCCTTATCGCTGCATCACGGCCGCCCTGATCATGGTTGTGTGCTGGAACAACGTGTCAGAACCAAAATACCACAAGTCTAATCTAACTTCATAGAACCATGAAGAACACGCTAACAAGGCGGCTAAACTCTTTCTATCACTTCAAATCACTAAATCCTTTCAATTCTTCATCATCTTTGTCGTTTTGGAATTAGCCCTGTGTGAGTGTTGCTGTCAGAAACAAATACTGACTCACACCTACAGTGCCCTCTAGTGGTTGTTGCTGCCATGCTGTTCCTTAGACTTTTATAGTATACCATATCCATATATATGGCAATATTTTACCTTTGGCACAATAAAGAACCATTCTTATCAAATATTAGTATTTTTCTGAACTCTTTCCCAACACAAAAACAAACCTCTGAACTTTTGTAAATATGGATGTTCATATTGTTCTTATAAAAGGAAACTTTCTAGCCGATCACCGCTAGCTCCACTGAGAAAGTGGGCGTGTCTGTTAGCCTGGGGGCGGAGCTGGCAGAGCAGACTCTTCCTGGAAGGGGCTCCTCCTCACTGTGTGATGTCACAATGTGAGAACCCACTCGTTTTTGTGGATTGGGAGGGGCTGTTGCTGTGACTGCAGGTTGACGACCCCCCCCCCTCCCTCAGGGGGGCCGGATTCAGTGCAGAAAAGCTGTTTCAGTTCTGTGCACAAGAAGAAATGATTTGTATCTCAGCTGTGACTGTTTTCCTGTTCACCTGTCAGGCTCTGTCCTTCATCGGTTTGAACGTCACTGAAGAGAAGAGGAAGAAGCTGAGGCAGAGACTGACCCCTGACCCTCAAGGCACCGTGGCTTATGGAGGTGAGACACGAATGCTGAGATCGCTCAGACGGAAATGTCCCTCAGACAGGTCTGAGCAGACTCCAGTTCAGTGTTTAAATTGTTTTTTCTAATGTAACTAATAGATGGTGTGGTTTCTACTGCGGTTCAGCCTCACTGCAGCACATTGAAAATGCTATTTCAGTCAGAAAATACATGTTCACAAAAACAATAAATAATAACTACAATCAGCTACTGTGGTGTAAAGATGGGATAAACCCTGAACAATCTTCCTCTCCATCCCAGAGCCACACAGAAACAGACATGCCTAAAACACCTCAGGAACAATCTGGAGCCGTTGTCCAGCATAACTCCACAGGGACTTACAGGATTTGAACCAACAGCTTTCTCTCTGAAAGGCAACAGAGTCAACCACCACAACACAACGCAGCCCCATGACTAAGCAAACGAGGACAACAAAGTCTTTAGAAGTCAACAGATTGGACTATGAAACAAAGCTACCCAAAACCCACCTCACTTTTCAGACAATAAGCCGCCCTGGAGTGCAAGGCGCCCTGGAGTGCAAGGCGCCCTGGAGTGCAAGGCGCCCTGGAGTGCAAGGCGCCCTGGAGTCATACTTTTGGGAAAACAGTGTCACTTCTAAACAGCTTCACCAAGCCCAGTGTAGTGCTGCCGTCAACCAAATGTGATAACATTTGTGTTTGATGTACATCAGATTGATCCTCCGTCCATAGTGACCCCATGTGGAGCCTTTCTCCATGCAGGGTCTCTTTGTGGACACAGATATTTGGACATGGATTGCTGCCATCGTGTTGAACTTGTTCTACTTCTCTCTTGTGTTGCCTCGTCCTCAGACTTCGTGGAGGCCACCCAAAGCATATTCTCCGAGGATCTGGAGGACCTGGGTTTAGGGACGGCTCCCTTCACTTTCTCCTACCACGAAGCAGCCAGTTTGATGGACACGTCAGCCTTTCATTCACCTGTAAGCTCTTTTCACAGCCCTTCATACTCTCAAAAGAGCTCAGGGGATAACAGAGAGAGTTGCTGAAGTCAGCCCTGATGGTGCTTTTGTGTCTGCAGACATATGAGTCTGACTGCAGCTACAGCAGCGAGGACATGGAGCAGTTCCACACAGAAGTGAAGCAGCTGCAAACCCAAATGAAGCAGCTGAAGGTGTGTGTCCTGCTGGATTCTCTGGGAGCTCTGGTCTGATTCCTGTTCTGAACCGACTCCTCACATGACCAGAACCAAAGAGAACACCACAAAAAAATCAGAACCTTTTTCATTTTAAACTTAGAACAAGGTTAGGACGTAGACCAAAGTGGAACTTTTTGGTATTTTTAGTAGAAAGAAAGTCCAACATTTTTCCAGGTTACAGTGGTGACACCAGTACACGTTAAAGTGGTATGTGGTTACTGCCACACAAAACATTCTATCCAATCATAAAGCATTTTAAAACTCCCTCAACTCATGTATATATTTATACATTTATAATAATCCATGTTGTTGGAAAACGCCTTTCAGGAAAGGAAAGGAAAGGAAAGTGTTGCAGCATGTGGAACAGTTTCAGCTCTTGGCATCCCATAAAAGACTTTTAGGTTCTGTTCTTCAGCAGTAGAGGGTTCTGGTTCTGGTGTTGTCAGAAATGACAAGCAATCTTATAAAAGTTCTTAAAGAACACAAATGAGAAGAACGGTCAGCTCAATCTGGGGCACAGCAGTACAGGATTGTTTTCCTTTAAAAAAACAAAAGAACGTCAGTGTTTGTAACATGTTTAGGTTTCTGATGAAGATAAAGTTTGTTTTAAAGAAGCCGGCGCAGTGATACAGAACAGTTAAGCTACGTGACCGGAACTACTTTTTCAGGTGTCTGTTATCACTTCTGTCCAGAACGGACTTGCAAGTAGATCCACTGTCCTGAGGGGAACCGCTGGAGTCCTGCTGTTGTGGGCCTTCTCTCATGGGGTCCTGACTGCACTGGGCAGCGGAGACCTCCTTGTTCCACTTCTCCCTCAGTGTTGTTTTTGGGATGGACCTGTTTTGGTTTCACTGTGTTGTTGGGTTTGTAGTTTAAATTCCAATTCCAGTTTGGAGTTAACAGAGATGTTGTGTTTATGATCCCTCAGAGTTTCTCTGCTACAACCTTCAGAGAGAAAGGTTATTTTCATTTGTAGTCGCTTCAAAGATCTCCTAGCTTGTCTTTCCAACATCCAGCTGGAAGAAGCTCCGCTCAGTTTGCAGCTTCCTGCTGTCGTTGCACAGAACAGCCTGAAGTGTGATTAGGCAGGAACAGTCAGAAGGAATTTGATACTTTCTGTCTAGAGAGGATCATTTACCTAAAGTTCTTGGTTGAACTCATGAAAGTCATTTAAAATGAGGGGTGAGAGAGGGAAAGAAATAAAAGGGGAGCCAACATAAACTGATCTTAGAACGTAAGCTCACTTCCGCAAAACGCCGCGCAGAACTATAATTTAAACCGCCAAACAACCCGTATGATACACTAACTTAACATCCAATCCAAAGCTTCCGATGGCGTATGACATGCCTAACAGCCATTAGTCAAACTTCTGTTAAACTAAGAACAAGTTTGATGGCCATAAACTCTTCCATTTTGGCAACTATATATACACGAGCTTAAGTAACATCCATTATTTCGAAGCTCCCAACGACAGTACCATGAACGAGCTTAATAGCCATAATTTTCTCCATTTGGCATATCAATTATAAGCGCTCAAGGAACATCCATATAAATGAGGTTTCATCCTAATATTAAGAACGAGTTCAACGCCCATATTTACCATGCTTCATTGGCATACTACAACAAATGAGCTTAAGAACCAGATTCGAGCACCGCGCATACTACGATACAACTTAGAGCAACCTAAATCTTTTATGAGGCTTCCACCTGGCTATAATTTTTTCTTTCAACATCTATAATCGAAGAATTTACATTCATTCTGCGGTTGACATTGATTAATTAATTCAGTCAGAAGTGTCATTGGAATGCAGAGGAGGTCCACCGCCCCGTCACTTTCAGTGCAGCAATAGGTACGTCGAACAGTCATCGTTGCAGCACCAGATCAAGGAATGCATGGGTGACATCATTTCCTGGAAACGGAGAAGCTGATCGGGGCGTAGGGGTTCGCAGGCTCAGGATGCGATGCATAGATAAAAACAAAGCAGTATTAGTCTTGACAAGAATATATAAATAACCCAGAAACTGATCAGTTTCAAAATGATTGAGATAAATTAAATAACAGTGCTTTTAAAGAACAAATCTGAGAAAGTGAAATTTAGTAGATAGTTAAGGTAAAGACCCATTGTGGATTTATCGCGCCCTAGAAACCCCCATAATTACAAATTCCAACAGTGAAATGATAGTGAAATATATAACCTGCACGAAATCTTTAACACCAATTTTTTATATACTCCAATGATGACAAAAGTAACCTTTGACAGTTTCAGAGGGACGCACCTTCAGGAGGCCATCGAGGAGTAGGAGTAGTAGATGGGAAGAGTAGCCAAGGAGATTTGTAGATGAGGAAGGTCAACATCCCATGTAGCAAAGGATTACAGCTCGGCTGGATTTGATGCCTTGATTTGATATTAGTGGTTCCCAAATTTTTAATTAGCCAAGTCAACCGATGACACAATACTATCATTCAATATTGAAACAGCCTTAATATAATCCCCAAGGATGAAATAACCGGACGACCCCTTAAAAACCATCAGAGCTGTAGATTCTGGTGGCCAGACAAACACAAACCACTCTTCCTAAATCCTTTTACCCCCAAACCAGAAGGCGCAGACTCAGGAGAACAAGTGGAGGGAGCCTGAAGACACAACGGGTTCACAAAACCAATCCAGGCATAGAGAGGGAAAGATCAGACGCAAAATACGAAAATCCAGAACAGGAACACGGGGCCCAGGATCGAACCACCCAGAACAAGAAGACAAGATGAACGGATGACCATAGGACCAAAGCTACAGCAAACGTCAGGTGGCCCAATCATTGACAAATCATATTCAACCAAATTTGAATAAATGACATGCTGCACAAAAGCCAGAGATGACATAATGGGGAGAGACAAGCATCAATGAACCACCCAAATCCATAGAAGAAAATAAATCCGGACGGGTGGAGGACCATACATTATAGATAACGTGGAAACCCAATTTTGAAAACAAAGTTTTTTTCCACAGAGATTCAAAAGACCAGGGATACAGAGGAAAGTTGGCCGCCAAGAAATCATCAATAACATGCAAAATGAAGGGCACCCATCGCCTACAAATATCCAGTACAGGGCGAAAAAGTCGATTTTATGAGGACTGCCACGACAGTGGGAAGGTAAACCGACAAACACCTCGAGCGCCAACTGAAGGCCAAGAGACGCCACCGAGAGGCATAGAGGCAAAACAGTGAGACCATCAGTGACAGTCATCCTCAGCCTTATATCGCGTTCGGAGGAAAATCGTGGAGACAGCATGGGGAGCTGAAGAAAACATATACCAATCCTGAAGGCGCATGGGGAACCAGGCCACTGATGCCCAGAAGATTAACTGCGAGGCGCTAGCAGGTCCAGATCAAGTCACGTCAACCCGAACACTTCCTAGGGGCCACCCTCAGTGGCGGCTTTGAAAACGATGCCCCGGAAGAATCCATCACATAGCCCCCACAAACCTCCAACCAAACTAGAGAGAGAATAACAAATTAACTGTCCAGCCGAGAAAACAAGGCCGTGACGAGACTGACACACCTACCAATGCGGCCGACGCAAGTCCCTGAAGCCAGGGCATGACCCACTGGGGTACACCGAGCGGGAAAAAACAGGCAGAGCAGAACCAGATGCAGAATGTGCGGGGGCAACGAACGAGGATCGCTGAGTGAATAAAATGAGCCATAGACGCTGCATAAGAGAGACCAATCATAGGGGAAAATGTCCACAGAGCAGAGACGGGTCCAAGAGACACTGATTCACATTCTGACTAGCCAGCAGCTACAACAACGAAGAAAATAAACAGAAGAACCGCCATAATAATAAAGCCAGCATCAAATTAAAAACAGTCAAGATTCACACTCAGCTCCCAAAGAACAAAACAGCAACAGAAAACGAATGCTAAAAGCCACAACAAATTCAGCCAGCATGAGAAACCTGTCCAAACGAGGACCGCCAGCCTTCACAACCACAGAAAAGACCCCACAACCCCTGAAAAAAAAATAAAACAACCGGACGACGCAGAACTACGCAGCAGAAAAGGAATCAGAAGTGCATCATGAAGGACCCGGAGACAAAACTACAATTCCCAGGGTCCTTAGGGGCGTGACGTCACCGAAGTAAACAGGAAGAAAAACGCAGCCTTAGAAAACTACACGGGAAAGGACAGATTGCCGCTCACCGCAGACAGTCGGCTGACCACGGCAGACGAGAAGACCCGGACTGCACCTGATCGGGGCCACGGACATCCCGAACATCGTGGAAAGCACACCCCCTGCAGATGCACGCGACCGCAGCGAAACGAACGCGCTGCGCGCCGTCAGCTGCCCGCGGATCACTGCAAAGCAGAGCAGACGCGGCGAAACGAAAACCCCACATCATAAAAAATGGGGATCATCCATCCGAAGAGCGGTGGGAACACAGCAAGACGCCGAAAGAGACGGAGACCCGAGGGCACTGAGACCGGCGAAGAATGAGCGCTGAAGGTAAGAAAGAATGAACAACTGCGTACCTGGCTTAAATAGGACGCTGAGCAGGTGAGTTAATTAACTGAACCGCCCTAGGGTATTTACCTGAAAAACACTGCAGCGAGTATCTGCCCGAAATACGATAAATCGTCATTTCATGACTTTCTTTTCAGGAAGTGACATCATTCTCCATCTCAGTGCTCTAGAACACACACATTAAAAATGAAAAGAACACAACAATCACGTGATGAACAGCAGACGTTTGCTTAAAAAGGATCCTAAAATAATCAGACTTCACTCATAGGGTGCAAATATTTGGATTCTCTTGGATGAAGATCTATAGATGTGAGGAAGGAAGCGGCAGAGAGACGGTGAGGCGTCAATCACCATGTTTGCTCCTTTATGACCCACGGACCAAAATGCCCCAGCAGCATCTCCATCTGCCCCTGGAGCTCAGCTCTAGGCTGTGCTGTAGGGGGCTTTAGCAGGAACAGAGTTACCCCTCTGTGAGACGCAGCTCAGCCTGTTTTCTAGATTCAGTCCTTCAGTGCTCATTCCATCACGCACGTCACTCTTCTTGGTTTCAGCTGTTAGCAGACATGATGTCCAACAGTCGGGTCTCACATCATTGCCGTCTGTCTCCACAGAACGTCCACAAAGTGCTGACCATGCCCAGTCTCTTTGGAGGAGAGGGGTGAGCATCCACGGCTGAACGTTTCAGCTCTGCTGGGGCTCTTCTGCCATAATCCTGCTGTCTTTCCTGCACCAGGTCACCCAGTGCCACAGAAAACCCCGACACCCCGTCGCCCCTCCCTGATCCTGCCTTTCAGCTGGCTGCGGAGGCAAAAGAGCTGGTGGAGGGGGCGTGCAGCGGCGCCGCGACAGACACAGGTACGAGACATGACGAGGGGGACATGTGGAGGAGAGGAAACGACAGGAGCTGAAAACAAACAGAAGCACCGAGTCTGAGGCCGAGTCCTCAGGTCAGTCAGGTCGGACCTGAGGCCGAGTCCTCCGTCAGGTCGGAAACAGATCAGAGCAGAAAACCGAGGGAAAAATGGTCCTTCAAAGATGAGCAGGTCTCACCGACAGTTTCAGAGCTCCACCAAGAAACACAAGCTGACACTGAAACAGAAAGTGAAGCAGAAACTGAAGCAGAAACTGAAGCAGAAAATGAAGCAGGAAGTGAAGCAGAAAGTGAAGCAGAAAGTGAAGCAGGAAGTGAAGCAGGAAGTGAAGCATAAGTGAAGCATAAAGTGAAGCAGGAATTGAATCATAAGTGAAGCAGAAAGTGAAGCAGGAAGTGAAGCATAATTGAAGCAGAGAGTGAAGCAGAAAGTGAAGCATAAGTGAAGCAGAAACTGAAGCATAAGTGAAGCGTAAGTGAAGCTGAAACTGAAGCAGAAAGTAAAGCAGGAAGTGAAGAATAAGTGAAGCTGAAACTGAAGCTGAAACTGAAGCAGAAAGTGAAGCATATGTGAAGCAGAAACTGAAGCATAAGTGAAGCAGAAAGTGAAGCATAAGTGAAGCTGAAACTGAAGCAGAAACTGAAGCATAAGTGAAGCAGAAACTGAAGCATAACTGAAGCAGAAACTGAAGCAGAAAGTGAAGCAGAAAGTGAAGCATAAGTGAAGCAGAAACTGAAGCAGAAACTGGAGCAGAAACTGAAGCATAAGTGAAGCGGAAACTGAAGCAGAAACTGAAGCAGAAAATGAAGCAGAAAGTGAAGCAGAAAGTGAAGCAGGAAGTGAAGCATAAGTGAAGCAGAAAGTGAAGCAGGAAGTGAATCATAAGTGAAGCAGAAAGTGAAGCAGGAAGTGAAGCATAAGTGAAGCTGAAACTGAAGCAGAAAGTGAAGCAGAAACTGAAGCAGAAAGTGAAGCAGAAAGTGAAGCATAAGCTAAGCTGAAACTGAAGCAGAAAGTGAAGCAGAAAGTGAAGCAGAAAGTGAAGCAAGAAGTGAAGCATAAGTGAAGCTGAAACTGAAGCAGAAACTGAAGCAGAAAGTGAAGCAGAAAGTGAAGCAGGAAGTGAAGCATAAGTGAAGCTGAAACTGAAGCAGAAACTGAAGCAGAAAGTGAAGCATAAGCTAAGCTGAAACTGAAGCAGAAAGTGAAGCAGAAACTGAAGCAGAAAGTGAAGCAGAAAGTGAAGCAAGAAGTGAAGCATAAGTGAAGCAGGAAGTGAAGCAGAAACTGAAGCATAAGTGAAGCTGAAACTGAAGCAGAAACTGAAGCAGAAACTGAAGCAGAAAGTGAAGCAGAAAGTGAAGCAGGAAGTGAAGCATAAGTGAAGCAGAAAGTGAAGCAGAAAGTGAAGCAGAAACTGAAGCATAAGTGAAGCAGAAAGTGAAGCACAAACTGAAGCATAAGTGAATCAGTCACTCGGCTCTGCTTCAGCAGATGAAGCCTTCCTCAGCTTGTTATCTAATGAAACTTTAAAGCCTCCTCTTCCTCTCTCCAGATGCCACGTTGGATGAGGATTCTCATCACGTCTGAGCAGCAGAGGTCAGGATCCTGAAGAGCAGCTGAACCTCCGGACTCTTCCTCAGTGGCAGCAGCACACGGTGCCGGTCCAGCACACGGTGCCGGTCCAGCACACGGTGCCGGTCCAGCACACGGTGCCGGTCCAGCACATCCCAAATCGCGCTCGCTTAGATGAACATGCAGCGCTTCTGAACCAACCTCCACACTGACAGCAGGTGGCGCTAAAGGCCAGCATGAGCTAATCCACACTGGTAGACCCCCCCTCCCTGAGTCTTTTGTAAAATCTACCATTTATTTTCAATGCTTCATGTGTGGGAGGGGCTTGTTTGACGGGGGGAGGCCTCCTAAGCAGAACTTCTGACCAACTGGCTGCACAGAAAAGTCTCCTCTCTTTGTGGTCCCATGCAGAACCTGAGGGGGGCTCAGCCATGGAGTCAAAGGGTCTCTGGGGGGGCAACAAAGCAAAGCTTTAAGGCAGACAGCTTCAGAAGAGTTAGAAACTGAGTAGTCCCAGCAGATCGCATCTTTGGTGTTGCTTCCTTTTCTGTCATGTTTTATATTAAAAGAAGAATTGAGAAGTGAATGAGTCTCCATGTCCTGTCAACAGCCCCCCCCCCTAAAACCAGCACAACGTTCAGATCTAAGATGACTGCATCTGCACCACTTTCCCTCCTCGATCCTTGGCTCCAAATCTTCCTCTCACAGTACAACTGGAGTCCAAATGAAGGTCATCGGGTCGGATTCTGTTCTGAAGTGAATCTGTCAACAGCTCAGGGCAGAACGTCACATTTTTTTCAAAAAAATGGAAGTTATCAAATTCCTAAATCTGTCAGTCAATCCTGAAGATGAGCACAATAAAAGTGACGTTTAATGTAGATAAAACCTAGAAAAGGGAAATAAATGGAAATAATAAATCTGCATTCAACCTTCCACACTGAAAAGCAACAAATGAAAACCTAACATTACATAAGAGTACCACAAACTAGTGAAACAAACCCTTGTTCTATCCCAGGCACTTTAACGTTGGGAGTGGGTCATCTAGACCCACTAGACAGTGGGGTCATCTAGACCCACTAGACAGAGCTCTGAACCTTTTTTCTTCAATGATTTGTGATCTTCACTGGTGTCCATGGATTACATGAAATCTTTCCACCTTTGTCATGGTAGGGAGAAGACCTCAATGGAAGGGGGGGGGGTCATCTGGACCCCATAGGATAACACAAGGGTTGTGAGAAAAAATGATTGGCAATGGTCCAGTTCCTGCAGGTCAACATGGTCTCCAGGGTTCTTTGGTGGAGGAGGAGCAACAGTCTGGTTCTTGTAGACGGTCCCGTTCCTGCAGGTTCTGACCTCAGACATCATAGAATTCCACCAGAACACCCCAACTTCCTGTTCATGGATGATAACGCTCCTCTACATGCTGCCACAAGTATCACAGATGGACTTCAGGAAGTGGGCGTGGCCTCTTCTACATGCTGCCACAAATATCACAGATGGACTTCAGGAAGTGGGCGTGGCCTTGACCTGAACCCCATAGAGCAGGTCTGGGAGCAGCTGAAGCAGAGACTGGATGACCGGACCCCCAAGTGACCTACAGAACCGCATGTAGAACTTGTGGAAGAGTGGACCGCCTCAGAACATCATGAGGTCAGTGAGGAGACGCCGAGGTCCAGCTGTCACTGCAGGAGGACAAACTGCTCCATGTTTGGGGGTTTATTATTGTCCTAATGAATATATTAATGAGTAATAAACATCCAATGAATGAAAATGGTGTTTCTCTTATTTTAGTTTCATGCGTTTCATTTAAATACCAAATAGGAAAAGCACTCATGGAAATAACAAGGCCCCTATTATCAGGGTGAGTAGTGTACATGTGTGAAACAGCAGATTCTGGTTGCAGTTTTTATTTCATATCTGTGTTTTTTCATTTTAGTGGCTCAATTCTTATTTTAACTGTGATCACCATTTTAAAGGACCATGTGCGCACAGCGCCCTCTGCTGGCCAAATGCTTGACCCCCCCCCCTCCTCCTGAGAATCAGGTGCAACTGTAACGGGAAAAGATAAAAAACATTTCTGTACTTTATCAAGGTATTCTAAAATAACATAATACTTAAAAAAAGCCTTTTTGTCATTTGTTTCATTTCAAAATCAGAATCTTCTGATGTTTATTTACAGGAAGAGGCTTCAGGTTCAGACACACACGGCTGTGCAGCTCGGATCTGCTTCTGATCATTGTGGGGGGAACGTTCACAGCATCAGTTCATTAGCCAAATGTTCCGTGAAGACATGGGGTCAGGGGGGGCTGCCATCCGTACACCTCCCACTGCCGTCTGAGGGCAGGATCCATCTGTGACAGCGATGCTGTCCTACTGCTGGCTGGGATTCGACCCCCAAAGGTCTGCAGGTCTACAGCCTGAAAGGCCACTGTCTGTTTGGGGGGGGGGATCCCACGCTGCTCGGGCCGCAGATGTCAGAACCGCAGGAGCTGGGAGTCATTCCCAGGATGACCTCTGCAGGGGGCGTCTCCTCGCACAGGAAGTCGTCCTCATCCTCCTTTGAGCCCTGTCACACATCCAGAGTTTTCATCCAAATGTTTAGTTTGACAATAAAATCCAAACATATATATGCCCATATATATATATATGTGTGTGTATGTGTGTGTGTATGTATATATATATACTTATTTTCCAACATAATTTACACATAAATTCTTTACCAATCCAGAAAATGTTGTTGTCATTCTTCAGGTTCACCTGTGATGAACATTGCAGGCCTCTCGTCTTTTGTAGAGATCAGAACAGTTGGCGGCAGACAGACTGAACACTTTTTTTGCCGTACTGCTTTAAACAATGATATTCTGCATAAACAGAAGGTCTGTAGTGTTGATAGAACAAAATGCATCAACTTTCCTTTTTTTTTTTTACAAAGTGCTGACATTTTTCCTCGTCTTTCTCTCCAGTTCTGCCAACATTTAGCCTTTTCTCCTCTAATGCAGGTTTCTGCTCCTGGTTCAGCCATTGTTGTAACACAATTCTGTCTTTAAATGAATATCTTTACATAAATGAACTCAGCACCTACAGCAAGAGTTTCCAGAACTGAATCATGCATACGGTCCTACTAAACTCTAGAAAGCCTCCCTGGCCCCCACCTGCTGGCTGGTTGTGGTGGGAAACAGCTCGGTGTCGGCCAGTTCCTCCCAGACTTGATACAGCGGCTCGACCATCAGGCCAGACCTGTGCCCCCCCCCCAAACACAGAGGTTTAAATCAGGATAAGTGAGAAAGAGGGTCCGACAGTCAGACGGGTTGAAGGTTCAGAGCTGCACCTCCTGAGCAGGTAGGGGTCAAAGGGGAAGAAGCTGTCCAGGGGGTTGGTGTTGGTGCACACATGGTCCCCCCCTGAGGAGCTGTGCACCACAGGAAGCGCATGCCGACTGTTCCTCTCCAGGATGGTGTAGCAGAAAACCACCTGATACTTCCTGGAAAAAGAGGATTGGACAGTTGGACAGGAAATGGGGACCAGATTGTGGGTCAGGAATGAGACGTGCCCCCCCCCTCACCTGGTGACGGCAGCAAACATGCCGGCCACAGACGGCAGGCAGACTTTCAGGGGGTTCAGCTGACTCATCACAACCCGCTCCAGGTTCATGCTCTGCAGGTACTCCAGCCCTGAAACACGCCATGGTGGTCATCACGGCTTCCTGCTCCAGGCGATGAGCTTTTCCAGCAGCTCACCTTTCTTCATGCTGGCCTCCAGGATGGCTCTGTGTCTGAACACCAGCGTGTAGAAGAGCGCCTGGCAGGACGCGTAAAAAGGCCCGTGCAGGCTGATGTCACAGCACACCTGCCTGTCGCTGCGCTCCTGACTGTCCAGGTAAGCGTGGATCCAACCCACAAGCAGATCCAGACAGGCCCGCACAGTTCTGAGGACACCAGACTCTCAGTCAGCCTCAGCTTTTGGGACAGAATCCTCTGGTTTTGGGTGTTTGTCTGCACAGTCAGAGCTTTATTCCATCTTTGGAGCATCACAGATTCAGATTAGAAGATGACCAACCTCTTTTAAATTGTATTTTTTAGATATTAAGTCATGGATGGCAGAAAACTCCTTACACCTCAACCAGGACAAAACTGAGTTTCTAATCATCTGTTCATGAAGGCAGAGAGATGATTTTACCATTTTATCTTCAGAATTTTAAACCTTCTCCATGTGTGAGAAACCTGGAGCGTACTATTTGACTCTGAGCTAAATTTTATCCCAAACATTAAAAATGTTGTTAAGACAGGATTTGACCATCTTAAAAACATTGCTAGAGTCCGTCTGTTCCTCTCTCTTCCAGCACAGAGGTGCTAGTGCTTCTATCTTCAGTAGTTTGAATTACTGTATGCCCTGCTCTGGTTTTACCCAAAGTCTGTTTCAAATCTACAGCTATTGCAGAACTCAGCGGCCTGAGTTCTGGCGAGGACAGAAAGCGTGAACACATGTACCAATTTTAAAGTCGCTGCATTGGCTCCCTGTGCGTTTCAGGATTGATTTTAAAATTCTTTTAATGGTTTATAAATGTTTTTATAGTCTTGGGCCTTCTTATTTAAATGATATTCTTTAAAATATGAGCCCTCGCGGACCCTGAGGTCCTCGATGCACAGCCATAGTTGTTCTAAAGTGAGGACCAAATGTGAAGCCGTTCTGCATTCACGGCCTCGCCTGTGGAACCTTCGGAGAACCTCAAGGCCGCAGAGACTGTAGAGGTTTTAAAGAAGAGGCTCAAGACCCACCTTTATAATTTAGCTTTTAGTTTAATTTAACTTCTAATTTATTCTATTAGTTTTATTATAGGCTATTTTATGTATTTCATTTTATGCATCTTATTCCCAGTTTTTTATTTTTTTATTTATTTTTTAATAAATCTTATAATGATTTTAGCCCCAGTGTTTCTTGTGTAGGAGTCTCTTCTGCAGGGTTGCGGCTTGCCCAGTGACTGTTGCTGCAGTTCTTGCCCTTGCTAGGGCAGCTGGGTTTAATTTTGCAGCCTCACGGCTGTGAAGTGGAACCCAGTGCTGTCCCGGTCTGGGTGGGCGCTGTGGAGATGTTCCTGTGGCAGAGCTGTTTCCTGTTATGAAGAGATTCCCAAATGCTGTTTTCTCACAGCAGAGCCAAGCCTTACTTGTTTGTTGCTTGCTTGCCTGCTTGCTTGCTTATTTATTTATTTATTTGTTATTTATTTATTCTAGCATGATCAATATTCATTGTAAGTAGGTCATGTTTTAATGGAGAAGTGGGAAGGGTGTAGAGAGTGGGTTAGGTTTTACTGTAATGTTATTGTGTTTTGTTTTTAATGTTAAAGGCGCTTGAGCTGCACGAAATGCACGATAAGCGCTATTTTATAAATAAAGTTTGATTTGATTTGAGTTGATGAAAACAAAAACTGTTCAATATTAAACAAAAGACAACTGTAGAAGCATCTGTTTGGTAAATCTGCTTCACTTGAAGCAGCAGTATTCTTCTCTGAGTCATTCTGAATAACCTGCTGTGTTTCATACGTGAGCAGAGACATGTAGAAGTGAAATGACAGCCAATGCCTCCTCATCCTCATCCAGAGCCTTCATCACCTCCCGTGTTCTTCACTGACAGTTGTGCACAGACTCACAGCATGGGAATAAACTTGGCTCTGGCCAGGAAGCTGCCCAAGTATGCGGCGGCACTTTGGCGAGACCCAACCAGGCTGGAGGGCTCTGCAGGAGCCTCTGGAGTGGTCAGGAAGGCCTCAGTCAGAGCCTGAAGCGCCAGAGAGCGCCCCCCCATGAGGTGTGTCAGGACCTCTGAACCACTTTTAATGGGACAGGAAGCACACACACATGCGCACACACCACACACACACACACACACACCTACACACACACGCACACACCTACACACACTTACACACACACTTACAAACACACGCACACAAACACACACAAAGGAACACACACACACACGTACACACTGGCACCAACTGGGAGTTCAGTGTCTAACTCAAGGACACTGACATGACACAGAACATAGGACATTCAATTAGGTATCAGCTGCGCCTCTCGTCTGCCCCCCACCCCCACATATTAGTAAAACTAAGACAAGCGCTCCAGAATGTTTGGAGAATCACATCAGTGATCAATGGTTGAACCAAAGACTCAATCTGATATGACGATTATGTGGCATAAATAAAAGCAAAGTCAAAACCAAGCCTTTTTAATTTTCAAAATGAAGCTGCATTTTTGACTCAAAATTAAAATGAAAAAGCAATCCACCATTCTTTTCATTTCCTTCCATCGCTTTCAACTTATTCTGTCACTTAATTAAAATGATAAAGAAAATGGTATTTGACATTTCATTTTCAAGGCGTTCACATAGTAAATGTGTAGCATAATTCATTTAGAAATGTCTAATTTGACAATTAAAATGAATTAGAAATGCTTTTAATTTCAAAATGTAGCTGCATCAAATGACTCAAAATTAAAAGAAAAGCAATGTTCAAATGGTTTTCATTTTATACTTAAAACAACATTCTTCATGTCATAATTAAAAAGCGAAAATGCAAATTCAAGGAAATGAAAAAGCATTTTGGTGGATTGCTTTCATTTTAATTTTAGTCAAAAAATCCAGCTTCATTTGAAAATTAAAAGCTATGCTACATAATCGCTTCCATAATCTGAACCCTTAAATGCAGCATCCCTACCTGGGATGAGGGGGTTGGTTAAGATATGGGAGGGGTCTTGTAAAATGAAAAACCTATTGATCATCCCTCATACTCCTACATCATTAAATAGAATCATGACCTTAGGCACTGCGTAAAAAATGAACCGTGTTTTATCCAGTATGAGCACAACTGACCAGTCTGAAGCTGCAGAGGTAGAAGAGGCTGAACTGCACATGTGAGGAAGCATGTGTGGGCAGGATGAGCTTGTCAAAGATGCTCAGGAGATCTCGGAACAGCTCCTTGGACCGCTCAGCATGGAAAGAGCCTGCACAGACGACAGGCACGGTGTGGATGCACACGTTTCTGTGGCTGGACCAACACATTCTAGCACAAACACCGTTATCCAAGTCCAGCAATGAGACAAAAGGAAACGTAGTGCATTAACGTTTGAGTCTAACTGCAGTGGATGAAGGACTACACTGCACTGTGGATATCTGCTGCAGAGATGATGCCTTTCTCTAAGAAGTGACATTTATAAGTGTTCTTTGTGTGAGGGGTCATGTGTGTTCATGGAGGGGAGTGGGTTGTGTTTTTATGTAACATTGTGTTTGTTTTTAAATGTAAAGCACTTTGAGTAGTGAGAAGCACCCTTTTATAAAGTTTGATTTGATTTGATTTGCTGAAGCATCCAAACTGATAGCAGCTTTAAGCTTTGGTCACATGCAGCTGTACGGGGGGTGGGGGGTTGATCCGGACGGGCGCTGCAGGTTTTTGGGTCGTCTGGATCCATGGAGGGTCATTGAGAGGAACCAGTGCAGGAGTGTCCTACACGTCCCTTGAGGCGTGCACGGTGACCTCAGTGTTGTATGTGTGCACGTGTATCATAGAGAACATCTACGGCTAATGGAAACTTGTAACACACGGGTGATGCTGTGGTACAGTGTCCGTACGCCACACTCTAGTCGTCTGAAAGGTCAGAGTTCTGGCTGACCGAATGCAATTGCTGCACACACTGGCGTGCACGTGATACGCAAGTGCCCGTCCGTCGGATGTTCACACAAAGTACACCGTCTAATTTCCTCGTTTCCAAAGCCAGGATGTGGAACGGAGCGCTGCCTCAAAGACGTCAACCAGTCATCGGTGAACCGAGGATGTGAAGCAGCCGTCAGTGTGACCGTTTCCTCCTGCTGTGTGTCTGACCTCTCAGGGAAACAGCTCAGCTGTTTCTCCTTTGTGTTTGTTGGAGGTCAAATGGAGCCCTTTATTCTTTTAGCTGTTAGCTAGGCCTACTGATGAGTAACAGTCACATTCTTGCCAAACTATTTTGACCTTTGGCTTAATAAAACGTATTTCCATCTTAGTTTGACCTCATGAGACACGCTTCAGTGTCTCCCTTCACTTTTTGTTTCAACTTTTCACAGAGATCAGTCGTTTGTTATGTTAATTGATATGAAAGGTTTACTCATGAAAGTGCTGCTGAACTGTTTCAGTTTTTAAATGAACAACGATCATTCTCGCTGTTTTATTCTACATTTTCACTCCCACTGCAAATGAATATCAGTGATCAGCCTGATAGACCACTAATCATCAGGAACGGCCCGGGGGGGGGAGATAATAAACTCCCGGTCTGTCCCAGTTTCCCTCTGGGGGGTTAGGAGCTTTATTTCATAAGGACCGTTGTGAGTAAGGCATTACTTTGTCTAAGGCCAACGGTGAAGAGAACAAGCAGGCAGAGCAGCAGCTCACGGGGAACAGGGCTGATGTTCCCACATGGATCCTCTGCCTCCATCTAGTCCTCTCCTCTTCCTCACTCACACATCCATCCTCCTTTACAGCCTTCACAAATGTCCTGTGGTCTTCCTCTAGGCTCCTCCCCTGTCCAAACGTCTTCCCTGCACTGATCTCCAGAACATCCACCATGATCTGTTCCTCTGAAGGATTTCTTCCTTCCACTTTACTCCATTACACCTCTGAAGTAAAAGTCTTTAGCTTGAGCAGCAGCATCTCTAGATGTGATCTGCCTACCGTTAACGTGGCAGACATCTTTGATGTAGGCCATCAGTACAGTCATCAGGGCGTCCAGCCTCTCTCCTACCGGGTGGACCGTCACCTTCATCGCTGGTGTTTGTTCCGCCGGGACGTCTTCATCCTGATGGGAAGGAGTTTCTGTTGAAGCAAAGATGTGGAGAACATCCTGACCAGAGATCCGTCTAATGGAAACGGTTCACCGCGTCACCATGTCGAAGAGCGTCTCCTCGTCTGTGCTCTGCTCCTGAACGCCCTCCTCTGCTCCCTCCAGGTCTGCACGGGAGACACTCACCTGCAACGCAGTTGTTAAGGTTAATTAGAACTATTGAGTCTATATGAGAACTGGACAGTGACTCCTCCCCCTGGCGTTCCAAACAGGAAGTGGCTCCAAAAAGCTGAAATGCCATAGACTCCTATAGAAACAGCTGTTCCTCAGTCATTCTGTTGATCAGAAGAACCGTTCCTGATCTGATTCTCAACATCTTCTAGATAATCCTCTTTTTATCCATCATATTTTATTTTATTTATTAACTGACCAATCAGACGCCTCAGGAAAAGCATGTGGTCTCACATTTGACAGATTCTCCTGAGCCTGCTTTCAATGGAAGGGGTGTGGTCTTCCAACAAGCTCACTCCTGATTGGTGAGAGTGGTTGCCATAGAAATGTGGACTCAGTCCAACTTGGGCCAATCACTGCTTACTGTCGTTGTCCCGCTCCAACGCAGCCCCGCCGTATCACGAAAAAATGGCGAACCATGGCAAGTGATCCATACGGATTACATATTTGTAACATATTTGTAAACATTACATCTTTCTGTGGATTTGAGTATGTTTTGAACTGTGGATGAACATAAACAATCGTATATCATAATAACATAATGCTGTTTTATTCAAATCAAATCTAACTTTATTTATAAAGCACTTTTCATATAAAAGTATAAAACAAAGTGCTTTACAATTAAACAAAAAAATATATAAAAACAAGCACAAAAATAAACAAAATAGCCCCCCCCCGTACCTAGCCCCCCTCCCCTTTCACACCTCTCACCCCCTAACTGATGGGAAAAGACAATCAAAAACAGGCTGAGCACGAAAATGTTGGAAATGCTGATAATTGGAACCTCCCTCTGTGAACAGCAGCATAACCACTCAGATGCAGCATCACAGGCGGGGACCGCTCCACCACAGCTAAGTGGGGAAGCAGGTTCCCATCCAGAGCCGCAGTGGCTGAACAGCAGCCGACCCAGAGGGAGGGGCCCCAACTCTTCATTAGTAGGACTCACTGCAACCCTTTCAGAGCATCATGATCCGAGGCCACTGGGACCCCCACATTCATCTCATAACACGTCCCAACTCACATCCAGTTTCAGCATCCTTCCCACGATCAGCTCCAGCACGTCTCTGCGCACAAACGGGGCGTACACGGTGACCCTCAACAGGTTGTGCACATAACACTCCTGTAAAGCAAATCCACACCTGATGACCGCTGCAGGGAAGGCCACAGCATCTGTTTCAGATGATGCAGACTTCACATGGGCTCTCGGCTGCTTCTTACCAGGGTTCTGGAGGATTTTTGCACAAAAGGGAAGTTGTCTTGCAGGATGGGGGCAAGAAAGCGGCTTGTCCTGTAAAGAAATGACAGAAAAAAATGTGGGAACATAATCAGAACAGGACAAACACAGCAAAATCTGTCACGGGAGAAGCTCTTTACAGCTGCTCAACAACCTCCCCTGACTGTTTTCCTAACAATCACATTCACCTCAACCTTACTGATAGCAAGTAAGGCTAGGAGAGCTAAGAAAGGTCTATCTGTGTCTGTGTAGCGTAAAGTAGCATAGCGTAGTGAAATTTAGCGTCTTGTAGCGTAGCTTAGCAAGGTTTAGTGTAGCATAAACATAGTGTAGCGTAGCATGGGGTAGTCTAAGCGTAATGTAGGGTAGCATAGTGTAAGCATAAAGTAGGGTAGTGTAGCGTAGCATGTTGTAGCCTAAGTCTAGCCTAGTGAAGTGTAGTTTAGCGCAGCATAAGCGTAATGTTGCATTGCTTATTGTAGCGGAATGTAGAGAACCATAAACATAACGTGGCGTAGCATAGTGTAGTGCAGCGTTGCACAGTGCAGTTTAGTATAGTGTAGAGCAGGTGTAGTGTAGTGTAGTGTAGCATAGGTAGTGTACTGTAGCATAGTGTAGTGCAGCGTAGTGTACTGTAGTGTAGCGTACTGTAGTGTAGTGTAGCATAGTGTACTGTAGTGTAGCATAGCATACTGTAGTGTAGCATAGCGTACTGTAGTGTAGCGTACTGTAGCGTAGTGTACTGTAGTGTAGCGTACTGTAGTGTAGTGTACTGTAGTGTAACATAGCGTACTGTAGTGTAGCGTAGTGTACTGTTGTGTAGCATAGCGTACTGTAGTGTACCGTAGCATACTGTGCAGTGCAGCGAGTGTACTGTAGTGTGGTATGTATTGCGTGGTAGTGTGTTATGTGTACTGTAGTGTAGTATAGCTGCATTGTAGTGTAGCGTAGCGTACTGTAGTGTACCGTAGCATACTATAGTGCAGCGTAGTGTACTGTAGTGTAGTGGGGCGTAGTGTTTTGTAGTGTAGCGTAGCGTACTGTAGTGTAGTGTACCGTAGCATACTGTAGTGCAATCTAGTGTACTATAGTGTAGCGTACTGTAGTGTAGCGTAGTGTACTGTAGTGTAGCGTACTGTAGTGTAGCGTAGTGTACTATAGCGCAGTGTACTGTAGTGTAGCATAGCGTACTGTAGTGTACTGTAGGATAGCATACTGTAGTGTAGCATACTGTACTGTAGCATACTGTACTGTAGTGTAGTGTACTGTAGTCTAGTATAGTGTACTGTAGCGTATTTCTAGTGTACTGTAGTGTAATCAGAGTGTACTGTAGACACAATAATAACAGACAGATGAAAGAGTTCTTGGAGGAGCAGACTCACGATGGCACATATCTGATGATGAGCTGCAGCGCATCATGACTTCGATCAAAGGTTCTGGGGAGATCTGAAGAGATAAAGAGGTTAGACAGTGATCCTGGAATGAGCTCTTCCTCACGGACAGAAGCCACTCACCGTCATCTTCATCATCTGAATCAGAAATGTCCACTCCTTCCTCACAGACGATCACCCGCTCTGCCACACAAACACAAAGCATCAACTCCTGATCCCCATCACACCTGAGCCAACCTGCAGAAAGGGCGCCGCTCAGCGGATCATACTGGGGGTGAAGTGGGAGACCACCATCTTGAGGCAGGCGCACAGGTAGACTGTCTGGGCTGACACCAGGTTACCCAGGAAGGCCAGGAACTCGTCCACGACAGTCTGGCTCCGGCTGACCCACGGTAGCTTCTGAGGAACCAAACCACACACTGGAGATCCAGGGGACTCATGTCTAGGTCTAGTACTCATGACGACGCCTGAATCCAGAACCCTCTGAAGACGGAGAAGACCTGGTCTGAAATAGGAGGCCTCCATCCAGGTCTCCTTCACCAGATCCAAATCCTTCCTAAACCCATGAAGCCGTTTCCATGACGGACAATCCTCAAGAAATGTTTCTGAAATATTCTTGATCAAAATTTATGGAGTGATATTTAAGCCACCGTGTTGCAAACTAAACTTTCCAAGATGCAAATAAAAATATTAAATATTTGCTTTCAATTTTAGTTTTTATTTTTGCGTTTGCAAAAGAAATGTTATGCGTTGTCTCATCTCGCTTTTTTCCTGTCTTTGATTTTGCTCTCTCAAGTCTTAGTTTAGCTAGCAAGCTGCCATTAAACAGCTGCTTATTGGTCGAGATTCCAACCAATCAAATCACTGTATTTATCTAACAGGGTGTCTGCTCAGAAGCTGGACATCAGGGACAACATTTATAGATGAAACAATCAAACAATAGTTCAGATACAAATCTCAATCGTACTAAAATGTAACTTCCTGCAGGACAGTCGGAGCTCAGACATTTTTTTTCTGCAGCAGACATTTTAAACACGTTGGTCTCTACACCAACATAAATAAACACAAAACTCGGTTTGATTTTAGCTGCTTTGCTGCTCCTTCTGGGTTCTACTCTGAGAAACGGGTCAGAATGATTGAAGATGGCAGAATCCCGTTCAAACAGAACCGATACAAAGTTCCAAAGTCCGTGTCTGCCTCCAAGCACCGTCAATATGAAACAGAGGCACCGGATTGGTTAGATTCTGGACCAATCAGCAGCTGTTTGATGGCAGCTTTGTCAGCTAAACTGAAACTAATGTGAGCAAAATCAAAGATAGGAAAAAGTGAGATGAACCACAACGCATCTAAAACATTTGTTTTGCAAAGGCAAAACTATTTTTTGAAAACAAAAAGAAATATTGAAAACAAATATTTAATATTTGCATTTGTAACTTAAAAAGTTTTGTTTGCAACATGGTGGTAGAAATATGACTCCTTAAAGATTCAACTCTCATCTGGGTCTGAACCAGGACCTCAGTCCAGGTGTCCTATCATCCCTGTTTTACTATTATTATCATTATTATTATTATCATTATCATTATTATAATTATCATTATAATCATTAATATTATTATTATAGTAGTAGGTTTAGGGGATGTCATCTGGACTTGGTTTTAAAGTTAGAAGACGTTTCGCCTCTGATCAAAGAGGCTTTGTCAATTAGCTGGTAAAGAGCTGGTAAATATGCGCTCATGGGGGAGGAGTCAGACCTGAAACTGGATGGTATTGTCAACTTAGCCTACATGGTTTTCAGGTCGTTAAGAGTCCTTTGTCCTCAGCTGGGGGTTGGGGAGCCAGTGACTCCCTCTCCAAACTGGTCATCTCTTTCAGCGGTTAACGACTCAGGTGGAACTGGTTCGGTTTGTTTGGGTTTCAGAACACTGCTGTAGATGGATGGAAGAATAAACCTGAGACCACCATTCTTATTAAGAGAAGGTTTATCCTTTTTGACAAAGATGGCTTCTTTTACTCCTCGCTCAAACCATCCTTTCTCTCTGGCTCAGATCAGTACCTGTTATTTGACTCAAACCACCCCTTACAGCACAAACTAGGCGTCATCAGGACATTACAACACAGAGCCCAGGAGGTGCCCACAGGCTCTGAGGAAAGGAGAAAGAAGAGCAGGATATCCTTCAAGCCCTCCGAACCTGTGGATATCCAGACTGGACTTTCACCAGATCCCAACGTACAAGAAAACAAGACAAGAAGGTCTTCTGTATCGGGACGTGAAAGAAGGGTCATTTCTGGAGCTCAGACAGGGATGAGTATGGAGAAGCGCAGCACGCTGAAAAGAACGTATCCTGATAAGTTAGGGAGGTAAAGCGAATAGTCATGAATGATTAAAAGATTAAGTATAGAATATAGGTGGGATTGGATTCCTACAATCAACCAGATCCATCTGTCTGAGATACGTTAATAATCAAATCCACCTATACCAGTTAATATATAAATAAATATTCAATCTTAATAAATACCATCTAGATTGAGGTACAGCAGGTTTATATTACTATAAGGTAAAACCGACCAATCACAGCAGACAACACACATGTGATGTCATGAACACGGATCAGTCCATCATTCCAGTCCAATGTGTGGACAGACTTTGAATAAAGTCATGTGACCATCCAGTGTCTAGAATGTTCTAGAATGTTCCCTTTGGATTCTTTGGATGTGGAAGAACAACAGTGGTGAACTTTAGAAACTAACATGTGAATGGATTTGACATTCATTCTAGTTTACTGGTTTGTTTGGACACAGATTTCATTAACTTGATGATCTGGAAGAAATCCAAGAATCTGGAAAACTGTTCAGGAGCAGGAATTTCTGTCTGGAAGTTTGGATGAAGAGGATCTGGATCCACTTTAGGTCAGAGGATCTGGATCCACTTTAGGGCAGAGGATCTGGATCCAGTTTAGGACAAAGGATCTGGATCCACTTTAGGTCAGAGGATCTGGATCTACTTTAGGACAGAGGATCGTGATCCACTTTAGGACAGAGGATCTGGATCCACTGAACTGATATAGACTGTGAATCAGATCAGCGAGCACAAATGATGATGTGAATCGTTGTCACAGTGAACGGTTCCACCCAGAATGGAATATTCACAGATGTTTAATGAGGAAATCAACAGGAGGATTTCCTCTCCCAGAACTATCTGCATCTCACCAGAACGGTATGGACCAGCTGCTCGTGGTCCTTCTTCAACAGGGTGACGCAGCTCCGGAACTCCTGCAGCCAGCTGATGATCTGAGCGTCCTGTGAGGAGCAGAGGAGCAGCTCAGTACCAACCATCCAACGGGACCAGTCGGCCCAATACCAGGACCCACCTTAATGTCTGGATCTGCCAGCTGATGCTGCAGCAGCTCATAATCACCAAAGTCCCCCTGTAGAACCGAACAGAACATCAAGAACCAGCACCAACCAAGATTCTAGCAGAACAGTTCAGGATCAGTTGCATCCTAATGCACACCAGCTTAGTGGGGGGTTTTCTATCTACACAGCCAATTTTACAATTCAATGTGAATCAATTTACTTTAAATTCAAACATCAGAAAATACCCCCATATTTAATGCTTTCTTTAAATATGCAGCTACGTCAAAGCTTAATGGAACAGACCGACAACCGGACCAAAGCTTAGTCTGCGGCGGGAGCGAGTACCTGCCGGTGCTTCTCTAACGTCTCGGCCACGCTGCCCCCGAACCGGACCGTTTTCAGCGGGTCAGAGTTCAGGAAGTCCCTGTTCCCCTCCATAATGGGTGCACGCGCCACCGGCGGCTGGGTTCCCGTCGCTAAAACAGCCGCGCGGACGAAGGCGCGCGGCCCCGCGGCATTTTCTGATGTCCTCACGCTGTAGCTCCTCGATAACGAAAGTTCTACAACATCTGAAACAAACAGAATCAGAACCGACAAAAGTCTGAGCGCGTCACCCCCCTTTTTACACTACAGCCGGGAAGCAGCGGCGTGCTGGGGACGTGTTTACGTGAGGGACCGGTGTCACACTAAAAGATCTCCGGGAAGCGTTTTCCTCACAGTTCCTGCCTTCTTTATTTTTTAGAACAAACATAAAATGATTGAAAGTATATTTTTAAAGTGACTGTCGTTGATTTTCAGTCTTTTCTTTTTGTCTAACAACTGTTAAAACTGTAAGATGCAGTAAAGAAAGATGAACATTTTCTGATGAAATGATTTTCTTCAGTTGATCCAACATTCAAGAAATACACGTATTACCGTATTGTAGCAGTGCAACAATGACAGAAGCGGAGAGACGAGATAGGAGGAACTCTGGGCTTTATTTTTTTGAACTCAGTGCAAAAAGGAAGAAACCAAAACAGGATGAAATAACTAAGGGTGAACAGCCATAAAACAGCCTGATGGAAGGACACACAGGCAAAATAAACCCGTACTCAACCCAAACGCAACCAGAGTAGGCCAAGGGGATTATATCCCACAATTCCCCGCGCTGCCAGCTCCGACAGCAACGTGTGCGTGACCGCCACTACAGTATTATACTGGAAATGTTTCAGGAATGGAAAAAATTGAATTTAACCTTCTCTCAAAACATACAAACTTTATGATACAACATTCTAAATAAAACTAAAAATAATATATACTCTATACAATAATGTAGCGACCTCGGGGTTAGCCCTGCCTTCAGCCCCTAAAACACATGTGAAGTTGGGAATCTCGGTGTGAAAACCACGAGTGAGAGGGCTGGAAGCAGAAGTGACCTCCATGCTTTTTGTCTGTTTGTGTGTGTTCAAACAAATGGGCATTGAAGCTGAAAAGGATCTCCTCTGCTAATTTTTTTCCTCTCTGAGATTGTCCAGGGTGGTGCGGAGTATGGGGCCATGGATAGCTCTCCAATAATGCCACTTAATTAGCAGCTCGGCAATAATGATGTACCAGCTGAGTTGTTACATTGGTGTCAGAAGTGGAATCCTTAGTCGCTGCTACGACATGGAGCGAGAGATGGCTGAGACAGAGCAACAAATTCACATCCTGGAAGCAACTCAGTACAAGGGCGAAATCATCTCCCTGATGGTACGAGCACCCGCTGTCATCTGCAGGGGGACCCAGACTTGGGCTTCCTGTGGCTAAATTGTTTGGCGGTAGTGTGAAGGGTCTTGCCCGACGACCCACACTGGATGAAGCTCAACAGTATGTTGTAAGTGTGTTCTTACCGTTGAATGTATCAGAGGACTGAGTGAGAGTGATGTCATCCATAGAAAAGGGTTTACTTCCAGCTTCAACCAAGTGAAATTCAATCAACATTTTCTCAAGTTATGGACGCCGCCATATTGGAGCCAAACAATGTGAGTAAGCAGTGATTGGTCTGCGTCAGTCTGAGTAAACGTTTCTATGGCAACCACTCTTGCCTATCAAGTGTCAGCTTGTTGGAAGCCCTACCACTTGAAAGCAGACTACACCAAATCTGCTAATCCAATGCTTCAAACATCCGAGGTGAGACCACCTGCTTTTATCTGGTCAGTTTAAGACTTAAATTACTTATACTACAGAGAGAACGCACAATGAATAAAAACGAATTAAAAAAGTATCAGAGCAAGAATTGTTTTAATAACCACTGAGAACTTCTGTGTTTTCCTGGTCTGAGCTGGAATCTGGATCAGAACTGGACGGATGGATAGATCTGATGTTGCTGCCATTTCTGATGTACCACTAATATTAGCTTGGGGTTGTCAGGGGACAAGCTGGAGAGAGAATAAAAAAAGGGATGATGGGAAATAAGAACAGGCTTTCTTCAGCTCCAAAAGTCCTACCAACAACTTAGAGGAGACTCTGTTTGCATGCCCTGACTCACGCCTGGATCCTGACTACGTCGTCTCTCCTCAGATGATCTGATGGCTGTTATTGACCCTGATTTAGCTTTGTGGACTCCTAGCTGAGCTAATAAACCTGCTGCACTTGGAACCAGATGTCTGCCTGTTCTTGTGATACTTGTATCCATTTTACAAAGAGAGAAATTGCCTTTACTTCAAACCAGGAGGGTATAAATATATACTTACACACACCATTCAGAGGTCAGACTGAAGGTCAGGAAAATCTTGCCATAGGCCATAATGTGAAATTCAAGTTTACATTAAGGTTCTTTAACCCTTCTGCTATCTTTGAAGACCCCCCCCTTCCATTGATGTGTTCTCCCTACCATGACAAAGGTGGATAAAGGTGGAAAGATTTCATGTAATCCATGGACACCAGTGAAGATCACAAATCATTGAAGAAAAAAGGTTCAGAGCTCTGTCTAGTGGGTCTAGATGACCCAACTCCCAACGTTAAAGTGCCTAGGATAGAACAAGGGTTACACAGACGAACAAGATGGGAATTCCAACTTAACGACCTACAAACCAGAGAACAGACATGATCTTGGTGTCTGGAAGAAAACAAAGGTAAAGGGCAGAAACGTGCTTTGGCCTGTTTCTACTGACGTAGTGACCAGGTTTGTGTGTGAATTGGGGGAAAATGATGATGGGATGGTTGTGAGACCAAAAGTATTCACCACACATCCTCAGATTGAGCTAAATTGGGGATTGTGATGAAATTACAACAAATCACTTTGAATTTGCCTTTTGTAACATTTCTGTTGCTTGATCTCCTCTTAAAAAAGAAAACAAGAAAAGAATGGATGACACCACAGACGCTCACGCTCCAAAACAACTTTCTTTTAAAAAGTTTCTTTAAAAATATATTTAAGACTTACAGAAGATGTAAAAATATTCTGGCTTTTCAAATTTAAAAAGCAAAGAGCCAAAACCAGGAGAGACTTGAGTATAGAACTAATCCCGTCAATAATGATAATGGATTAGATGTATCTGTTTTTTCAGATGCTCAAACTTCTTCCAGAGTGTCCATTATTCATTCTTGGTGATGGTCACTACTGATGTACCACAGCTGCCCCGGGGCAGACTGATGGGGGCGTGGCTGCCCGGTGATGGTCACCGGGACATTCACACACCAGTGGAGGCAGGGGGGGTGAAGTGTCTTGCCCAAGGACACAACGACAGAAGACTGGGGGGAGTGGGGATTGAACCACCGACCCCTCAGTCATTGGAGAACCGGCTAGCCACTGCCGCCCATTATAGTGAGCTTTATTAAAAATGTAAAATATCAATGTAATTCCTTCACATATCATTCTAAACATGTCTCGCCGATGTTACCGTCCTACTGAAGATCTGATAAAAAGAAAAAAGCGATCAGTTTAAAAACTACAAATGTTTTTTCAGAAGTGGACTTTAAGGGTCACAGGTGGAAACAGAGCATCAGAAAAGCTCTGAAAGTTTTTAGAGGAAGTTTCGGTCTGGAGCCGCCATTTTTCTGGAGCTTTGTGGTTAATGAAGGGTTAAACTTGGATTCATGTGGTCCTGCCATCACAGACCCGTCCTCGTGTCTCATTGGTGAAGCGTGAGTTTAAACCTATCAGCTTTGAGTCACACATTATGAAAGTATGTTCAGGCGGCCCGCTGGAGCAGTGATCAGCACGGTCCCCTCAGTGAGAAGGTATGCGTGGTTTGAATCCCGGCTGGGTCATCTCAGTGTGGAGTCTGAACGTTCTCCTTGATCATGTGTGGCCTTTGTCCGGTTTCCTCCCACACGCCAAAAACATGCTTCCCAGGTTGAATGGAGATTAAATTGCCCCTAGGTGTGAGTGTGTGTTTGTGCGTGAACCCCCGCCGCCGCTCGGTTGGCTCCAGCGGCCCCGTGTCCATCGGATCAGAAAAACAAACAAAGGTAAGTCATGGAGTCAGATGAGTCCAAAGGTCGACACACAGAGGATCCTGGGGGGCGGGGCTACAAGTCCTCTGAGTCGTGGGGAGCACGCCTGAATAAATCCTGCTCATTTTGATCATAGACAAATTTATCATGTGGCCCCTCCCCCCTGGCGTTCCAAGCAGGAAGTGGCTCCAAGAAGCCAGAATCTATACAGAAATGAACAGCTGTAAGTCTATTGGTCAGGAGAACCGTTCCTTTGACATCTTGATAATCCATATTTGGTTCTGTAGTTCAACTTATTCAAGTCCTAAACTGACCAATCAGATGCTTCAGGAAAAGCAATAGGGTGCCCGCTGGCCCCCACCTCCATGTTTGACAGATTCTCCTGAGCCACTTTTGGTGGAAGGGGTGTGGATTCAAACAAGCTCACTCATGATTGGCCACAGTTGCCATAGAAACGTGACTCAGACAACTCGCTGTCGCCTGGCTCCAAATGCCGGCGCCGGTCCCACGGAGAGGGGGGGCCGGAGCCGCAGGTTAGACGTTTATGGTGACGTCACTCGCTCAGTCTGTCTCTCTCCAGTCTAGAGAGGTTTTAAAACAGCAGCGTCATGCGTGTGGGGGCGGTTGCTTCAGGGAGCGGTCACAAGCAGGAGAAGGTTAGAATCCCGAAGTTTCTCATGATTTAATGATGGCTGGGTTAGACGTTACACCTGCAGCAAACGGCCAATCAAGCATTTCACATTAATTCATCTTCCAACTTTGAATCAAATGTTCTCAAAAGTAAAACATCCTGAAGAAAACAAAGTCAGTCTCTGTCCAGACCGCCGTCCCACTGCAGCATTCCGCTGTCGGACCGGCTCCAGCTAGACAGAACCGCATCCTCCGGTCATCGGTCCAGACTCTGAAGGAGGAAACGGGAAGAATCAGGAGTTTGCTCCGTTATTTGTGTCCCCGCATGTTTGAATCTCTCTGCATGTGTGTGAGGTGTGACACTCCCGCCCCACGGAGCTGTGGTTAATGGTTATCCACTGATAACAGTGGCGCTCTCACCGCTACAGGAAGTTCTGGTGCTTCTGCACTACAGAACACAGAGGACCAGAATGAAGAAGTTCAGAACACACCAGAACCAGAAAACAGAGGAACAGGAAGCTTCTCATGCGTGTCTGGGACCTGAAGTCTGAGGCCTCGCAGGGGACACCTGGACACCTGTGAGGCCTCACATGGGACACCTGTGAGGCCTCGCAGGGGACACCTGGACACCTGTGAGGCCTGGCAGGGGACACCTGGACACCTGTGAGGCCTCGCAGGGGACACCTGGACACCTGTGAGGCCTCACATGGGACACCTGGACACCTGTGAGGCCTCACATGGGACACCTGGACACCTGTGAGGCCTCGCAGGGGACACCTCGACACCTGTGAGGCCTCGCAGGGGACACCTGGACACCTGTGAGGCCTGGCAGGGGACACCTGGACACCTGTGAGGCCTGGCAGGGGACACCTGGACACCTGTGAGGCCTCGCAGGCGACACCGTACACACTTTTGGAAAGCTGCTACCAGCTGTCAGGAAGCTGCCACAAACAGGTGAGCTGCCCAGGTGTCTACAGAGAGGAGATGCCATCTTCCCTCACCTGCTATGTGGGCGGACTCTCGGCGTCCTGCTGCTGGGCTCCTTGCGGGTCAATGGGTGCCATGGCAACGGCCACCTGACCCTCTTGCTGGCTGGCGGACGGCCTCTGGGTGCGGCCAGGGGGGGGTCCACTCCGGCGCAGGGAGTTTCGGATGCCGGCGGTCACGTGGCTGGACAGGCGCCTCACCACCCCCCCGAGCCCGCCTCTGTTCTTCTTCAGCAGGCCCACGTCGTCCTCCAGCTCGGCGGGGGGCACCTCGATGTTCCCGGAGTACCAGAAGACCCACCAGATGAGGCTGAGGAAGATGATGATGGCGCCCGCGTAGATCAGCAGGTCGTAGAAGGAAACGTTGACGAACACGCCGAGCATGAGCACGCACACCCCCACCGCGTCGAAGGCCACGGCCAGCCAGAAGCTGCACCTGCAGCGGCCCAGACCGCGCGCCGTCCGCTCCATGGCCGACAGTGAGCGCGCGGACAGGTGAGGGGCCCCTCCCCGCGCGCTCACCTCACAAGGAGGGGCCTGCGCTCAAAGGGGCGGGGCCGGGGCACCTGGCAGGTGGGAAACAACGGTTCGAGCTTTCGGTTTCCTTTTGAAAAAAAAAACCAAAGACTTTCAAGGTGTGAAGTAGATAGAGACTGTAAGCTGGTTATTGTGGATCTTCTGTAATTTTAGATCCACAGATTGACCTAAGACTGACATGATTGACGGGATCCACTCATTAATGGAAACATCTGGACGATTGTCCAGAAAGGATTAAAAAGGTCTATTTGGTGCCATTTCAGTTTTGTAACTTAAATATATATAATTTTGACGTTTCATCATTTGATCTGAAGGAGAGACTTTCAAACCACGACAAACAAGTTCAACTCAGGTGATTCTGGGTCCATCAGTAACATTAATGCTGGGAGGACTCTTATTCTAACTTTACTGGATTTATCAGAATATAAAGTTGTTTTTTTTCTTAATTAAAGACTTTTTTCTTTTTCTTTCTGCATTTTGACACCTTGTGTTAATCATGTATATTAAGCTTTTTTTAGTCATTGGGACTCAAACGCACCGTAATGATGGAACATTTTAGGATTTTATCTTTTCATGCAAAGACAAATCAAACTCTGCAACACCCGATTCAGAGTCTTGAATGAAAAAAAAATCATTCTAAATTTCCAAAAGAAAAACTGAAAAATGCCACGGTCCCGGGGATTCAAACCTTTGCTGGGACTCTCTTGGTGACTCCATGTTGTCCGTTTCTTCTCCTCCTCCTCCCGAGATGACTGGAGTCCAGCTGTTGCTGAGCTACACTGACTGGACCACACACGTCCTGAAGACCTTCCAGACCAAAAGGCGGGACTGACCAAGGGAGCTCAGAGACAGAACTGTGGCAGGAAAGGTCCAGATCTGGACTGGTTTAAAGACTCTCTGCAGGTCTCTGTGTTCCTAGAACCCCAGAATCCTTCAGGAAGAGTGATCATCGCCTTAGATGTTCAGAAGGTCATCACAAACCTCACGACCATCATAGAATCCTGTCACCTCCTCCCATCACCCGTGTAGTGCGGCGGAGCCACAACTAGAGACATCAACAGACTGCAGCGTGTGCGTTCAGCTGAAGCTGATTGGCGCAGCCTCCCGCCTGTTCAGGACCTCTACGTCTCCAGAACTCGGGGCCATGCAGGCCGGATAGCAGCCGACCCGCCTCACCCTGGACATGGTCTACTGGAGCCACTCCCTTCAGGCAGGAGGTTAAGGTCCATCAGGACCAGAACCTCACGACCCAAGAACAGTTTCTTTGCCTCTGCAGTCAGACTCATCAACACCTTTTAACTCCTCCCTTAACTCCACTTATATGTCCAGTCAGTCAGCAGTCCACTACCTGCACCGTGATCATCCTCAGTTTGCACTACTTATTCTATTCATGGTTCTGACCACTGTGTCATTTTTAACGTTGCTTACTGTTCATTTTTTCTATTCTTCTGTTTCATGTCACACAGTAGCAGCAAATTCCTATTCTGTGAAACTGCTCTGTTCACTGAAAATGGAAATAAGACGCTGGGAGGAAACGTTTCAGGTCGTGAATCAGATAGATTGGACCCGAAGACAGACGGAGGGTTAAAGCAGTGTAGAAAAGGGCTTTAGAGTGGATTCCTTCATCAGAGACAGGAAAGGGAAAGTTCCAAGTCTGCAGCAGGTGATCACTCAGGCTGCAGGGTGATGACTTTGTGCTGACATCCATTAGATCACCACAAACACTGTTCTGCAGAAACATGTACTAAAAAACAGAGACATGAGAAGAACGTCAATCTATGTTACTACAAATAAATTAGTTTTTTATTTTAAAACTCCTTAAAGCAGGAGTGTCAAACTCATTTTCACTGATGGCCACATCAGAATACTGGTTCTCCTCAAAGGCCAGATATAACTTATACATGTAACTAAATGTAATGAAAAACAAACATAACTACTCCTTAATGTTTAATAACTACTTATTATAACTTGACTGAAGTGACTATTACAGTTGCATAGAAAACGTACTTTTGCTTGTTACTTTAGCATAAATCCTTTTAAATTTCAGTTTAGGTTATATGGACAGTGTCCTAATGTATAGTTGCCCAATCCCATATTTCAAGTCTGATTTCCCCTAGATATGAATAAATACACATTAAAAACGGAAATTTCTCATGGAATTGAGCAGACCTTATATAAGCAAAAGATATTGAATGCCAACTTAAAGAATGTGGAAAATTAAGTATGTCAAATAAATATTTCTTACTGCAAGAGTTGTCTGACTGAAATGCATAAAACTAAAATAAGAGAAACACCATTTTCATTCGCTGGATATTTATTACCCCAAACATTAGGACAATAATAAACCCCAAACATGGAGCGTGTCAGCAGTTTGTCCTCCATCGGCTGCAGTGACAGCTGGACCTCGGCGTCTCCTCACTAACCTCATGATGTTCTGAGGCGGTCCACTCTTCCACAAGTTCTACATGCGGTTCTGTGAAATGATGCGCTTAAACCAAAGAAACCATTTAGATCCATCAATCAACCTGAAGCATGTTTGAACTGCGGTAAAGAGAGAAGAGCTGCACACGCAACAGGAGAGAGAGGTCCCAGGCGGGATTCAAACCACCGCCTTCTCCGTGAGAGGCAAGAGTGCTGACCGCTACTCCAGCATACAGCTTTTTCTCATCCATCCAGTCTTTAATGCTTTACTTGTTGCTCAAGGGCTTTGGGAAGAATTTCTGCTGAAATGTTCATCAGAAAAACAAAGAAGGGAGGAAATCTGGAAAAGCTGGAATGTTGACGTCAGTCCCAGAGTTCCAGTCCGTCACTAAACTGTCTAGATCAGGGGGGGTCAAACTCATTTTCTCTGGGGGCCACATCAGCATAGTGTCTGTCCTCAAAGGGCCAGATAGACCCTATACATGTAACTAAATGTAATGAAAATAAATGTACTCCTTAATGTTAAATAACTCATTATAGAACTTTTTAAAGTGACAATTCCAGTTGCATACAAAAGCAAATGTTTTCTTGAGCTTATAAATCCTTTACATTTGATTCTGTCAGGTAACATTCTATGGACAGTGTTTAAGTCCTAGTTTCCCAATCGATATTTCAGGTCGATTTCCTGATTATGAATAAATACTATTATTTATTTTTGTTAAAAAATAACATTTTCTGTGAGCCACATAAGATGACATGTTAGGCCACATTTACATTGAGGTCTGAGTTTGACATGTGGTGTAGATGATGCGGCGTTCCTCATCCATCTCTACAGATCAGAACGACTTCACATCTAGTTTGGTTTCTGCATTTGAGGCCTGCAGCTCTGAAAACTAACCAGAGTCTGACTCTGCAGTTCTTTTACCTTAAACATTTATTCACATTTTTCATTTGAATACGGACTCTAAGTCTGTCCCTTTCAAGATAAACCAGAAACTTTGGAGAACAGACGACGTTAGGGGAATTTCTAGGCTGGGAGGGGCTTCTTCTCATGACGTTCACAGGGTGACGGCGGCTTTTATCCCTCGCCATAGAAACCATCAAGGTAGAACAAAGGAGCCACCGTTTCCTGTTTCTAGTCCGTGAAAGTCTGAACCTCATCTGTGAGGACCGAGACCCTGGTCTCAGGAGGACCAAGCGAGCTCGGGTCCGGACCAAGAAATTCAAGCGGTAGTCGGACCAAGTTCAGGAAGCTTCGGGTCGGACCGGCGATTCAAGCGAGCTGGTCGGACCAGCGTTCAGGCTTCGTGTCGGACCAGAGTTCAGCGGCTTCGTGTCGGACCAGCGTTCAGCGAGCTTCGAGGTCGGACCAGAAGTTCCAGGAGGCTTCGGGTCGGACCAGCGTTCAAGGGCGGCTTCGAGGTCGGACCAGCGTTCAGGAAACTCGTGTCGGACAGAGTTCAGCGGCTTCGTGTCGGACCAGCGTTCAAGCGAGCACCGAGGTCGGTTTCAGCGTTCGAAGCGACTCGAGGTCGGACCAGCGTTCCGAAGCGGCTGGTCGGACGGCGTTCGAAGCGAGCTTCGGTCGGACAATAGGCGAGCCGAGGTCGGACCAGATTCAGCGGCTTCGAGTCCGGACCAGAAGTTCGAAGCGGCTTCGGGTCGGACAGAAGTTCGAAGCGACTCGGGAGTCGGACCAGAAGTTCAAGCGGCGAGTCGGACCAGCGTTCAGGCGAGCTTCCGGGTCGGACCAGAAGTTCAGACGACTCGGGTCGGACCAGCGTTAAGCGGCTTCGGATCCGGACAGCGTTCAGAAATGGCGGATCGGACCAGCGTTCAAGCTGACACCGGGTCGAGTTCAGGCGAGCTCGGGTCCGGACCAGAGTTCAGGCGAGCTCGGGTCCGGACCAGACTCAGAGACCAGCGGTGTGGATGGTAGCACAGAGCAGAAGCGGTGCCGTGTTGGGCCCAGAACATCTGTAAACCTCTGGTCACCTGTGAAGTCCTGGTTCAGGTCGTCTCTCAGCTGCTGTGAAGAAACCGAAGCAGAACTTCTCCAGAACAAGTTCAGCTCCAGAACAGACGCTCTAATAAGGACGAGTCTCGTTTTTCCCCAATTTGTCTTTTTATTGTCAGCCGTTTGTTTGAAGAAGACGTGAACACGCTCAGCACGCCGTCAGAACGCCACACACGGCCTTCTGGGTAAAAAGCAAAGGAAACGTACACCCCAGAGAAGATTTTGGTTCCATGTTTTCATCGGAAAATCACCAACTCCAAGCAAAACCCTGGTCCACACGGCCACAAATATACTCTGTCATTCGTCATTTATGAAAAAATGAGAGAAATAATCTTCAAGAAAAAAGAAGAGTGGGATTGTGGGATGGGGGAGGGTGGGTGACCCCCAATGGCATAACAGAGCTCTCAATATGAGAAAGCTGCCTCCTGAGGACGTCGTTTGTTAAAAACAGCTTCACGTTGCCGTTCTGAATCTTCAGCACGCTGCAGGGGGCGTGGCCGGCGCCACCTCCGCCTGGGGCAGTCGGGGTGGGAGTGACCGCTTCTGCTCGCCACGCCTCGTTCAGTCCCGCTCTGCAACCAGCTTGAGAACTTTGCCGATGGCGATGGTCTTACCTGTGAGACACGGACAGAGCAGCAGTTCATCACTCAGGCCGCCTCTGCGGTCAGAACCGGGCCCTTTGGTCAGAAGAGACCCCCGGTTTTTCCCCGTGGACCCGTCCCCCCCCCCGCTGTAGGACTGCATGGGGGGCAGCTTCAGTGATGATCTGAAGGGCAGCGGGCTGAGGTGGAGGGTTTGCAGCCATCGTCTCCATCAGTCACAGGAAGCCCCCAGCAGCTTTACAAAAACATCACGGGGGGGTTGATGCTCTGGATGCAGTGGTTATCGCATCCACATCAGTCCACCCCCCCCCAGCGGGCGTTTCTTCCCTTTGTGACAGTGATGGCTGCTTGTTGGGCGTGGCTCTAGGTGAGCACAGAGCGCCAGCCCAGGGGGGAAAGGGGGGGCGGCCTTCAGTGGGCTCTGACAGGGAGGCTGAGGAGATGAACGTGGGGGTCTCAGCCAAATGCCCACTGTGGGGGGGTTGTAGTGAGGAATGAACATTACGATGACCTCTTAGTGTGTTGCAGACTACAAGGCCCCAGCAGCCTGGAACCAGGATCATTGTCGGCACCTCCCCACATCTGAAAAGGTCTCCAGAGCTCCTCACCTTCACCTCCCCACATCTATAAGGTCTCCAGAGCTCCTCACCTTCACCTCCCCACATCTGAAAAGGTCTCCAGAGCTCCTCACCTTCACCTCCCCACATCTAAAAAGGTCTCCAGAGCTCCTCACCTTCACCTCCCCACACCTAAAAAGGTCTCCAGAGCTCCTCACCTTCACCTCCCTAAATTTAAAAAGGTCTCCAGAGCTCCTCACCTTCGTCCCGTAAGGTGAAGCGTCCCATCTGAGGAAACTCCTTAAACGTCTCCAGGCAGATGGTCCCTGCTGTGCGCAGACGTGCGATGCAGACCTGGTCCTGCTTGACGAAGCGCGGCCTGGTCTTGCTCTTTTCGCCCGTCTTCTTGTCCACCAGGCAGATTAAGGCCTGTGGGGAGCAGAAGGTCAGCCCCGCCCGCCGTGAGCAGCTGTGGTCCAGGCGTCTTACCGTTATCTGCACTTCCTCAATGCAGGTGTGAATGTGGAGAACCGCGTTGTACCCCGGACAGATGATGGATTTATGTTCTATGATGACGATCTGTGAACACAGAGCAGCCTCCCTTTACTCCCAGGTCGGCCCCCATCCTGTCCCTCTGCTGACGGGGACACCAGGACAGTGCAGCTACTGTGGCACACCTGTGTTTACAGCGACCCGTCCGGTTCTTTAGAACAGTTCTGAATGATTTCACTAAAATCCAGTATTTATTCGACCAAAACGCCATTTCCAGCCCCGACAACGGCGTCTCAGCGGCTGGATCCACTAATGTCACCAAATACAGAAGAGGGATTCTAGTTTACTGACCTGGAACGGGTCTCTGTGACCCACAGCACTCAACAATCTGAAGATTACAGGTACTGATATAGAGCTGCACGATGTCATGAGATATTAGGGATATCACTGTGATAAATGAACAAATAGCAAAACAACTAAATCACTGCAGAGGTTTGATACCAAAGAGTCAAAATACGTAATAAGTTATTCTCCAAATGAGCCTCGTCTAACAGAAAAGCTCCATCTGATTGGCCAAATGCATAAATAGGTTTATTATTATCATTTAGCACATTTAAGGTTTACCATTTATTGCGATTTTCACCGACTTTTGCGATATGGATATTGCTCAGCTTGAAATGGCGAAAGCGATAAACTTGTGATAATTGTGCAGATCTAGACTGAAACTACGACAGAGTCATGACACGGAGGAGGGAAACCATGCAGAAACAGATCAAAACTAGCAGACATGAAATCAGAAAATGCTTCTAACACGCATCACATTAAATCCTCTGAAGGAACGGTGGTCATAATGGAGACGGGTTTGGACCAAAACATGGACTCGTGTGTCGGTTAGTGAACCACAAGGATGATTTACAACTGGACTCATGTTCAACCAAAGTGGTTCCAGGTCCGGACCGGCCTGAGCGCCGCGCCCCGGACCCGCCTGAGCGCCGCGCCCCGGACTCGCCCGAGCGCCGCGCTCCGTCTCACCTGAGCATCAAAGGTGCGCCCCGAATGGCACAGGTTCTCTGCGTTGCATAGGATGAAGCCGGGTAGGATCTCCTCCTCCTCGATGCCCTTCAGCCGGAGCTTGAGGTTCTCCCCAGGCCCGGCGTCGTCCGTCTCCACGTCATCAGACAGCAGACTCAGCACCTCCACAGTGTGCTGCAGGTTCAAACACAGCAGAGGAAAAGCTGCTGATCTGCTGTCTCATCCAAGGGGAACTTCTGATGAGCCCCAATGTTCTGGGCGCACTCACCCGGTTCGGCATCATCACCAGCTGCTGGGCTTTGCTGATGGAGCCCGACTCCAGCTTTCCCAAAATCACAGTGCCCATGTCCTGAGAAGACACGCAGACCAGCAGGTGAGGGGGGGGGGGGGGTGCGTTAATAGGCTGCAACCGTTCAGGAGGACCACAGTCTCACCTTGTATTTATCTACAATGGGCAATCGGACCGGGCCGTCACTGGGGCGGTTGAAGTTTGGCAGACTGTCCAGGTGTGGAATGAATGGTAGACCTCTGCAGAAGCAAAGGCACACCTGTGTCAGGATGGAAACGGCCTGAAGGAGCGAGTCCACGCCCACTAGAGGACACCTACGTGTACCAGGGGCACAGGTCCGTGGGCTCCTTCAGGTTGGCCCCCGTCAGCCCAGAACACGGCATGAAGTGGATGTCCTTCTTGGGGTTGAAGCCCACTTTCTTCAGGAATGGCACCAGCTTCTCTTTACACTCTTCATACCTGAGAATCAGACGGGAGTGAGCAGCGACGGCGTCAGCGACGGCGTCAGACTGCTGGGTTTTCGTGACACGGAGTCACGTGGTCAGAACCAGAACACATTTCAGAGCCATTCACCACAATCTAAGACAACTTCATGCTTTATGAGGCCTGCTGTCCATCGAATAGGTTTCAGTCCTTTTAGGACATTTAAGGATCTGCAGCCATCATGATAATATTACTACCATGTACTACCATGTACTACCATGTACTACACCATGCTATGGTCCCTGAAAACTTCATGATACTCTTGAATGGTTCTGTTTAAGTTGGACCTCAACTGTGTGGTCAGGTTTTCCAGACGTTTGTGACAAACACAAACATCCATCCATCAGAGATGCTATTTTCTAAAAATCTGTTCATCCGTCTTCTTCTGCTCGTCTTTGACCGTCAGTTAGCGCCCTGCTGCTTGTCTGGAGGCATTTGAAACTATTGCCGTATAGAGAAACCCATCAGCACAGACTTATGGACTCACCATAAACTAGTTTGCTAGAATGACCCAGAGCTGTGGTCGCCTTCCAGCTGAACTGAACTGAACGTTCACCTTTAGGTTTATCCCAACAGGGGGCGCCACAGCGGTTTTTACGCCAGGCGCCCTTCCTGACACAGCCCTGTACTTTCCAAGCACAGGGAGAGCCGGATGAGCAGCAGCTGAAGGGTCTCGTCCAAAGACCCACGCTGGATTTGTGGCTCATTTCACGCCATCAAAAGGTTGAAGTTTAAGTCAGAGAAAACACAGATAATGGTAGCAACAGGATTCCTCTTTGATCTGCTGACTCGCAGACCTCTGTGACCTCTGTGTTGTAAAGTCCTCCTTTTTGAGAATACAATGAGTCTGTTGTTCTTTCACTGGGGTGCATGTCAGTGACATCAGATAACTGACTGCAGAGGGTTCGGCTCCAATGACAGAAAACACCCAAACAGTGATTGGCTGGCTGCTTCTGCATCTGCCCGGTTACCACTTCCTTATTAAACGGGACTGAAGAGACTTCAGTCTGGGAACACCCCCCCCCCCCCCTCACCTCTCCAAGCTCCAGTTGACGGTTGGATCGTCCATCTTGTTCACCAGAACGATCAGGTGCTTGACCCCGGCTGTTTTAGCCAGCATGGCGTGCTCTCGCGTCTGCCCACCTTTCTCAAATCCAGTTTCAAACTCTCCTTTTCTGGCAGAGATGACCTGCAGGGACAAAAAGGTGGACATGAACATGTATGATGGGGCTGTGAGCAGCAGAAAGTCCACACAGGCATTAGGACTGAAGTATAAATGCATAACGGACACGTTTGGTCTGTTGTTGAGACATTTTTAACTTCAGCCTCACCTTCTAGGATTTCTTCGAATGCCCCCTTGTGATGCAATCGGGCGGAAGCAACGTGCAGCCTGCAACCAACCGCTGCAACCACGCGCTGGTCTGGGCTTCCTAGATTCTACTGGCAGGCTAACAGGCAACAATCCCCCCCAGTGTATTTTTGATGAACTCTAGTGAACTTTGAGCCTTGAATAGAATAATGTGTCGGTTTTGCTGCGGTGCTGATTTAGATTTTGTAATAATATTGGGATTGACTCCCCTGTTCCAAAGTGCTGGACATGCACAGCAGATGCAGGTGTCTTCACTCACCAGGACAGCCAGGTCTGCTTGGGACGCCCCTCCGATCATGTTGGGAACGAAGCTTTTGTGACCAGGAGCATCCCAAGGATGGTAAAGTGCTGCTTATCACTAGTCTCGAGAATGCATTTCGTCTTACCTCCACCGTTTTGCCTTTGTCCCTCTCCTCCTGGTTAGTGTCTAAAGCCCAGGACAGATACCTGAGGACAGACGTCACACATGTGGGGGCTCATGTTCTGAGGGGTCAGGGTTAGTGGCAGTGGCTCCAGGTTGAGCAGGTCGACGGTCACACTGGAGGCAGGGAATCAAACCGCCGACCTGCTCAACTGCCTGAGCCACTGCTGCCCCTAGTAAAAAGTGAAGTGGTGGGTAGAGCAATAGGAGGACAGTGAGGTCAGAGGTGCAGCCTTTCTGAACCGCTCCTTTCCACAGAACCCAGACAGAATAAAGGCCCCCCCCAGAGAGAAAGATGTGGGTCAAACAGACAGAATAAAGCCCCAGAGAAAAGACGTGGGTCAAACAGACAGAATAAAGCCCCAGAGAAAGACGTGGGTCAAACAGACGAATAAAGCCCCGAGAGAAAGACGTGGGTCAAACAGACAGGGCAAGCCCAGAAAGACGTGGGTCAAACAGACAGAATAAAGCCCCCAGAGAGAAGGAAGATGGGTCAAACTGACAAACAAAAGCGTGCCAGGTCTCGGTTCTCCTTTGCTTCTCTTTCGTATTTCTCCAGAGTCCGTTTGTCCACCATGCCTGTCAGGTACCTTTAGGAAATAAAGTGAGTGCATTGCAGAAATGATGGGTCTGGATCCACATGAACTGCCAAAAACAGACGTGAACAGCAAAACCAAAGGTCACTCCATGATCTGTCCCCCAATGGTGGATTTTCCAGCATCTAGAAAGAAACAAACGACTTTCAGAGATTTCCCCATCCAGAAACTGTACTAATGAGAAATACACGAGTACCTAACTCACTGAAACCATCCTGAGTGAACCATCCTGCTGTTTCTACTACGCTGGACTCATGACAGCTTCATACAGCAGTGAAGACAGAACCACACGCCTGATCACGTGGTCAGAAGCTGCCTTTACACGGACAAAAGTCCAGCCGAATGAATGGCTGATGTAAACCATGCGTTCAGAACGAAATTTCTCCCATCAGACTCGTTTGGATCGGGTTGTGCTGATTGTTGATCCGATGGTTGTTCATGGAAACGGTTCATTCTGGTCGTGTGTCACTGCTGCTCTGGTTTAACGTTTTCGCTCCAGAGAAGCTTTGGAGCTCAAACAGGACCGACCCGCTGCTCCGCGTGAGTGAACCGTGTCTGTGAGCAGGACACCCCCTGTTTGTGGACGGTGGTGCTTTGTCACGTGTGGGCTCCAGGGAGGAGGCTTCCGACCCGCCGGGCTGGGTTGGCGGCTGCCGGACTCAGGAGAACCGGGTCTCCCGGTAGAACCGTGTGTCCGGGCAGAGCTCGGTCCGTCGGCTCACTCAGCGGCTTTGGGGCGGTGTGTGAGCTTAAAGCAGAAAATAGTGGCTCAGTCCTTAGAAACTGTTCAATCTGTGTTTGCAGTCGTGTCCCGACTGAATAAAGGCTGATGTTCTTCCACATGTTTACGTTCAGCCAGGATGCAGATTGCAGCGTTTCTGCATGGATTATGTTCATCAAAGGCTAAATGTTGTTAGCATGTTAGCCTCTCTTAACCTTCTTCCAGCTCCGTTCTTCCACAGAAAAAGCCCTGACCACGGATTAAAGATAAAATGGAGCAAACAGGCGCTTCATAATAACATTAATTAAAGAACATTTAGAAGATCGTCTTGTATATTACAGAGCTGCTGCATGAATGTATATGGCAGATGAGTGTCTTTACATCAGGACTCATTTCCTCTTCCAGTATTTTCATCACTACTGCTCATCAAAGTCTGACCGTGTGAACGTTTGTTCTAATCTGAAATGTTTTTCTGGGTCCATGGACACGGTTGGATTCTGATCTGACCGTTGATCCCAAAAGTTTTCCGTCTGTGCTCGGTCTTAGAGTCGTCTCTGGTTCTGACCTCCATGGACAGGCGTGTTCAGATTTACTGACTACTCGAGGTAAACCATCTTGGTAGGCGACTGACCACCATCATTCTTGTGCACCGCTGGGAGAGAGTTCACACCGCCTTTGGCAGCTACTTCCAATAAGAAAGGTCCTGTGAATGCATGGAAGCGTGCGCTCACATCACCGTGCATGTCTTTCAGAGCCGTCTCAGGCTCTACATACAGAATGAGCCTCCATCAGTTCATTGAAGGTTAAAGCAGATGAACTTTGACCAATCAGGGACTTTGGTAGTGACACATGTGCAGCGTCCTTCACCAATGACCAGAAGAGCAACTCGTTTGAAACTGACAGACGCGGAGGATAAATGAATCGTTTTGGTTCATGTCCGACTGGAATTCTGTGCCAACACGTCTGTCTTCTATCAGGATGACAGAAAAGGGAGTCAGCGGGTTTCCACGCTGTGGCGGACTACGCACCACCCTCCACCAACTACAGGTGGGGCGTGTGCGACAGGTCCAACGTGAACGCAGAGGCCTGTGAGGTTGAGGACCATGCTTCAGGTGGGGGTCAACGGTAGCATTCAGTCGAGGCTCGTTGTGAGTGGAAGTCCCAATGATGTGGCTAGAAACACTTTGACCATCGCCTCCATGGGGCGTGGCATGAGAAGAAAGCACCACCGAGGCTTCATGACCTCATTGTGACTGCGTTGGTTCTGGTTAGCATCTCTGTGTGAATAAAGCCCACCGCGTGAAATGTTTAGACATAAACAGAAGGAGCTTTATGATTGGAGGGTGAAATGCACTACTGTTTAGTGTCGTGTTTCTGTCATCTGTATTTTTAGCGACACAGAGGCACTTCCTCTGGGTGTGATGGCGAATCACTAAACGCTTTTATCAGACCATCAGAGCCCTGAACTGATGTGTACATAGCTACAGTTCCCTATGTTCTTCATCGCCTTAACCAAAGCTAAAAAACATGAAAATGTCCGTCAAACTGTCTACAAACGGAAAATGACTGGAAGGTTTGGACAAAGAGAGAAAAGCAACTAAAGTGAACGTGTTGCAGCAACATCCTGCTGTCCTGCATGGGACATGTGGACATTTGAACCTGTGGCAACAGCAGCAACACTCATCGGAAAGACGTCATCCTTCCTTTGCTGAACCGAGGGCGAGGACGGATGCACTGACCTACGTGTCCGATAAACACAACGTTGACGTGCTCCTTCTTTGGGGCGTCGGGTTGAATGGGGGGGATTTTAGGCACTGGCATTTCCTCCTCCTCCTCCAGGGTCTCCTGGCGGCGTGTCTGCTGGACCCTCCTCCGGCCCCTCGTCGCCACCTCCCGGCTCTTCTTCGCTGTTGACCTCTTTTCGTCAGGTCTCTTCTGTGGTCACATCGCTTGCGTTCTCCACGGCAGCTGCAGAGACAGAGCCGGTACTCTGAAACATCAGCGCTGTGGATGAAGGCAGTCAAATGAAACTCCAACAGGACAGAAAAGGTGAAGATGGTTTGCGTCCTGCCTGTGGCGAGGGCGGTGTTTGACAACCTCTATCATGATCTCTTCTTCATTCAGGTGATAACTTTAAAGCTAAACGGCTACATTCCTGTTTAAGTTGAAACTGTTCACAGTAAAAAGAATCTCAAAGTCTCAGCCTTCAGGGTTTCCATAGAAACGAGGCTTTAGGTTCAGAATAAAGCCAAAGTCTGCCCCATACGATGCATAACCAACAATATGGTGTCGTTTCTGTAGAAACTACCCAAACCTCTTTATGCTCTTCAACATTTCAAACAAAGTCAATGCAAATAGAAGGAAAGCGGCATCAAGTCTTACTTTTGTGTTGGTTCACATTCCTAGTCATTTCTGCTTCTTGAGGCTCCAGTGAAATACCAGGGTTTGGCATCATCGCATGGATCTCAAAACCAATTGTTTTTTTACAAACAGGTAAAAGAACAACCTTTTAACACTAAACTATTGTTAGAATTTGAATTTTCCCATTTCTTCTCAGATCTTGACAGACGTTAAAAAACGCCCGTTTTCCTGTTTCAGAAACCAGACTTTTGTTCTTTCAACTGTTCATATGTTCATGAAGTGGTCGTCTGGATCCTGTTGACATCATCACGCTCTGCTGCTTCATCAGCCAAAGCGACAGGATGGACGGACGTTTGGGGCGCCGCGGCGCTGGTGTCTGCTGGAGAACCAGCTCCTCTTTGCTAGCTGCTACTTTCACATGTGTGGTTTTCCAGAGACGGGCGGGTTGAACTCACTATGAACTACGGAAGCCCAAAAAAAGCAAAGCTGGGAACACGAAACCCAGATTTAGCCCCAAAAAGTTTCTAAAACAACAAATTCAAAGTAGTGGTTGGGTCGCTGATCCCATTCATTCTGAACGATCCGATTCTTTGATCTACATGGATCCAGGACTTCTTTAGCTAAAACCTGAACCAGAGTGACTTTAAAAAAACAAACATTTGACGAAGGAAGATTTAATCAAATGAAGTTACGGACCTGCATTTCTGAACTGAGGGAACTCATAAAAGGGACATTTAGGAATTTAGGAATGTGAGCTGGTAGACTGAAAAAACGATAACTATTCCAGTGGAGCATTGTTTCAGAGAAGATGTTTGATTTGTGTGAAGCTAATGAGGACTCGTGGATCCTCCTTCACTAGTTTTCTTGGTGATGTTGAAACAGGATTGTCCTGAGTAGTGTTTCTATTTTGTGTGTGTGTGTGTGTGTGTGCATGGCACAGTTCCATGTATTTTTGTGTCATGTGACATTTACACACTGTCACAGATCTTTGAACTGGACCCTTTAGGTTCAGTTTAGAGACCCTGGTTTAGGCCGTGTGAGTCTAGGCATTAGCAGTGACCCCTGAATGTCTATGCCAGATTCCTGGACTCATTTGGGTCAGAAATCCTTCCCTCACCCGGCTGACTTCTGCTCAGTATCTGGCCCACCCCTCTGACACCATGCCCCCTCCTGACACCCCGCACCCCTCTGACACCCGCACCCCCTCACAGCTTGTCCCCTCCCCTGACACCTGCATCCCCTCTGAGACCCCCATCCCCTCTGAGACCCCCATCCCCTCTGGGATTCATAACCCCTGACATCCGCACACTCCTCTGGCACCCGCACCCCCTCGGACACAGCCCCTCTGGGCCCCATCCCCTCTTGGAGACCCCCATCCCTGTGAGACCCCCATCCCTCTGAGACCCGCACCCCACTCTGAGACCCCATCCCTCTGACACCCGCACCTCACAGACCCCCATCCCCTCGACACCCGCACCTCTGAGACCCCATCCCCTCCTGAGACCCCCATCCCCTCTTGAGACTATCCCCTCTTGAGACCCCATCCCCTCTGAGACCCGCAGCCCACTCCCCAGGCCACAACCCCTCTGAGACCACCCCCTCTGAGACCCCCACCCCCTCTGACACCCGCATACATACCAGCGCTTTGTGAAACCTTCAGGCTGGAAAGTTTTTCAGCAACTGAAAGAAAAAAAACTACATTTAGATAAATGTTTAGTGAAACTCCATGATTTGTTCTTCTCATCTCAGCTCCAGCTGTTCCACATCTTCATTTTAGCAGGACCCTGCGATGGTCTGCAGAATCAAATCAAACTTTATTTATAAAATAGAGCTTCTCATGCATTGCACAGCCTGAAGCGCTTTAACATTAAAAACAAAAAACACAATATTATTACAGTAACAACCACCCTTTACCTCCCCCACTCCCCTCGTTAACACATGGCCATGACCCCCACCTACAAAGAATACTGACTATGTCACTGCTAACAGGAATGTAAGGCTTGGCTCTGCTGAGGAAACAGTATTTGGGAATCTCTTCATACCTTACAACCCTCTACAGTCTCTGATCTCTGGCAGACTGTTCCACAGGTGAGGAGGACTGTGACGGTGAGAAGCCCCTGAAGCTGCTCCTCACCAGGAGCGACTACCAGGCCAGTAATAACGATTGTAACGCTGCGTCCAGGTTATCCTTCACCTCGGCCTCATAGCTGGGTGGGTCTGCGAAACGTGATAGGAAGGTGCCTGTTAGCATATCATGAAGGTATCGGTAGACGCTCTACCTTTAACCACAATGACAGGGGAACTTTCCCACGGCTGTCAATCATGCACTAAAAACCCAGACTGCTCCCATAAGGAACAGTCGGTGTGACGTTCATGCGCTACGCGATGTTACTGAGCGCCATCATCACTCTGTGCTGTTATAATATAATGATTCTGCAAATGACTTTAAGCAGTTAAAATCTGCTCCAAACATTTTTAAGGCATCATTTCCTTACGTCTCTGAAGTGATGCTGAACACGACCCAAAGGAATATGATCCAAAGCAAAACCACATGACTACAGACGTCTTCAGTCATTGGTCAGGAATTACGAGGGCGGGGCAGAGCAAGTCCTGCTCTTTACGGTCCTTGTCGAGATAGTTCACCGATTCATCCTTTATATTTTGCTGATCAATTCTAGGCGTCTGTGTGAGCGATCTGGTCAACCTGCCTGCTTGGCCTGGTGAGCGTGCTGCCGTTGGTTACCGAGGAGCGGCTAAGCTCGCCCATGGCGTTTATGACACAGATTGTAGAAGCAATGTGCATCACATCAAGTTTCATTCAAATGACTGTTCTCCATGTGTAATGGTAGGTTGCATCGTTATAAGTGGCTCATCGGTTACTTCCTTTAAACTCTGTTTACATCCTGTCACTATGGAGGCCATTTGTTGATCTGAAGAACAGAGTGACCCGACGCTCAGCCCAATTGGAAACCGAGTCCACCTCAAAGATGGGCCCAAAGTGGTTCCTGGTCCCGGACCAGGGTCCACTTGGGTGCATTCAGACTGAAAATTTGTTCCAGATTATCGGGGGAAGCAAACTCTGGATTCACTTGCAACAAATACGTCAGTCTGAATACAGCCTTATGTTCTGAGTGCATCATAGTCTGATAGAATTGGTCCAATTCCTACGGCACCAACACTGTCAGGCACGACCACGGAGCTCACAGGAGACTGCAACACAAGAGGGCGTGGATGTTTGGCTGCTCAGACACCAGTGAGAGCTGTGTGGAGAAACACATCAAATCTAAAGGTCTGTCCTGTGCAGTTTCCTTCTAAACAGCATCACAGTAAAAGAGGGACCAACTTCCCCTCAACCATAGATGCAGCATGAATGACATCATCTGCAAACACTGGTATCTTTACTGTTTACATGACCACAGCAATCTAGCGACTTCCAGCAATCAAACTATTTGTTCTAATATTTTAGAAATCAAAAATTACAGATCAGTGTGGATGAAGCTGTGTCAACATGAGTTCCTTTAAACAAAAGATCTGCCTTAATTCCAAACAGCAGATTCTGATTAAAAACTCTAGAAACACAAATCCTTTGCCGAATTTAGTAACGATGACAGAGGTATTTCAGCCGTTTTTGGAGTGTGAACTTCGTTTCGATTACGGATTCACACACAAGCGGCAGTCGGTACAGTTCACACCCACGAGCGCTTCAGTCTGGTACCGTTCACACCATGACGCTTTAGTCAGTACCATTCACACACTAACGCCTTCAGTCCGGTACCGTTCACACAAACGCCTTAGAGTCCGGTACCGTTCACAAACGAAGCCTAGAGTCCGGTACCGTTCACAAACTAACCCTTCAGTCCGGTACCGTTCACACACAAACGCCTTAGAGTCCGGTGCCGTTCTAAGCGCCTTAGAAGTCGGTCCCTGTTCACGCGGCATGTAGGAGTCGGTCCTGTTCCGCACTAACGCCTTAGCGTCGATTTCCGTTCACGCAAGCGGCAGAGTCGTACCCGTTCACACAGGAGCGCCAGAGTCGATACCACATTGCCGCAAGCGCTTCAGTCTGGTCGGTTCACACATGAGCGCTTCAGTCGGTACGTTCACACACAAGCGGCTTAGAGTCGGTACGTTCCTCACTCGACGCTCAGTCAATGATCCGGTATCGTTCACACGCCAGATACTTTAGTCAGTCGGTACGTTCACAGAACGCTTCAGTCCGGTACCGTTCACACACAAACAGCTTGGAGTCCGGTACCGTTCACACACGAACGCTTCAGTCCGGTACCGTTCACACACAAACAGCTTGGAGTCCGGTACCGTTCACACACGAACGCTTCAGTCCGGTACCGTTCACACACAAACAGCTTGGAGTCCGGTACCGTTCACACACGAACGCTTCAGTCCGGTACCGTTCACCCATGATGAACGCTTCAGGCCGGTACCGTTCACCCATGAACGCTTCAGTTTGGTACCGTTCACCCATGAACGCTTCAGTCCGCCCGCCGCTGTTTGACGGTCTAACCGTGAGTTCGTATTTTAACCCCCCCAGGCTTTAAATGCTGACCCGCGGCTCCGGTGATGCCCGTCCGCCCCTGGAAGCGCGTAACCGTAAGCAGGTTAGCTCGAGCCGGTTGACCCATGCGCGGTAAATCCACGCCGGCTAAGGAACAAACATGTTAGCCGTCAACCGCCTTAGCCGTCGCCCCTGACGCCGGGGAAGGGAAGGGGGTCCGGGGGCACGATGTGGCCCCCGTACCGGTGCTAAACACGTCCCCACAAGCCCAGATGAACCCCTTCCCCCCGCGCGGACACCGGAACTCTGAGGACTGTCCTGCGTGTCGCGTGTCCTCCGATGCTATGCTAGCAGCAGCGCCACAATGATCCACTCACCGACGGACTCGAGTTCTCCCGAATCCGTTTTCACGGTCACCGGAACAAACTCGGCAGCATTAACATTGGGCACGAACGGTTTCGCGTTCACGTTCAGCGCGTTGGACCCGGGTCCTTCCATCACGGCCTCCACGTCGTCTTCTTGCTCCCACGAATCCGGGGCAGTGTCTCGCGCTTCCATCGTGGCTTCGGGGCTTTCACCGCGTGGAGGCTGAGCTGCGCACTCTTGGTCCGGTCACCGTGGGCTCTTCCCCGCTGTCAGAGCCGCCTCAGGCGGGAAGAAAGGTCCGGACTTAAGACGCGAACTTCGGTTTCCTGTTAGAAAAAAACCGTGCCGGTGTCTGTCGAGAAGTTCGACTCTAGCCTGACACCGTCCGCGTGAGCTGATACGTCCTTTCCAGTAACGTGCTGCGCGCATGGCATGCTGGTACATGTAGTTGAATGCTCATTGCCACCGTGGAGTTTAACGCACATTTTAGAGATTAAACTACATCTCCCACAGACCAAAGGTGAAGGTTTTTACAGCAGCACTTACTGACTTTTCTGACAGTCTGTTCGAGTTTATCCAGGTTAGTTTTCTTATAAAAGTCAAATCCCACCAGCCCGATGTCTGAAGTGTTAAGTTGGTTTTACACTCACCTTATATAAACCCTTTTTATTACATTTATTGGTCATTAAAAATATTTATGAACAAAAACACAACTTCCCACCAGAGACTATAAAGTTAAATCTGAATTAAAAACCCTGTGAAAATGAAATTCCGATAGATATCTATATATATCTAAAGATACCTTTCATGGTGCAGAGGAAAATGGCAGGTTTGGTTCCTGCCTTGAGTGAAGGTGTCCATGAGCAAGACACTGACATAGCTTCTGATGGTTATGGGGTGAGAGTTCCAACGTTACTGTGAGGCTTAGGGGGCAAACCACTGAAGTAACCCTGGTGGGACTGGGTCCAGGCACTGTGACTGTGATACATTCAAATCAGCCGGCGGGACTTTCCACTTCTCATGACGTATCAACCAAAGACCACTTCTGTGGGAAGCCAAAGGTTTGTAGATGTAAACCAAGCCAGGAGGACTAGACTCATCGAGTTGGGAAAGTCGTTTGTCTACTGCCAGGTGTAGAAAAATATTGACCTCAGGGTCAGTGTGGAGATCCTGGATGACAGTCTTTGCCACGAGGAAGCAAATGTTCAGGAGACGATGGTGGCGTTCTCAAACTTAATAGCGTTAGCTGACCTAACCACGGGGGGCCGGCAATGTGGGGAGATCAACAGCCTGGACAGTGAGATGTGGGCCAGAGGAAATGGATCTACAGTCAGGACCATAAATATTTGGACAGAGACACATTCTGATTTAGTTTCTGTACATTACCACAGTGAATTTGAAATAAAACACCTCAGATGCCATTGAAGTGCAGACTTCAGCTTTTATTCCACGGGTTGAACAAAAAGATTGTATAAAAACGTGAAAAACTAAAGCATTTTTAAACACAATCCCTTCATTCCATGGGCTCCTAAGTAATTGGACAATTGACTTCCATGCTATTGCATGGGCAGGTGTGGGCAGTTCCCTTATGTCATGAGTGAATCAGCAGATGCTGGTTTTCTCCTTCTGAATGCTCTGCCAGGCCTTTACTGCAGCAGCAAACAGTTGCTGTTTGTTTGTGGGCCTTTCTGTCTGAAGTTTAGTCTTCAACCAGTGAAATGCTGCTCAGTTGGGTTAAGATCAGGTGACTGACTTGGCCATTCTAGAAGATTCCACTTCTTTGCTTTAATAAACTCCTGACTTACTTTGGCTGGATGTTTTGGGTCGTTGTCCATCTGGATTATTAATCAGTTTGGCTGCATTCACCTGGAGTGAGCAAACTGTAGTGTGCTTTGGATCAGGAGCTTCTCCACGCCTTCTCCATACTTTTCTCTTCCCATCATTCTGGTAGAGGTTGATTTTAGTTTCATCTGTCCAAAGAATGTTTTTCCAGAACTTTTTAAGATGCTTTTCAGCAAAGTCCAGTCTAGCCTTCCTATTCTTGAGGCTGATGAGTGGCTTGCATCCTGCAGTGTTCCCTCTGGATCTACTTTCATGCAGTCTTCTTTCTATGGTAGCCTTGGATATTGATCCGCCTCCCTCCTGGAGAGTGTTGTTCATTGGTTGGCTGTTGTGAACGGGTTCCTCTTCACCGTGGAAACGATTCTGCCATCATCCACCACTGTTGTCTTCCGTGGACGTCCAGGTCTTTTTGTGTTGCTGAGTTCACCAGAGCTTTCTTTCTTTCTCAGGATGGACCACACTGTTGATGTTGCCACTCCTAATACTGTAGCAGTTTCTGGTTTCATGTTTTTTTCTGTTTTCTCAGCTTAATGATGGCTCCTTTCACCTGCATGGAGAGCTCCTTTGACTGCATGATGTCTGTTCACAGCAGAATCTTCCAAATGCAGCAGGAGTCCTCTAATCAACTCCAGGCCTTTATCTGCTTCACTCATAATGACATAACAAGGGAACTGCCCCCACCTGCCCATACAATAGCATGGAAGTCAATTGTCCAATTACTTAGAAGCCCATGAAATGAAGGGATTGTGTTTAAAAATGCTTTACTTTTTCACATTTTTATGTAATCTTTTTGTTCAACCCATGGAATAAAAGCTGAAAGTCTGCACTTCAATGGCATCTGAGTTGTTTTATTTCAAATTCACTGTGGTAATGTACAGAAACTAAACTAGAAAGAATGAATGTGTCTCTGTCCAAATATTTATGGTCCTGACTGTAGATTTGTTGTAAGTTCCTACAGGATCCAGGGTGGATGTATGATCGACCGAGTGGGGGAGCGATGTCTGGGTGGAGATTTAGCAATGCAGTGGAAGTCTGTCAGAACTGACCCCGAGTTTAGGATAGCTGTGTACAAAAACATTAATTCACTCATTCATCTTCAAATCCCTTTTGTCCCTTTCAGGATCACTGGGCTGCTGGAGCCTATCCCAGCCACTTGCGGGAGAAGGCAGTGGACATCCTGGACATGCAGGGCTGTACAAAAACATATTCAGGATATCATGTTTTAATCAATATGGACTTAAGGTGTAGAGCCTCAGGTGTAATCAAGAGTATCTACATCCAAAGTGGAGCAAGTGTTTTGGATTTACAGCTATTAAAGTAATGAACGGCTATCAAAGTAATTGGACAAATGACTAAGAAGAAGAAAAGGCGGCACAGGCTCTTCTCTCATTAACCTGTCATCCATTAAGCAGTTAAAAGCTCTGGAGTTGATTTCGGGTATGGTTTTTGCATTCTGAAGTTGTTGCTGACAAGAGGCAAGATGCGGTCAAAGAAGCTCTCCATGGAGGTGAAACGGACCAAACAGAAGAAATCTATCAGAGATAGCAGAAATGTGGGGAACGGTTAAGTCAACAGTTTGGTTCATACTGAGAAAAAAGACTGCACTGGTGAGCTTGGCAACTCAAAAAGTGGACGGCCACAGAAGACAACAGGGGTGGATGATGGCAGAATCCCTTCAATGATGAAGGAAAATCCCTTCACAACATCCACTGATGAGAAGGACCCTCTTGAGGAAGTAGGTGCATTAATTTCTAAGTCCACCATTAGGAGAAGACATCACAAGAGTAAATAAAAAGGATTCACCACAAGCTGCAAACCACTGATCGGCCTCAAAACCAGAAAGGCCAGAACTGATTTGGCCAATAACCCCTGAAGAAGCCAGACCGGATCTGGAACAGCATTCTTTAGACAGACGAGATAAGATCCACCCGTACCAGAACGATGGGAAGAGAAGAACGGGAACGGCTCATGATCCAAAGCACACCACATCTTCTGTAAAACATGGTAGAGGCAGCGTGATGGCACGTGCATGCATGGCGGCACGGCGTCACACGTGTTCATTGATGAGGTCACAACCGACCGACCGACCGACCGACAGACAACTTTATTTATCCCGAGGGAACTTGCATATCTATCCGATGCTGCTCAAATACACAAACATTCAATAGAAATTTAAAGTAGTTGAGTAATAAATAGTCATAAAATCATAAAATAGTCACACCCACTAAAAACAGAATAAAAGGAATAAAAATATAAGAGCAATAAAAACAAAATAGAAGAAGTAAAAGCAAAACCATAAAAGTGGTAAAAAGTAGATGCCCGTTTAGTGACTCCTCCTCATGCCCCCTCCCCCCTCCCAGCGGCATTGAACAGTCTAATTGCACTCGGTGCAAAGGACTTCCTGAGTCTTTCTGTGGAGGATGGCAGAGAGCGAAGGCGGTCGCTGAATGCGCTCCTCTGGTCACTGAAGAGTCCATGTAGGGGATGACCAGTGTTCTTCCTCCGCTCTGCCACCACCTCCACTGTCTCCAGGCTCCGCCCCACCACACAGCCTGCCCTCCTGAACAGACGATTCAGGTTTTTTATGTGCTTTTTGTTCGCGCCCCCCCCCCCCCCCTCCAACACACCACCATAGGACAGGGCACTTAAAACAATAGACTGATAAAACATCAAGAGGAGATCTGAGCAGACATTAAAAGAGGAAAGTCTTTTCACGAAGTACAACCTGCTCTGCCCCTTCCTGTAAATGGAGTCCGTGTTTACAGACCAGTTCAGCTTCTTGTCCAGAAGAACTCCAAGGTATCTGTAGTTATCCACCACCTCCACCTCTGCTCCACCAATGAGGATGGGCTGAACCTCAGCAGGTGTTCGTCGGAAGTCCAGCACCATCTCCTTTGTCTTGGATGTGTTCAGGTGGAGGCAGTTTCGTTGGCCTCCGTCAGCTGTCTGTACTCCCCCTCCTCACCCTCTTTGATACACGCCACAAATGCTGTGTCATCCGAGAACTTCTGAAGGTGGCAAGCATCAGAGTTGTAGTGGAAGTCGGTGGTGTAAAATGAATTCTGAAGTGTATAGGGAGATAGTGTCTGCTCCGATTAAGACCAATGCTGCAAAGCTGATTGGACGGCGCTTCACAGACGGACAACTATCCAAAACACACCGCTACAGCAACCCAGGAGTTTTTGAAAGTGGAGCCTTCTACAATGACTGAGTCAATGACCAGATCTGAACCCCGCGTTTCACTTCTCAAGACAAAACTGAAGGCAGAAAGAGCCACAAACAACAACCGACAACAGCTGCTGTTAGGGCCTGGAGGGGGAGGAAACCCAGCGTTTGGAGATGCCGTGAGTTCCAGCCTGGAAAGGATTCTCAACAAAATATTGACTACATTTTACTCAGTTATGCGTTTGTCCAATTACTTTACAGCCCTGGAAAGGAGGAGCAGTTTACACACGAATGGCTATAATTTCATCATCATATATTTGTGTTCCACCCCCGTCTGCACTTGAACCCTATTGTCCCCGTTTTACATCAAATTCAATGCGGTGGCCTACAGAGGCCAAACCATTAAGATGGTGTGACCGTCCAAATATTTCTGGGCCTGGTTGTAAGAATACGAAAGTGAAATAAATGAGAAATAGTAAAAAAACAAAGAAACTTCAACATATTACTGAGGCTCCGGTTTGGTAAATGAAAACATGCCAGCGTCTCTTTTTTCCAGCAAACTTTAATCATCTCATCCACCAAACAAAAATCAACAACAAAATCAGCAGTTTGCTACTGGCAGAGAAGATTTAAGCATCATTACAACAAAGAGTTTACCCAGAGGCTGACCAAACCAATCCCAGTACTCCTGGCTTATATATTAGCTTTCACACGGTTATATAGTGTTGGTATCTTTAACCTTTTGGTCAGTCAACCTGTCGTTGGCACAAACATCACACTTTAGTCATAAATATCTGTAATAGAATTTCTTTTAAAGTGAATCATCAGTGACTGTTCTAAAGAACAAAGCCAAGTGCACAGAAGACGACCAACGTCTGACGGATGGACGGACAGATGAAAGGACAGATGGACGGATGGATAGACGGACGGACAGAAGGATGGACGAACGGACGGATGGACGGACAGAAGGATGGACGGACAGACAGATGGATGGACGGATGGATAGACGGACGGACAGAAGGATGGACGGACAGACGGATGGATGGACGGATGGATAGACGGACGGACAGAAGGACAGACGGACAGACGGATGGACGGATGGATGGACAGACGGACAGACGGATAGACAGACGGCCATCCTCTCCCAGGAGTGTCTGCCTGGAACAAATTCTTTACTTGACATGAAACCATTTTTGCCCCTGAATAAATGAGTGAGGATGGACGGTCTTCTGGAGTCGGATGACAGAAGCCTGAAGGAGACAATCAGCCAGGCAGTCATTATTCAGAGAACATCTTCATCAGAATGTCACACAACCGCTTTATAACCTGGCACATTTATGGAAAAGCTACCACCATTTATCTCTGTCCTCCAAAGACCAACCTCTAAGTGGTTGAGAGTTCTGTAGTTTTTTCTGTTTTCAGTCAAAGCATCAGTGTTTGCTGCAGGTGAATCTCTCTCACCGTCTCACTATGGACCGGTTGGGACCTGGGCTGGGACTTGGAGGACGACTTCTGCCAGGTGGGTTAGAGAAACGTTGGTTCCTTTCCCGTACAAAGGATGAACAGCAGAAGTCAAACTTCCATGGCATTACAGAGACATTAGCGTGTTACTCCTTCAAACATTGATGTCCCAACGAGGAACCATCCATTCAACCGTTTTCCTCTCTGGAAGCTTTCGGGCTCTTCAGGGTAACGCTGTGCACATCTGGACCAGTGCACGTATGACAGGAAAAGCTTCTTCTTCACTCTGTCACAGGAAGAAGCAGCATCTTCCTCACAGCTGTGGACGTCAGTCTGTACGCTTTAGTTTGATGAATACGACCATTTTCAGGAAATGAGAACGGCCTAAAGCGGAATATGAAAAACACAAACGGCCTTTCCAGGAGCAGAACCACATGACGTCTCCCTCATCTCTGGGTCTCTTGTTCTTCACCCATCCAACCTTCTACCCACACGATTCATGGATCCTACAGTCAGTCTACAGAAAAATAGCTTTTCTCTGGCAAAAACCCTGGCTGCAGGTGGATGCAGTGAGGCCTTAGTCTGCCAGGCCTCTGAGCTTTAAATAACATCTGAATCGCACAGAAATCAGCATCAGGAAGGTGTTTCAACGTGAGCCACGCTGCTGCTGCTGCTGCAGCTGCTGCTGCTGCTGCTAAACGGGCTGATCGACACGTGAAGCGGACGCCTGCTGTCGTGGATCTGAGGGCCGTGAAGGGCTGAGGAAGCGTTTCTTATGAAATCATCAGTTATTTCATGAATCATCCCTGTTTTTAGAATCCATCAAGTAATGAAAGCTGAGAAGCAAATGAAAGGAGGAGACAGAACATCTGGTTTCTGAACATCTGTGGTGTTTCAGGGACAGAGCCACGCTCTGATCAGAGAAGCTTCATCTTTAGAAGGAAGAGTTTCTCGCATCCAAACCACTGAACACAAAGCTGAACCGCTAAGGAGCCCCCCCACATACAAACCCAGAGAAGCTCCGCCCCCAAACCCCAGTAAGAAACAGAAGCATAGAAAGTGCTGACTTGGCAGGTGAAGGCCGTTTCCTGGTCTTCCTCTCAGAGGGCGGAGCTCTGCTGGTCTGCAGCCAGCAGAGAGGAAGACAGTCGGACAGAAAAGAGGAGAATCGACTCTACTGAGCCTCTAGTGTCGTCTGGACAGAAGCCCTTTCTGATGGGGGAAAGGGCGCACCTGCCGGGGGGGGCACAGTCCTATCGGTCGCCCTGCTCCACCTGGACCCCCCCCAACTGCCTTTCCTCCAACTCCGCCCCAGCCCCCCCCTCCTCTGAACTGTCAGGGATGCTCATTGGATGGGTGTGGTCGGGCGTATGTGGCGCCTCCCCGCTGGCGCTGTGGCCGCTGCTCTCCTCGTCGTGCGTCCTCCCCCCGGTCTTCATCGGGGAGTCCGCCCCCGAGCGCCGGAACAGTCTCTGACCTGTGAAGAGTGCGACAGAGTCCCAGCATGCATCAGTATGCTCTCTCCAACGATGTGTTCTGATTGGATCATTTGGTGTTCGGTGAGGGGGGGTCCAGCCTACCTGGCAGCCTCTGTGGGAGCAGGCTGGGGGGGTCCTGCAGGGAAGCTCCGCCCCCCTGGGCTTTGGTGGAGTACATGGTCTCCGTGGAATCCAGGGAACCTGGAGACACGAGAAACGTCGCCTTTCTGTGTTCTGTTTGAGAAAGGCTCATTTACGGAACCACCAGGAGTCCGATTGGACCAAAGCTTTGTTGTTAGAGCTTCAGGAGAACATTCTGCCTGTCCTTCACCCGCTCACTGTTAGGCCTTTCCTCCTCCTCTTCCTCCTCCTCTTCCTCCTCCTGCTCCTCTTCCTGCTCCTCTTCCTCCTCCTCTTCCTGCTCCTCTTCCTGCTCCTCTTCCTTCTCCTCCTCTTCCTCCTCCTCATCCTGCTCCTCCTCCTCTTCTTCTTCCTCCTCCAGATGGATGCTGAGGCTTTTTTGTTCTTTAACACCTGACTCTGGGATGGATTGCTGAACTGTCCAGATCAACGACCACGAATGATGAAGACCAACGATTGTTTATTAAAATGTTCCAAATGAAGAATCTGGATTATCCACCAGATGTTGAGCTAAACTTAAAGTTTTCTGTGATTTCTCTCCGTGTTCCAAATCCTTTGCCAGAGAAAAGGACTTGGAATTGAACGGGACATGACAAACACTGGGACGCCAGCCCCTCCCTGCATGAAGGCTGGACTTGGGGGTTCCAGGGACCGCAGCTCAAGCTCTTCAGGGGAGGAGTCAGACGCATCACGAGTCCAGAAACGGGACGGACTTTAGCTAGTAACAGATTTTCTGCTTGTTGTTTCCATGACATCAAACAGTCTGAATGCTTGAAGTTCCTGAACGTACCTGCTGCCAGGTCAAAGGTCCTCCCCTTCACCGAGCTCTGGACAGGGGACAGCCAGTTCAGGACCGAGCCCACCACAGGGATCTGCCTCAGCATCCCCTGAAACACACAGCATGAGTTCCGATCCAGCGGCGCCGCTCCGACCAGCACCAGACAGACCCACCTCCTCCAGAAGCTTCTCCTCACTGGCCCGCTGCAGCTCCAGCTCCGCCTCCAGGATGCCCTTCTTCACCACCTCCGTCATGTTCTCCAGCAGCTGCAGAACACCAGAAGCAAAGTCACATCTTCAGAAACATCACTGGAGGTCCAAACACTGGTTCAGACCTGGACCCAGACTGTTTAATGGAGGAAACCCTCAATGAGGTTCTGCCGTCTCGTCTGTGCGGGCCTTAGAAACCATTTCATTCTGGTTTTTAAGCTGTAGTTTGTTCCTCGGTTCTTCTGTCGTCCTAAAGCACTTTGTGCTGAGATGACTTGTGTCAGTTACCCGCCCACTCTCCTCCACCTCCCGTCCCAGGGCAGCTATGGTCTGCACCAGCTCCGCCACCGCCACATCCTCCGTCACCATGCCGACGAAGACGCCGTTCTTCTCCGCTACAAACTCTGGAGCTGAGAGCAGAGAAACAGGGAGACGGTTTATGGCTACGTGTCGTGTGGACATGAATCAGAGAAAAGTCAACAGCAGAATCTGACTGCAGCACTTCCAGTTAGATTTGAGCAAGAGCAGAAACGCTGACAGCTCCCAAAATGAGATGCACCCCCTGTCTGCAGAGCTGCTGCAGCTGCTGCTGCTGCTGCTGCAGCTCTGCAGACAGGACAAGGCTGTGACTTCCAGAAACTTCTGTCCAATCAGAAGGTCTGAATACTGTGACCTTTTTTGCAGCGTTGTATGGTTTGATTTGGTGGTGTTAAAACGCCGTCTGTCATTAAACCATTTTGTGGTTGGAGCCGCTCTGCGGCGGCGGATCCGTTTGATGAAGGGTTTCAGCGGAGGACTGACCTGAGGAGAAGACGATGTCACTGTCCAGCTCCTGGAGCTTCTTCAGCAGCTCCTTGTTGATCTTCTCCAGCTGCTGCTGCCGCCTGCTGCCGTCTGCCTCATCAGACTGTGGTTCATACCTGAAGAACAGCAGCAGCACCTTCAGAACGCTCTGCTCAGATGTTCAGAGCTCCAAGAGGATTCTTTCTAAATTAAGAAAAATATTTAAAAAAGAAAAGACTTGAGGAGTCCAAATGTTGAATGCATGAGATTCTATCATTAAAAAAGGGAGGGCATATTCTGAATCTAGATCTGACCGAACATGTTCTTATTCTTTGTACGATAGAAAGCAGCCAGTTTCTGCATGAAGAGGATCCAGAAAACCATCTTCAAATATCTCAACCTGCTCCATCAATCATCCACAGAGAAACTCAAAGGTCTCCATTAAAAAGGCTCCGACAGTCAGAATGTTCCGCTGGCGTTCCCTGCAGCTCACCGCACAACGCCCAGCCCGGCCCAGTTCATCTCCTCCACGTATGTGAGCGAGGAGGCCAGGCGCCGCGTCTCTTCCCAGAAGGCTGCTCTGAAGGTCACGGTGGAGGTCATGGCGGGTACCAGCTCCTGCAGTGTGGCCACCAAACGCTCCACATCCTCCCCCTGTGTGCCGAGTTCTGGAGGGGAAACCGCCACGTCACATCCAGCAGCTCTTTCTGTGATGGACAAACCATGTGAGGCCCGCACCTGCAGCAGTCAGGAGGGGGCTGAAGCGAATGCACACCCCCTCGTCGTCCAGCTCCACCACATCCACGCCGCTGCTGGGAACCCGCCGAGCCGCCTGCTGGCCGAGCTGCAGGGATCAACAAACACGTCGGTGCTGCTGGAGCTGCAGCGCTAGAACCGCCACACGGTAGGTTCTGGTGCTGCTGGAGCGCTAGAACCGCCACACAGCAGGTTATGGTGCTGCTGCAGCTGCAGCGCCAAGCCGCCACACGGTAGGTTCTGGAGGATCACTGGAAAAGCGCTAAGAAGTGACACCCAGCCAGGATGTGTGTGCTGCTCTCACCCATCGGTTGAAGGAATCCAGCACGTTCTTCTGCTGGAGATCCACTGAATCCTGTCTGCATTCTTGGACACACAACAGTGACGGAAGTCAAAGGAAAGAAGAGGCTGAGGCGGCAGACTTTAGGGTTTAGGCATTTGAGACCGTCTGACCGGTCAGAAAACGGATCACAGAGTCGAGTCGCCAACAAGACTGCTTCTGTCAACACGTCAACACTTCCAGCTACCGGCATACCAGAACTCTGCAGGACCGGCCTCTAAACATGCAAACAAACACTTCAACCACTTTGGGCTTTCAGACACGCTTCTTTAGAGCTTAGTGGAGCGTCGGCGTGTTCTTCAGTGATGGTTGTTTCTAATCTCCCCTAGAAGGATCCATGTCTGCCAGCTATGGTGAAATCTGTTTTCATGGTGGTTTTGACTGAAACGTGTCGCCGTCGTGTCGCCGTCGTGTCGCCGTCGTGTCACCGCGTGTCACCGTCGTGTCACCGCGTGTCACCGTCGTGTCACCGCGTGTCACCGTCGTGTCACCGTCGTGTCACCGTCGTGTCGCCGTCGTGTCACCGTCGTGTCGCCGTCGTGTCGCCGTCGTGTCGCCGTCGTGTCACCGCGTGTCACCGCGTGTCGCCGTCGTGTCACCGTCGTGTCACCGTCGTGTCACCGTCGTGTCGCCGTCGTGTCACCGTCGTGTCACCGTCGTGTCACCGTCGTGTCGCCGTCGTGTCGCCGTCGTGTCGCCGTCGTGTCACCAGCGCACTGCAGCTCACCTTCCCCAGAACTGGTTTCTAGGCAGAACTTGAAGAGAACCACTGGAGAATCCGGTTCATCTTCCACCTGTTGGGTGAACAAAGTTTGTCAGATGAAGATCTGATTTCTGCGTCTAGAAGCGGCTCATGGACCTACCAGGGTCTTAATGGAGTCCAGAGACTTCAGCCTCTGCAGCAGCTGCTGACTCTGCACACAGAAGAGAAGCTAGTCATCACGTGACCCGCCGCCGTGGGCTCTTCTTTACATTTGCTCACAAACAACAGATGACCAAAGTGAGTTCCAGTTCCATGTTACAGATTTGACATCATCACAGTTAGTTTGTCCATTCCATGTAAATGAGTAAAATACAATGACAGCTTCCAGTTCTGAAGCTTTTTTTCTGGGTTTCACTCAGTTCCTGTGTCCAGTGCTGGACTCTTCTTGGCCGCATGGACCAGGAGGAAGGCTTAGGTTGACACATGCGACCAGCATTTAGCCTTGGACACACTTCAATAAGTGCTGCAAGGCAACAAAGTGCATCTTGGCCAACATGAATTTCCTTCCGTTGCACGTAAATACAGCCTTAAAAATGATCCCCCACATCAATCAAGAAAAAGATGAGCTAAAACCCCTGAAACGGGATCTGCAGTTAGGATCCAATTCAAGCGCTTCAACAGACGTGTCCTGCAGAAACACGGATGCTGCAGCATGAAGACACAGACGTCCTGAAAACCAAGTCTGAGCTCATTTTTAACGGATAAGTTGTTCAAAACACCAAAACACGAGGAAATAGATGGCGTCTAAAAAAGCAGCTAGTCAGACGGCCACAGAGGGAGAACGACTGCAGCCAGGATTTGTCACGAAATCATTGGAGAATTCTTGGGTAAAAGCAGGACTGCTGGCTCCCTCAGATCTGGGACGTCTCCTTCAGGAGGCCCCCTGTCCTCCACCATCCCCCTGTTTTCATGGCGCCTGTTAGAGCCCATCAGCAGCAGGAGAGACACTCGTCTTCTACATGTTGGGCTGCTGCCGTTTACCAAAGTGAACCAACAAGAAGCAAAATGCTTTCATTCACTTTAAAAGCCCTGAAGAAAGGTTGTTGGATTCTCCATCCACACACTCCTTCACACCTTTGACCGATGTGCATGCAGAGCAAACCAGACCTACATGGAGAGGTCGACCGCTCCACCCCTCTGCCAGAGACGGTGGTTTGGAAAAAGTGTTGGCAGAGCTGCAGTGTCTGCTTTGCTACAGCGGGTAAGTGCTGCAGATCTCTAAGCAGAAGCAGCTTCAGGCTGCAGGAATGAACAGGAACCAAAGGAAAGGCTCGGAATCGAACACGTGTCTCCCTCTGGAACAGGAGCTCCTGCCCTTTGGTTGTGGTTTAGGACTTGTAACTGAGAGGCGGGCTGATGCTCACCAGAGCGGCGGCGTGGCGGATCTTCTGGGTGATCCCGTTGTGTCCCAGGTGCTGCAGCGACAGCCAGAGGGGCAGCGCTCGCAGCTTCTCCACCAGCCGGCTGGACGTCAGCCCTGCCGCCAGAGCCTACGGGCAAAAGCATGGTGATCAGACAAAACCCCCCCATGCAGCCGCCCAGACCGCCGTCAGCGTGAGGACCGCCCACCATGGCCGGGTCTTCATGTCTGTAGAGGGTGACGGCTGGAACGGCGGGGAGGCCGAGCCACGGACCCGGGGTCAGAGTCAGGCTGTCGCTTCTGCTGGCGGCCTGCGGAGGGAGGGGGCACATTGAACCCTTCGATGGGGGGTTGTTATGGAATCACAGCTCTTCACGTCAAACGTATTCATACAGGAATAACAACATGAACTTCACTGGTTCTTCTCCTCTACAGGAAGACGGAGCGGCTTTTCCACCAACGCCAGCTTTAGCCTCAGTGGCCCGTCTGACCCGCAGAGCGCCACTGAGGACGTCTGCAGCCCCGTCCACGGGTCACATGGTGCTTTGTCAACAGCATTTGACCTCTAACAGAAGAGAGACTTTACCGTGACGGTAGAGGCGACCTCCTCCAGAGCCAGAGTGGCCAGGTTGACCCTGAACAGGAATGGAGCAGATTCAGTCACTGCAGCACAACGGGGGCAAAGCCACAAACGTCAGCAAAGACTGGTTTCTGAGGGCCACACCTGCTTTTAGAACATCTGTATTCTAGATCCATCGTGTTAGTTCAAGTCCTTTCTGTTTGAATAGTCTGGAAACTGTCCTCGTTTTGCTGTTCTGACTTTTTTATGCTCTCTGAAAAATCTAGGGGCAGGTTCTGGCCTGGGGGAGTGTCGTTTGAGTCCCTCCTGCAGATGCTGGACATGTTTGTATCACAGCTTTCAAACAGAAACGTCTGCAAACAGGATGTACAGTCCTTAGAGGGAATGTCCAACGGCTCTTTGGTCGCTGCATCCTTAGAACAATCATTTACTGTGAAAACATTCAGTCCCTGTAACAGCTTATAGTGCATCAGTCAATACAAATAAATATATGCAATTAATAAGACTGTTAAAGGCAGAATAACTGATAGTAACCATAGCGAGGAAAACGACCATTTAAGCAGCAGCAGATTTACATTTGTCGTGGTTTTAACCATGTTTACTACCTATATTCCTTGGAGACTAAACTGGTGGAGCAGCATCAGATCGTTTTAAGCTGTTTTGGTGACAGAGGACCGCACTCTCACTAATGTTTGGTCAGTCTTTGTGAGTCTGTGGGAGACTGTGTGGGCTTTAGTGGAGGTCAGCGGTTTGTCTGTGTAGTTTTCATTCCTTAAAGCAGAGGATGAAACCAACACTTTTCATGACAGAGCTTTGTGGTCGTGATTTTTCAGCCTCCAGTCCTCGACCAGTGGGTTTGTCCAACTGAAGGTCTGCAGGTGTAAAGACGGTATTTGTCTGCTTTAGAATCAAAGAGCCGACCCACCCCTCCACATGAAGCCACAGGCCGCTCTGATCGCACACGTCTTTCAGTCGGCTCAGTTTGTCCGTGTGTCCGGCTGAATACGTTCCTGAAGGAAAGAGGGAGGAAAGCATGACGTGATCCCTCCCACCGCCTTCAGACTTCATCCATGTTCATCCTGCAGGTGTGTTCATTCTACAGGCGTGTTCATGACGCAGGTGTGTTCATGCTGCAGGTGTGTTCATGGTGCAGGTGTGTTCATGCTGCAGGTGTGTTCATTCTACAGGTGTGTTCATGCTGCAGGTGTGTTCATGCTGCAGGTGTGTTCATTCTGCAGGTGTGTTCATTCTGCAGGTGTGTTCATTCTACAGGTGTGTTCATGCTGCAGGTGTGTTCATTCTACAGGTGTGTTCATTCTACAGGTGTGTTCATGATGCAGGTGTGTTCATTCTGCAGGTGTGTTCATGCTGCAGGTGTGTTCATGCTGCAGGTGTGTTCATGCTGCAGGCGTGTTCATTCTACAGGTGTGTTCATGCTGCAGGTGTGTTCATGCTGCAGGTGTGTTCATGCTGTAGGCGTGTCTATGCTGCAGGTGTGTCCATGCTGCAGGTGTGTTCATGATGCAGGTGTGTTCATGATGCAGGCGTGTTCATGATGCAGGCGTGTTAATGCTGCAGGTGTGTTCATGATGCAGGTGTGTTCATGCTGCAGGTGTGTTCATGATGCAGGTGCGTTCATGCTGCAGGCGTGTTCATGATGCAGGTGTGTTCATGATGCAGGTGTGTTCATGATGCAGGTGTGTTTATCCTGCAGGCGTGTTCATGTTGCAGGTGTGTTCATGCTGCAGGTGTGTTCATGCTGCAGGTGTGTTCATGATGCAGGTGTGTTCATGATGCAGGTGTGTTCATGCTGCAGGTGTGTTCATGCTGCAGGTGTGTTCATGTAGCAGGTGGGACTCACCTGCGTTGGCAATCAGCAGCAGAGGACGCTTTCCTGCATCTGTGTCTTCTTTCAGGAGTTTTTCCAGCAAGGCCACATCCTACAGGGACAAACCAGCGTCTGAGGATTTCCACCAGACTTCTAAACTTGTCATAGTAGCGTTTTCCTACCATTTGGTGCTGGGATCCAAAGACGGTGTTACAGGGAACCGTGCACAGACTGGAGAGCGGCAGGCCGAGCTGAAAACACATCCATGAAGTTGACTTTCTGAGTGGTCTGAGAGCAAAAACATGAAGTCTAGACGGAGGCGGGAAGAGCTAATGGCATCATTTCATGGGAAAAGCATATACATTTTTAACTTTAGAAAGTTTTCTTTTTCCAAACTAAACTGTAGTTTTAGCGTTACGTTGTTCGTCTTTTGGGACAGCCAATCAGCTTTCACTGGTGTGGCACAGAGTTTTATGCCTGATGGTTAATACTGCTTTTATTCTGAAAGTCTTGAAATGAGGTTTAGAGGAAGTAGCCTGTCAGCCGGAAGTTTCCTAGCTTAGTATTAGTGGGCGGTTTGGAGACGGCTTCAGGAGGACAGAGGTAGAGTGTCCGTCAGCCTGGTGGGAACTGGACTGAACTATTAGGACAGCTGGCTTCATACTCTGAGCTCTTTTGGAGGACTCATGGATGCTTCCTGTGGGGGCTGTGGGGGCTGTGGGGTCTGTGTGTCCACACCTGACTGCACAAGTGTTGTCCCAGTTCCGGCCGGCCAGCGGCGCTCTGATAGATGACAGGCTGGTGGGCGCTCAGGGCGCCGTATCCTTCAGCGCCATATTCTTTGTACTGGGCATGAAGGACCAGGCGGCACACCTTCACTATTCCGTCCCTGTCGTCCTCGTGGAAGTAGGCGGAGCCGTTCTCATACCTGTGTGGAGACAGAGGCCTGAGACGAATCGTTCTGGAAGCCGTCCGGAACCCCGAGGCGGTCGGCGGTACCTGAAGAGCCTGCACAGCCACAGCGTGCTGTCCGACAGGACGCGAGTGCTCAGCTTCCGGAGTCGCTCCCGCTGCAGCACCGAGAAGTACGCCGCCAGGCTGTGGCCCAGCAGCGTCACCTGGTCCTGGACCCCCACCCCCAGCCGCCTCCTGGAGGCAGACATGGCCGTTTAGCGGCGGAGAACCGCAGGTATCAAGCAGACCACATGAAACCCGAGCTAAGCGGGCCAAAGACACAAAAGGTGAAGAAAAGCAGAGCGCTCCAGATTTGAATGACAGGATGGCCTGGATGGAAAAAGGAGGAGGAGTCATGCTGGCGCCTTGCTGGCGCCCTGCTGGCGCCCTGCTGGCAGCTGTGCTTAGAAACAAACATTTGCAGCAAAAGACAGAAGAACACGACAAACTGGGTCCCAGCAGCTGCAGACTTCCAGTTTTCATGCCGTTTGGGAATTCAACACACTTTTAAAAACATCTGGAGTTATGATTGACATGTTGGTTTAGAATGACGTTCATGCAGCTGTCAGTCATACGTACGCTGGCCTGGGCTCCTCCTCCTCCTCCTCCTCGTGGAGGAGGTGTTGGACCACCTGAAGGAGGCTGCTGACATCCAGCCCACTGCACACAAACACACAAACAGACTGACTGCCATGTCTGAGCAGATTTCCCTCCTGTTCTGTTCCAAACTACCACAGTCATGATCTCCTTCATTCATCAGAGGTTTTTGTTTCAACCCTCTTTATTTTAACCTTAGTGTTCCTTTCTCAGAGTTTATTTTATTACTACAAAGTTTCTGCTTTTAGCATTATTTTAGTATTTTAGTAGTATTTTTAGTATTAGTATCTGAGCAGCAGCAATGGAGGGGGCTCCAGAGACGAGGAGCAACGGCGTGAAAGGAAGACCTTAAGCATTGGGCCGAAGAGGATGGGGTTAAAGGTCAGATATGCTTGACCATGCCAGGCTCTGAAAACTAAAATAGAATTTTAGAATTAATTCCAAATTTGACTGGAAACCGATGTAAAGCAGACGGCAGAGCAGCGATGTGTTTTCCTGCTAAAGCCTCGCTGCAGAGCTTTGCACGAGCTGAGGACGGTTCAGGGGGCGGCTGTTTTTAAGTGCCACACATTGTCCTCCTGGGGGACTCTAATGCCCACGGGGCGACGACAGCGGCGCCTGGAGGGGCGTGACCACCAGGAATGGCCTCCCTGATCTGAACCCATGTGGTGTTTTCTGAACAAACGTTCAAACCACGGTTTGGTTTGTGTCTCCCTGTCAAAGTCCTGTTCAGAGGCGTAAAAACAGACGTGAAGTGTCCTGAACAAAAACCAGCAGATGTGCACAGACAACAGAAGCACCTTTTCTGGATCAGAGCCCCCATTTCAGAAGGAAAACTAAAAGATCATCCCAGCAGACGTTACTAAAGCAGTCCTTGGTTCATCTTTGGCCGTCTGACATTATTTGGGGGATGCTGCAGTAACAGCACAGTGTTCTGCGTCTGAACTTGTCAATCCATCTCCTCCATGCCGTGTCTCCTGTCCAGAATGTTTCCAGACTTACATGATCAGATCTGTCTTATATTCAAACATCCTGGACTGCTTTTTCTATGAAGGTTGGAACTTTGAGAATTGAAACCAGAGAAAAATGTGAAAATGTTGGTGTCTGACTGAGAAAAGAGGATAAAGTGTGTAGTGAAGAGTTTTCCTGCCTGAGAACATGACGACTTTTCACCTACACAGCTCTGTTCTAGAATGTAACTGTACATCAGGACAGAAACCATGACAGGAATCTGACCAGGAAGCACGTATTCCTGGATTCTGAGACTTTTAGCCGTAACGATGTTCATGCCAGCGGGTCAGTACAGATTAATAATCCCGTTTTTTTCTGGTCCATTTTGAAGCCGTTTTTCTCCGGCCGACATGAAGTGTGCGTCTGAGCGTCTTACTCTCCCTGCAGAGGTCCTGGGATGGCTTTTCTCCAGAGAAGACACCGGTCCGCTGCTCCCCCCGGCTCTCTGCTCACACAAACAAACAAATGGGTCAGTTGGCGAGGCCAGGTCTCAGGCCCGGGGGGGTAATGAGTGCAATTAACAACAGCCAGAGAGGGTCCTTGGGAATGAGAGCAAAGCAGAAACGATCTGCAGCGACGCCAGCCCTCCTAACAGAGCAGATCCATGCAAAGACTGGGGAGTTCCTGGATCCCACCCCCCTAACAACCTGCAACCACTGCCTTCACAACTGGAACATGAACACAAATGCTACGGCATGGGACCCCCCCCAAAGCCAGGACAGAAAAGATGCTATGCCAGTCAAACAAATGTCCTGAAAAGATGCTGGAAGGAATTCATCTGAAGTAAGTCTCAGTGTCTGCATCACTTTTCCTCTCACCTCTGTCCGTCTCTCAGGGTCTTCATGGCGTCACTCAGACTTTTTTCCACCTCTGCCAGAGCGCCGTCAGACATCATGGAGAAGGCGTTTGCTGCAGAGAGGACGGAGGAACAAAAAAAGACAACTAAAGTACACAAGTCTGAGGAGAAACAGCAGTGAACAGCGGTGAACAGCAGAGAGCAGCAGAGAACAGCAGAGAACAGCAGAGAGCAGCAGAGAACAGCAGAGAACAGCAAAGAGCAACAGAGAGCAGCAGAGAACAGCAGAGAGCAGCAGAGAGAAGCAGTGAACAGCAGAGAACAGCAGAGAACAGCGGTGAACAGCAGAAACCAGCAGAGAACAGCGGTGAACAGCGGTGAACAGCAGAGAACAGTGGTGAACAGCAGAGAACAGTGGTGAACAGCAGAGAGCAGCAGAGAACAGCGGTGAACAGCAGAGAACAGCGGTGAACAGCGGAGAACAGCGGTGAACAGCAGTGAACAGCAGTGAACATCAGAGAACAGCAGTATACAGCGGTGAACAGCAGAGAACAGCAGAGAGCAGCAGAGATCAGCGGTGAACAGCAGAGAACAGCGGCGAACAGCAGAGAACAGCAGAGAGCAGCAGAGATCAGCGGTGAACAGCAGAGAACAGCGGTGAACAGCGGAGAACAGTGGAGAACAGTGGAGAACAGCGGAGAACAGCAGTGAACAGCTGTGAAGAGCAGAGAACAGCAGTATACAGCAGAGAACAGCGGTGAACAGCGGAGAACAGTGGAGAACAGTGGAGAACTGTGGAGAACAGCGGTGAACAGCAGAGGACAGCGGAGAACAGTGGAGAACAGCGGAGAACAGCAGTGAACAGCTGTGAAGAGAAGAGAACAGCAGTATACAGCAGAGAACAGCAGAGAACAGTGGTGAACAGCAGAGAACAGCGGTGAACAGCAGAAACCAGCAGAGAACAGCGGTGAACAGCGGAGAACAGTGGAGAACAGCGGTGAACAGCAGAGAACAGCGGTGAACAGCGGTGAAGAGCAGAGAACAGCAGTATACAGCGGTGAACAGCAGAGAACAGCAGAGAACAGCAAAGAACAGCAAAGAACAGCGGAGAACAGCAGAGAACAGCAGAGAACAGTGGAGAACTGTGGAGAACAGCGGTGAACAGCAGAGAACAGCAAAGAAACAGCGGAGAACAGTGGAGAACAGCAGTGAACAGCTGTGAAGAGCAGAGAACAGCAGAGAACAGCGGTGAACAGCAGAGAACAGCAGTGAACAGCAGAGAACAGCGGTGAACAGCAGAGAACAGCAGTGAACAGCGGGGAACAGCGGGGAACAGCGGTGAACAGTGGTGAAGAGCAGAGAACAGCAGTATACAGCAGAGAACAGCGGTGAACAGCGGTGAACAGCGGTGAAGAGCAGAGAACAGCAGTATACAGCAGAGAACAGCGGTGAACAGCGGAGAACAGCGGTGAAGAGCAGAGAACAGCAGTATACAGCAGAGAACAGCGGTGAAAAGCGGTGAACAGCGGTGAACAGCGGTGAATAGCGGAGAACAGCGGAGAAAAGTGGAGAACAGCGGGGAACAGCGGAGAACAGCGGGGAACAGCGGGGAACAGCGGGGAACAGCGGTGAAGAGCAGAAACAGCAGTATACAGCGGTGAACAGCGGTGAACAGCGGAGAACAGCGGGGAACAGCGGGGAACAGCAGTGAACAGCAGTGAACAGCAGTGAACATCAGAGAACAGCAGTATACAGCGGTGAACAGCAGAGAACAGCAAAGAACAGCAAAGAACAGCAAAGAACAGCGGAGAACAGCGGAGAACAGTGGAGAACTGTGGAGAACAGCGGTGAACAGCGGTGAACAGCAGAGAACAGCAGAGAACAGCAGAGAACAGCAGAGAACAGCAGAGAACAGCGGTGAACAGTGGAGAACAGCAGAGAACAGCAGTGAACAGCAGAGAACAGCAGAGAACAGCAGAGAACAGCATTTAACAGCAGAGAACAGCAGAGAACAGCGGTGAACAGCAGAGAACAGCAGAGAACAGCGGTGAACAGTGGAGAACAGCAGAGAACAGCAGAGAACAGCAGTGACCAGCGGAGAACAGCAGTTAACAGCAGAGAACAGCAGTTAACAGCAGAGAACAGCAGTTAACAGCAGAGAACAGCGGTGAACAGCAGAGAACAGCAGAGAACAGCGGTGAACAGTGATGAACAGCGGTGAAGAGCAGAGAACAGCGGTGAACAGCGGTGAACCACAATTACCTTACTTCTGCACACGGATGTCTTTTCAGTTTCTTGTCCCTCCCACTCTTGAGTCGCTCCAATTGTGTTGCAGTTTGCTATTGTATTGACGATGAATGATTCATCTGTAGGGATACAGTCATGCAGAAAGATTATTATGGGATGCTGACACTACAGTGAATATACAAATGTCGTTGCTTTTGAAAGTCACTAAACAGCGACTGACCCAGCTTAAGCGAAATGAGCGCAGCGACCATAAGTGGCGGTTTGACAGAGGCATCATGGGTAAAGTGGACTTTCAGATACTGATAGGTCTGTTGGTTTTGGACCCAAAGTGTATCAGTGACTGTTAAAGCTCTGAGAGTTGATGTGATAAGAACTGAATCCTCGTGTCTGAGATGTGGACTACACTAGAAGGGTTCTTCGACTAGGAACCGGTTTAGAAGTGATCTAAAGATTAGAACTGATCCACATGTAGCAGTCAAAGGGATCCGGACCGGTCCAACACCTCCACCCAGTGGCCCAACAGCTCTCTGAAGCTTCAGGGCAGAAGTCGGGTTCCTCTGGTTATGGATGGGATCAGCTGATCACCAACCTCATTTAGACCCAGGAACCCAGAGAGGTCCAGCAGCTGACCCCGTCCCAGAGGTCAAAGGTCCCCAGAGGTCAAATTTTCCTCTGAAGTTCGGAGGTAGGGACACACACGTGGTCCAGGCCGTCTGCATCGGAACATCTTCGTTTTTCCACCATGATGAAACTCAGAAGTTGGACTTTTCTGCATCCGTCTCTGCGCTCGCGCTGCGGGACCATTGCGGGTCTTCTTCTCCCCCTCGCGCCCCAGAACATCAAACATTGATTCCGGTGAGGTTTGGAGCGCCTGTAAACACTGACGTCATCGTTCGATCACAGTGGGATCTGGAGAGAGTGACGTTCGAAGACCACCAGCAGCTCCGGATCTAGAACTGATCGAAACTTCCGTTTCCATAGCAACGCCTCTCCGCTCATTCGGGACTTCTGATTGAAACCTGTCTGAGAACTCGCAGAAACTACCGCGCGGACGATCCTGAGAATCAGCAGCGTAACCGGAGCAGGTGCGTGCGCGCGCGGCCGCTGTCAGAACTCCTTTTCCTCACCTGCTTTCACCGCGGACATGCGCACAAGTGTCTTGCCACTCGGGTTCGGACTCTCGGAGTGTTGTCAGTCATCCAGGCAGGTTCCGAGACCACAAAACTCACCAAACGCTTCACTTCCTCAACCATTGTGACGTCAGGGCCACGCTGGCAACGCGGATGTCACGCGCTGCCACCTGATTGGCCAGCCAGGTGGCGGTTCATGACGAAACCCACGGGTTTCCTTTTAAAAGCCGGACACGGAAGTAAAAGTATTTTCTTATCTGTTGATGATTTTTTTCAGTTCTGAATCGGTGGAACTTCAGTTTTTTTCATGCAGACATTTTCTGGTGGACTTTAGAAGTCAGATTCATCCTAAACTTCACATTCCTGCTTTTTGTGCTTCAGACATAAAAACATGATTTTTTTTTCAGATACTTTATTTATCCCTCAATGGGGAAATTCTTCTCCGCATTTGAGCCATCCCCTGGGGGAGCGGTGAGCTGCAGCTGGACTGCACTCAGGAGGCAATAGCGTTAAGGGTCTTGCCTAAGGACCCTCACTGAGTGATGTTAACTGCTCGCCATTGATGTGGCGAGCATTCATTCTCAATTCTTATTTTATATCACATTAATTGTTGATAATGGAGATGTAAAATGTATTATAGGTCATTAAAAACTGAACAACTCAGCAGATCATCACTCAGTTATTGTTTAGTTTTTTTCTATCTTTTAGTTTTGGTCATCAGGAAATGACTGGATCATCATGTCTATTGCAAAGCCCCATAATATAACGTTGTCATTATCCTCTGTCAGAAATTGTATGTTAAATTGTGATACGTTTAATTTAAAAGACAATGTATATTTTTAAAATTCCCAAATAAGGGATCATTCTCTGATTCACTTTTTTTTAACACAGGATCAACAATTTTCCAAGCTTTTATTATGGCCTGCAGCACTCACAGAGTGCAAGGTCCATATTGTTTTTCGCAGTTGGAACGACGACTTCACCGCCTTTCAGCGAGAATGTGACCCCCGCCGCATGCTCGAAAAGTCACCAAGACGTGCACACACCTGGGATAAATTGGGAATGAATTTTCCACAAAGTCAACGTCACCCCCCCGAAGACGATGACATCACGGCCAGCGAACCCGTCAAAAAAATGAATGAAGAAATGAAACCAAATAAGCTTTAAATGAGTTTTATGAAGCTGTGCATTTTTTATTGCAACCATTTGGATATTGACATTTATTTGTAAACATTTAGTGTCGAGGGTCTGAACAAAAGCAGGAAATGTAGAATTTCAATTTATATCATGTCAAAAGGATAACATTTCACCAAAGAACCTCTAGTTGTTTTCATGTGATTTAGATTGACACACATGCTTCCAATCAAATAAATACTAGACTTCCACATGAGCAACACTCCCACACAAACTCACTTATGGTGAGATAAACACAGAATCTGTAAATAACCGGGACACAGAATTACTGGCCAGACATCCAGTCATTACTTTCACAAATTACATTAACCTGCCAGAAAACAAAACCTCTGAAGTGACAGGATAGGTCATACTGAGAAAGTATGAAATATTCTTATTTTTATGGTGCTCTTTAACTTCTCCTCATATATTTATATGTATATATATATATACTTTTTACATAACATAATTGAACAGCATTTTAAAGGGGTTACATTTGCACACAGAACTGCTCCTGTTTCATAGCTAATACATCAACATAACAGCCTTTTTTAGATTCACATCTTAAATTAAAATGTAACATTTTTCCACTCTAGCGAGTTTTATACTGTCAGGATGCACAACAACAACGACCTTCTGTCAGACAAAAGATATGTGACCAACACCACAGACAGTTAGGGCAAGAACACGGCTTGCTTTATGTATTTTTTTACTCACTTAGCACAGAACAGCACTTTTTACAGTAATCTATTGCAGATGTCTTTAAAGACAACAGAATTGTAACACTACAACTTCCAGTTATTAGACATAATCTGGGATGTCCCAATGTGTGGACATTAGCTCTACAGAAACATGCCGACAAGTGTTTAGATATACTGATGGGTCAGTGTGTTCCTGAACAAATAAATGATGTCCTCTGCTTATTCTTCTTCCAATTTTCTCCCATAAGTCTGGTCACTTGAAGAAAGGATGACGCTTCCTTCACGCCATCAGTGTCCTTTAGTCATGAAAGTTGCGATGTCTAGAGGTAGGAAAAGGAAAGAGAAGACATTTAGTGAGTTTCTTGGTAGGTTGTGTTGTATGAGCACCAATCCACCACCATCTATGTCTAAAGACGTCTCTCCAGCGTGTCCTGGGAACGCCTTGGGGTCCGCCCAGTGGAGCTGGAGGATGTGTCCGGGCAAGCGAAGTCTGGGCATCCTTTCTTAGACTGCTGCCCCCGCAACCCGGACCCGCATAAGCGGAGGAAGATGGATGGAGTATTCCCATGTGATTTTCAGGCTCAGTTATTAATCAAACCAACGTGCAGCACAGAATCTTTGGAGTAGGTGGCTCAACTCCCCAAAGCATCTTGGTTGTCTGTGTTCATTTATAGTTTCATTGGGAAACTTTTAACAGAAACACTAACCTTCCAAGAGATGATTGACGTTGCTACTTTTGCATTTTAATAGTTTGAGTGTTTTAGAACCTGGTAAGACTTAGGTTAAGACATAAATAAAGGTTGTGTACTGTGAGTTGTGTATAACTCTACGAAAGACCAGACAAAGTTCCAGTAACTTCAGAAAAAAAAGATACATTTTGGATTTCACGTCCATGTATTTTGGAGCCAAAGTATTAGAGAAAAGGGAGATGAATGGGTCAATATAATTCTAATCCTATTTTTAACTAATGCATGTTTACGGTTTTTCCTTCTGACGTTTTTCCAGCAGCTACTGTGCAATAAGGACTATGTTTTCAAATGTTCATCCGTCTTCTGATCCGTTTTCTCCCTTTCAGGGTCACGGGGTTGCTGGCAGGGACATCCTGGACAGGTTGATAGGCTCCAGCAGCTCTGTGCCAGGTCGCCGGTCTGTCATAGGACCACAATCACACACCCATTCAGACTCACACTCACATCTGGGGACAATTTAGATGAACCGATGAACCTATGAAGCATGTTTCTGGACGGTGGGAGGAAGCCCACGCAACACGCTAACCCTAACCCACTGGTGTTCTGGTTCAGGTCCCCCAGCCAGGACTTGGACCAGGGGCCATCTTGCTTCAAGGGGTGCAGCCCGTTTTTACTTCTTTGTGTTTTTTATCTTCATTTTATTGCCTTAAAATCAAACCACTGTTTTTGCATGCAGCTGTTGTTTGATCTCTGAAGTTCATACTGATTTCTCTGAGTCAGAGGTTTTATTAAACATATCTAAGTTGGAGCAAATGCAAAGCAGAAACTGGAAGTCTAATAAACAGGAGACTTAGACGAAGGTTCTACTCTATTGGCTAGGGCATCACACGAGTATTTGTAAGCCTTACCAGCAAGGGGGGCAGCAACAACTTAAATTCGGATTTGGTCACCTTCATTCAGCCTGGTAATTGCAAAATAACCATGTGGGTTAGTAATTATACAAAAAAGGCTACTAAATAGTTGAGCTTGTTCTGCACCGTTGGGAGTTTAAATCCTACTAAACCCTAAGGAATGTTGACAAAATGTGTGTAAAATGTTAAAACATCAAATAACATTTTCAGACTGTAATGGAAAGTTTAATTTAAAGACAAAAATAACAGAGCAGTTGTCCTTAAAGAGGAAAAGGTAAAGAACTGTACTTACGCCCCTTCATCTCTAAGCAGAGACAGGAACTTGGTCACTCTGTAATCTGAATCCATCTGCAGATCAGACATAGAAGCAGAATGATGAACAGCAGTGCAGACAGCAGTGAGATGTTGTGTAGGTGGAACAGAGGAGTGGCAGGTGGAGGCGGGATCAGCGTTGACTGACAGGTGAGGTGATGGACAGACTGACAGGTGAGGTGAATCAGGGATCTGGGGGGTATTCCAGAAAGCAGGTTATGCTAGCTCTCACGGTAAGTTTGAGGCTAAGGAAGTTGATAACCTCAGTTTTCAGTTCCAGAAATGGAGGTATGTTTCAGGGTAGGTCAAGTTGCCATGGCAACTCATGCTCTGAACATAACCTGGTCTGGAGCAGGTTTAGTTGAAGGTTAGTTTGTTTACAGAGAGGTGAAGCAGCATGGCGTGTCCATTTGAAGATGATTTAGTGGATGAAGAAGCTCAGATAATACTTTTTCCACCATGAGAGGGTGATAAGACCACATGTGGATGCTGGAAATATATATATTTTTTACTTTGATCTAACTTAATTATTTGTTTCAGTTAAAATAAATATTTTTTTTGTAAGTCGGTTTAAAAATTACACGTAGTTTTCAGACGGTTATTTTACTTTCATTCAAAGTAATTCAATTAAGAAGGTGTAACTTTGGTGCTGCTGTTAGTGCGGCACCGCAAAGGATTGTGGGATATCATTCCCTTTGCCTGTCTGGACGGATTTGGGTTTAAGTGTGGGTTTTTGACCAAATGTGTTTAGTTGTTAAGCTGTTTTTCTGTGTTTTGCCATGCTTCGCCGAATTATTTTGCCGTACTGAGCTTACGTCTCTGCACCATGAGTGAGAGTGAAGGAGAGGATGGTTAGTTTATATAGCACCCCTACGGCATGGCATTGTAATGACAATCATGGTAAATTCTATAATGGATTTTTGCACTCCGTGCAGTATTCCCCCCGTCTTTTTTATTGTTATAAAAATGAGTATATCTGCCGGCTCAAACTTAGGCATTTGAGAGTTCAAGAAATGTAATTAATTAAGATGGAAAAAAAAAATAATAATAAAAAAAATAATTGAATTTGAGTAATGTGACATTTAGTTAGATAAATACGTAAATTTGAGTTGTATAAACATTTATTGAGTTTTATAGATGTAAGAAATTAGGTTGAATGAATTTAACTCAATTTTTTGTTACCAATAGAAGTAATTCATTTAAGTTGGCAAAATTGGATGAGTTATATATGTATGTGCGTCACAAGGAAAATGGAAATAAGATCAGAAACTCGTGCGTTTACTTTGTCTGCTCTTTTTCTACACGCAGAAACTCTTTCTTTTGATGATGCAGTCGTGTTACTTTTTTGATGGACGTGTAATCTTTATACGCCGTCATTAAAACCTCAGACTCCGTCTCACTGAAGTATAGCGCTCTCTTTTTTTTTCACCACGCGTTTCCATGGTGACTCCAGAAATCGGCGATCCATTGAGAATGTCTTTTTGTACCTGCCGTGCACGCCCATTAACCCAGGGTTACCAAGTCGAGCGTAATTACGCTAACTCATATCCGGTCTTTTGGAACCGACATACCCAGAGTAAGCAAGTTCAGGCGGATTTCAGCCAGAGTTCAGGCTTAAAGTCAGGCTAGTTTAAACATGCTTCCTGGAATACCCCCCTGAGGACCGTCCACGGCTCTACACTTTGTTTGTGCTCTGGTCACCAAACAGCCTCATTTTTTTTCTTCAGGCCACCGGCACCAACATTTGGTGCACCAGCCTCTCAACCACATTGCCTTAAACTTTGCACTTTTCCACAGTCGCATTCCTTTTTAATGTGTTCCTTTTTAATTCCTTTTTAAAATGATTCATTTAAAAAGTGGTAAACAAAAACTCCTTTATTTGAACCAAAGTTCTACAATAATGATAAATTACAGGAAAATGTTGGTGTTTCAAAACCCACTCCAGTAACAGTCATGCTTTTGGTGTTTTTAACATGTTCTTGTAGCATTTTTAAGAAAAATAACTGCTTTTATGAGTATTTCTTTATTCAAATTAGAGCAAATAAAAACACGCCGTTTGAAAAAGCTCAAATTTGTGACAAAAAAGGGAAATGGGCGTGGCCAGAGTCTCCAGGCTCCGCCCCTTTCTGATCATCCACTGTCAGACCAACAGATCCATGAACGTCTCTGTTTTCCTGGTCTGAGCTGGAATCTGGATCAGATCTGGACAGATGGAGGATTCTGATGCTGCTGCTGCTACGCTAATGTTAGGATGGGGGGGTGAGGGGCTGTAAGCTAGCTGGAGAGAATGAAGACGGAGATCCTACAGCACTGGCGAGGGGAAAAGGGGGCAGTCCTGCCCACAACTCAGAGGTAAGTAATGAACTGCTGCTCTGCAGAAACTATGTCCTAGAACATGAATGGCGTATACTTATATAGCGCCTTTCTTCCTACAAGGACAAAGCGCTTTACAGTCACAGACCCATTCACCCACTCACACACACATTCACTCACACAGTCACTCACATTCACACACTGGTGGCGGCTCCGCTGCCAAACACAGGCGCCCGCCTACCACCAGAGGCAAGGTGGGGTTCAGTGTCTCGCCCAAGGACACTTCGACTCATGGGCGTGCAAGGCGGGAATCGAACATGCAATCTTACTGCCCTACCGCTGCCCCACGGCCGCCGGTAATGCAGACAGGTTCAGTTTTCAGTTTTCAGTTCAGTTCAATTCAGTTTTTTAGAGCAGCTGGTCTGATTAAAAGACCAGCTGGAATACTTTGAAAGTGGATAAAAATATAGTCAGATTGCTCGACAGAGCTGAAATTTAAGATAAAAAAAGTTTTGTGATTTTTTACTAAGAAATGATGGACCACTGTAGATGTTAAAATGACAAAGTGATGAAAAAATCCACATAAATGATGCCTAAATATAAAGTTTACATTTCAATCAGGAGTTAGTGATTCTGTACCTGCAGAGACATCTCTATGAACACCAGAAGCTTCTTGATGCCGATCCAGACCCGTTTGCCCTTGAGCTGGTGCGCGATGCTGGCTCTTTCTTTATCCGTAAAGCTCCCCAGAAGCTGCAGACAGTCAGAGGAAAGTGTTTGCAAAGCTACTAACCTAGAAAAACTGGGCTGAAGTGCCTCATTTAAACGGACTAGACCTTTTACTCTTGAAAAAAGCAGGACACAAACGTTCTCTTTGTCACTCAGACATCTGGAAGCACATCGTTGTTTAGACTGACCTTAGACATCCCTCTCTGTGAGCTTTTAGTTTTTCAGATAAACCCTTGCTGACCCTGAAAACAGGGCCGCTGTACCTCCAAGGCGTCCACCAGCTGCTCTCCAGTGGAGATGTTGGGAACGTGGATGGTGGTGCTGAAGGCGTCCAGCATCTCCATCTCCTGCAGAACGTCCTTCCTGCTGGTGGTCCCGATGATGAGCAGCTTTCGGCCCTGAAGAACAGATTTNGGGTGTTGTCGTGCTGGAGAATCATCATTCCCAGTTTTTGTCCCAACAGTTGGTACCTTTTGCTGCTTCTTTCCAGTGGCTGGTTCTCCTTTGAGAATGCTGCTGTCCATGGCCTCAATGTCTTTCACCATCAACCCAAAGAGCTTGTCGCAGAAACTGAAGACCAGCTGGAAGACAAAGGAGCGGCTTCTGTGTTACATCAGTCAACGTAGATATCTGAGCATCAACTGCTGCATTTCCTTCACTCATATGTGCGAAACCTTTTCAAATTCTACACATGTTGAAGAAACACAGTTTGGCAATGAGACTGTTTCCATTAAATCCTGATTATGTGAATAAACACGTGACCAACACTTTGATTGACAGCAGATCCATTCAGATTTCTGCCACGGCTCTAGCGCTCATCTTCATCGATCGAAGGAGAAGTCGGCGTCTTCTTGATGGAGCAGCGAGCTCCGTACACGTGGGAGGGGCTCCGGGTGAACCGTTCTGGGAAATGGTGGTTTTCCAGAGGAGCTGTGGATCCAACAAATCCTCAAGACACGCTCAGCTTTGGATGGTTTGTGTGGCGCTGTGGGACCTCTGGTGGCGCCGCCGTGCAGCGCCCAAGGCCGCCAGTACCTACTAAGATGGGCACCGCCATCCGGTTGTTGGTCACATGACTCATTCAATTTGAGGAAGGCGTTTCTGTTGCATTTCAGTCAAATATGTAACCTCCACCAAACACAAAAACTTTTATTGATAAATGCGATTTTTTCCAAATTGTCGTGTTTTCATTAGGAGAATTTATGATCGCAAATCCAATTTTTCTCAATTTGCTGGTCAATGGAAAGAAGCTTATGTGAGGTGTAATATTTGAGAAGAGTTTTCAGGAACCTGCTGGGTTACAGAGAAGGCCTGGTTGTTGAACTGCTGGAGGAATTCAGCTGCCATCTTGTCAGAGTCATAGGGAGAAGAGTCCATGCTTTTCTTCTGCAGGAAGTCAATCTCGATGGTCATGGCACCAATGCACTGGTTGGACTTGTCAAAGTTGTAGTTGGACACTGAGCAGGAAAACAGCAAAAAGAAAATGTCAAGCCACAGCTGATGGAAGAAGTGAAATAAGGAAAATCCATCCAGCTGAGCTTTACCTTCTATATCCTGACCAATGGAGAGACCAGCCCATTTCCTCTGCAGGAGAAACAGAAGCAAAGACTGAACATTTCCTGTGGGTTTGTGTGTGTAGCTGTGTGTGTGCTGTTGCATGTGTGTGTCCATGCATGCGTACCTGTGGTAGGCTGAAGGCAATGGTCCCAGGAGCTACTGTATGGTGGGTCTTGACAGTAAACACGAATTTGTGGTTTGGTGTGGTCTTAACGGTAACATGTCTGCAGAAAAACATAGAAAGTTCTTTATTGTTAGTAAAAACTGTTTTCATTTAGGTTTTCCTAGTTTTACAGGACTATTATTTTACACTGAAATAAAACCTGCTGTTTACGAGCTTGTTTAGGTGACAGATGCCATTGCTGCAGCACTGCACACCTCCCTCTCACACCTGGAGAATAAAGACTCCTACATCAGGATGCTCTTTATTGACTACAGTTCTGCATTCAACACGGTTGTTCCCCACAAACTCGCCCACAAACTGTTCTCCCTTGGAATACACCCCATCATGTGTGACTGGCTCCTGGACTTTCTGACTGGCAGGCCTCAGTCTGTCAGAATAGGGAACAGGACCTCAGCCAGCATCATCACACCACAGGGCTGTGTTCTCAGCCCCATCCTCTACACCCTGTTCACCCACGACTGTGCGGCCTCTCATAAGGACAACATCATCCTGAAGTTTGCTGATGACACCGCTGTGATAGGATGCATCACTGGTGGGGACGAAGCAGCCTACAGGAGGGAGGGGGCCAGTCTGTTGACATGGTGTGAGGACAACAACCTCACCCTCAACAAAGACAAGACAAAGGAGATGATAGTGGACACGAGGAAGGAGATAGGGAACCCTCATAAGCCGCTTCTTATCAGGGTGGAAGTGGAGACGGTGAGCAGCTTCAAATATCTGGGGGTCCACCTCAGCCAGGACCTCACCTGGACACTAAACACGTCACAGCTGGTGAAGAAAGCTCATCAGCGGCTGTACTTCCTGAGGAGGCTGAGGAAGTTCAGCATGTCCCCGAAGATCCTCAGCAGCTTCTACAGCTGCATGGTTGAGTCAATCCTGACCAGCTGCATCACAGTGTGGTATGGCAGCTCTACCGCCATGGACCAAAACGCCTGCAGAGAGCGGTGAAGACTGCGTCCAAGATCACCAGGACTCCTCTTCCCTCGCAGCAGAGCATCTACAAGCGTAGGATCCGTAGGAGAGCTGCCTCCATCATCAAGGACCCCACCCAGCCCCAACGAGGCCTGGTCTCTCTCCTCCCCTCAGGACGGAGGTACAGGAGTGTGAAGTGCAGCACCACCAGACTCAAAAACTCTTTCTTCTTCTCTGCCATCAGACTCCTTAACAGCTGACAGGAGTCTGAAACAACAACTGCACCTTTGCTCATCCTCATTGTCCGCTACTGTTATTGTCACTTTTGCACTTTAGTATTGCCACCCGACATCTTGTGTTTGTGTGTATGTGGTGTGTGAATTTTTCTTCTTCTTCAGTTTCCTCTCCTTTTGGCATTCGGAGCAGGCAGCAAAGAAAGAATCTCATTGTACAGGGAACCCCGTTTCTTTACTGTGCATATGATAATAAACCTCTTTGAATCTTGAATCTTTGAATCTGTTCTTTAACAGCCTGTTGCAGAGCCACACATTCACACCAAGAACGAGGTCTAGATGCAGAAGAAAGAAGAGATTCATGGATGCAGAGAAGGACATGAGAGTGGCTGATGTGAGGGAGGAGGGCAGTGGATCACCGTGGAAACCCCTAAAGGGAGGAGCCAAAACACAAATACAGATAAATCAAAACAGGTGTTTTTATTGTAATAGAATGCTAAATTAAAGTATTCTAGTCCTTTTCACTCCACCTGCTCAGTATGGTCATAAAGATTCTTCCAATGCCCCAGTAATCTTTATGCACACTGGAAGATCTCCTGGACTCATGAAGCAGCCGGACAGACCTGTGTGTTTGGACTGACCGTCCCCGTGTCCACTGCGTCTGTCCAGCCGACATTTTCAGCTCTAAAGCGGATTCAAACCTACAGAAACACAACTGGACGGACGCTCAGCACTGATGATGGAATAGAAAAGACTTCTGGATGGAACTGAGACCATCATCTGCATGATAATGGACTGTTTATGAGCAAAGATAGGAGGACGGATTTAGTCTTCAAATAATCAGATTTTTGAAGAGTGAAATGATAAAAATAATAACTAATATTCCAAATGTCTGTGGTTGTTTTCTGTTTTGTGCTGTAGCTGCATCATGAGATTTACTTCCTGTTTTGTTTCTTCCGTTTATTGTGGCTGCAGGAACTTTCCATCTGCAAAGCAAAGCTGGTTTCTGTTTGGACGGATGAAGCGGACACCCATGGGCATGCTTGTGGGGACACACATCCATGGTGGCGGGGGCTACTCACTGTCCCGACTGCAGATCCTTCTCACTGACGACAGCACAGTTGGTCAAGGACAGCTCATCTGTTGGGCATCGAGCCGCTTGCATGGTCTGCAAAGACAACGACAAAAGACACATTTGACATGCAGGAACATGGAATAGAATCCCTTCTTGAAGAATGTTGATCCTCAAACAACACAATCAAATGTCTTGAAACAGAGATGTATTAATGAAGATGCCCTGTAGCTCTGAAAGTCTCATTCCTGTATGTGTGCAGCTGTAAGGATCCTCAAACTAGAAGCATTTTAACTTTGGACGCGTCTGATGATGATATTGCCGACTTCAACGTTCGCATATCAGAACGTCATGGCTCCACGGATCTTTGACCATGAAAATATTCAACCTAAACTCGCCAAGAGTTGATCCTAGGAAACCCTTTTGTCAGAGTAATGTTTGGTGTCTAAGATTTATTCTATTCTTCTTCTACACAGAATAAACTGAGGATGTCCCAAAGGCAAGTTTTTAGCCCCGATCTGAGTCTTTTCCAAAACCGATTGGATACTTTTGTAAAACACTAACAAAAAAGTACAGTAGGAAGCAAATCCAAGTTGGTCCCTTTTTTTATTTGATCAACTTTCTCTTTTCATTTAACATTTATACAGAGCACCTCTGTAAAGTAAAACCAGAGCGACTGAAAACCTTGTTTACCGTTAACTAGGTGAGAATCAGTCATGTGGAAACGAGGTTTGATTCATCATGATCCACATTTATATGACAAACTCTTGTTGCAGTCGGACAGTGAGGTGCTCCTCATTCAAGTGAGGACGTTTGTTGAAAACAATGACTTTCTTCCCAAAGCGTTGTTGCAGCATGAATGAGTCTTCATGACATCATCATATCAATCCAACATCCATTCCTGTCAGGTGTTTTTCAGGGATGCTAAGACAAACCAACCTTCAGTCCTAATCATTTATGAGAAGAGTCTTTGAGTCCGGCAGACCGAATGAACGTCTTGCTAACCTTACTGAACTCTTTCCAAGCAGCTTCTGCTCTAACTCCCACCGCATTCAGCCGCTCTTTGTGCCAATAAAATGTCAGAATCCCTCCGAAACCGAGGCAGGACAGGCTGCTCGCCTGCTGCATCAAGTGGATGAGGAACATCAGGGAACATGTTAACCCCTTTAGGTACGGGGTCCTGCCCCAATGCCCCAATGCCCCAACCCTTCCTGCAGAATTGGACTGGGAGTTTCCTTCATGACAATTATGCCCCACAACAGAAAGGAGGGCATCTCCCAAATGCACCAGCCTCCACTTGGCAGGTCATTAGAGACCACATGATTTCAGAGCAGATGACTTTCAGATGGTGGGGGGGGGGGGGGGGTCATGTATGCCTCTGTCATCAGGTTCACATGATCAATAAAGTCATCCCATGAAGCTTCCTGAAACTAATGAGAAATGAAACACAGATTAGGGTTAGTAATCAGAGACTACACAGCATAGAAATGTGTTCACGGCATTTTCCAGTCCCATTCACACACAACCTTTGACCACCAGGAGCAACACACAGAGTGGGAACCAAACCTGGGACTTCAGATCAGTGGTTGACCACTCTACCTCTGCACCACAGGGGTCCCTGTCAAAGCCTCTTAATGATGATGATATCGTTTGAGGCTAAATCCAAAAACCGCTGCTGTTTTCTAGGAGAAAGTTTCTGCAGAGCGGCAGGAGCTCATCAGAAATTCTGATCCAGATTCAGCTCAGACCAGGAAAACAGAGACGTTCATGGATCTGTTGGTCTGCAGGTGGAGGATCGGAAAGGGGCGGAGCCTGGAGACTGTGGACCGTCGAAGTCGCTTCTACCTCACGCTTTTCCTACAGCATTTTTCACAATAACAATGGATAAAATTATATTTTAAAGAGGAATTTTCTGTATCTTGTCCTCCATCAAGAGAAATGTCCCAAACTCATTTTAGTTCATTCATTGTAGTGATATTACAATTGTACATTTTTATTTATGATTATTTTTTGCTGCCACAAAGATCGCTGCCATCAGAAGGTTATTTTACCTGGATGTACAACAACAATCAATCTGCATTTCTGCTATCAACCCAATCCTCTGCAAACATCTCCAATCACATTACGCTGTTTTCACTGCATGCAGTCTGCACAGCTGTCAGCTCAGCAGACTGGAGCCACAAAGCCAGCCAAATATTCCCCTCCAATGTGCTCTGCATTCAGCAAGCTGTGAGATGATACATCTGTACATACCTTATAAAATATAACCACCTTGTGGCCACCAGCACAGGAAGCAAAGAGAAAGGACAGAGGAGAGAATTGAGGCTGATGTCCAGGAACCGCTGACGGTAACATGCTTAGATCATGCCAAGGACAAACTGAGACCCTCAGGTGTGTTCAACATAAAAAGAGGTGCAGTTTTTACAACACGACATCTTTTTCCTGCAGAACACAGCCTGTAAACGATGATTTAATAATTGATTGATAATAATTAGTGTGCATGTTCCATCACTGACATGGAGAGTAAAGAATGAGCTCAGAGAACTGAGGCTGCTTGAGGTGAAACATTAGCCGTCTGTGGAGATCCTCTGACGCATGCAGGAGAGACGAACCGCCTCACAGGAGCAACACCCGGGAGTGAAGGGGAGAGGGGCGGACTGTCCACTGAAGAAATGCGAGCATTGGGGGGAAATAAAACTCCAGAATGGATCTGTTTCTACCTTCAGGATTCCTACAAGCTCCTGAACTGACAAACCGAGTCTCTTCCTCTCAGTCTCCATGATCACTGCTCCACCTTCTTCATCCTTCTGACCAGCAGAGTCATCCTCACAACAACCATTCAAAAGTTACAAACACATTTGAATAGAACTAGTTCTTCTAAATGAGGGAAAGTGGACCTTTACTTAACAACTAATACATTCTGGTTGAATTCATTTCACTGACAAACCCTAAATCTGGATTTTAGGAAAGGCTTTTGATCTGTTCAGTGTTGATCAGCCGTTTAGTGCAGAAAATGCATCCAGAGTCAAATGGAGATGAACTAAAACGTTAGATTTGGTGATGTCTGCTCACCGTAGAAGCTGTGAGCCCCCCATCCATGCACACTCTGTGTCCGTGGGGAGTCTTATTTCAGGAAGCTGTGGTGCAGTGGGATCATAAGCAACAGTCACTATGTGAGGCCAGGTTAGGTTAGAGTCTGATTTAGGAAGTTTAATATCATTTCTGTCAGATGGATCATAATATGTCATTTGGAAATGCTGGTATTGACTTCAAACGCTCCCAAAAGGATTTTGTCCTGTCCAGCAGACGAACACAGACGTGACGGACACAGCTGTACAGTTTGATGCTCTTCCCGTTCGTTGATAGAAACCCGTCTGATACGTTATGCGGTTGTAGCTGCTCGGACAGAACCAGATGGGGGGGTGATGGGAATGCCAGGTGGTGGGATCAAATGCGCATCTGATGGAAATTATTTGTGTTATTGCTCGTACACACCTGTACACACACACACACACACACACCTGTACACACACACACACACACACACACCATCACACATCTGCATATCTATACAAATTGACAGTATTTAGAGAAGATTTCGTCACAAATCCCTGCGACTGGTACGACCACGTGCACACATGCACCATGGCCGTGAGCAGGTAAACTCTGAGTCATGCCCCCCCCCCCCCAGCAGACACAGAGAACTGTTCTGTCAGAGTCCAGACATTCAGTCCATAGTTTACCAAAAACAGGGCTTATATGTTTAGATGACAGCAGATAGTATGTGAGAAACTGTTCCAGGGTTCTGAGAATTGAATGAAATGCATTTTGTAAAATTGTATTCATGTGTTTGAGTATTAAAAGTTTTTTCATGTCATAGTCTTTCAAAAAGGGTCATATTTTGTCTTTGGTATGTGTCTGGATGTTCAATCACTGCTGGTTAGGAATAGAGGAGCATTTGATGTCAGTATAAAAGTGGGAAATGATCACATGTATCAAAGAAATGAGACAAATATTGACATCTGTTTTTAAATAGAAAAATAAAAAGTTAGCTGTTTCACTTTCAACCTATTGTTTTAGATCCCTGCTTTACTGAAAGTCTAGGCGAAACAGAAAGAAACTTCCCTGTACTTCTTACAGATGAAGTCTTCTTTCTTTTTATAATTTCGTCATAAAGATTATCACCTGCAAACAGAATTAGGAAAAAGTTATAAATCTGTCCCTGTTTTGTCTGCATGTTGTAATTTGACTTTACAGGAAATGACAGTCTGATAATAAGCCTTCCATATTGATCTGGGAAAACCAGCAGCTTTTTTTCCAGTGAAACCCTAGAATCCAAAAACAGCACATGAGTGTTGAACTGCACTCAGAGAAAGCAGCAGAAAACACATTAACAGGCAAAAAGCCCTTTGTGAAGGTAATTCCTTCAGTCATTCTGAAATGTATGTCAGACCTCATCAATCAATGCATCAATGACAAACGCAGCAGCTTTAGCTTTAGCTCACCTTTCCAGCTGCTGCTGGCCTCTCCTTTTAGTCTGCTGGGATGAAGTTCAGACAAACTGGAAGAGCCAGCTCACAGTTTTCAACCAACCAAATGTTTTTCTTCCTTTTTCAATGCAGTTCAACTCTTCTTTCAGAGAAAAACACATGAATGAACTCAGCCTTTTCTGAAAGCACTGCTGAGCTGCAGACTGTGGAAGAGGAGGAACATCGCAGCACAGAGCCACAGCCTTCATCTGAGACCCCCTCCATGTGCCGCTGGCCGTCTGTGCTGCTTGGAAAATGGGCTTCAGCTGCTTCCAAAATCTCAGTATGTAAGAGTTGCTTTAGACAAGCTCAAAGAGTTCCAGTCTCTTTATTCCATTTGCTTTGAAATGTGTGTAACCTTCTTTGCTTTTTCATCTCAACTGAAGGAAAAACTCAAAAACTGCCCCTTCAGCTTTTCCCCACCCCTCTGAGAATTGGACCAAACTCTCCCGTCCCTGCTGATGGGAAGCTTTCCCTGTTCTGTCATAAACCTTTGAAGCCAGTTTGAAGCCCACTGAAGGCTGTGATGCTGACTGACAGGCCTCTGATTGGTCCACCTTCCAGCAGGTTTTCCTCTAAAAGCATCACTTTGGGTCGTTTCTGTCTTCCAAAGGGACCACAGCAGAAATGAGCAGAGATCCGTTTTCACAAACGTGAACCCAACAATATTCAGATTTCCCTTCCCATTCTAAACCTTTGACAGCTTTGCTAAAGGTGGGGTTTACGTCATACGTGACATGTCTGAGGTTGCCGTGCACACGCATGCTTCAGACCTCAGTGTGCTGCTGTGCTACATGATAGCTAGCATGCTACCTTAGCTGGAGCCACAGGACATGCTGGTGCTTCGTCATCGCTGGTTATGGAGCAATAAACAAACCTAAATATGCACCTCCCCCCCCCCCATCATAGAGGTTCCTGTGGAAGAGAGTCCAGCTTCACACATTTCAGCTTTGATATGACACTGAAATGTTGCTGCAGCTTCAGCAACACTCATGTCCATTTGCTTTGAGAAAAACACTCTACTGATGTGACAGTAGATGAGTGGGCGGCATGGTGGTGTAGTGGTTAACATTCCCACAGTAATGAGGCCCTGGTTCAAATCCAGACTGGGACCTCATGTCTCCAGCTCTCCCACTTTCCAAAAACATGGGTCTATTTGGGCCCTGGGTCTGAATGTGAGGCAGCCTGGCGACCTGCCCAACCCCCCCCCCCCCCCCCTCAAGCATTAACTGGGACAGGCTCCACCAACCCTGTGACCCCAGAAGAGCTTCAGCGGTCATCATCTTCATGTCCTGCTGCAGAAACATGATTCCCGTTTCTCAGACACATTTCTAAGTTCTTAAGCAAAAGATCAAAACGTGCAGCTACTTCCTGGTGGGCCTGTGGATTTAGGACTGATAAAACATGAGTGCTAAAACCACGCAGATATTATCATACATGTCATCATACATGTCATCATACATGTCATCCACCGCCGTGGACGTTGAAAGGTTGCGCATCAAGGACAAGCAGAAACGGAGCGCAGCGGCGGCGGTTGTCGGTTCAGGCCCTCACGGTAACACGGTGTTCTACCGCGGCGGCTTACGGCTTAGGGCGGGGGGGGCGGGGGGGGATTAGGCTCGCCGACATGTTGCTGTTCCTGATACGGGATGCTATTACGGCAGAGGAGAGGTGGAGCTGAGATGTCTTACCCGGGCCGCCATCCTCACGGCTGCAGGAGATCGCAATGCGGGATCCGCACAGTGTGACGCAGAAGTGCGGGGATGGAGCTGTCCACAGCAGTCAGACCGCTATATATGCTGCCGCGCACCCCGCGTGATTGGCTGGCGCGAGCGGAAGTGCGGCGGGGGTGGGGGCCACGGGATGAGATACGGCGGGTGGAAGGAAGGGCTGAAAATGCGCAGGCGCGTTTCTGTTACAGCTGCAGCTAAAAGCGCATTCGGTACGTTATGTGAGACATTTGAGTGACTCCTCCCTCCACGGAGCTCCACTGAAACCCACGGAGCTCCACTGAAACCCACGGAACTCCACTGAAACCCACGCAAAGCCCCTGTGGATGAAACTGCGCATGTGTGCTGCGTGTCAGCGCGGCTGCTAGATCAGCACCATGGACAGCGACCCGCGATGGCAGAACCAAGAACGGCATCCAGGTGACCCGGGATGGAAAAGTTCTAGTTTGGGAGCCGCAAAGACTAGAACTGATGGAAACTCTATTATAATCTCTGGTTTGTTGGGAGGGGGTCAGGGTTCATTCCTGATGGGAATTCTGTCACTAACAAGAACCGATCCCATCCAGCTCTTTGATTGGGATCAGATCTTATTGATTCAATGAATTAATTATCAAGACAACTATAAAATTATGTTCAAATAGCACTTGTTTTTTCTTGTGCTATGTGCTTCACCTTTACATACATTTGTTTGTTTACTGCTAAAAATGTAAAAAGTAATTTATAACATACATAAAAATTATAATCCTGCTTACAACTAGCCTAAATCAATTTGGATTCGTTTTCATTTTAAACAAATGTAAAGTGAAACAACAACAAGTAGGTTTCAATCAATCACAATAAAAGCTGTCATGACCTGCTCTCAACAGTAGGGGGTTCCCTTAACCCCCCCCCCCCCCCAGGACAATTGTTTCTAATTCTGATTATGAAGTTTTTAACCAAAAACCAGAATGACTTCCAAAGTCATATTTCCTGTTTCTCTGGACTCTGGTTCCTAAATCTCCTTTAGCCGTTGGTGCTGAGCTGATTAGCCCCGCCCTTTGCCCCCCCCCCCCACTCAGTGTCTTGCATGAGTGAAGATCTAGACACAAGAGGGGGGCCCACGATCGACACTGACTGACAGTCTCTATTCTCCATAGATTCCCCATCAGGAAATGGTGGAAAGTGACGTTTTTGGTTCCAAATCCACATTTTTGATCAATGTGTGGAAACACAAAGCGACTGCGTGTCAGACGCTGCTGTTTGATACAATCACACCCCAAAAGAACTTGATGAGAACATGAAAAAGGAATGACATTTGAATGGAGGTAGGCTCCATTGCAGCAGCGAGCAGACCTGCAGTGAAGCCAACAGCACACCCATGAAAGACAGAAAGCTCAGCTGTCATTCACATGTCAGTCTCCACATGCGTGCAGCGGGGCTGATTGTTTTTCTTGGTAGGAGGGCTTAAGTTTATGGTTAAACCAGCAAAGAGTCTGTTTCTGCAGCTCACTGCTCCTTCAGGTCAATGCAGACAGGAAGATCCACACACTTTGGTCGTTTAGCGGCCATAACAACATCCAGCCTTGGACGCAGCAATCTGCATCTTCTCTTCTCTTCACCTGAGCGTGCGCACGCTGGACGTGCAGTGTGTGCACGCTGGACGTGGAGCGTGCGCACGCTGGACGGGTCAGATCAAGGAGCGTGTGCAATGCGTTCTTGGGCCACTGTGACGTCACAACAGCTCATTTATTCAAAAAGAGCATCTTTGCAGCAGTTTGATTGACAGTGATTTAAAAATGCAAAAATGAAAAAGGATTTTTTATTACATTTGTTCTGTTTCGTAAGAAAAATGCGGGACATACGTCAAAAACTCCAGATACAGGATTTTCATTGGGGGGTGTAAACATTGCTGGCGATGGGATGTCCTGCTCCCTTCTGTTGTCTGTGTGGTGAAACTCTTCAGACTGTTTTCTTCTATTTGGAGCGGAGCTGCTCATTTTTATTTTTGAGTAAAGTTGCCTGGCGGTGCCCCCCCCCCTCCTCTGGTGGTCTTCACTGCACATTCTTGGATCCACGAGAGTCTTCCTCGTAACAGAATTGAGGGACTCGCAGACACTCCTCCTCACCTGAGATGACCTCGTCCTCTTCTCACAGTGACACCTCCGGGTGGACTGAGGGTCACTTCACCCAAAATTCAAATTCATTTGATTTCTAAAGCACCTTTCATGAAAAACAGCTCAAAGTGCTGTACATGAAAACAGACAAGAAAGTAAGACCCCTCCCACACATGCAAGAGCATAAACCCTGAAAATAACAAAAGAGAAATGATTGAAAACTAAAGAGAGAAAACCAGAAGGCTAGACTGTCTGTCCTCCCCCAGCCCCACCCACAGCCCCCAATGAAACCAGTGTATACTCGACGTGCACACACCCAGGCCAGGCAGCTCAGAGGACCCGGAACAAGAGATGCCTAAGGACAAGCATGGCCGAAACTCTGGGAGCCCAAACACCAACACCTCAGCCAAAGTAAAGTCTAACATGAGAGGATGAATAGAAATATGTGGGGTTAGAGTTTCCACCACCAGAACACTAAAACCAAAGCGCAGGACACTCGGAAACCGAGACCGATGCTTTAGGACAATTTACAAAACTTTATGTCTGTCTGCCACTAATAGTTATAAAAGTATAAAAACAGCTCAAATATGAAAATATCAACTAAAATAAGATAATGAATAATAAAGTCTAAAATATAGACTTACACATATGTTATTTCTGGTGTTAGTACCATAAACATTCGGCCTGCAATAACCGTTCAGGTCCTTTCCACTGAGGAGGACGTCGCACTACGGTGGCCCCACTTGGACAAACTAATGCAGCGCGTGAGTGAATGCCTCATGCTTTTGAGGTTCTTTCCTCACAAGTGTGTCTTGACATTATTTTGTAGTGTTTCTAGAGATTTTTCCACAACCCACCTGCAAATAGATCTGTGGTTGCAGAATGAAGCTGCTGCCCACACGAGCTGACAGGTCTCTGATCAGAGCAGCTGGAGTCTCAGAGCTTCCTGTTTGCAGACATGGAAGGTCCAGATTTGTCCAGACCAATCACTGTCTGACACGTCATCAGACCACCGGACAGCCAATCACATGATGTGAGGTCAGCACTGGTCCCAGGACCCCCAACGGTTGTTCAGCCGAATGGTTGTGGGGCCATGGAAATGTTAGGGGCTTGTAAAAGGATGTTACATAAAGGTTAAAAGGAAAGTAAATCAAAACTCAAACCCTGGCTGAAAATAAGATGGGAATTTATTTACATAAAAATTCAAACAGTGTTTCATTGAAATTTTAATAAAAAGATTAAAGAGACGACAAGATTAAAATAATAAAAAACTTAAAATACAAGGAGCAAAGGCTCTGCTGCCAGCTGGGGGGTGGCAGTATTTCCACCTGAGCTGGACGTCCTCAGCCAATCAGGTGCTCCGGACACTTTGGCTCCAATCTGCTCACAAATATAGGAGGAGAAGAAAAAGAAAGACAGAAGCTCCCACTGCAGCACGAATCAACAGAAACAGTCCAACGTGACTTAAGTACATGAAACATATATATTTGATACAATCTGAGATCTAATTAAAAGCTGAATGAATGTTTTGGCTTGTAGTTTCACTCGTGATGAGGACCAGACAGGATGCCTCGACCACTGAAGGATTCCTGTGCTGTGGGGAACCATCAACCAACATTTATGATGGGATCCATTTAACTCCTTAACATGCAGGGTTGCTGGAGCCTATCCCAGCTACTGTTGGATAAACGTCGTCCTCAATGGGGGGGCCGTCTGTTATGTAGGCTTCTACCTTCAGTCACACCTGTGACATATTTAACTTCTTAACTCATGAAGTCGTATTTGCCGATTGCTCTGGAGAACATACAAAGTCTGTACACTGTCCGAAAAACATACAAAAGTCCACACGTGTCCGGAGAATATACAAAGTCTACACGTGTCCCAGGAGAATACATACAGTCCACACGTGTTCAAGTGAGAACATACAAAGTCCACATGTAACTTGTGAGAATATACAAAGTCTACATCGTGTCCGAGAAAATATACAAAGTCCACACGTGTCCGAGGAGAACATACAAGTCCACACGTGTCCAAGGGGAGAATATCCAAAGTCTACACGTGTCTCGAGGAGAATATAAGCAAAGTCCACACGTGTTCAAGGAGAATATCTGTGTCTACACGTGAACCCAGGAGAATATACAGTCTAAGGCGGTTCGAAATATACAAAGTCTACACGTGTCTAGAGAATATGCTAAAGTCTACACGCGTGTTCAAGGAGAATATACAGTCTACACGTGTCTCTGAGAAATACAAAGTCTACATGTGTCTCAGGAGAACATACAAAGTCTAATGTGTTCAAGGAGAATATCCAAAAGTCTACACGTGTCTCAGGAGAATATACAAAGTCTACACGTGTTCAAGGAGAATATACAAAGTCTACACGTGGTTCAAGGAGAATATCCAAAGTCTACACGCGTCTCAGGAGAACATACAAAGTCTGGCACGTGTCTCAGGAGAATACAAAGTCTACACGTGGTTCAAGGAGAATATACAAAGTCTACACGTGTTCAAGTGAGTATCCAAAGTCTACACGTGTTCAAGGAGAATATACAAAGTCCACACGTGTTCAAGGAGAACATTCAAAGTCTACACGTGTCTCAGGAGAATATACAAAGTCTACACGTAGTCCGTAGAAAATATACAAAGTCTACACATCGTCCGAGAGAACATACAAAGTCTACATCGCGTTCAAGGAGAATATACAAGTCTACACGTGTCTCAGGAGAATATACAGTCTACACGTGTCTTAGAGAACATACAAAGTCTAAGTATGGCTCAAGGAGAACATACAAAGTCCACACGTGTCAGCGGGGATGGAGTCCAGGCCTTCTCACGGTGGGAAGAGAGCTATGAAATATTTTCGTACTTCAATTTCCAACAGAAAATTTTTCATTTAACTTTTTTGAAAACGTTGATATTTGTTATAAAAGACTGAACTAATTGATTTCTTTTTCTGTCTGGATTTCAAAGTCTTCCAGATTTTGTCGCTTTCTCCAACACGCCATGATTTGTCTTCATTTCTGAGCTGCTGCTGCTTCTCAGAATGAAACGTTTCCATTCAGCTGCTTGGATGGAAATCAAAGACCAGCATGAATCTCAGAAAGACTTTTATAGAAAGTTCCTGGAACAGACGACAACATTGTTTCGCATAATGAATCATACATCCAAATAGTTACAGCTTGCAGCATCAACACTCAGAAGTCTTTAAAAGAACACGCTTTCATTTACATATGAGCCACCAAACCAAGTTCATGGTTGTAAATGTCAGCATAGCAGCAGAATGGAGCACATAGAATGAGCACAGAACCAGGACCGGGTCGGACCAACCCACACATGTCCGTTAGACACGTGGAATACTTCTGACCAACCTTCTGGCCAACACTTTCTGCCCCCCAAAAAGCCGCCACAGAGCTCTGTGATCCAAAAATATTTCTGCATATATGAAGAACACATTTATTGACTGCAGCTGCATTATAGCAATGAGCATGCACCCTAAAGACAGTCTTCAAAACTAAAAGCAGACAAACAAAAGAAACTAGTATCTGGCAGGACGCCCTGTCGTGTGACGCTGAGGGGGCTCGAACTAAAGGGTCAGTGAAGGACCCATCAGACACCCAAGCTGGGCTAAATCTGATCCAGACGTGGTCCAGAAGAACTGATGGTCTGCAGCTGTCAGATGTGAGGATAAATAAAGTTAACTTATTAGTTTGGTTCTAGCTTACACGTTTGATCACATTGCCTTCATTTGCTGGCAACAGCCAATTACACTGTCCACCTGCAATCTTTTGTGGCCAGTTCGCGACTTTACCGTCAGATTGCTAAAGTAAACGATAAGAAAATGAGGAGTGAGAGCAGGAAGTTTGGATTCTGGAGTCCTTCCACATCAGTCAAGACGCTCAGACGGTTTTCCCATCATCAGTTTGAATCCTGTTTTTCTACTTCCATCATTAACATTCCAAATAAAAACATTCTCCATCTTTCTGTGGTCACAGGGCTGCTGGAGCCTATCCCAGCTGCTGCTGAAGGCGGAGGACACATTGGAGAGGGTTCCAGTGCGACGCAGGGCCACACAACCACACACACACACACACACAACCACACACAACCACACACAACCACACACAACCACACACAACCACACAACCACACAACAACCACAGAAAACCACACAACCACACACAACCACACAACCACACACAAAACCACAACCACACAACCACACACACACACACGCAACCACACACAAACCAATAACCACACAGCCACACACACACACACACACACACAACCACACACAAAACCACACAACCACACACAAAACCACACAACCACACAGCCACACACACACAACCACACACAAACCACAACCACACAACCACACACAAACCACACAACCAGACACACACACAACCACACAGCCACACACACACACACACACAACCACACACACACAACCACACAACCACACACACACACAACCACACACACACACACACAACCACACACAAACCAACAACCACACAGCCACACACACACACACACACAAACCACACAACGACACACAAAACCACACACAAAACCACACAACCACACAGCCACACACACAAAACCACACAAAGACACACAAAACCACACACACAAAAACCACAGCCACACACACACAAACCACACACAGACACACACACACAAACACACACACACACACAAAACCACACACAAAACCACACACAGACACACACACACACACACAAAGACACACACACACAAAACCACCACACAACCACACACACAAAATCACACAACCACACACATACACACAACCACACACACATACACACCCCTGAGGGACAATTGATTTCAATTAACTCTGGAAATATGCTTTTGGACGGTGGGAAGAACCCCACCCCCACCCCCCATGCACGGGGACATCATGCAAACTCCACACAGACAGGAGCCTGCTGGGATTTGAACCAGGGACGTCTTTGTGAGGGGAGATTTCTCCTGAAAATGTTGGCCTTTAGCGTCACTTTAGGTTCCTCTAGAAGAATCAGACAAAAAGCAGATCCTGTTCAAGAACTGCCTCTGGCAACTTAATGAGATTCTGTTAACCCACAGAAAGTCAGTCTTGGTTTTTCTCTGGCAGGAGCCTAACTCAGCTGTTTCTGGTCCCATCATCCTCTCTGTCTGATTTAACTCACATCCTGTAAAAACCTTCAGAAACTGTTTCAGAAATAAACAAAGAAAATTCATTGGAAGTTTGTTGTCTGAGTCCGTGTTGAGCTGCCCCGTGTCTGTCTGTCTTTTGTTGCGTTTCACAGATATGGCACAAAATCTGTCATTTAGGGAAGACATTTTCAAACAATGTCCCATTTGTTCTGGATTCTTCTGTTATTCAGAACCAGAGAAACCCAGTTCCAACGTCATTTAGCAGACGGGTGTCCGGTCCCCCAGTCTGACCCCTTCCAGCAGTCCAACATGGTGAACACTGCCACAACATGAGGAGGGGTACACCCATCACAAAGCTGCATGCCAAGAAGCCTACAGATGCACACATGCATGAGTTACAACAGAGAGTGAACGGACCATCAGGTGCTCCAACTATGGCTCAGCTGGTCCACTCTGGGTCATGGCAGTGGAGTCAGAACGGACTGAGAATCCAGACACATTTTCTTTTGTCCCGTTTGCTGTGGAAAGCAGAAAAAGAGGTGGAGGATGTGAAGGAGGTCTTGTGGGGCTCCTGGTGGAAGCTTCACATGGTGTTGAGGGGCCGCATGTCCCCGACAGTCACGGATCATCACATCGCTCCAAAGGCTACTCCTTCACTCTTTCTGTCTTTCTGTGTTTGTTCCCCTTTTCAGGACATCTCCATAAGTCAGCACTAATATACTATGGGGTGCAGAGGGAGAAAACTATCCCAGATGAGTCGGTAGGTCAGTTTTTCCCGCGTGTGTAAACATCACAGGGAGGCCTGGTAACCGCCTTCATGGAGGCCGTCTCACCTCCCTGTTCTCCAGGGAGAACCAGTTTCCTTTCAAAAGTACAGTAGTTTGGATATTCAGCAGCACGGCTCATCTGCTCTGACAGAGAAGCTGCTCACACAGGTACGCTACGTACGGTACGCACAGGTACGCTACGTACGGTACGCACAGGTACACGACGGTATGCATGCGCACGCATGCACGGGCACGCACAGGTACTACGCACGGTAATGCGCGACAGGTACGCGCCACGTGACGGTAATAAGACAGGTGCGCGGCGCACGCACGGTATGCACAGGTCGCCACGTGACGGTATCGCGACAGGTATCGCCACGACGGTACGCGACAGGCACGCCACGCACGGCACGCGACAGGTACGCCGCACGTACGACAGGCACGCCACGACGGGCACGCACAGGTACGCCACGACGGCACGACAGGTACGCGCACGACGGTATGCACAGGTACGCCACGCACGGCACGCACAGGTACGCCACGACGGCACGCACAGGTACGCTTGGCGCACGCTACGACAGGTAAAGACGACGCCACGCGACAGGCACGCACGACGGCACGCGAGCCAGGTAAGTACGTGACGCTTTGTCGCCATTGCGGCACGCTATTTATGCACGCAGGCACGTGACGGCACGCCATTGCGTATCGCCACGACGCACGCACAGGTGTGTTACGTGACGCCACGCCATTGGTACGCCACGCACGGCACGACGCCGGATGACGGCACGCACAGGCACGCCACGCACGTATGCACAGGTACGCACGACGGCACGCCATTGCGCACGCCAATGGCGGCACGCACAGGACGCTTACGTGACGGTGACGCACAGGTGTGTTGCTACGCGGCGCTACGCGACAGGTACGCCACGCACGGTTTCATTGGTGCATAATGACGGCACGCCAGGCACGCTACGCACGGCACGCACAGGTGTGCTAATGTGACGCCACGCACAGGTACGCTACGACGGTACGGGCACGCCACGCACGGCACGCGACAGGTACGCCACGCACCGCATTTAACAGGCACGCCACGCACGGGTATCGCGACAGGCACGCAGCATGCGACGCAGACGCGACAGTAAAGTATGTACGTACGCATTGCGTATGCTAATGCATTTGCACGCACAGGTGCTACGTACGGTACGCACAGGTACGCATACTCAGAGCATCATGACACCAAACTGGTTAGTAAGATAAATGCAAAGACATCAGCATGTCATGTGTTACATCTGAACGTTTGACTCCTTCTGAAGTCCATGAAAGTCTTTCAAAGATCTTCTTTGATCGCTAACTGCCTTTCATTTTCATCCAGTCCCTCTTCTTTTAAAGAAAACAGTTCCAATTTGAAGGATAATTCTGTGCTGTCAGATGACAGAACCTTACAAGAACAACCTTTATGAGGAGCTTTCTGTGCCAAAGCAGAACTAGTTACTTCTGTTCAGCTGTGCTGAAACCAGAGGACGTTTGAGCTCCTCCACAAAGAAGAAGGGATAGATTTCCACGTTATATGAAACACTGACTCATGACTCCAATCCAAAGCCTGGACTGGCCTGAAGATGAATGAAAAATGCACTGATGTCAAAGTAAAGGATCTTTAAAAAAATCTAAGAAGTGAGCCAGACCACTTCATGAGAAGTCCTCGCTCCCTGAAAGCTGTGGAGGAGCCTGTGACCTCGTGGAGTGGAGGGTGGGAACCTCTACTCATGACAGCCACGCTGAGAGGCGGGAAGTAAAAGGAATCATGCTGCCAAAGACACTGAACCTGCACTGTTGGTAGCTCTATCAGCAGTGACCGTTGCTTCTGTCTGTTATTTCCCTGCAGACTGCTAGGATTGGAGCCTCGCTGTAATCAGATCAGATTGTACCACCAAACACAGCTGAAGGTGCAGTGACACCCCCCCCCCCAGCAATCACACCTGCACTAAATCATGGCGATCATGTAAAAAAGGGTATCTGATTAGATTTTGGGGCCTCAATTCCCAATTTGAGGGATTTCTATGCTGTTTCATGGCAGAAGTCTTCCTTGTTGGCTACAACCATAGAATGTGTTTGGTTATGAAACAGTAGAGATGTCAGACAAATGTTCTACTTGAATGTGTTGGTGGGCTATCCTCGCCTTCTTATCGGTCAAGACTCAGGAGCAGCTTGGTTTTTTCTTCCTCTCGTTTGCTCTCATTCTTCAAATCAGCAAAGACCTGAAGTGAAGAAGTGCGGTCGGTGTTGATCTGAAGCATCTTGCCACTCATACGGTTGATGATGTCGAGGCAACGGTCCCAGAAGGCCTCCTTCTCCGCTTCCACCAAGAAGGGCTTCAGGGGGTAGGAGATCTCGTTGCCCATGTAGGAGTAGGACAGGTAGAGGCAGGTGAGCAGTGAGGCCTGCAGCTCGCGCTCAGACGCCATCTCCGCCATCACCACGTCTCGGCACAGCATGTAGAGGAAGACCACGTTGGCCGGCGTGGATGAAGCCTGGTCCTGCCAGCCCTGCAGGAGAAGTGAGCGGTCCACGCTGCGCAGCCACAGCACCGGGTCAGTGGGGGACAGGCGCTTCAGCCGATAGCAGCGGCGGCAGAGGAACTCTCCCAGGCTACGCATCAGCTCGCTGGTGGACGCCTGGGTCCAGAGAGAGAATCCAGAACAACACACATTCAGGAACGGGGCTTTCCTTCCACGTCTGTGTGAAACCACTGTCTTACCTGGACGATGACGCGTTTGGGAGTGCCAGCAGTGGTGGACGGCGGGATTCCAGGTCCTGTGATGGAATTTTTTTTTGCAACAACTGCAGCTACATTTGCCAAGGTCTTGGAGGTTGGTAACTGGGATGAAGCAGTGATTGTTGGTGCAGAGGAATCTTGGCTGGATGAGTAGGAGGAGAGGTTATTGCAGGACTGAGACTTATTTAGCTTCAAGCTGTTTGAGGCAGAGTTGGTTGTAGTGACTGCTGGGCTCTCAGGGGAGCTCCCTTTCCCGCCATCTCCACCTTCTGACGGAAGTTTCTTTGAACCCTTCCTCTTTGCAGACAGCCACGATGCGTTTCCATGGCAAAGCGTTAATGATCGATGGGCGTTTGATCGACTTGGCCGCCGCAGCAGCATCCTTGGCGTTCCGGCTGTTCTGAACGGCTGTGTAGTGACCGACGGTGGCAGGGCCGTCTTCAAACAGAGCCGCCTTGCGGTAGCTTGGTGACAGAGAGAGCACTGTTCCCATAATGCTTTGCAATAGTCGGGTAAAAGAAAAGACTGGGAGACACAACGAGAGAAGAGATCGACTCAGATGTTCTCTGCAGGAAACTCAACCTGGAAACAGAAAACAAACAGAGCGCAAATACACAAAATGATTTATCAGAAATACACTGTTAAAAAAAAAGACAGACCCAAAGTGGGCTAAATCGGAACCTAAAGCCCAACTTTCATATTGGGTCCATTTCTAAACTGAGAGCCCTGGCTGTGACTTGCCACAGGGCTGTCATGATCAGGGCTTCAGGATGACAGAATTACACCGATGTTTGTGTCATCATCAACTTCTGCAGACCAACAGATCCATGAACGTCTGTGTTCTCCTGGTCTGAGCTGGAATCTGGGACTAGAACTGACGGATGGATGGATCTGATGCTGCTGCTGCTTTTGCTGCTCCAATGTCAGGTTGGGGGTGTAAGCTAGTGGGAGAGCGTGCAAACACAGAGCTCAGATATAAGTGACAGGGGAGGGGGTTGTTTTGCGCCAACAGTCCCGCATACAACTCAGGGGTGAATTTCTAATGAACTCCTGCCGCTCTGCAGAAACTATGTGCTAGAAAACGACAGAACTGCAACATCTTTATGAAAAGACGACTGGGACATTTTGAAAATAGATCAGAAGATGATCCCTGCAACAGACTGGCCACCTGTCCAGGTGTCCTCTGCCTTTGCCCATAAGTGGTTGGGATAGGCTCCAGCAGCCCCGTGACCCCGAAAGAGCAACCAACGGAAGAAAATGATGAAAGTGGGTGCGTTAATCCTTAAAGTCGTTTAAGTTTTGCTTCTGTTGGTTTCATTCATTGAGTCTGTATTTTCTGTCCCATCTTTCTTTTCTCCATTTGGACTTTCACCCATTCCTGAAACTTTTCCTTGGGTTCCTTTTTGTAAAACTAAAGTCTAGACCAACAGGCTTCAAAGATGCAGCGCTCACAATAATGTGCAGATAGGCTTCCTGATCGGGGGGAACTGACAGCTCAGACCTGAGACTCAATTAAACATTAAATAATTGCCTTTTTTATTTTAGAAACAACCATCAAGTTAGACATTTGGTTGGACATCAGTGGTTTTTCTCTTCCAACAGACATTCCATCACATGAGCTGTCTGACAGCAGTTTGCCTTTCCTCCTTCTGACCTGCCAGCATCTCTCTCTGTTATAAAGACCAGAGGAGCTCACAGAGGCAGAACAGAATGTGCGCAGGCATCCATCTTAGTTTCAAAATGGAAGCCTTGGATCCTCTCCTCACTCCCAAACAACACGAGTCAGCATCAGCTGATGAGCTTTAACGCATCCATCCTCACACTCCTTCATGTTTGGGATCATTCAAATAGGAATTTGAGGTGTTTGTGTTCCACGTTATTAGCTTTTGGCCTCTCAGTGAGCAGGTATGCGTGGTGCAGAGCTCTCCCACCTTCTGAACGTGCTCTCATATCAGATCCCGCATTCCGACCCCCACCTCCTCCTGCTGCATGAAAGGTGCTGAAAATGTGGACTCCGCTCGTCGGCGTTACTGCAACCTCCTGTGCGTAAAAATCCGTTCCTCCAGAGTCCCGCGGTGCGTCATAGACGCGCGGGTCTGTCTTCTCCCTCCTTCAGCGCTTCCTTCAGCCCCGCACACAGGGAGCGCGGTGGGGGGAACGCGTGCGGGTGTGGGCTTCGCTCCTGCGCTCGGAGAAGGGGAAAAATGTCTTCCATTGAGAAATGAGATCAGGACGACCGCTGCTGCTGGAGCCCCGCCACGACGCTCATTACCGACTCAAGTGGAACAGCGGTCCGCGGACATCGGTCCAGAAACCGAGTTCCGAGAAAAGCGCGCAGAATTCCAAAAATAGACGGAGGCTTGTTCGCTCAGCGGCGGAAAGAGGGAACGGGTTCGCCCGATGTGCGGGCATCTGCAGTTATTCGGGTTGGATGCGGGAGAGAATCCCGCGCTGCCATTGGCTGGTGTGCGGGTGCTGATGCTGGGAGCCCTCCCCGTCGCGTAGCTCTGTCCGTGGTGCTGAAGCAGCCCAGAAGCGGCGCAGTGCAGTTTGCCGGAAAAGCCCCCCCCCCGACACAGAGGCGGAATAATCTGTTGATCTCTGAGAAACACATGTCTGACCATCGTCATCAGCCTCTAATCACCTTAGATGGTTTGAAAAAACAACAAACTAAAAGTGGAAAAATAGAACATGATCAAAAACGAAAAGAGGAGAAAAGTTTCTTCAGATCTGATTGTTTCATTCAAAAAAGGAAATTTGTGTCTGTTTGTGTGTTGATTGGTGTGTGTGCTGGTGTATGTGTGGTTGTTTGTGTTTGTGTGTGTTGTGTGTTTGTCGTTGTGTGTGTGTGTTGGTTGGTGTGTCTGTTGGTGTGTGTGTGTGGTGTGTATGTGTGTTGTTGGTGGTTGTGTATGTGTGTGTGGTGTGTGTGTGTGTTGGTTGGTGTGTGTGTGTCATTGTGAGTGTGTGTGTGTTGGTTTGTGTTTGTGTATGTTGTGTGTTTGTCGTTGTGTGTGTGTGTCGTTGGTTGGTGTGTCTGTTGGTGTGTGTGTTTGTGTGTGTGTGTTGGTTGGTGTGTCTGTTGGTGTGTGTGTGTGGTGTGTATGTCGTTGTGTGTGTGTGTCGTTGTGTGTGTGTGTCGTTGTGTGTGTGTGTTTCTGTAGACGTTTCCTGAGCTGAGCCCACAGACAGAGCAGAAGGCCTTTTGTGATGGACAGATGTTTCTGTTACATTAGGAGTTATGACTCTTTTGACACATGAGGTGTATATTTGGATAAACCCTTTTTTGTATTTGAAGCTAAACTTTATGTAGATTATTTCTACTTTTATACATTTCTTGTTGGACCGGACAGAAAAAAAGGAGAGGACAGTGGGAATTTACAGACGGTGTCACGATTTTAGTTTCCTTACTTATTTGTTCTAGTTGTTGTTTCCTGTTTTATTTTGAAAGGTTTCCTGTTATGTTGTGGTTTTGAGTTTTACTTTTGGTCCCCATCTGCGCTCATTGTTTCCAGCTGTGTCTCGTCTGTTGTGAATGTATTTGAGTCCTGTCTTTCCCCTCCTCCTGGGCTGCTCCATAGTTTGATGTAGCCCGAGTTCTTATGTCTTGTACTTCTAGCGTTTCTAGTTTGCCCGCCTGCTGCAGTGGTTTTTGGTTTTGTTACGTTTGTTTTATACTGAGCCCTTGTCCTGACATTAAAAAAAAAGAAAAGATATGTTGTTCGCACAAAATAATATTAATTTCTCACAAAATACTATTGCGTTCCCTCGAATAATGAATTCAGGCAAAATAATTATTCACATCATAAGTCATTCATAGACGATTAGTCTCCATCCGGCCGCAAAATGCCGCTTTCAGCGGTAACTTCCGTGTCTCTGTGACCCACATTCATTCAAGAAAGGAAAAGAAAAACAAGAACCATCAATTTATTATTGTCTCAATGAATGTAAGAAAATATCATAAGATTTAGGATACCTAGGCTTCCTGCTTTGCCACAACAATCGCAGCGATTCTCCGGACACAGCTCCTAGCTCCACCGCGGCGCTCTTTAGCTCATGCCGGCATTCGGCAGCTGGTCAGCCGGGTAGGTGCGTGGCGGGATACAAAGATCCCCCGCTGTAACACGGTTTACTTTCCACGGTTTCACTACCTCATGGATTTGCACTGGCATTGTGTTCTGCATTCTGATTGGCTGAAAAGTCACTCCGCTTCTTTCTACCTGTGCGTCAATAATGTTGCAGTTTAATATGTACACGTACGTAAAACAGCTCGCCAAATTTACATTACGTACGTGCAAATTCTCTTGCAATTTAAAGTTTCTCAAAACCCATAGAAAAGAGCTGACAACTGTCAATCACTATGTTCTTTTCCCCAACAAACACAGCTGCACCGGGCTTCAAAAGAAGAAAACACTGCAGAGCCGAGTCTGATGCAGCTGCTCATTCAAAGAGCAGTAAATATACCTGAGTCACTATTTGTCCTAATTGTACTTTGTATTTTTTTCATAATCATTTTAAATTTTCTCCGCTTTAATCCAATTCTTCGGGTCGCGGTGGGCGGGGCTAATCTCCTCAATTTGAAGCTTTCTGTTCACATTGATGATTAAAATTATTATTTGACAGTACAGTACAGAAGATATTTGTTGAAAAACATTTAAATTACCTTATTATTTGTAAACAAAAGCTTGAGCCTGTAAATGGTTTCTGTTCTTTCTTTTCAATGTATAACAGAGTATTTAATTGTATAACAATTGGTAAAAAAAGAGGTTTCTTACTAATGGATTTTGCCTATCACGGGTTTTTTTGGAACGTAACCCCAGCGAAAAACAAGGGTTTACTGTATTTACTACTGTATGTAGTTTAGGCTCGAATAGGAATAAGAATATTCAGGACTTGTCTAATATTAACATACTCGTGTAGCATCACTTCACATCCGAAGGCTAGTAGGCTATGCTGCCACGTGGTCCCATCGCATCACGTTTCCCATATCGATCTCGACCAATCACCGCGTCCCTATAACTTTAGTGTAACAACAAAACAAATGATTGGCTGGTCGTGATGCATGATGGGATATGGAGCATGTAGCCTACTAGCCTTTGATGAAGTGACTGCTAACGGTATGATGCTTTTGTGCTTTAAATAAATAACCTGATCTCAACATCCTCCAGCCACGAGACACACAGACAGAAATGTGAAAGTATCTGCTGTAAATCCAACTATTGTTCACATCCGAGTTTATGAAGCTAGGAGTTAAGTCCGGTAGGCGAAGCAGCAATCCGTGTTCATGAATGACTTATGGCTTAAAGAATTACTTCGTTAGCACGAATTAACTAATGCGTGGAAACGGAATATTATTTCATGGGAAACAAGATATTTTCAGTTTTTAATGTCAGGACAGGGGCTCCGTAGTTTTACTTTATTAAAGATCCTGTTTCCCTGGAACTTCCTGCCTCCTCTCTGCGCCTGGGTGCTTCCCTCATCCCCCCTGTAACAGACTGGGGGTGCACAAGAGAAAGGGAAGGGAGAAAAGGAGTTAAAGAAGATAGAATGAATAAAACGCAGGTGGGGGTAGATTTACAAAAAGAGTCAACAAGTTGCTGGAGATTTATCATAATAGTTATTATTTATTGAATAACTGAAATTGTCATGTTTTACTGTGTGCTGGAGAACATTGCCATAAAAGTGAACTTTATGCTGCATTTGCTCAGCCCAGAAAAAATCAAGCTCTCTCAATGCAATAAAGACTAAATGTATTTTCATTAAAGAACTTTTAACCACTATCACCTCTCAATAACTGCTAAACAAAGAAAAACATCTTAACAAATGACCTCACAAAATGTGAACATATATCTTTATTGCTTAAACAGCCAAGAAAATCAGGTTTTTCCACTGTTGGAAATCTAAATATACAGATGTTAAAGCTACCATCCCAGTATTTCTTATGCGTGGGTATGTGACATTTGTTCAGTCCAATCCCGCGGCTGGGTAGCTCGGTTGGCAAGGTGGGAAGCTACCATGCAGGAAACCAGGGTTCGATTCCCGGGGGGAATGAGCAATGGTACTATATCAATGGCGAGCAGTTAACATCACCCAGTGAGGGTCCTTAGGCAAGACCTCCTTAACGCTACTGCCTCCCGAGCGAGGTTTCGGCTGCAGCTCGCCGCTCCCCAAGGGGATGGGTCAAATGCGTGGGATAAAAAACAGTGTAAATATAAATAAATAAATAATGCTGAGAGTCACAGCCACTGCAAAAGCAAACAGCTGGGGATCCACATGTAGACTGTAACTGTTTGTTCAGGACCAACTGCAGAAGACTCATCACAGTTTTAGACCCAGTCCCGATAGATTTGGTTTTTGGGGTTTAACATGTTCTTGTAGAATTTTTCCCATGATGGAGGACATACAGTGAGGTGAGTAAGTATCGGACCCCCCAGTGATTTTTGATAACTCTCCAACTTAGAAATCATGGAGGTGTCGGACATTTTTATGTTAGGCGCATGTCTACTGAGAGAGATATCTAAAAACATCTGGAAATCACATTGCATTATTTTTTAATATATACATAATAATATATGACCTTTGGCACACAAAAGAACAACTTTTAGATTAAACATTAGTTATTTTCCCAGCTCTTTTATTAAGTAGCATGATCTTGAGGTTCATCTGCGGTGCTCGCCCATTTCATGATGTTCATCCAACCTAGATGAATGTGCAGATTGTTCATAAAAAAAGAAAGTGTGTAGCCGATCACCGCTAACTCCACGGAGAAAGTGGGTGTGTCTGTTAGCCTGGGGGCGGAGTTGGCAGACCAGACTCTTCCTGGAAGGGGCTGTTCCTCACTTTGTGATGTCACAATGTCAGAACCCACTTGTTTCTGTGGATTGGGGGGTGCTGGTGCTCAGAGAGCAGGTTTTTAGACAGATAATAATAAAATGGATCTTAATATTACTGTACGTTTATTTAAAGCTTGTTAATTTCAGCATCAGATGCTAACATGTTTTGAACACTGACTTAATCACACATTTGTCAGGTTAAAAAGAGGCGCCTGTAACAATCCAGCACATAACTGCAGGGTAAGATGCTGGCAGGTAAAGCATACATGGAGCGCCACAATCAAGTGGCTGGAATAATATACAGGAACATGTGTGCAGAATATGAACTGGAAACCCTGTCAAAATAGAAAACACCTCTGAAGGTGGTAGAGAATGAGAGGGCAAAGATCCTGTGGGACTTCAAGATCCAGACTGATAGGATGGTGATGGAGAACCAACCAGACATTGTAGTGGTGGATAAAGAAGAGAGAAAGCCAGGTGGATGTGGCAGTGCCGCGATGGGAACATCAGGAAGAAGGAACATGAGAAACTGGAGAAATACCAGGACTCAGAGAAGAACTGGTAGCCTGGAAAGTGGAAGGTGACAGTGGTGCCTGTGGTACTGGAGCACTTTGGGCAAAAACTTCAGCTGGAGGAGTGGCTACAACAGATACCTGGGGCCTGTTTCACAAAGGAGTGTTATGTAAACTCTGAGTTCATAACCCGAAATCAGGGAAACCCTGGCTTTCCGCTTTCAGAATCGGAGGTTTGTCAGACCAGAGAAAGTAGAGTGTCAAACCCGCTTTCTGAAAGAGAGTTAACTTTACCGAGTCAGTATCCATGGTTACTTATACAGAACCTAACCTGGTCGGGAGCAGGTTTTATTCTCCAAACTCAAGTTTTTGCCGGTCCTCCTTTAAAGACGAAGCTGTATTTGTCGTGCGTAATCCCATTGCCTGGCATCATTGGCACGATCTAAGTGACAAGAATGGCTTGTCCTTTTCTGAGGACCCAATAGACGAGGAGGCTGCATTAATTGGTGAGAATTACATTTACGCTGCATGAGGATTTTGGAGACCTCACTCAACATAAGCCATCACTTCCATACGTTTTTGTTTGAGCTACTGCTTTTTCGTTGCAGTCAATCACATATATAAAATGAAACAATATTAGGTCTTGCTATGTAGATGTTTCATATGTCAAATATATTTATACTTCATTTTAGCTGCTGCCATGTTCTTTTAATTCCTGCATGATTACATCTACATGAAAATGAAATCGACAGTTTAATTAGATTAATGTAACAATTACTTTTTGGAAACACAATTTTCAGCACTGCTTACTTCTCTTAATCCCATATAAACTCATACCACTTGATCAATACAGGGTAGTGCTGCAGCGTGTGTGCTGAGCGGGTGGCGACATCCACGAGACAAGGGAGGGGCGATTGCAGGTGCAGATGGGGTGGAGCACGATGAGGAGGACGGAGAAGGGCCATTCCCAGAATAACTGTTTTGAGTCAGCTCTTATTCGCTTGAGGTTGAGGGTTTCCAACGGAAGAACTCGAAGGAGAATTCTTCGCCCTGAAGGAAATTCGCTAGCGCTTTCTGACCACGGTCGCAAAGACGAGAAAAGAAGGAAGTTCTTTATACAGCGAAAGGTTCAACAGCAGACAAAACCACTTTTAAACACAATTGCATGTATTAATGTTAATCTGACCAACGTTTGCTAGAGGGAGGGCACAAAAGCTCAACACTATATCAGACTAAACCCAGATTTATTCAGAACATCATATAAAGATTTACGCATTTATCACCCAGAAATTAACACTCAAAGAACCATCTAAAATGTCATTTTATTCTAACCCACGTTTATTTAAAAGTATTACAAAGTATTATTTCGATATTACTGATTTTAAATGCATCCAGTACTAACTTCGAGCGCTATGTTTTCCACGTTAACTGTCTCTGTTTTGCAGATGCAGCGGTGTTGCTTTTCTTCTGGAATATGTGCTCATATTCACTGTAACTCTGCAGCAGCACGCCGTTCAGCTGGTGAAAATACGCAGACCTCTTTTTTCACGTGTTGCCATGGTGACTCGTGATATCTGGCGCCCCATTGATAATGGCTTATGACGCCAAAGCAAGACGCCACCTCCGAATCAGTCCAATTAAGAGTTGATTGATCTAACGCGGATCAGCTTCTCTGAAACAGAAAACTCAGAGTTGTTAATCTCCCGATTGACCAACTCAGAGTTCAAGTTCAACCTCAGAGTTGGTTGAACCTCCTTTCTGAAACAGGCCCCAGGAAAGACCTCAGACCTCTCAGTCCAGAAAAGAACAGGAACAGCTAAGATGATGATGATGACTTTATTAATCCCACAATGGGGAAATTTCATATATCTGTGGCAGCAAAAAACGACATTCAGAAATAATCTATATAACATCATAAAAGGACATAAAAAATGAAATTCACATTCAATTATTAAGAATATTAAATTATTAAAATTATAATTACAATTATTATTGAAAGTATTATCGAAATGAGATAAATAAATAAATATTAAATACTACTAATAATAACAATAATAATAATAATCACAATAATAAAAATAAAAGATACTGCAGGACCATCAAGCTCCCAGGCCTCTGGTGGAGGACCAGCTTGTTCATAAACCTGTTTTTAGGCTTTGTGTATTGTGTTGTATCTTGTTGTTGTTTTTACATTTATTGAATCCCTTCAGTTCTTATTTTTGTATCTATTATTGTAATTGTTCATGTTTTATTTTATTAAATAAAGGCCAAGGTGTTTGAGGCGGGAAAAGTGATGTTCAGGAAATTCCCTGAAAGAAACTCAGACCCTCAAATGTTTGAGGTCTGTTTTAGATCCGGATCTTTGAAGGTAAAAGGGTTTGGAACAAAAAACAGCGAGTCACAAACGTTGGCTGCTCAATTGAACAACACAGGAAAGCTGTTGCTGATTACTTGACTACATACCCCATCATGCAGCGCGAGAGGTCAGCTTCCGGGAGTGTGCTTTTTTTAACCAGAACTGGACATGCGTCGTGCGTTTGTCAGTTCTGTACTCAAATGGTTTCCTGTAAACCGGACTAATGGACCGACACCGTTCGTTGTATAAAGGGACAACCCCCCCATGGAAGGAAACGTACCGCCAGGTGAGTGAGGGAAGCAGCCGCGCGCGTTAGCCGGGAGTTAGCACGCGGCTAACGCGCTTGTTCCCCCTCCCGGTCCTTCAGCGCTGCCTGGACAGGCTGAAAAACAACCGGGCCCGGTTGCTGGAGAGGTACCGACTGCTGGGCGGAAACAACAGGGAGAGCCCCCCCGGGAGCTCCGCCATCGTGCAGGAGGTGATGGAGGAGGAGTGGAGCGCCCTGCAGGCAGAGGACCGCAGGCTTCCTTCTCTCTGGGGGCCACAGGGCTTTACAGAGGTGGGGTCACTCTGTCGGTTCTCAGCGTGCATCTTTGATTTCAACAGTTTTAAATATGAAGTTCGTTCGGTTCTGTTGATCTTGAAGCAGATGTCCGGAATAATGACGGACTGGGATGAACTGGCGGTGCTGGAAGAAATCCAACAGGAAGTTGCTGTCAAAGGTGCAGCGTGGAGAACGGATGGCCTTCTGTGGATGTGTGAACATGGATGTCATGTGTGAACATGGATGTGAACATGGATGTCATGTGTGAACATGGATGTGTGAACATGATGCTTGGGTGTGCATGGATGTGTGAACATGGATGTCATGTGTGAACATGGATGTGTGAACATGGATCAAGGGAACATGATGCTGCAAACATGGATGTCATGTGTGGACATGGATGTCGTGTGCGAACATGGATGTGTGAACATGGATGACGTGTGTGAACATGGATGTGTCACGTGTGAACATGGATGTGTCACGTGTGAACACATGGATGTGTCACGTGTGAACATGGATGTCGTGTGAACATGGATGTGTCGTGTGAACATGGATGTGTGAACATGGATGTGTGAACATGGATGTGTGAACGTGGATGTGTGAACATGGATGTCGTGTGTGAACATGGATGTGTCGGTAGAACATGGATGTGTCGGTGAACATGGATGCGTGGAACATGAATGTGAACGTGGGATGTCAGCAAACGTTGATGCCAGAACATGGATGTGTGAACATGATGTCAGTGTGAACGCGGGATGTCGTGTGTGAACGTGATGTCGTGGTGGAACATGATGTCATGTGTGAACATGGATGTGTCGTGTGAACATGGATGTGTCGTGTGAACATGGCTGTGTCGTGTGAACATGGATGTGCTGTGTGAGCATGGATGTCGTGTGTGAACATGGATGTGTCACGTATGAACATGGATGTGTCACGTATGAACATGGATGTCACGTGTGAACATGGATGTGTCACGCAGAGCGATGATGTGTCACGTGTGAACATGGATGTGTCACGTGTGAACATGGATGTGTCACGTGTGAACATGGATGTGTCGTGTGAACATGGATGTTGTGTGTGAACATGGATGTTGTGTGTGAACATGGATGTGTGAACATGGATGTCGTGTGTGAACATGGATGTCACGTGTGAACATGGATGTGTCACGTGAACATGGATGTCGTGAGCATGGATGTAAGCAGGGGAACATGGATGTGTCGCATGTAACATGGATGTGTCACGCAGAACATGGATGTGTCACGCGGTGAACATGGATGTGTCACGTGGTGAAATATGGATGTGTCGTAGAACATGGATGTGTCGTGGTAACATGGATGCTAGAATATGGATGTCACGCGGTGAACATGGATGTGAACATGGATGTCGTAGGTGAACATGGATGTCGGTAGAACATGATGTCGTGGTGTGAACATGGATGTCGTGGTGTGGAACATGGATGGGTCGTGTGGTGTGAACATGGATGGGTCACGCGTGAACATGGATGTCACGGTGAACATGGATGTGTCGTGAATATGGATGTGTCGCGGTGAACATGGGATGTCGTGGTGTGAACATGGATGTGTCGTAGAACATGGATGTCGGTGTGAACATGGATGTCGGGTGAACATGGGCTGCAGGAACATGGATGTCGTAGTGAACATGGATGTGTCACGGTGAACATGGATGTCACGCAGAACATGGATGTCACGCGGTGAACATGGATGTGTCACGCAGAACATGATGTCACTGTGAACATGGATGTGTCACTGCAGAACATGGATGTCGTAGTATCATGATGTCGGGTGTGAATATGAATGTCGGGTGTGAATATGAATGTCTTGTGTGAATATGGATGCGTCACGCGGTGAACATGGATGTCGTGGTGTGAACATGGATGTCATGTGAACATGGATGTGTGAACATGGATGTTGTGTGTGAACATGGATGTCGTGTGTGAACATGGATGTGTCACGTATGAACATGGATGTCGTGTGTGAATATGAATGTCATATGTGAATATGAATGTCGTGGTGTGAACATGGATGTCGTGGTGTGAACATGGATGTCGTGGTAGAACATGGATGTCGGTGTGAACATGACGTGTCAATGGTGAACATGGATGTGTCACGCAGAACATGATGTGCCAATGCAGAACATGATGTCGTAGAACATGGATGTCAGGTGAACATGGATGTCGTAGGTGAACATGGATGTATCAGAACAGGATGTGTCAGAACATGGATGTCGCGGGTGTGAACATGGATGTATCGCGTGAACATGGATGTCGCGTGAACATGGATGTCGTAGAACATGATGTAACGCGTGAACATGGATGTCGTAGAACATGGATGTCAGAACATGGATGTGTCACGCGGTAGAACATGGATGACATCGCGAACATGGATGTCACGTGTGAACATGGATGTGTCACGTATGAACATGGATGTGTCACGTGTGAACATGGATGTCGTGTGTGAACATGGATGTCGTGTGTGAACATGGATGTCGTGTGTGAATATGGATGTGTCACGTATGAACATGGATGTCAGGTGAACATCATGGATGTCGCAGAACATGGATGTGTCGTAGAACATGGATGTCGTAGAACATGGATGTCGGTGAACATGGATGTGTCAATGTAGAACATGGATGACACGCGGTGAACATGGATGTCACGCGGTGAACATGGATGTGTCACGCAGAACATGGATGTCACGGTGAACATGGAGGTCGTGGTGTGAACATGAATGTCGTGGTGAACATGAATGTCGCAGGTGAACATGAATGTGTCAATGTAGAACATGGGATGTTGTGTGTGAACATGGATGTCGTGGTGAACATGGATGTGTGAACATGGATGTGTGACGTGTGAACATGGATGTCGTGTGTGAATATGAATGTCATATGTGAACATGGATGTTGTGTGTGAACATGGATGTCGTGTGTGAACATGGATGTCGTGTGAACATGGATGTCGTGTGTGAACATGGATGTTGTGTGTGAACATGAATGTCGTGTGGAAACATGGATGTGTCACGTGTGAACATGGATGTGTCACGTATGAACATGGATGGTGGCTCAGACTAACTTTTTTCAATTGGAGCACAGTGTGGTTCTCAACTTGAAATTTTAGGGGCACAACCAGAAATTTAGGGCGCATACCAGAACCAACATGCTAACCAAATCTACTAATTTCCACTGTATTACTAATAAATACTTTAATAATAGATGCAGAAATTACAATGTGCTGTTTCTAATTTAGTGTCACATTTTATTCTGCACTTTTGAAAATGCAACAACAGGTAAACTGACAGCAGCATCACTGTCATGACAGTACAAATAGTAAAGAAAACGGATGGAAATGTATGTTGGTGACACCAAATAGGTGTAGCCAAGATGCACAATAAGCGTGTTTGAGATCACCCAGGTGGACTCAACGCTTGCACAGATCAATTGATGTTTTTTGTCTCAACATCACCTGTCAATCATAACAAAAAATATTGCGAAAGGTGGAGCAAGGCAACCATCTGACACAGCTGGAAACTGAATTGACTGAAAACTGCTCCAACAGACTACAAACAAGGCATTTGTAGCTGAGTGATTAATTAAAATAATTTAAAAATACCAATTCATTAAGTGCTGCCATGCATAGGGGAGAGGATATTAAAACTAATTGAATGTTAAGGACAACTCCAACTTCCTGTTGTCCTTCAATCTTGCTGCAGATTCGCCTTCATCTCAAAGCCCCCACCCCCTCCCTGGTCTCCCCAACGATCCAGGCGAGCCGGTTCATCTCGCTAAACACGCCTATCAAGCAGATTTTTCCCCAACCTATTTTCAGTGTGTCTAAACTAATGTTGTTTTTGTCTCGCATGCTTAGTTCGGCTTCCCGCGAAGGTCACGCGACGCACGTGGGGACATTTATTCTCAGCTGACCCGCCCCGAGCGGTGGCGCCGTCAGAATAGCCGCATAAACTGCTTCGGATGCGCCACAAAGAATCGTAGAATTCAAAACACTAAACTCTCCGGGTCTGTGTGACCCAGAGAAAAGTTCAGCACGGACTGCATGTATTTAGAAAATTACGAGCGAATAGATACGTTCGAAAGGAAAGTAAGGAACCTATAATGTGGTTCGGGAGGGTGGGGCTGTCAGGTGTCCTGCTTTCAAGCCCTGTCATTGTCCCTTACCTCCAACAGTCATTTACTCCCACTGTGATTGGTTGGTCATTTCCACATCACAACAGAAAAAAACTGGAAGGGCTGGGCAGTAACATTAAATTTTTCATTTAAGGCGTGGGGCCGTGAAATATCATCTTGGGGGGTCATAGCAAAACAGTTCGCTGGCCGCGAGGTTTGAGACTCTGCTGTACACCAGCCGCAGGTCGGAAGAACTAATCAATAGTTCGCTGCTCACAGCTCAGACGCCACATACTGTGTTTTGACTATATTTGTCTCCGTTTCTTCCCACAGATGTTTACGCGCAATATCTCAGGCCCGCCTCCACATATCATTTAGCCACTTACAGTGACTTATTCTTTCACACGCAGTACGCCACAGACGGCATCACGAGAGTGTGTGCTCGCGCTTCATGAGTGTGCGCTGAGTGTGTGTGTGTGTCTGCCTGCGTATGCAGGGGCCAATGCCTCAGATTATTTCCATTGATCATTGACGCCGCCTCTTCCACGCTTAATGTATAAAAATACGTAGGGGTGAGGGAGGAATTTATTGGTCGACATGTGCGATTGGATGTAAAATTCAGTCGCGACACTCTCAAATTTGGTCGCAAATGCGAGCAATTGGTCGCAGTCTGGAGCCCTGGGATGTGTCACGCGGTGAACATGGACGTGTCACGCGAACATGGAGGTCACGGTGAACATGGATGTCACGTGTGAACATGGATGTGTCGCGTGAACATGGATGTGTCGCGTGTGAACATGGATGTGTCGCGTGTGAACATGGATGTGTCACGTGTGAACATGGCTGTACCGTGTCATCTGATGTCCTCCTTCTGTCTCCAGAGAAGTCTCTGGTGGAGGAGTACGAGAGGAACCTGCAGTTTGAGCTGCTGCGGTGCACATTTCTGTGGTGGGAGGAAGAGAGGAGGTGCAGATCATTTGTCCCGTGTGTGGCATGTAAGTTACAGTTACACGTATGACGACATGTCAAAGACGGCCTTTTCCACTTTAATTCTAAGCTTTCATGGTTTATAACGTCCTTAAAACCCCCAAACTTTTCGTTTTAAAAATCAATTGCATCCAACAGTAGAAGAGAAGCAGCCAGAAGGAAATGACAGCATAGCTCTATGAAAAACAGCAGAGCAATGATAATCAACACTAAATACCCTTAAAAACCATCCAGTTTCTGTTAAGGAGTCTAATATCTGGCAGGAGGAAAGGTCTGATGTTCCCACGGCCTCACGCAGAGGATTGTTGGTGATGGATTCCACTCCGAACGCCCCCTCTGGGCACCACTGTCAGACTCTGGGACATCCCAGGACGGAGCGGTTTGTGGATCCTGCTCCTGTCGGCGCATCCACACCCCAGAAACTCTGAAGAGGAGGCCAAATGCAACGATGTCGCCGTAAAACTCCTTCTGTCACAGTCTGATCTCTGACAACAGCTGATCGTAAACAATGTACCTGAGGCCACTTCAGACCCAGATGTGATGACAGCAGCAGCAGCAGCAGCCACCCTACTGCACCCATTAGGTGTAAAAGAAGAGTCCATGTCTGTCAAAAACAAGCTGAAAACAAAACAAAAACACCAAAACTATGAGAAAAGAACTGTACTGCTGTCTTCAAAGTATTTGAACAGGAAGGAAGGACTTTATCAACTGGTAAACTTGGTTGAGGTGGATTTGCTGGGTCTCAGTCCTGGACCAAGACTCAGAGACCTGCCCAAAGAGGGACTGCCTGCGCTGTGTGGATTTGGCACAGAACAGATGCATCTGCTGACAGGCTTTCTAAGAACACGTGATGCATGCATTCATGCAGACATGTTTTTCTAAACACCTACCTACTGTTAGCTTGGTGAACCTACTGTACGTTTGGGACATTGGCCTGCCTGTGATCTGCCTTAGACTCTAACAGAGAACCGCAGGTTAACAACAGAACCTCTTGGTTTGCTAATCACACATCATCAATAGGCCTGGTAGCATTGATGCTTCTGCAGCTATCTGACTGGAGGAGCCCAATGTGTCAAATCAGAGCAATCCTCTTCAGCCTCTCGTGTCACTACAGGCGTCTCACAGGGTTCTGTCCTTGGACCTACCCCCTTTCTCAACATGAATGATGGAGCCCACTCTGACTTCACAGTTTTCTATTCTAAATAGTGGAAAGGCTGAACTTGGTTTTAGCAGCTTTCAGTTGCTTTCTTCATATTCTTCCGTGACTCTAAACCGGTTTCCAAACTCGGGTCGTCTGGATTGAAAATGCAGGACCGTGTTCCTCGAAGACCAGGGTTTGGAACGCTGCTCAGTAACACGGTGGTTTGGTTAAAAACAGAAATGTGCCTTTGCAAAGGCCTTTGCTTTTACCAGGCTGTTTCCTGCTGGTATAGAAATGAAACGGATAGAAAACCTTCACCAAAGTGAGCCTGCTTGTCTGTTTTTAGGAACAACCTGAGCAGCAGCAGCGCTTGTATCTCCTGTCAGTGTGGACTTTACATCAGCACTAAGGTTTGTTTCTACCACTGTCTGACGTTTGTTCCACTGTGCACCATGCTGAAGCTCTTGACTGGAACTCGCACGCGGAGAACAAGGCTTGCGTCGCCCACGGCAAACACAGCATTACTTTGAGTGCTCCCAGCACCTTTCTGAGAACCGGTGTCCGAACACATGGAAGAGGTCCAGACATCGCTCAAGCCCACACCGCCGACTCTGAGGCTTCCTCTAATCTGATGATAAGCTGCCAGGTACGTTTACTGAAGATTTCCTTTTGTCAGATATCAGCTTTAACTGAACTTTTATTTCCAAAAGTCTTTTGTCTTTAGATGGGAATAATTGAAGCCAATCAACACCGACTGATAACTTTTTTTCTTTTTTTCCAGGTTTGTGATTACCTGTCTGTCGTCCTATGAATCCATAATGAGTGTCCCTCGTAGGATTTAGTTTTTGTAGTTTATGTGCAATAAAAGATTATTTTATTATAACACTATGATGTTTGTGCCGTCCTTAGAGGAGCTGCTGTTAATCGTCTTTGCTTGACTCCAAGTGTGACTTTTAGATCAATAACTGTAAAAGTGTTCCTCCCAAAAACGCTTTAAATGATCCATAAACCAAAGAAAAAATGATGTAACAACAGGAAGGAGAAGGCTGCCAACAAGGAAATCAAAGGTTAAAGACACATGATGTGAAAAATAAGACTTTCTCATTATATTTTTTAACATTGTTTATAATAATGACGTATGTAAAGAGACACTTAAAGCATTCGTCTCAGGCATAAAGTACCACCAACCAGCCTCCAGTCCGACTTTAGAACACACTAATGTTAAAGTACTTTAGTCTAGTATTTAAAGTTGGAATCGTTTCTAACTCCAAATATATTAAGTGTACTTCTGTTAGTTTAAGTCTTTAAGTTATGTCACAGTTCATGTATTTCTGATGAACATCACTGACTTTATCTTCTTAAATGGGAGGATTTTCAGAATCAATGACAAACATTTTTTGTCTATAGATGCACCAAATACAAAATTGCTCACATTAAGTCTACCAACTTTTATTCTGACTGAGTGTCCATTAAAAACTAATAAATATGCTACTGAATACAGTCTAATGCCATTCTTTTTGACCCAAAAGAACCATCATTTCAAACTGAATTCTAAAAGAAACTAGAGCCAGTCCAGTGCTCAGATACTTGGAGGTAGAGTGCGGGTGTGTGTTCTGGTGTGGTGAACACAGACTGATTCACATGAACAGACGACACAACCACAGGAACTAGGAAATGGAGACTTGATGTGACCTGAACACTAAAACAGCAGCTTAAGGCAAACTTTGTCAATAATTTGCTTTTGCCTTGAATATGGTTGAAAACTCCTGTGAACTGAGAACTGACTTAGAAATACGGTTAGTTTTCAAGTTGGAGATCTGCTTTAAAAAGAAAGAAAGAAGGAAACATTTATTATAATTCAATTGTATTTATTTAGCCCAATATTACAAACAGTCGTCAGTGTTCCTCAGGCATGATCCTTTGTGCTACTGCCTAACTTTGTGGCCCTTAGGGCACTTTGAGGATGTCCCCTATTTGCTCACAAATAGGGGACATCCTCAAAAATGTTGTAATATTGGGCCATATAAGCCCCTGCACCACAGGGCTTCTCAGCACACACGAGCAAAACAACCAATGACTGTAACGGGAACTGAGCGAGGGAGTGACGTCACCATAGAAAGTGGTTCACTTCCGCTGGCTCCAACCAGATGAAAAGCATGTCATCCTCCACACGGGAGGGATTCCGTCACATTCTGGTTTGCACTCGGCGCCGCCAGAAGGGGCAGCAGCGCTCAGAGCAGCTTCGATCAGGCCGAACACCGCCGGGCAGAGAGCGCAGAAAGATGGCAGCCGCAGCGGTGGCTGAGTTTCAGAGAGCGGCAGTCTTCGGAACGGACCGGAACGCTTCCATCGATATTTTACATTCTATAGGTAGGTTTTGATAGAGCGGTCCCCGGCTCGAGGAAGAAATGATGGCGGAGCGTGGGAGACGCAGCGGATCCTTCGAGACGCTGTTTGCTAGCTAGCTGACGGACGTCCGTCCCGGTTCCCTTCCCGGTTTGTGGCTGTGAGTCAGCAGCAGCTCACCGGACAGCAGCCTGCCGGTCAGCTCGTTACTTAGCTGGAACCTTATGCCAGCCTGACTCAACTGTTGATCTGATGTCCGTCAGTGACATCGGCCGGCAGGCCTTCAAAAAGCCATAACCTCTGTTAGCGGTTATTCTGATCACCTGATGACGTCACCGACTCCTTTCCTCTGATTGGCTTTGCGCTCGCTTGGTTCAGTTTTTTAACTATAATAATAACTGAGGAGCAGCATTTTGTGAAGGTTATGGTTGACTGTTACATTTCTGATGAAAACAGACTTGAGAAAATAATTGGCCAAAAAAATCATTAAATAAAGAAAGATGGTCGCTGACCATAAACAGTGAAAACACACACAAAAAAAAAGATATTTTGGTGAAAATGCCAGAGCTGGGTATTGAACTGAAAGGAAGCTTCTGCCCTGGGCGCTGATCCTCTATGTTCAATGGAGGCAGAAATCCTGGAATATCTGGAAAGTAAAGAATTTGAAGGAGCAAAGTCAGCTGGAAAAGTTGAAGATGCTGGAACATTTGAATAGTTGAACTAAGAAAAGAAGAAAGAGAAGCAGGAACAGACTGGTTGAAGGCTTTCTAGCGTTCTCCAGTAATACCAAGTATTCAGCTCCTTGTGGTGCGGTGTGGGAAACACTCGGTCATGGACTCCGCCCTGAACTGCTGCCTGTGTTTCAGTGAAGCGGGACATCCAGGACACGGATGAGGAGGCGGTCCGTGTCAAAGAGCAGAGCATCCTGGAGCTTGGGGGGCTGCTGGCCAAGACGTGCAAAGCCGCAGGGTACTCCAGAACATGATGGCACCTGCACTGCGAGTGGTCCCTGACCTTTAGGCCACTTGGGTCGTCATGAAGTGGCAGTCTGATTGTTTTAGTTGAACTGCTGTTTCTGTTAAGTTTTGAGGGTGAAGGTTATCTTTGTCCTCTGTGACGGATGATCCTGCCGATTCAAATCCTTTTACCTGTGCACTACCTTTATGGAGGAACCTTTTTAAAAGGTGTTTCAGATTTCCCAACTGTTGAAGTGGAAGCTAAAGAAATCAGACGCCAACTTCAGCCCCGTCTGACTTTTAAGGAGCGACGGATCAATACTAAAAACCAGTCAGTGAAAGTAGTATTTTCTACATATGTAATTCTACCATTGGTACAACTTGATTAGCAGCATCCTTGTAACATTAGACAGCCAGTAGCTGAATATTCTGCATTATTATTATGGTCTGTGGGAACAACTGTCATGATAAATTCCTATTGTGAGTAAAGATTCACCAGCTATCAACCTCTCGATAGCTAACAATCGGTATAAAAACAGCTTGTACCACGGTCCAGGTGAATACTCAATTCTGATTGGCTGCTGTGTGTGTGTTAAAAAGTGATAAACCACAGGATAACCATACGGTGAAAAAAGAAGTTCCGGCCAGCTAGCTTAAATGTTTAATACTGCACCGCTTAAAACAACATTTGCCTCATCATTGACAAACAAGCAGAACTTTCTGAACCGGAGCATGCTTTATTCAACCCATCGAGACGATCAGCATATTTATATCGCAGAGTCTCTACTGCAGTGGTGGTGCAGCGCGACGCTGTGCCGTAACACATAGTCTGCTTTTTGTGAGAAAAGTGGACAAATTGTAAAAAAAACAAGAATTATGACTCAAAATGGGTTACTATTTATTTCTTTGTAAGTGACCAGGGTATAATCAGGTTAATAGCCTTTGAAGTATGCATCATCACTTTTTAACGCACGCCGTGGAAGCCTGAACCGTCCGACGCGGTTCAGGCTTCTGTTAAAAAGTGATGATGGACACTTCATCGGCCATGAAGCCTTACATATATTGGTTGATCTCTGATCATGGGGCTAGTGAGTCACGCTGTCACTGCTGGAAATATCCACTATTGATTGACAGCTTTTCTTAATTGGGGCTATCTTTGTTATCGTCTTCATTTTTGGGGTAATAATTATCAAACCAATAAAAATGGATTTTTTTTCTCATTCATTATTTGTACTATCACAGGGAACTTTCATGCATTCAGACCAAATGGGAACAGTCATCCTGTAATTAGCGTTCCGCTGAATCAAGCACCATTAGCTGTCATTCTGCTGCTTGGGGGGCCACATCTGGAAAAAGGAGCTGTTGGAGCTCATAGACTCTGACTGGGCTTCAGTGACCCGTATAGTTTTGTCTCAGTGTGGACAGATCCAGAAGAAGCCCACCCTGTACAGCTTCAGTGAATGTGAACAGTCATGCTGCTGCTGGAGTGGCAGAGGTCGCAAACTGCTAGAAAGTGACCGAGAATCACGCTCACTGCTGCCGGACGGCGTAGCCAGCAGTGCTGGGGTTCTTCTCGCAGGGCGTGGGACCGTTATTCGTGAAGCGCCCTGGCCCTGCTTCACTGAACAGTCTGTTTTTGGGACGTGCCTCAGGCCACTAGCTGACGGTCGGGGCCTGTGGGGTCGCCGCCCACTAACCCTGACCAATGTGGGAACGCTGGCCTTCTGGATTCATATGCCACGTTTTTCTTACAGAGTTGGGGGGTCTGCTGAAGTATGTGCGCCCCTTCCTCAACTCCATCTCCAAGGCCAAGGCAGCTCGGCAGCGTTCCTGCTGGACTTGTTCCTGGACATGGAAGCTGCCACGGGCCAAGAGGTGGAGCTGTGCCTGGAGTGCATCGAGTGGGCCAAGGCTGAGAAGAGGACTTTCCTCAGACAGGCTCTGGAGGTGACACACGCTAGAAAGCAGGAAGACCTGTACGCGTACGGCTCCAAACCTTCAGACCAGACGGCTCAGCGCCCAATAGTGTGGGGCGCGGCCACGCAGTGCCAGGGGCGCGAGCGTAATACGTTCGGGGGGGCGGTGGTGACAGCGGCTCAGTGCTTGGAGAGAAAGCTGGTCCTCTATTGGTTTCCTGTTATCTGTTGTATCAGAGTTTGTAACTGAAAGTGGGAACTACCGTCCTGCAGCTGCTGCTGTGTCCGGCACACGCGTGTGCGAGAAGGAGAGGAGGGGAGGGGGCTCAGGCTGCAGGTGGAACACAGAGAGCTGCAGGGATTCTCTAAATTCCTCAGCTTATGCTAATAATGTCATTCTTTATGAACTATTGTAGACATTTTCATGTCTTTATTTTCCATCAATGTATCTTTGTCTGCCTGTGGTTTAGCTGGTGTCAGTATTTGACAGACAGACAGCAGGTAAAGCAGGAAAACAGCTGAACTTCACGACATCATAATATAAATAATCCATCATTTAACTAAAATCAATTCAATGTTTTTTATCTGTCTTCAGACTAAAAACCTTAAATCTATTAGTGTTACTGTGTTACTGTTCAGATCAATTTACATGTAATATTATTGCTTTATTTTCTCATCATCCAATGGTTCAGGTGGTCAGAATGTTTCTAGTTTAAATAATGACTGACAGATTTAATTATTTCAGGCACTTTAAGCTTCTTTTCTGTTTTAGACTACAACGGTTTCTATGGCTAAATAAAAAGTTCATATTTAATGATTTTTTTCTTTTGTTAATGTTAAAAGATACAATTTTAGGTATACTTACACAATTTCTATAGATACTAACCTATATATTAAGTGTTTGTGTGGGGGGTGGGGTTAGCTTGGGGGGTGCAAAACATTTTCTTTTTCCTGGGGGGGGGGCTAGCAACAAACCCTCCCTCCTTTTCCAAACGGGGAACAGAAAAAAAGGTTGAGAACCACTTCAGTCAGCTTCAGAAAAGGGGGGGGGTTGTGTCAGTTAAAGGTTAACTGGACCTACTGCTGCTTTAACCTCCCATGTGTCTCACTTTGATTGATTCCTGAACATCTCCATGTGACCTTCTAAGACGCTGCAGCCCAGGATCTTCCTGCACGTTTTCCAGCTTTTCCCAAAGATCCGTCCTTTATTTATGTTGAAGTTTGACTTTATTTACTCTGGAAACTTTCAGGGAACTTTTAATGTCAGCTGACAAACCGATGAGAAGCTGCTGATGCTGTTTCTTGGTGTTCTAGTCACCTGTTTTTACAGCAGAGTTGATTGTTGGTGCCGTTGGGCTGCATCAGCTGCTGTGAGTGTCTGTGGATCTGTGAGCACAGCTTCAGGGCTGAGGCCTGCAGAAAGTGAGCGCTGGAGGACAGTAACCACATTAGCAGTTAAAGGAAACGCCGGTGGACGTCCGTACTTTGCACTAAAACGTTTTTCTCTTCGGGGTTTGATGTTGACTCTCTGGAGGCTCTTTTCCTGTACGTTATGGTTGAGAAGCTCCCACAGACACTCATGCATTCACGTCTGCTCTCTCCAGGCGCGCCTCGTCTCCCTGTACTTTGACACCAAGTCCTACCAGGAGGCCCTGCAGCTGGGTGAGCGGGACCCTCCTACTGGGATTGAATCCCCTTTGGCTCCTTTGTAGAGATCTGTTGCATCAGAAATGCTTACTGCTCCAGTCAGAATCCCAGTGAAGAGCTGGTTGGGTGTCTTTCCTCTCGCCCCCCCCCCAGGCTCCCAGCTGCTACAGGAGCTGAAGAAGATGGATGACAAGGCCTTGCTGGTTGAGGTTCAGCTGCTGGAGAGTAAAACGTACCACGCTCTGAGTAACCTGCCCAAGGCCCGAGCTGCCCTCACCTCTGCCAGGACCACGGCCAATGCCATCTACTGCCCCCCCAAGCTGCAAGCAGCCTTGGACATGCAGTCAGGTGCCCACTAGGCAGTGCAAACATCCCTGTTGGCGCCCTTCTGCTGACCTTGGCATGACCTTGATCTGCTGTTTTCAGGGATCATCCACGCCGCAGAGGAAAAGGACTGGAAGACTGCATACTCCTACTTCTTTGAGGCCTTTGAGGGCTACGACTCCATCGACAGCCCCAAGGCCATCACAGCTCTCAAATACATGCTGCTCTGCAAGATCATGCTCAACGTGTGAGTCCTCTATTCCCAGTGGGAGGAGAGCTGCCAGCTGTCAGACGCTCATGGCGGGGCTCTGTCTTCTGTTGTAGGCCAGATGAAGTCCAGTCTCTCATCAGTGGCAAGCTGGCTCTGCGCTACGCCGGCAGACAGGTACCCCTCCCAGGAGTTCCGGCTGTCCTTTCCTGCATGTGGACGCGCACTCGGGTTCCACAGCTAGCCCACCTTTGAGTCCAGACCTGAGCAGGGGGATGCTCTGAAGACCTGGCAACATTTCTTCTAGCTAAAGGGGGTTCCTGCAGGGACTTTAAAGTCTATCAAGTCTTGTGTTTTCTGAGCTCAGCCTTAAAGGTTCTGCTGGTAGAAACGTCTCCGTTTCACATTTCATGTCAAAAATGTAATTTGTCAATCCCAAATCCTGTAAACAACAGCAGCAGAAGCAATGCTTATGCACCAACACTGCTGGTTTAGGTAGAAAATATGTGCGGCACGGACCGCACGCCGTTTGTGAGGCGCATCGCCACGTGTGTGGAAAGAAGCTTAGCATGGAACAATGGGGGTGGAGGGTTAGATTCCTCTGCCAAATCTGTGGCGCACTTAATGTACGTCAGAGGGAAAGAGCAAATGCCTCTGACCGCGCTCCTGAAGCCATCCAGCCACCTGCTGCGCGCCTTAAGCTGCAGATGCTAGCAGCCGGCTGCGTCTGCGGACCGTCTCACCACGACTGCAGCTGGTGGATCTGCACGCGTGTTTTAGCTCCACGCTGAGAGCAGAGCTGTTGGATTGGAACTTCTGGGATCCAAAGACGTTATTCCAGAAATGATCGGTCTGACAGGAAAGGACTTTCCTCCTCTTCCTCAGTACAGATAGGTCCAGAAGTTGGTTTAAACTTGATATGTAGAAGGTCCTAAATAGTCTGAAATTTAAGCTGAAGGAACGACTAGACGTCTGTTTGGAGGGACGGTCAGATCCTGCATGAAGGGAGAACCCGGCAGAACAGTCAGTCCTCTAAACCAGGCCTGTCCAAAGCCGGGACAGCGCGACCTGACGGCGTGTTTCTGACACTATGGTTGGTTCTGGGTCTCACTGAAAGCTTTTCCCACAGACCGAGTCCCTCAAGTGCGTGGCTCAGGCCAGCAAGAAGCGCTCACTGGCCGACTTTGAAGAGGTGAGTGGAGTTCAGGCGCCGGAGTCTGCCTCCTGTGCTTAACTCCATGATGAAGATGTTTGTTTCCTGGCGTCCCGCAGACACTGACAGAGTACAAAACGGAGCTGAGGGACGACACCATCATCAGCACCCATCTGACCAAGCTGTACGACAAGCTGCTGGAGCAGAACCTCATCCGGGTCATCGAACCCTTCTCCAGAGTGCAGGTCTCCACTTTCTCCTCTGATTGTAGAGTTGAGGGAATAATCTGGAGGTTTCCCTCTGGAGGGGGGCGGCGGCAGCAGCTAAACACGAGCATTCTCAGGGCTCACTAGGATGTGAAGGTTCAGGACACGTCTGCTGTCTGCACATTGACATGTCTAGAGAATGTATGTGCACGATGGTTAAAGACTGACATGCAGAACCTGGAACGCCGTTTGCTATTCCTACATCCAGAAGATCCTTGGTGGTGTCAGAAAGAACCTCACACATTTGTTAGGACAGATGTGAGGACACTCTGACTGTAGGACGGCTGCTTCCTAGTGAGGCTTTGTGCATCACAGACAGAGATGCTAGTGTTGGCAGTCCGTCCTCATGGTTCTGAGGACAGTTCTGGATGGACTGGTCGTGGGTCAGAGCAGAGCTTCAGTTCAGAGCTTTGCTTTAGAGTAGAACTTTGCTTTAGAGTAGAACTTTGCTTTAGAGTAGAACTTTGCTTTAGAGCAGAACTTTGCTTCAGTTCAGAGCTTTGCTTTAGAGTAGAACTTTGCTTTAGAGTAGAACTTTGCTTTAGAGCAGAACTTTGCTTTAGAGCAGAACTTTGCTTTAGTTCAGAGCTTTGCTTGTGTGCCTTGCACTGAATCCTGGTGTTTGCCCGTTTGCAGATTGCCCACATCTCCTCCCTCATCCACCTTCCTAAGGTAAGTTCAGGTCCCCAGCAGGACCGTCTGCTGCTGGGATGGGATCTTCTGATCCGACTGCATCTCCTCACAGGGCGACGTGGAACGGAAACTGTCTCAGATGATTCTGGATAAGAAGTTTCATGGTGCGTAGTCTTTACCGTGCTCTCCCTGCCACTTCCTGTGGATGGCTGTCAGAAGTGTGAACTGTCCTCTGGCAGGTATTTTGGATCAAGGTGAAGGCGTGCTGATTGTCTTTGATGAACCCGCCGTGGACAAAACCTACGAGACAGCACTGGAAACTATTCAGAATATGAGCAAAGTGGTGGATTCGCTGTACAACAAAGCAAAGAAGCTCACATAAGGTCAGCAGATTTCTGTGTTTCAAGCATTGAATGTGGTCTGAATCCACCTGCAGCCTTTCCCTCCTGAAGTAAAGCTTTGGGCTGTCTCCTCTCCTATTGGCGGATGTACATGTGAAGCTTTGATCTGGTCACTCTGGTATATTTCATAGTCTATTTTTATATTTCTATGCCCTTCAAGGCATTTTTGTGAATTACGCTGCAAAAATAAAGCTGACTTCCTAGAACCAAATCTCTACAGAGCAAACACTTTGGACGGATAAAAGCAGATTTGAACCATTGACTGTATATGAGAACTGGACTGAGTGACTCCGCCCCCTTGGGGTTCGTCTATAGAGGCATCAACAGCTGTTATTCAGACACCGTTTTTTTTAAAAATCTTCTTGATAATCATCTGTTTTTCACGTTTTATTTTAAATTAAGTTCTAAACTGACCAATCAGAGGCCTCAATGAAATTCTCTGTCACGCCCAACGTGTGAAACGCTGACCACGCCTACTTTCAATGCTAGGGGTGTGGCCTTCCATCCAGCTCACTCCTGATCGCCATAGGAATAACTGGGATTATTTGGACCAATCACTGCATAGTGATGTCATCTGGCTCCAACATGGCGGCGTCTGTGTGGCTAAAAACAGCAACTGAATTGGCCTCATTTGGTTGGAGGGTTTCTGTGGTGACAGGATTTTAGCCCCCCTTTAGTCTAGAAGGGGCATCCGATGGGGGGGTTTGGCCCAGTTTGGGCCTTTCCTGATCCGTGGCAGGTTTCCTCCCGGCTCTGTGCTACAGATCAACGAGGTTTGACCAGAATCTGCTCCTGGATCATTTTCAGGTGTGAAGAGCTGAAATCTCTGCTGTCCTGTTGATGGGCTGACCGCCCTATTGCCCCCAGAGAAAGTTCAATAAAGGTCATGGTTCTGTGTCATTAACCCACTCCTTGGTTCTTCTGGTATCACTCATCGTTCTTTTTCACATACATGACATGTTTGGACATGTATGTGACAAAAACACAACCGTGTCTGATAACAGCAGAACCTACGGAGTCAGTGGAACAGAAACGGGTTTTTCCTAAAGAACAGCAAGTTTGATAACAGATTGAGATTTCTTATCCTGGTCAGACCTCCGGGCTCTGATTGGACCCGTGTTTGTGTTTTCATGGGACCTTCAGGGCGTCCACATCCTCTCAGACATGAGTGATCTTCATGATCCGCTCTCCAGATGACGGCGGTCCTCTCCGCAGAGCTGCAGAGACGGGGGCTGCCGTGAACCTCACAGCAAACGTCTGGCCTTCTTTTTCACAGAGAGGAATCGGCCGTCCCGGCTGGAGGGGCGCGGCGCCGTCTGTGGATCTGGCACCGCTGTGCGAGAGCAACGAGGAGATGGAAACCACCGAAGAAGAAGCCAACAGGACCCCCTCCTCTAGCAACTACCCCCACCCTTGTTGCTCTCCTCCAGTGTGTTCAGGCGGCGCCCTGAGGACGTCATGGCGCTGCGCTCTGTGGGTAGATCTGGACACGCCTCCTTCCTGCCCCCTCTCTTTGTGCTGGACGTCAAGAATCTGACCTGTAGAAACGGATCAAACAGGAAAGAGACTCTGAGGCTGGAGGTTCCTGTTTGCAGCTGCAGACATCAAACTGGCTTTTCTATGGCCTCCCACGCTGGAGGCACTGGTGAGGCCCCCTGCTGACCCCCCCCTGAACTTCCTGTTAGTTTGGAAAGGCCACGCCCTCTTATCACCTGTGAGACGAGGGGAAAGCCCCCCCTGTTGGCCGCTGTGTCCATGTTTCAGCGGCAGTTCACTGTAAAAAATCCACCTGTACACGTGTGTGTGGGGGGGGGCAACACAGAAGGGGAGGGTGTCTGTGAATAAAAGAAATGAACTTGTGCTGCTGGTTGATTCTGATGATGGTCTATAACTTCTGAACCTCCAAACTACTTTTTATTGACTCATTGGAATGAAAGGAGCAGCAGAGTCTCCATCACTGATACATGTGGAGCTGCAGCTCTGTTACTGCATGGGGGGGCCCTCCACCTCTGGTCAGAGGAGGCCGGTCCCATTCCCACGTGTGCAGCGGAGCAGACGGAAAAGTGCATGAGTGTGTGCACGTCTCAGAGGAAGTTCCATTGGCCGTTCTGCATGTCAGTCATGTGAAGAATGACACGGTGAGGATTTGCTGACAGATGGAACACAGGTTCATCTTCTGAACCCCTTTTGTCTCTTTCGGGGTCACGGGGCTGCTGGAGCCTATCCTGGCTACTGGGGGGTGAAGGTGGGGGCATCCTGGACAGGATGGATCATTGAATCCATCAGAGGACCAGTCTGTCACGATCGCACACGCATGCACGCTCACATGGAACACATCCATGACTTTGGTTCAGAAGTCCTCCTCATCTGTTCCTCTGAGTCAGGGTGTGTTGGTCCAGCACTGATCCACCGTTGGTGCTGTCAGTCACAATAAAACATAAAATGAGGATTCCTCCTGACCCTGTAGAAGAGGGGGCGGAGCCACAGAAGAAGGAAACCGGCGAGCTTTTGTAGTATAGATCAGGGGACAGTTTCAGTTTATCATTCATTTACTATTCATGATGGCGGTGAGGAAGATGACCACACATCCCTGCTCATAAATAGTTTTATTAACTTACGGTCTCATTAAAGGAATGTTTGGCAACAAAGGCTAATTCATGGATTAATAATAATAAAAAGATTCTATCTTTTCAGGAATGGAGACAGTATAATTAATGTGTTAAATATCAACTTTATAACTATTCTGTTTACTATAATTATTATTATTAAACCGTTGACATATTGTGTGAGTTTAGAACAATATTAGTGGAGAAAATAGCAATGTTCCTTTTTTCCAAAGAGGACTGTAAAGATTTCAGGGACTGACTGCAGACAGCAGCAGAGCCTGTTTGGATGAAGACGACATGACTGTGGGGGGGGGGGGGGTGAACAGTCACTTAAAGAGAATCTTATGATGTAATAAATTATTGATTTTGGGCATCATATGTGTTTTACAATTCTTTGTTTTGGTTTTTCAGTTAGAAAAAGGTTTTTATCTGTAAAACACTTTGAGTTACATGAGGATGAAAAGTGGTTTAATATAAAGTTTGATTTGATTTGATTGCTAAATACAAGCAAAGCGTTGGCAGACTGAGGGGAGACAGCCGTGCTGATTCAGGGAGTCTGATGCAGATGCTGAGGTTCTGGTTCTGTTTGGGACCAGAACCTGGATGTTCTGGAGATCCGTGCAGGGAAGCAGAGGGAGACGTTTGGACAGAGGAGGAGCAGTGAGGATGGTGGGGAAAGGATGCTGGGGGGGTGGAGCTACAGGAAAGAGGAGGTTCATGGATGGGGGGGTATAAGGGAGGAGGATAGGAGGTTATCACATTTACGTTCAAAGCGGCTGATATTCTGTTGACCCAGCTTTCCAGCAGGTTTCAAACGCATCATTTATCCTCACGGATGTCAAACCTGCTCTGTGCTTCGGTGTGGTTTTGTGTGTCTACAGACACAAACACACACAAGACTCACTTCTGTCCAGAACTACACACTAAGCTGTAAAGTCCAGAGTGTCACAACCGTTCTAGAAATGGAGATAAGAATAGTTCTGATCAAGTCCAGTCGGGCTTTCAGAGAAATCATTTCTGCTTTAATCTTTGTGATGACTGATGACTTCATCGGACCTCCCGTCAGAACTTGTTGATCATTTTGTTGTGATACTCGGTCGATTGTCTGGTTCTGTCTGAAGATCATTTTCTGCCCACCTCACTGACCGACGCTTCAATAAACAACGTTTTCCTGAAACAGTCTTTCACTTGTTTGAGCCCAAAGAAGCCTCACCGCCTCCAGGCGGTTCAGAACCGATGGGCGTCTTTCCTCACACCAGCAGAAGAACTTTAGCAGAACTCCACTGGATCCAAACTCCATTGAGAGCATTTTCTTTTAGAGTTCTGAATGGTCAGGACCCACATTTGATCCTTTCCACAAACAGTCCTGTGCTCTTCCATCATCCCGGCACACATTCAGGGAACACGGGTTCCCATCCGGGACCCCAGACTGGAACGTTCTGCTTCAGGCCCGACACCATGGAGCCAGGCGGGAAGATCTTTCTGATTCAGCTAAATGTGGGTTTTTGTGTTGATGCGTTTCTCTGTTTTTATCTTTTAAATGTTTAATACTTCTTTGGCTTTTGGTGTGGTTTTAACCAGCATGCCGTCTTTCCTTCCGGGAAAAGTGATGCAGAAGTAAACGTTACTCACTATTCTTGATTCAAAAAGGTTTGTTGCTAACTTCCGTAACGCCATTCCATAGCTTTGAAGATTTATTGGAGCAGACAGTCTTCAAAGACGAAGCCTTTTGACCTTTTCCTGTGGCGTGTAGGGGGGTCCTGATCAGCCTCATGTAGTCTGGGCCTGTTGAAGGTTTTGAAGCCCACAGCGGGTCTGTGCTGAGATCCTGTTAGAATGATCCATGTCTGTGTTGATAGGCATTGAGGAGGCACAGGTGTGCACAGGTAAACTTTCAGGCCACTATCTCAGTCCCTAAATCGTTTGGAACGTGACACTTAATGTGATAAGGACTCACAGTCCACCTTTCGTTGGAAACTTTGCTCTGTTTTCCAGAGGGGGGGGGGCTTCCTTGGAGCCTCAGAGGAGGCTTAGAGGAGATTTTGTGGAGGAAAGGAGGGAGTCAGGCAGGCGACAGCTACCACCGCGTTGTCTTCGGGGCAGAGGCGCAGAACGAGCCGCGCAGCCAATGGGAGGGACGCATCCATCCTGTGCGCTCGGCTCAGCGCGGCGCGCCCTGTAATTAGGAGCCCTGCTTGGGTTGGGCGCAGTCCGCCACGGTGGACAGCCGGAGTGCTGCGTCACCGGGAGCCAGAGACAGACGTTTAGACATGAACAGGTTAGCAGCACCTACCTGCGAGGAGAGGAAACCGGGCGTTGGTTCCTCAGCTGCAGACCCCCAAACCTCGCTGGAGCCCCCCTCCACCGACGCGGGCCTCTGCTGCGGCCCCGGCGCGCTGCGGGGGCCCCACAACTGTTTCCCGGCGCAGTCGTGCTACCCGGCGTACGCATACCACTACGACCTGAGCGGGGCCGTTCCCGGCGGCGCGTACCCCGTTCCGAAGGAGGAATATCCTTACGTGCACGGCGCGTGCCCGTCACCACTGCAGGACAGCGGCAAGTTGAACATTTTTTGTGAACATGGTTGATCTTTTCAATGCAGAGCAAAAGTAAAATAAGCAGCAGGTTCTTCTTCAGTTCATCCACCCGAACTGCTGGATTCTGGCCCACTGGGGGCTCTACTGGATCCACATATTGGAACATTTAGGGTGGAGAATCGTTTTACCAACCATTCGATTCATGTTTCTGATCTGATTCATCATTGATTTTCGGTTCATTTTGATCCGATCCTCTGACCTAAAGTGGATCCAGATCCTCTGACCTAAAGTGGATCCAGATCCTCTAACCTAAAGTGGATCCAGATCCTCTCCTTAAAGTGGATCCAGATCCTCTAACCTAAAGTGGATCCAGATCCTCTGTCCTAAAGTGATCCAGATCCAATGTCCTAAGGTGGATCCAGATCCTCTAACCTAAAGTGGATCCAGATCCTCTGTCCTAAAGTGGATCCAGATCCAATGTCCTAAAGTGGATCCAGATCCAATGTCCTAAAGTGGATCCAGATCCAATGTCCTAAAGTGGATCCAGATCCTCTGACCTAAAGTGGATCCAGATCCTCTGTCCTAAAGTGGATCCAGATCCTCTTCATCCAAACTTCCAGACAGAAATTCCTGCTCCTGAACAGTTTTCCAGATTCTTGGATTTCTTCCAGATCATCAAGTTAATGAAATCTGTGTCCAAACCAACCAGTAAACTAGAATGAATGTCAAATCCATTCACATGTTAGTTTCTAAAGTTCACCACTGTTGTTTTTCCACATCCAGAGAATCCAAAGGGAACATTCTAGAACATTCTAGACCCTGGATGGTCACATGACTTTAGTCACAGTCTGTCCACACATTGGACTGTTGATGACATCACATGTGTTGTCTGCTGTGATTGGTCGGTTTTACATTAGAGTCACATAAACCTGCTGTACCTTAATCCAGATGGTGTTTTCTTAGATTGATTATAATCGATTTATTTCATTTTGAATCGATTGTTTAATGGTATAGGTCAATTTGATTAAATTCTGCCTCTACAAATGGATTTCAATGGATCATAGAATAGAAATTGGTTCATCTTTACACCCCGAGAACATTAACTTCCTGCTGCAGAGGTACAGTAGTTATGATCATTTCCATTTGAAAAGTTCTTTTTGATGTCACCTTTCTGCAAGAATAAAACTGTCAGGTCTTTAGAGGCGGCTGTCGCATGAATAATCCACACAGAGCACAGATCTACCACCATGATGTTCTCCTTTAAAACCTTTGAGAAAACCCTTCCTGTGTTGGAGAGATTAAAAGAGTCTTACTGCTCTAACACACGGCTGGACTCACACCTGAGAGTGGGCCCGGGGACTTTGGCCCGCAGCCACAACATATCAGTCAAACTGACCTTTGACTCAGTGGCCCATCAACACCTGGGGGGTATTCCAGGAAGCATGTTTAAACTAGCCTGACTTTAAGCCTGAACTCTGGCTGAAATCCGCCTGAACTTGCTTACTCTGGGTATGTCGGTTCCAACAGACCGGATATGAGTTAGCGTAATTACGCTCCACTTGGTAACCCTGGGTTAATGCACAGCAGGTACATAAAGACATTCTCAATGGATCACAGATTTACAGAGTCACCATGGAAACGCGTGGAGAAAAAAAGAGAGAGCTATACTTCAGTGAGACGGAGTCTGAGATTTTAGTGACGGCGTATGAAGATTAAAAGTAACACGGCTGCATCATCAAAAGAAAGAGTTTCTGCTTGTAGTAGAAGAACAAAGTAAACGTAAGATCTTATTTCTATTTTCATGTAATTTATATGTGACGCATATATATTAGTGCAGTCATTCATTTAGGAATTTTCCATCATTGTAATTGTATTCCATGGTGGTAGTGGTGCTATATAAACTCATCATCCTCTCCCTCCCTCTCACTCATGGTGCAGAGACTTCGGCAAAGTAGGACAAAGTAACTCAACAAAACACAGTAAACAGCTAAACAACTAAACACATTTGGTCAAAAACCCACACTTAAACCCAAATCCGTCCAGACAGGCAAAGGGAATGATATCCCACAATCCCTTGCGGTGCCGATCTAACAGCAGCATCAAAGTTACACCTACTTAATTGAATTAATTTGAATGAAAGTAAAATAAATGTCTGGAAACTATGTGTAAATTTTAAACCGGCTTATAAAAAAATGATTTATTTTAACTGAATCAAATAATTAAGTTAGATCAAAGTATAAAGTTTCTCTTTCCAACATCCATATGTGGTCTTATCACCCTCTCATGGTGGAAAAAGTATTATCTGAGCTTCTTCATCCACTAAATCATCTTCAAATGGACACGCCATGCTGCTTCACCTCTCTGAAAACAAACTAACCTTCAACTAAACCTGCTCCAGACCAGGTTATGTTCAGAGCATGAGTTGCTATGGTAACTTGACCTACCCTGAAACATACCTCCATTTCTGGAACCGAAAGCTGAGGTTATCAACTTCCTTAGCCTCAAACTTACCGTGGGAGCTAGCAGAACCTGCTTTCTGGAATACCCCCTGAAGCCACGCCCAAGTAAACAAAAACCAGTTGTGCTCATAAACCTTCACCGGGTTCTGGTGGAACCAATGACCGGTGGATTATTTTGGACCGCCGTCATGCTGACGTGTCCTGGTGTGTCCCATGAGCAGCCTCCAAGCTGAAGTTTTCCTCCAGGATCTTATGATTATGTGCTGCATTCATCTCACCATCAATTCTGACGGTTTCCTTTGGAGCTCCAACATCCCCAAACCATCAACCCTCCGCCTCCGTGTTTCACTGTAGGAACAGTGTTCTTTTCATCATAGGGCTGGTTGACCCCCTACAAATGGAGCATTTATAAAAGGTTCCATCTTGGTCTCATCACTCCAAATAACTTTAGAGCTTTACGCTGTTCACTGGGCGACTGGCCAGCCCACTGCCCACTTAAGCCAGTGTGGGCAAACACAGGTGGAGCCACCACAGAAACTGTTAGTCTTAGGCACTACAGCGTTATCTGATGGGAACATATTCCTGTAACGAACCGGCAGAGGCAGATGGATCCATATGCAGACTTTAGCGTTACTGTGGTGTGGTTAAATGTAGGACAGACATTGATGTTGCAGTGAGGTTATTATAAAACGTCAAGAAGTGGAAAAATATACACGTCGTTTGGACGTCCAGATCTGGTTTTTATCAGACTAACCCATGACAGACTGGATCTGCATCTGAAATTGACATTGAAGTGAGCTCGTTGCTAGACGTCAAAATAGTGGACTTTACGTCCGTATGAACTCTCGTGTTCAGTGGGCCGGATCACAGCTGTTATTTGTGGGTTTTTCCTTACATCCCTGAGGATTTTACACTGTGTTATTCTTTCTCTCGTTATGTGAGATGGGTAATTCTTTATTTGAGCATCACAAAACTCATAACCATGGAGAGTTGAATATATGCAAACAGTCATAGCACTAAAGAAGTACCCATCTCATGTCCTACAGGCCATTATCTTATCACTGATGCCATGTGGATCAACTTTGTAATCACTTCAGATGACCGTTCTGAACACACGTAAAATATTTTTCTCTCAAGCTAATTAGACAAAGGTTTGCGATACTCTTGCTTTTCATGGTCCCCGGTAACATCCATCCTAACCCAGACCCTACTTACAATTCTGCTGTTACCAGTCCTTCTACTTCTGTGTCACTATGAGACACTGACTGACATTTGCCATTTATTTTCTGATCAAAAGCATTTTGAGTTGATGCATTTGAACATCCGTAGTCGTCTTCCCAAGACTGAACTGAAAGTCCTTGTCCGTGCTGCTAATCCAGATGTTTTGTGCCTTTCAGAGTCTTGGCTTAAAAAAATCCTTGTCTAATATAGAGTTATTAATTCCTGCTTATAGCATTTTTCATCAAGTTATGTCAACTTAGGATGGAGGTGTTGCAATTTACTACAAAGATCATTTGCATTCTCTGCTAAAATATCAAAGTCTGTTCCAAAACACTTTGAAATTTTGTTGTTGAGCATTAATCTTTCAAAGAGTTGTACCATAACTGCTGCTGGGTGTTATAGACCACCTTCAGCCCCTTATTGCTCCTATCTGCCCTTAGCAAACTTATTGCTCCTCATATTTCATCAGAATCAGCCTTGTTCCCACTGTAGAGAAGGCTTGGTCTTATTTTGAAAATCCGTTCATTTCCATGTTGGACAGACACGTCCCTATAAAAAACATTCAGATCAAAAAAGGATTTTGTTCCTGGATTAAAAGGGATTTGGTGGACTTGATTTGTTTGAGACACTCATTGTGGCATCAAAACAACCTTTAGGTTGTGAATCTTTCAGAAGGCTGAAGAATAAATGTTCTCAAACTATCAGAAAAGGAAAATCTGAATATTATTAAGATCGATTCTTAAAATGAAGTTCTGATCGCAAAATATTTTGGCAGGTGGTGAAAATCATGGGAAAAAAGGTTATTTTCCCATTTACCTAATGTCATATGTGTGGAGAAGATGATTGCTTTTGATCAAACTGTCATGGTTTAATAAAGATGCCAATGCCTTTTCTTCTGTCTTGCCCTTCAGGGTTTTGAGCACAACAATAAACAATGACCCATCTACCCCAGACCCCCTCACGCTTTCTCTGCATTTACTTCAAGAAGGTGAGGTGCTTAGGGAATTACTTAAACTAGATACTCATAAATCTGCCGGTTTGGATACTCTGGATCCATTGTTCTTGAGCTGGGTGTGCACATCACTGCATAACCAATCACATTTAATTTATAACCTTTTGTTGCAAACATTTGAATTTCCTCTTGAGTGGAAATCAGCAGCCATCCCCCCTCTCTGTAAAGGAAGTAATGCTTCAGATTTAAGGTGTTATAGACATATCTCCATCTTACCTTGTTTATCGCAAGCCTCTGAAACATCTCATCCTCTTGAAACCCCCAATACTCTGACCCCATGCAGTCTGGTTTCTGAGGGGCCCCAGTTGTATCTCAGCAACTTTGAAAGTGCAGAATGACATCATTTGTACCATTGAGAAGGAGAATTGTGTGGCTGTTCTGTCGACTTTGCTAAAGCCTTTGATTCTGTCGACCACCCAGTATTGTTCAGATACAGGTCTCTCAATGGATTGTGCTGCTTGGTTCAGAAGTTACACTACTGACCGTGTACAATTAGTGCGTCCGGCTGGCTACCAATCTTCTCCACCCCCGGTAACTATGGGGGTCCCTCAGGGGGCCAACTTTGTCTAAATCTATATAAACGAACATGCTGCTGGTAATTCCCTTTTCCATTTTTACGCTGATGACACTATTTTGTACGCATCCGGCCCTTCCATAGAGACTGGCATGGACTGACTTCTCCAGTCTGAGCCTCTGGATTGATCCTAATAATGGATTTATCTGCTCAAAGCGTTTACAGTGTGGTCATTTCCTGGTGATGGTCACTCCTGATGTACCACAGCTGCCCTGGGGCAGACTGACAGAGGCCTACGGCCCCTCTGACTGTCAGTGGGACATTCATGCACATTCACACACCAGTGGAGCCACACTGGAGGCGGGGCGGGGGGGGTGTCTTACCCAAGGACACAGGTTGGCTGGCGGGAGCGGGGATCGAACCACCGACCCTTCGATCAGTGTACGACCTGCTCAACCACCTGAGCCACTGCCGCCCCTATGGCTGTCAATCGGGGGCAGTATTTCCAACACTTCAACGGTCAGCTCTTATAAATACCCGGGTCTATGGCTGGACGGCTCACTTACCTCTGACTCTCAGAATAACTCAATAGCAGCTAAGGTTACATCAAGAATGGAATTTCTGTACCCAAATAAATCCTCATTTACTCACTCTGCAAAGCATAATCTGGTAAAAACAGCAGCCCAACTATCTTGGATTATGGTGACATCATCTACAGATCAAGAATTGGCTGCAAACTCAGGTCATCGTTGTAAATGAGAAATCTCTGTCTATCGACCTACCCGCATAAATAAATAAAGGTTTAGCTTTCCCCGTGACTCAGGATCCAGAAATGTCAGTGCAGCACTGGATGAAGGATGTCAGGCTCTGTTGGAGTCCAGAAACTCCAGACAGACGGCTCACAGGTGAGGATGGATACCTTTAGCTGTCAATCAAACCCTGTTGGATCAGCTTGAGTTCATGTTTTCAGAACAAAATCATCGGGATGGAAACTTTTGTAAAGGTCATCTGGAAAGTTTTTGCTGTTGTTAGGATTTAAAAAGGAATTTATTGACAGGAAATGGATTCATCCAACCACTAACTATGAGTGGAAACAAAGTTTGGGTTTTTTCATTCAGATTCTCTGAAAATGACCAGGAAACCTTCGTTTCTTCCAGAGTCTGTAAACTTGATTTTGTAAACTCAACCACAACTGTCGGGAATGTTTAAAAAATTGAGCAAACAATATTAAAAAGATGGTCCTGACATGAGGGAGTGTTGCAGAGACAGATGACGACGTGAAGCAGAAAGGATTCATACAATAATGCTTCAAACAAATCCAGGTCTTCAATAAAAGCCTTTTCTCCTTCTTTGGGAAAAGGAACTTGTAAATGTTGGCGTCTTTTTTCAGATGCAGTCTGCTGGACCTGCAGAAGTCTCTGTTCCGGTGTTCAGAAAGTGGGGGGAGACTTTTCAGCTTTAGGTTTTGTTGGAGCCCTCGTTCTATGGAAGCGTTTCTGTTGCATCATTAAAAACAACATTTGAGTCAATTGATGCAGTTACACTGAGAAAATGAAGAAGCATTTCTGTTAATCCATTTAAATGATCAAATTAGACAGTTCTAATTGAATTTAGAACGTTTTGAAAATGAAACGTCAAATGCCATTTTCTTTATCATTTTAAGTGAGTGACAGAATAAACGCTGTTGAAAAGAAGAAAAAGAAAAAGCGGTTTGGAGGATTGATGTTTCTTTTTCATTTTGAGTCAACAAATGCAGCTTCATTTTAAAATGAAAGAGCATTTCTGGTTTTGACTTTCATTTTGAATTAGGAGACAAAATGAAAGTCACCCACACAGGAACAGAGAAACAGAAACTGACCCAGGTTGAGATTTTAGAATTGGTCTCATTAATTTTTCAGGGAAAGAAGAACCAGAAGTGGAAGTCCGAATGGTGAATGGAAAGCCCAAGAAGGTGCGCAGACCCCGGACCATCTATTCCAGCTACCAGCTGGCCGTCCTGCAGAGGAGGTTCCAGTCGGCTCAGTACCTGGCGCTGCCAGAACGGGCCGAGCTGGCTGCACAGCTGGGGCTCACACAGACCCAGGTGAGGCTTTGAACACTGGAGGAAGCCAGATGTGAAATAGAACAGAACAAAAGACCTTTGACCTTTATCCAGTTTGGAGTGCTCCAAACATTTTCAACCAGATACAACCTACCCGTACGCGGGGGTGATGGTGGGGGGGGGGGGGTGAGGGGATGCAGACTGAGAGCAGAGGTCATGTGACGCTCTGAGATTATAGCTAGGAATCTCCTGTCTTCTGAGGTTGCTCTGTAAAGAGTCAGGCTTCAACTCTCAGCTGAGGCCGCAGAGAGGAAGAGCCGCCAAGGCTTCATCCAAAGGTCACCGCTTGGGTGTGACCTTTCAGAGGGGCAGGGCTCCAAGCTGGAAACGGGCAGCAAAGAAATGAAGTCAACTTAAAAATAATCTACCAGTGATATTTGTGTTGGTGAAAGTGACACAACTGTCATTTTTTATTGTCAATAAATTGTTGGGAGACATCAAAGCCATAAAACGCTGCAGACTCTTTCTGTTGCTGCAGGCAGAACTATTCAAACACAGACCACAATTATTCATGATAATAAAGACATCATACTGTTGCTGTGAAGATTCTGCCGTGTAGTTGAGTGTGTTTTGGTTCTGTCCTGTCAGTCACTCCAGGTTCATGTCAATCATCCTCAGCGGTCTTCAGTCTGTTTTCAGGTCCACACGGTCTTCTGTCTTTTGTTTCTCCATGGATTTTTCCCGTTTAAGTTTATTTATATCTTTATGTTTTGGCCTCCAAGCCCGGTGTTCTGCATGTCGGCTCCTCCAGACAGTTTTGGACCCAGTGTGGTTCTGGTTCTATGCTGGGCTTCACAGCTAAAGTCTTTTGCATCTCAGCCTCTAAACACAGGAGTTTGTTGTGACTGGAAAGATTTGGATCCAAAAGATTGTGAAACCGAATGATGCAGAGATTAACCCTTGTTCTATCCTAGGCACTTTACCGTTGGGAGTGGGGTCATCTAGACCCACTAGACAGAGCTCTGGACCTTTTCTCATCATTTCCCCTTCAGTGCTGATGGACGGAGGTTTTCACTCCAAGTCTGCCCATATAATGTCGTTTTATGGAACCCAAAGGAAATAAAGACGTTGAAATTGAAGTATTAAATCCTTTTTTCCAGGTTAAAATTTGGTTCCAGAATCGTCGCTCCAAGTTCAAGAAGCTCTACAAGAACGGAGAATTTCCTCTGGGAGAGATGCGTCTAGAAAACAGTCCAGATGCCAGCGACCCCATGGCCTGCAACTCCCCCCCCTCCCCAGCGGTGTGGGACAACAGCAGCAGCAGAACAGGGATGGATCCTCCCATCAGGCCACAGGAGACCTACCAACCCCAGATCAACCTGTCCCCCACTCACATGGAGAGCCACACACACCAGAACTGGTACCAGCAGCAGGGGGGGCAGCTCGGTTTGCCCCGACCGGAGCACACACAGCATGGCCGTCCCGCAGCGCCTCCACATGTGGGTGCAGTCTGCTGAAACATCTGAAGTGGAGCCCCCAGACGGAAAGCAGGAGTCACTTTGCCCCCCCATTCAGCCGTAGAACTGATTGATGGGGGTTGGTAGCTGCTTCCAGGCTGTTTCTGTGGATCTAGAGTCTGAAATGTCAACACATGTATGACCAAACATTCCCTTTCATGTTCTCATTCTGAATCGGGTTTTTGTAGAATTTTAAACAGCGGAGGTTCTAAAGTGCAGGACAGACCAGAGTTGGGAGTAACTTATTACCAAAGGACTGTATGCCAGGAAAATATGACTGTTCTAATTATGAACTGTAGGTTGAGTTACTGTGAGTCTTCAGGAATATTTCATGTAAGTGGGGTATTACAACAGACCAAATATTTGTTTAGTGTTTTTTAGCAATAAAATGAGACTAGAACAATTTCCTGTTTTCATTTGATGAAAACCAAACAGCAGAACAAGCAACAGAGGAAATCCCTCTGACCTCAGCTCTTCAGATTCTATTCATACATGGAAGTTTGAGTTGCATAAAATGGTGAGAAAACCCCAAATCCCAGCTGGAATGCTGTGTGTGTGTTAATCAACATCTTGTGCAGAATGTGTGTGTTTGTCATCTGTAGCAGCGGCGATCACAGGCTTGTCTGCTCTCCAACATTCAGCCTTTTCTCTCTGAAACACAGCCTGGATCGTTCTAAGGTAAGTTCAAACCGTCTGAAAGAGAAAAAGTGTGTTCATGTGTTCATTTCAAAGCAGTTCAGTCTCCTAAAAATGGGGGAAAGAAAGTGGATTCTGCTTCAGGATCAAACCATCCAGTGTTTGTGTGTGTGTTTCTACGTGTAAATGGTAAATGGCGTATACTTATATAGCGCCTTTCTTCCTACAAGGACAAAGCGCTTTACAGTCACAGACCCATTCACTCACACATTCAGACACTGTGTGTGTATATGTTGTGTGAGTAGCTGGTTGGATGGCTCACTTGGACTGGCTCATGGGAAACCAGGGTTCGATTCCCAGGGGCCTCGCTGAGCTTCATCCAGTATGGGTCCTTGGGCCTTCACACTGCTGCCTAACCATGTTCCACAAGGAGGCCCAAGTCTGGATCTCCCTGTGCCGGTCCCCAGCCCGGATCAAACACAGGCTTGTGTCTGGAAGCCTCCAAAGCGCCTGAGCGGATCAGTGAAAGCTGATTGGCTGCAGCGACCCCTGAAGGGATTCGCCGAAAAACATTTGTTTACTTGAGAGATGGTTTCTGGTTTTGTGTGTGACTCTTTGTTCATGATGTGTTAATGTGTGTTTGTTAATGTATTTTCGTGCAGTTGTTGACTTTGTGTTTTACTTGAGCGTTTACATGTGATTCTGTCTTCTATTACTCATGTGTATTTGTGTTTATGTGCATGTGTTTACAAATGTGCGTTTGTGTGTTTTTTGGTCTGTTCTGTGTCTACATGTGTGTTTATGTTTGTGTTTTTACATGCACGTGTGATGAGGCGTGTTTGGATATTTTTACGTGTGCGTACTTATGTTTTCATACGTTTCATTTGTGTGTTCCTGCAGGAGTTCTGACTGTGCACACATGGAACCAGCCTGCACGCACATGGAACCAGCCTGCACACATGGAACCAGCCTGCACACATGGAACCAGCCTGCACACATGGAACCAGCCTCCACACATGGAACCAGCCTCCACACATGGAACCAGCCTGCACACATGGAACCAGCCTGCGCACACATGGAACCAGCCTGCACACATGGAACCAGCCTGTGCGCACATGGAACCACCCTGCACACATGGAACCAGCCTGCATACATGGAACCAGCCTGCACACATGGAACCAGCCTGCACACATGGAACCAGCCTGTGCGCACATGGAACCACCCTGCACACATGGAACCAGCCTGCACACATGGAACCAGCCTGCACACATGGAACCAGCCTGCACACATGGAGCCAGCCTGCGCGCACATGGAGCCAGCCTGCGCGCACATGGAGTCAGCCTGCGCGCACATGGAACCAACCTGCACACATGGAGTCAGCCTGCGCGCACGTGGAACCAGCCTGCACACACATGGAACCAGCCTCCACACATGGAACCAGCCTGTGCGCACATGGAACCAGCCTGCATGCACATGGAACCACCCTGCACACATGGAACCAGCCTGCACACATGGAACCAGCCTGCATACATGGAACCAGCCTGCACACATGGAGCCAGCCTGCGCGCACGTGGAACCAGCCTGCACACATGGAGTCAGCCTGCGCGCACGTGGAACCAGCCTGCACACACGTGGAACCAGCCTGCGCACACGTGGAACCAGCCTGCACACACATGGAACCAGCCTCCACACATGGAACCAGCCTGTGCACACATGGAACCACCCTGCACACATGGAACCAGCCTGCACACATGGAACCAGCCTGCATACATGGAACCAGCCTGCACACATGGAACCAGCCTGCACACACATGGAACCAGCTTGCACGCACATGGAACCAGCCTGTACGCACATGGAACCAGCCTGCATGCACATGGAACCAGCCTGCACGCACATGGAACCAGCCTGCACAGACATGGAACCAGCCTGCATACATGGAACCAGCCTGCGCACATGGAACCAGCCTGCACACACATGGAACCATCCTGCACACATATGGAACCAGCCTGCACGCACATGGAACCAGCCTGTACGCACATGGAACCAGCCTGCACACATATGGAACCAGCCTGCACGCACATGGAACCAGCCTGTACGCACATGGAACCAGCCTGCACATATGGAACCAGCCTGCATACATGGAACCAGCCTGCGCACATGGAACCAGCCTGCACACATGGAACCAGCCTGCACACATGGAACCAGCCTGCATACATGGAACCAGCCTGCACACATGGAACCAGTCTGCATACATGGAACCAGCCTGCGCACATGGAGTCAGCATGCGCGCACATGGAACCAGCCTGCACACATGGAACCAGCTTGCACACATGGAGCCAGCTTGCACACATGGAACCAGCCTGCACACATGGAACCAGCCTACGCACATATGGAACCACCCTGCACACATGGAACCAGCATGCACACATGGAACCAGCCTGCACACATGGAACCAGCCTCCACACATGGAACCAGCCTGCACACATGGAACCAGCCTGCATACATGGAACCAGCCTGCGCACATGGAACCAGCCTGCACACACATGGAACCAGCCTGCACGCACATGGAACCAGCCTGTACGCACATGGAACCAGCCTGCGCACATGGAACCAGCATGCACACATGGAGCCAGCCTGCGCGCACGTGGAACCAGCCTGCACACATGGAACCAGCCTGCATACATGGAACCAGCCTGCGCACATGGAACCAGCCTGCACACACATGGAACCAGCTTGCACGCACATGGAACCAGCCAGCGCGCACATGGAACCAGCCTGCATACATGGAACCAGCCTGCGCACATGGAACCAGCCTGCACACACATGGAACCAGCCTGCGCACATGGAACCAGCATGCACACATGGAACCAGCATGCACACATGGAACCAGCCTGTGCGCACATGGAACCACCCTGCATACATGGAACCAGCCTGCACACATGGAACCAGCCTGTGCGCACATGGAACCACCCTGCACACATGGAACCAGCCTGCACACATGGAACCAGCCTGCATACATGGAACCAGCCTGCACACATGGAGCCAGCCTGCGCGCACGTGGAACCAGCCTGCACACATGGAACCAGCCTGCATACATGGAACCAGCCTGCGCACATGGAACCAGCTTGCACGCACATGGAACCAGCCTGTACGCACATGGAACCAGCCTGCACACATGGAACCAGCCTGCATACATGGAACCAGCCTGCGCACACATGGAACCAGCCTGCACGCACATAGAACCAGGCTGCACACACATGGAACCAGCCTGCACATATGGAACCAGCCTGCATACATGGAACCAGCCTGCGCACATGGAACCAGCCTGCACACATGGAACCAGCCTGCATACATGGAACCAGCCTGCACACATGGAACCAGCCTGCATACATGGAACCAGCCTGCGCACATGGAGTCAGCATGCGCGCACATGGAACCAGCCTGCACACATGGAACCAGCCAGCGCACACATGGAACCAGCCAGCGCGCACATGGAACCAGCCTGCGCGCACATGGAACCAGCCAGCGCGCACATGGAACCAGCCTGCACACATGGAACCAGCCTGCGCGCACATGGAACCAGCCTGCGCACACATGGAACCAGCCAGCGCGCACACGGAACCAGCCAGCGCTACGGGGTCAGTCTGCTGACATTTGAGAAGTGCTGACGCAGCCGCGCTGAAAGCGCGTCCACGCGGCCAGCTGCTGCTGTCTGCTGAGGCTGCAGCTCTGCCTCACGCCTGCAGACGCCACCATGTCCAAAGTCAACGGCGGCTCCGCAGGCTGTCGGGCCATGGTGATGGCGGGGAAATACTTATCGAGCCCGTGTTCCGCCACACTGGCCCGGAGTTCTGGTCACCAGAACCGCCGGCTGATCGTCCTCCAGCGCCGCGTGGCGAGCTTCAGCGCAGCCGGCGCGGGGGGCAGAGCTGCGGCTCCGGCTCAGCAGGAAAACACCGGCTGCATCTCCGCTGCAGACCGGCATGCTCGGACGAACCGGAACCTGATTTACCGCGACGTTAAAGCGTTTCTAAACGAAGTAGGAGGAGATCCGCGAGAGGCTCGGTACTGGCTGACCCAGTTCCAGAGGGCGACCTCGGCCCAGTCCCCGGCTTTTGCCGTCCTGGAGGTAAACTTTACCTTCTGATGTTCTTGAAACTGACTAATGATTATCATCTTAAGTCTGATATGTCTATATGAATATCTCGTTTGTCTGTCTGCTTTAGTATATATATTTTTATAACTAAATTCCAATTCCAACCTGTCAACTGTTTGGAGACAGCAGAGCTGCAGTTTTTCTGGGCTGTGATCATCAGGAGTGTAGAGTAGTGAATGGAGGACAGACAATAGACGTTTATGTTTCTTTTTGCAACTGTTCTGTCATAAATGTTAAACTGTTAAAAAAAATTTTTTTTAATGATCAAACAAATATTAAAGGAGAAGAGAATTATTATCTTTGGATTTGGTCTACAAGAATCTCTCTCTGTTGAAGGTGGCTGAAAGGAAAAGCCATCAGAACAAACTCATCCAGCAGGCTGGACAACAGCGATAAACTTCAGCTTTTATTGCTCCATCTTCTGATCAATACAATAACGTGTTTGCTGTTGTTCTGCTGTGTTTGAAGAGCTCAAAGATGTGAAATTTAGAATTGAGATTGACCAAAGATGAATACTGAATAGATGATGTCTGATTTGGAAAGATACTCCCAAAGACGGAGCCTTCGACTCTCTGGTGTCAAACAGAAAAAGAAGATGCGTGAAGGAATGACAGAAGCCTGCCATTTTTAAACAGCTGATGTGAACTGTTGGAGTCTCAATGGACTAATGATAAGGCTTTTCCCCAGGTTCAGAGGTCAGCTGGGGTCAGAACAGGATCCATTACTGATAATACTAACATTAATAATGGATTAGATGTATCTGCTTTTCTAGACACTCAAAGTTCTTTCAATGTGTCCATCATTCATTTATGCTTGGTGATGGTAACCTTTGACCTTCAGCTGCCCTGGGGCAGACAGAGAGGCCCGGCACCAGTTCCCGCCTATGGCCCCTCTGACCATCACCGGGAGGTTCATGCACCAGTGGAGCAACACTGGAGGCAGGGGGGGGGGGGGGGGGGGTGTCTTGCCCAAGGACACGACAGGGGATCGAACCACCGACCCTTCAATCTTTGGACGACCTGCTCAACCGCCTGATCCTAACACCAAACCTGAGAATGATGAATTACTTAGAGACCAAAAGTCCAAACTCTTAATAGCAGATTTTACTGAACCCTCAAATGATGCTGTAAATCGATGCCCCCCCCCAGGGAAAAATTCAGTGTAAAACTCAAGATTGAAACCGTCATGGAAAAACTATTTTTAATGATTATTTGGAGATTAATATATTTCCAGATGACGGGTCCGGTTCAGACAACACCACTGACTGACCATAGAGCCATTCCATGAATACTCAGCTTTATGGTTCTGATAACAAGCCTCAGATCTTCATCCCTGAAACCAAATGCTTCCCTTTTGCAGCAAAAAGTAGTTTAGATAGAATTTTCTGCATTTATCAAGTTCTTTAGAACAATAATTCAAATATTTTTCCCACAATTCCTCATCTACATTTTTTTTTACAGTCAACATTTGTTCTTAACTGCATTAATCTGTATTACTGCTGTAATCCTTCACTTTAACATCATTCATACCATAATTTATGGCTGATGATCAAAGTCAATAAAGTGCTCCTATAGTTTTTCTCCAGGACGGTTTCATTGGTTCTGGGGTTCTGGAGCTTTTTCTGCCGACCCTCCATGACAGACAGACATGCAGTAAAGACCAGAACATGAGGGGGGGGGGGTCTTTTGATGGACTGAAAGCTGGGAAGGTCATTGTTACGCCCCCTTCAGAGTCTAGGGGTACCCAGGGGGGAAGAACATAAAGTAAAGTTTTGGCTACTACATTTAAATTAACACACACCAAGCAAAGGTCTCCATATAAAAAAGACAAATTTATTTACAAATAAATAACTAAAAGTGAAGCAAAAAGGCTTCAGGGTGAACCAAGGCCAAAATAACAAACAAACCCCCCCTAACTGAAACATGTCATCATACCTGTAAATGAAAGAAAAGGGAGATCAATGACAAACACTAACCTCCTTAGACGAACAGAAACAGGAGAAAAAAAATATGGACTACAGAAAATGGCGGTTCACCCCTACAGCTTCACTCAACAACTACAAACCAAAAGACTAAACAGAGTGGGCACAAAACCATAAAACTACAAAGAACTACAAAGTACAACACAAACTAAACAGGCGGTGAAGTACAAACCAAAATGGAGAAGCGGGCCAAGCTGAAGCGGAGACTGGTTGCCGCTGTTATGCCCCCCAGGTACCCCTAGACACATAAGGGGGCGTAACATGATAACAAAACAATATTACAGCCGTAACACCGCAGCAGAGACTTGTGGTTGCCGCCAAGCTGCCTTCTCACAGACTGGAGGTCCATGAGGTGCTTTTAAAGATGGTCTCCATCAGCTTGTCCAATGGGAGGCCACACCCTTGCAGCACACCTGAAAAGAATCAGACATAAACAGACACACAAAGATGCAGAAAAACACAGATGTCCCACTCTGATACAGAAATACACAGAACAAACAGAACCAAATACGGCCACAGCCGTGACAGTCATGTCCTGTCTGTCACCTGTCAGTCACTGCAGGTTCATGTCAATCATCGTTCATTGTTCTCAGTGCATAGAAGTCTCTGGTTTTCAGCTCTGCATTGTCAGCTCATCTCCTTTTCCACTCTCATGTTTCATGGTTTTGTCCCGTGTTTCAGTTTCTTCCACCAAGTCCAGTCTCCTCCATTCTGGGTCCCGCCCTAGTGATTCCTGACAGAAATAAAACTTATTGATGACCAGAGGCCTGAATCCAGGACACAGGGATGGATTGCAGTGATGGCATTGACATGAGATGCTGGAAGACAGGATAGTGTTTGTGTGCAGGGTGGGAGGATGCAAGTGAGAGCAGAATCAAGAGACTGTTGTGTTTTAGGCATACATCATGGAGGGAGAGGTCCTGAAGAGCAGATCTGTTTGGAATTGTCTAATCCAAACCAACGTTGTCTGTGCAGGTGGACAGCTCCGTTTTCCACAGCAGGGAAATGGTCCAAAGCCTGGCGTTTGGACTGTCCTTCCTGCAGAGGATGGACATGAAGCCGGTTGTAATCATTGCATGGTCTGAGGACGAGGCGCCAAAGGCCGGAGGCCCCGTCTCTGGATGCCCCACCAGTGGACTGATGGAGCGATGCCAGCAGCTGAGTCAAGCTCTGCAGCAGCACTCGGGCACCGTCCTCCCGTTCTTCTCCTCAGAGGCGCTTCTTCACCTGCAAGAGGCGCCAAATGGAAGCAAGTAAGCACAACTTAAAGGAGGAGACTCTCCTAGCTGCAGGCTTACATAGACTTTGATTGTAGTTTCTTTTCTTCTTTCTATTTCGTACACTGTTATTTCTTACATCTGTTACACGAGTACCGTGTTTTGGGGTATAAGTCACAGGAGCAGAACAATGCATGAAAAGAAAAAATATATAGTTCTTCTTATGACACGTGTTCAATTCGATGCTCAATGCTAGTCCAAAAATGTGTCCATAAACTAGACAATCCCGTCACATACAGGAGAAGCTACCGTCAGGTTTTCAGTTAGCCTCATCGCTACATTGTCTACAAATCTCATTTACATTTCATGTTGAGGGATCAGGTTTATTGGTTTTAACTCTACAAAAGCGTAGGTAAACATGTCTCCATGTCTGGGTTCATGACATCATTCCGAGCTGTAGGCCATCTTTAACCTTCTAGTGGAGGAGCTGCGTCTGAATTGTGACCACTTTCAGAGGTATTTCTGTTTCTGTAGCTCCATGTCTTCATGTCATGATGTCCTGCATCAGTACTTTGTCTTTTCCTCTGGGCGTTTCCTTTCACCCCACAGCCAATCAGCTTCCTGCGTCTGTCTACCAGCAGCTACCTTCATGTCATCATCCTCTACCAGCAGCTACCTTCATGTCTTCATCCTCTACCAGCAGCTACCTTCATGTCTTCTTCATCATCTACCAGCAGCTACCTTCATGTCTTCATCATCCTCTACCAGCAGCTACCTTCATGTCTTCATCATCTACCAGCAGCTACCTTCATGTCTTCTTCATCATCTACCAGCAGCTACCTTCATGTCTTCATCATCATCTACCAGCAGCTACCTTCATGTCTTCATCATCATCTTCCAGCAGCTACCTTCATGTCTTCTTCATCCTCTACCAGCAGCTACCTTCATGTCTTCTTCATCCTCTACCAGCAGCTACCTTCATGTGTCTTCATCCTCACTCAGCCAAGCACTTCATGTCTTCCTTCTCTGCATCCAGAATCCTCCTTCTCTACACCTCAGACCTCTGGCAGCCTAGACTCAATAGGATTCAATCATTCTCCTCTGACATATCTCAACCATCTCAGTCTGGCTTCTTTATCTCCCAATACAGTTCTGTCCCTCTCTGATGTCCTCCATCCTGATCCATCCTGAACTCCTCAGCATCTTCATCTCGCCTCCTGTCTTCCTCAGGCAGTTCAGGGAAACATGGCTGCCTCTTTCCTTCTTCATTCCAGCTCAAATTCTTTTCATTAATTTTCTCCACCCATTCCAACCTGCTTGTTCTCTTCACTTTTTCCACCTCTGTTCCTCTGACTGCTGACCGTGAGATCCTTCAGATCCTCCCTCCTTCTCATCTCCTTCATTTCAGCTGAACAGGTGATAGTGATAGGATAGACTCCCTCCTGATGTATGGTGTTTGTGGTGTTTTCCAAGCCTTGTTGCAGTTTTCATGATGAAGGACAACTGATTTCAATATAAAGCTGCTATATATGGGCCAAAGTCTCCCTGCTCCGCCCCATTCTGCATCAGGGTTTTTGACCAAATGTGTTTAGTTGTGTAGCTGTTTTATTGTGTTTTGTCGAGTTATTTTGTCCTGTTATGTTTAATTTTTCTGTAATTCATGAGGAGAGGGAGGAGAGGATGATGATGATATTTAGTACTACTAGTGAAATATTTTAACACTTTATTTCAATCGTGCCTTGCTATAAAGTATCCATGTTTCAAGCTGATAATTTGAATTGTATCATCATTTTAACTGAATAAAATGAGAATATCTGCAGCCTGTTCTAGCCTCTTTCCACTGCAGGTCTTGATGCTCATATCCATTTTCTGACTATATCTCAATTTTGACGCACCGCTTTACACTCATCTCCTCCTCCTTTAAAAGTGACTCAGATTCGATTTTTGCATTTATACTCATACATCGTTGAAACTATCAAACGAGACGGCCCTGAGGACTAAGTAGCAGCATTTCCGTGACTCACTTGACCTCCTTCAGACTTTTGTGACTGCGGGTTGTCATGGAGGGCATATGACGGAAGGATACATGTGGCCTTGGGGCGCCCTGAGGGATGCACGGGGAGAAAAGGAGGGCTGCCTGGCTCTCTGGAGTTTTGAACAGTAAGTGTTGTAGACGTGTTGTACTGATAGTTTGATCCAAGTGTTTGAACCTTTCTCATGTGCTGATGACTTCTCTTTCCAACCGTGAATGTGAAACTCACGTGGAGATTTCCTCTTCGGTTCACTTTTTCCGCTCTGAACCCTCAGCCTCCAGAGTGGGTTATGAAAGACTCCAAAACTTTTGGGGGAGAAACATTATTTTTAATTTACGGTTCTCTGACAGTCCCCCGATCCGCGCTCACACCCCCCTCTCTCCTCTTACACACACACGGTCCCCATCATACACGCTCCCCCAAAGAAATAAACGGTTTAGCCTGTTCCATAGCAACGGTGTCCTGGCTTCATTAGTTACCGCTTGCATCCGACCGACATAACAGCGTGTTTCAGCTACGGTCTGAAGCCTGAGGCTGAAAGGTAACACGCTGACAGCAAAATCAGCACAAAAGCAATTTTAATGAGTCATGTGATCTCAGCTGGTGAACTAACTGACGCCAATGGCCGACACTCGCATTTACCGGGAATATCCGATCTGTCTGCTTACATGGCACACGCAAATGCACGTATCCGATTTGTTTCCGATTTATTTCCACATATGAGAGAGGCCTGTATCCGATCTGAGAAAAACGGAATCCATGCGCTTTTGTCCTGTTTACACGTTCACCGATCATATCTGATCTGTGCCACATGAGAGGAAAAAATCGGAATTGGGTCACTTGAACCATGCAGTGGAAAGGCGGCCTTAGACATATGAGAGTTCAAGAAGTATAAATGGAAACACATTTAATTGAATTGGAGTAATAAGACATTTAGTTATGTAAATATGTAAATTTGAGCTGTAAAAAATATTGAGTTGGATAAATGTAAGAAATGAGGTTGAAAACATTTAACTCAATTACTTGTTACTAACTGAAGTAATTAATTGGGCATGATGCCGTTGAAGTGCAGACTTTCTAGTTATTCAGTGGGTTGAATAGATAAAGATTATGTTGTAAAATGTGAAAAACTAAAGCATTTTTTAAACACAACCTTCATTCCATGGGCTTCTAAGTAATTGACACTGACTTCATGCTATTGCATGGGCAGGTGTGGGTGCAATTTTGTTATGTCATTATGAGTGAAGCAGATAAAAGGCCTGGAGTTGATTATTAGAGGACTCGTGTTGCATTTGGAAGATTTAGCTGTGAACAGACAACATGCGTCAAAAGGAGCTTCCATGCAGGTGAAAGGAGCTTCATCACAGCCAGAAAACAGAAAAACATCAAACCAGAAACTGCATAACTAGGAGAGGCAACATCAACAGTGTGGTCCATCCTGAGAAAAGAAAGAAAGCTCTGATGAACCTAGCAACACAAAAAGACCTGGACGCCCACGAAGACAACAGTGGTGGATGATGGCAGAATTCATTTCCATGGTGAAGAGGTTCACTCACAACAGCCAACCAATGAACAACACTTCCAGGAGGGAGGCGGATCATCCAAGTCTACCATCAAAAGAAGACTGCATGAAAGAGATCCAGCAGAGGGAACACTGCAAGATGCAAGCCACTCATCAGCCTCAAGAATAGGGGCTGCCAGGACTGACTTTGCTGAAGGGCATCTAACAGCAGCCTTGGAAAAACATTGACAATGACAAAACATCCAGCCAAAGCAACTCAGGAGCTTATTAAAGCAAAGAAGTGGAATTTCAAATGGCTAAGTCAGTCACCTGATCTTTAACCAACTGAGCAGCATTTCACTGGTTGAAGACTAAACTCAGACAGAAAGGCCTGCCAAACAAACAGCAACCGTTTGCTGCCGCAGCAAAGGCCTGGCAGAGGCCTAGAAGGAGAAAACCAGCATCTGCTGGGATGTCCAGGAGTTCAAGATTTCCAGGCTGTCACTGCTACTGCTAAGCCAGTCTAACCAAATATTAGGAATGACCATTTGATTCTCAGTTATTTCATTTGTCCAATTTTCACGAGCCCATGAAATTATGGATTGTGTCTAAAAATGCTTTAGTGTTTCACATTTTTCTGCAATCTTTTTGTCCAACCCATGGAATAAAAGCTGAAAGTCTGCACTTCAACGGCATCTGAGGTGTTTTATTTCAAATTCACTGTGGTAATGTACAGAAACTAAATTAGAAAGAATGAATGTGTCTCTGTCCAAATATTTATGGTCCTGCATTACAAAAAGAAATGAGAATCTCAGATCAGCTCACTGAAGTATAGTTTCTTTTTTCTCCACGCGCTTCCATGGTGACTTGTAAATCTGTGATCCATTGAGAATGTCTTTATGTTCCTACAAAGTTAACCCAGAGTTACCAAGGAGCGTAATTACGCTAACTCATATCCGTCCTGTTGAACCGACATACCCAGAGCAAGCAAGTTCAGGCGGATTTGAGCCAGAGTTCAGGGTTAAAGTCAGGGTAGTTTAAACGGGCCTTCTGGAATACCCCCCTGGTCCATACCATCATTTTCCTGTTCGTCTTCTGCCCTGTTTACCTGATTAGCCTAAAGTGAGTTTTGTTTTGGGTTCCCTGCTCAGCAGCGCTCTCTGTTGTGGCCTAGGAACCGTGTGCCTCTGCCTCTGCATTTTGGGTTCAACAACTCTCAGGTCTGGGATTCTGACTATCCACTGCAGACCAACAGATCTGGCGAACGTTCTCAGTTCTCTGGATCTGAACTGGATGGATCTGATGTTGTTGCTAATGTTAGTTAAAGCTGTGGGGCTGTGTTACAGAGAGACTGAAAACAGATGGGTGATGGGAAGTGGAGGCGGGCTTACTCTGTGCCAATTTCTAGTTTCTCCTGCCGCTCTGCAGAAACTATGTCCAAAATGGCACATTTTACAGTTAGCTAAAAATTGCACGTCATCATTAAAATGAACGGAACACTTTGAAAAATCTGATCAGAAGATGATTGAGAGAACTTTAAAATGGCACGGGATAAAATTCGCTGATATAACTGCTCTTTGGGGTTTTTGTCAAATTGAAATCCTTACTATCCAAAGCAGCAGGTCTTCAAATGTCTAGCATTCTTCAGAGGGTTTAATGAAAGGTATCTTAGGTGGAGCCACAGCCTTTGCACACAAAGCAAAGATGGGAGGATAATTAACGAGACTAAACCACCATGAGAAGCAGAAAGAAAGGTGTTTCTAGATGATAATCTCAACTAAATGAATGAAAAGAGAAAAAGAAATTGTTACCATTTTGAACAGAGTAATTTTAAATCTAATAAGCTAAGTGGAAGAGATAGAAAAATGTTCCAGAGTAGTCGTCAGGCTTGTCTTTAAAAGTTTCTCCAGCTGAAATTACTTAGAAGTCCTTCAAAAGTCTTGTTTTTACTTTCTGAACTGGAGTTTTAAAATGTCCTGCACTTCAAAGAGAAAAAGGTTTTTTCCTGACCTCTCGGTGACTGTCTGATTTGTTGCTGCTCAGCGACCGACCCTACATCGATGTGGTAACCAGTCTTCTTCAGTGGAGTCTGGACAGTGGGATGATCCCGCTCATCTGTCCGGTGGGGAGGGACACCAGAGGTTGTTCGGTCATCCTGGACCAAACTGAGGTCACAGCAGCTGTTTCCCCGCAGGCCCAGCCATTGCTGTCATGTTCCTGAACCACTCCGGAGGCCTGCGAAGCCCAGGACGAAAGGCAGGAACCCTGCATGCGTTCAACAGAAACACAAGTGCAGCAATCTGACACTGGATCAGCCATGTGTCACAGAATCCATTTTAAAGCAGGTAAATGTGTGTTTCCAGGTGCTGATACTGTGTCTCTCCCTGCTGACCTGCCCCGTTTGTCCACCGCATCATGTCTGAGCGAGGCCGAACGCCGCAAAGTCACCACCATCACCAAGATCCTCAACCAGCTGCCGGCAGAGTCGTCTCACGATCACTTCAGCCGATAATTTCGCTGTCCGGAGCTGTTCAGCCACAGAGGTGAACTTCTGCCTTCATCATCCTGATGGATTCATGTCTGATGATGACTGAGGGAAGATGAGAATCCAAATCTGGGGCCGGGCTGCACCGCTCAGAAAAATACTGTCCTTCCTCCGGTTATGCATTAAGAAATGACTAAAACTTTGACTTCACTCAGACAGAACTCATCTAGGAGACTCCACTCCAATGAAAACCGCCTTTTTGGAGTTTTGAACAGGTTTTGGTGGGATTTTTCCATTGATGGAGGACATCCTCCTGAGAACCAGCCCATTCATGGCTTCTGTAGGGAGACGGTTTGGAATCGGATCTCTTGGCACTTGACTTTCTACTAAGACCTGATGTGCTTCCAACAGACACATCCTGGCCTTTCTAGTGATGTGTTTGGGTGGGATAGTGGGGAGTTTGGATTTGGTTATCTGTTTTCAAGAGCTAAAAAAATTAAGCTTAAAACTGCATTTCTGAGTATTTTAGTTCAAATCACTGTGAATGAGGAGCAGATGAAAAGCTGACGGTGGAAAAGCTCCTGGCAGGGATGTAGGTGCTGCAGTCAGGTTGGGGTTAACTCAAGAGCTGAAGTCAAGCAGTTTTATTAAGCTATAGCTTCGTTTTAAATTCATGAGCACATACGCACATGTGCACAGCTAGGCTGATAGGCTCCTCCCCTTTCTCAGTCTCCTGCTCTATATCCACTTGTGCGACCTTCTGAGCTCGCTTTAGCTGTCAGCGACGGTTCAGTCTAATCTGTGTTCTCTTCCTGCTGTCAGGATCTGGAACCCCTTTTAAAAGTGGAGATCCCATTCACCGGTCAGTAGGTGTCACTCAAACACTGCTCCTCTGGGCTGCAAGCCTGAATTCATAGTCCGCTCTGGTTTGGCTTGTGCAGGTACTCCTCTGGCTGGCATAGATGCGCCTGCTGGCTCATCAACAAGTCCTTGATAAAACTCAGCTGAGGATTACTGACTTTCAGGCTGCTGCGCGCCATCACCTCTGAAGGTGAGTCCAACAGCTGCAGGAACAGAACAGCTTCTTCTGCAGTGTGTTAGCTTACATGAACTGTCGTTGGTCCTTTCTACACATAACGCAGCAGCCATCATCACAATGGAGCCAGTAAACGGCGGCACTCCTTATCTGACAAATTTGTAGAGCAGCAGTGGGCAGGGCCAGGGCATGAGCTACATCCTGTGGGAGTGCATCAGACACCTACTCTAGGTAAACTATTCTGGAGGTCAGTTACAAACAAATCAACCCATGGTGAGAAACGCCTTTCAGACATGAACTGTACCAACACAACCAGGTGTTGTGTTGGTACACAATGACTCTATTTCTAGATGAAGAGAAAAAGGAGCTAAAACATGAGAGGAAGAGGGGCGGCACAAACAACATCTGCTCTCATCAGAGAGTAGAAATATGGAGAAAAAAAGACTTTTCTATTCAGTGGTCCCTCGTTCATCGCATGGTAAACGTCTTTAAAATAACCTGTAATAGTTGAAATCTGGGACTTAGAAAGATGTTTTAAGGCTGCAAACTCTCACTACACACTGTAAATGGTAATTGATGTGATACTTATATAGCCGCTTTCTTCCTACAAGGACAAGGCGTTTTACAGTCACAGACCCATTCACACACACATTCACACACACATTCTACACTTTTCTCAGACAGACATTAACATTTTCAGACTTTTTCATAGAATAAAACAAAGATCTGATCGTCGTTTGAAATATTTATGAAAATGTGTACAAACTGGAATGCATTCTGTCCAGGAGAAGATTGATTGAAAAGGTTAACAGCCAATCAGGATGCAGAACCCGGCGGGCTGTAAAAACAAAAATACAAAAAACAAGAATGCAAAGTTCAGCGGAACAGTAAGACAAGATGGATGAACCAAGAAATAGAAAGAGACCAACAGCACAAAAAGAAAAGAGTACATGTGACACAAGATGGGGGGACAAAGTGTGGGAAACCCATCCAGACATGCGTCCATCCGGACATCCGTCTATCCGACATGCGCTCCATCCAGACATGCGTCCATCCGGAGGCGTGCCCATCCGATAGCATCCATCTCGCCAGATACAAACATCCGATGATGCATCCACTAGTATAGGCAGCCCATCCTCGGATGTTATGCACCATGTGGACATATGCCCATCCGACGCCTCCATCCGACATGCATCCATCCAGACATGCGCTCCATCCAGACATGCATCCATCTAGACATGCGTCTATCCGACATGCGTATACATTCAGACATGCGCTATCCAGACATGCATCCATCTCGGACATGCGCTCCATCCAGATATGTATCTATCCGGGACATGCGCCCATCCGATATAAGGCTCCATCCGACATGCGCCCATCCAGACATGCATCCATTCAGACATGCGCTCATCCGACATGCGTATATCCAGATACATATGCGCCCATCCAGACATGTATCCATCTGCACATGCGCTCATCCTGGACATGTATATCCAGACATGCGCCCATCCAGATAATCTATTCAGACATGCGCCCATTCAGACATGCGCCCATCCGACAATGCTTCCATCTGTGACATGCGCCCATCTAGACTATACAGTGTTTGATCAGAAAACAAATCTATACCATTTTGTTGATTTACAAAGCACCTTTTCACTACCAGGGCTACACAATAGCTGAAAAACATAACTGGGATTACATAAAATATGCTGTTAGATAAACACCTGGTATCAGTAACTGCAGGAATAGCAACAAATAAAACAGCCGATGGATGCAAACAAAACCCTTGGAACATCAGTTGCAGAGAAGAAAGGATCAGTTATGCCTTTGAGGAGTGACAGAACAAAAAGCAGATGAAGATACAATCACAGACAAAAGAGAGATGTTCAGAACAGGAACAACACAACAACAGAACGACTCATTTAACCTGATTTGTGTGTAATTGTTATTGAGATGGGAGGAGAGGGTATGAGGGGGACTCTCTCAGCATAGTCTGGACTCAATACCCACTCCAGAATATGTACCAGAAGGGGGAGGAGCTGCTTACACTGGAGCCGGCAATGTGATGAGCAGCTGGGTCAAGGTCGTGGATTCCCATCCAGCCACGCCTGACCTTCAGTAGACATGGAAGCCACTGGTCTAACTCGCCTGAGGAACCAGAGGACCAGCATTTGTGTCTGCTGGCTGTGTCCTTGGAGCAGGTCCAACAGTCTGGCCCCTGTGGTGGGAGGTCCGGCCTCTGAGACTGGAAGGTCAATGTTCAAAATTCAGGTTGAGCTCAGCACAAAGACTCTGTCCTCAGCATTGCAGTATGATGGAACTACCAAACTGTTCCTGGAGTTCAGCTGCTCAGACCCTCAGTGCAGTTCAACTAAACTAATCAGAGACTCAGATTTGCTTGTGATGTTTAGTAACATTCTTTAAAAGAAGCAACCATTTGAAAGTTGATCATCAAGGAGAAATGAATATTTTGCACCGTGCCTCTTCCATCATGTGCTAGTACTGGATAGCAACAGTCCGGGTGAACACTGCCCGCTAAAAGAGCATTGACCAATGCCCATTCAATGCATGGCCACAGACACTCAGGTGCAGTCCAAACCCACTAGAACCCATGTTCTATCCACATGACATGGATAAATCAGCAGCTTTATTGCCTGCTAATGCTTCTCAGATGCCAAGATTTTTCCAGGTGTCTCATGTTGGTGGTCTAACCAAGCATGATGCAGGAATTCTGATGGCTACCACAAAGACTCCGCCTTTCAAGGGTTTCCTCTCATTTTCTCTCCAGGTACTTCAAACACTGTGATGGCAGTTTTGTGAATGGACTCTGGACTGTCTTCGGTTTGACTGACTGCATCTAGAGACTCCTACATGTTAGTGGAGCACGCCAAGAACCTCCCTGACTCCTTCCTCAGCTCCTCTTCAGCCTTGACCCTGCAGCCTCCCGCCACAGGATCCTGAACTGCTTCACAGCAGCTAATCAGCATTTAATACAGCAAGAACTAAATTACATTACAGTCATTAGCTGATCATTAAACTTTAATGAATGCTCTTCCATCAGATTTAGAAACACGCTGCATCTGGCAAAAGAAGACAACATTTTTCAAAACTCACTAAGAGGTTCGTTGGTCCTCCCATGTCTGAGAAAGCATTCAGAGCAAGGTTTTCAAATGAAAGGTGCGCCTCCGCAGCCGCTGATGCTTGCCTACCCAGCTGGTTGGTTTTCTCCCAGGAGCCAGGATGTTTCTAACTTTACCCATAGTTCCACTGCTGTGAACATTCTGTTCAGTTTGCAGACAAAAAGTTGGACTTTTCCCTAAAAACTTCCACAGGCTTTGAAAAACCCAAACGATGACGCTGGCATTTCAAAGTAAACATGGACATGTGACCAGCAGGAGGAAATCAGTGAAATTATTTGACTTGTGCAGATCTTGGTGCCGAACAGAACAATGTCTGTCTCCTCGTCTACCTGTCTGCTCGTCTGCCTGCTTCTCGTCTACCTGTCTGCTTGTCTGTCTGTCTTCTCGTCTGCCTGTCTTCTCGCCCCACTCCGTTCCGCCTGCCTAATTGTCCGGTTCGCTCACCCGTCTGCTCGCCTACCCGTTCGCTCAGCCACCTGCTCCCAACACCGTCTGCCCGTCACCTGTCTGCCTGGCTCACTCCGTCTTCTGTTCACCTGTCTGCCTGCCCACCGTCTGCTCGTCTACCTGTCCGCTCGCCTACCCGTCTACCCGTCTGCTCGTCACCAGCATTCAGCTCGTCACTCCGTCTTCTTGTTCACCCGTCTGCTCGCCCACCGTCTGCCTGTTCACTCCGTCTGCTCGTCTGCCTGTCTGCCTACCGGCCCGTCTGCTCGCCTGCCTGTCTTCGCCCACCCGTCTGCTCGCTCATCTGTCTGCCTGGCCTGCCTGTCTGCCCGCTCCGCCCGTTCGCTCGCCTGCCTGTCTGCTCGTCATCGTCTGCCTGGGCTCCGCCTGTCTGCTCGCCTACCCGTCTGCTCGCTCACCCGTCTGCCCGCCCGCCCGGTCTGCCTCGCTCTACCCGTCTGCTCGCCTACTCTGTCTGCTCGCCTGCTACCCGTCTGCCCGCCGCCTGTCTGCCTGCCTACCTGTCTGCCCGTTCACCCGTCTGCTCGGCTCGCCTGTCTTCTGTCTACCCGTCTGCTCGCTCACCTGTCTGCCTGCCTGGCCTGTCTGCTCGCTTCGCCTGTCTGCTGCTCGCCTACCCGTCCGCTCTCCGTCTGACCCGTCTGCCTGGCCTCGCCCGTCTGCTCGCCTGGGCATCTGTCTGCCTCGCCTACCCGTCTGCTCGCTTCACCCGTCTCGCTCGCCTGCCCGTCTGCCCGCTCCGCCTGTCTTCTTGTCTACCTGTCTGCTCGCTCACCTGTCTTCGCCTGCCTGTCTGCTCGCTCACCTGTCTGCTCCGTTTACCCGTTCCGGTCGCCCACCCGTCTTCTCGCTCACCCGTCTTCTCGCTCACCCGTCTTCTCGCCCCACCTGTCTGCTCGTTCACCTGTCTGCTTGCCCACCTGTTCGCTCGCCTGCCTGTCTGCTCGCTCTGCCCGTCTTCTCGCCTACCCGTTCGCTCGCTCACTCCGTCTGCTCGTCTCGCCTGTCTTCCTCGCCTGCCTGTCTGCTCGCTTCACCTGTCTGCTTGTCTGCCTGTCTTCTCGCCTGCCCGTCTGCTCGCCTACCTGTTCGCTCGGCTCTACCTGTCTTCTTCGTCGCCTGTCTTCCGCCTGCCTGTCTTCTTGTCTGCCTGTCTTCGCCTACCTGTACCTGTCTTCTCGCCTGCCTGTCTGCTCGCCTACCCGCCTGCTCGCCTACCCGTTCCTCTTCAGCCTACCTGTCTTCTCGCCTACTCCGTCTCTCGTCTACTTCCGTCTGCTCGTCACCGTCTTCGCTCTCCGCTCACCTGTCTGCTCGCCTGCCTGTCTCGCCGCCTCCGCCCGCCCTCTCGCCTTACCTGTCTTCTCGCCTACCCGTCTTCTCGTCTACCTGTCTGCTCGTCTACCTGTCTGCTCGTCTACCTGTCTGCTCGTCTACCTGTCTTCTCGTCTACCTGTCTGCTCGTCTGCCTGTCTGCTCGTCTGCCTGTCTGCTCGTCTGCCTGTCTGCTCGTCTACCTGTCTTCTCGTCCAGCTGTCTTTCTCGTCTAGCTGTCTTCTCGTCTGCCTGTCTCCTCGTTTTTAGGTGTACATTATCACTGCCCATTGTCACTTTTTAATGCACACCCAGCAGCCAATCAGAACCAAGTTTTCACCTGGACTGTGGTATGATAACATTTAATATGTACTCTAATGGTTAGTGACTTGAAAATTATGCTGACTGTATTTTGCATTGAGTATTTAGAAAAATATCATTTGCATCATCATTCGGAACGTGCTGTTCAGACCAAGCACAAGGTTCCAGACTTGACCCAGACCAAATTAAGCAGGTCCGGTCCGGACCAATGGACTTTTCCTGTCTGAATACACCCTAAGGCTTTACCTTGGCCCCTCCCTGGAAAAGAGTGTCTGATTATAACATTTAATTAGCACCTATTGACTCAAAACCAGCTAAATCATCCAAATTCATCAAGTGAGTTTAAAGTGACCCTAAAAGCTCACTGTTTGTGACTTTTCTAAAGGATAAGTTAAACTACAAAAATGCTCCTCATTTATAGCAAACATCCACCAGTTACTCCTCTACTGAGTCATTAAGATTTTTCAATAAGGTTATAAAAACAAATTTTAAATTTGAAGCCTGGCAGACGTGTGCAGTACATCCACAGAACACCAGAGGGAGCCCTTTATGCCTTATAATGTAAATGTTTCAACCAGAAAGTATTTCTTCATCAAAGGAGCAGGTAGAGGTAAGCCACGCCCCCTGTGATTTTGGAAATCCCACCTGACCATCCATTGTCCTCAGCAGGTATGATTGCACAAAAAAAATGATTATGAAATTTTACATCTGATGATTGAGAATTAAGGGTCTCACGGGGGTGTAGTGGTTAGCATTCTTTGCTCACAGCAAGAAGATCCTGGTTCAAATCCTGGCTGGGACGTTCGTGTGTGTAGTCTGCATGTTCTCCTGAGTTATTCATTCAGTATGAATGTGAACGTGTGTGGTTGTCTGTCTATGTGTCACACTGCGATGGACTGTCCAGCGTCTACCCCACCTTTAGCCGAGATAGGCTCCAGCAACCCTGTGACCCCAAACAGGAATACAGCAGTTTGGAAAATGAATGAATGAACTTGGAATGAACACATGTCCATGATCAGAACCAGAACCAGAATCGGATTTATTGTCATTTGCACAGCTTACACTGACATACGACATTTCATTGCAGTACAACTGGAATAAAATCAGACATAAAAAAGAAATACACACATACTCAGAACACCTGGGTGGTGGTGGGCTGCTCGTCTGGGGCTGGGGGTGCTCTCCTGGGGCGGGGCCCCGTGTTGGGCCCCCCCGGGGCGGCTGGAGGAAAACAGAAACACTTGAGCACAGGTGCTGTCTCACCTTTACACAAACAGTTTGCGTGACTGAATGAAAGGTCACGTGTGTTGGTCTGAAGGCATAAGTATGCGTGTGTGAACGTTATTTGTTTTGTGTACATGTTGACATGTTTGTATGTGAACATTTTTGGAGCCACATGGCATGTTTGTAACATGTGGGTGTGTGTGTGGACAGGCCCCGCCCCTCTTAGATTAGTTTTACATCTGAACCTCAATGTAATGGTTCTAAACATCCTGAAAGTTGTTGTTCTGTGCTGCTTCATGGTTTTACCCCCCCCCCCTTCTATAGTAACCCCCCCCTGTCCTCTTCCCTCATTTTCCTTTTTGTCCGGTCCAACACTAAATGTTACAAATATAAGTGAGATGAATAAAGGTTGGTCCAGATTACAGAAGGGGTTTATTCAAATAAACACCTACTGTTTAACATATTATGAGCCCCGTTGTAGCAGTAAATCTGAGGTTCAGCAGGACATTTCAAACACACACACATACAGTTCAAAGTTGACTGAGGGGCGTTGTGTTTAGCGTGGGTGTAGATGGATTACAGGATGGGGGGGGGGCACGTCTCAACACTGCTTATCTACAATGTGTAGATACAAGAGAAAAAACGTTTCCATTGAAACACAGAAGCTCATATGCAGACAGCACAGCAGTAGTGAAGCTCCGGGTGTGTGTTTGTGTTTCGTTGTGTGTTTGTGGACACGCCTCACTGTAGAAAGGCGTTTCCTTAGAGACCGCGGGGTCACTCTCTCTTGTTCCTTCTCCACCTATAAAGTCAGATGAGTGAGGAAGAAACCCCAAAAATGATGGCGTGCGGACATGGAGAGGATTCTGAGACAGGAACTGCAGGATCCAAACTCACTTTAGCTTCATGGTGGTCGTCATGACAACGTGAAGAACAGGTCATCATGCTTTTTGTCCTGGTTCGGTTTGACGTGTAACACAAAGGGGCATGTTCCTCTTTCTTATGAACCTTTTCTCCTTTTCTGCAGACACAAAGCTGCGACATGTTCAACTCCCAGTCACTGACCTTTGACCTTTCACAGCTCTGCCGCCATGATTTCAAAATAAGGTTATAGGACCACAGTCTGCTGCAGTTTCTGCCACCTGAACCACAGTCTGGTCTCCTTTTATGCACACATAGGAATGATTTGACTTCAACCGCTTTCTCCTGATTAACCTGGCAGACAGGTCCCCCCCGCCCTCCACACACCCCTCCCTCACCTCACACCCCTGAAAACAATGTGTTTGGACCTGCCGGCATGTCACTGACGGACAGATGCTGTGAGGATATCCAGCCCCTCCCACCTGTGGGTCCCACCTGCCAGTGGAATCTGAATTATGCACCTTTCTAGGCATGGCTCCTCATACCTGCCTGCAGACTCACCTGCACTGTCAGCACAACACAAACACCAGCATTTCACCTGCTACCATGGCAACAGCAGGAACTGTCACCTAAACATTCTGAGCGAAATCCTTTAAAACGGGGTCTAGTGACCAACAGGGAAGGAATTGTTTTAAAGGTGCTCCGCTGTCTGTGTGAGTCTTTGCTGGAATGTGAGAGGATGCCTTGCTCAACAGGGCAGAGTGCTTGAACCTGCACAGCCAGGGAGGAAACTTTCTGCTCTGATGCAGGAAACAGAATCTCATTTGGCTCAGCAGCAGCCTCACAGACGTGACCATCAGGAGAACCTCACAGTGCCGTTTATCACCACTTTCTATGAGCGCCCCCCAGCCCCCCATGCTCTCCAACTGAAGACCTCGCCCCCCGCCCCCCATGCCAGGACCCTCCACAGCCAGCATTCAGACTGCTGTGAACATGCGGTTCTCTCTGAGCTGCACGCGTGCTGGCAGGGTTATCATGCAGTTAATATGTAAGGACATGAGACATTGGACCCTGCCCTGATCCCCCCCCCCCCCCCCAGCGGGAGGTAGAAGCATGCAGTGACAGCTTGCTGTGTACACTATCACCTTTGCTTTGACGCCAGGGTGTGGTCCAGTTTCCACAAGAACAGGTGGAATTCAGCCTGAGTAACGTTGATCCCACAGAACTAGTTCTCTGACATTTTAGAGCGACGAGAGACTTTTGGAGTTTAGCCTCAAAGTTCATGTCAGGAAGAAAAGGGATTTCTGAGAAACGGGAGCTCTTCAATCAGAAGTGAATGAGAGCAACCATGATCAACTCCACAGAGAAAACTAAATGTAAAACATGAATCTATGACAAACAATACTGCTCCTGTTAGGAACATGAGAATGTTTCCAAAGGCAAAACCTTCCAGACAGGAGGAAGACTGTCCTGCTAAACCGCTTTCATTTTCCCACATCAGTTGAAATCCGTTGGTATTTGAATGTTGGCACCAGCGGCGCTTCAGACGCCGTCGACTTTCCACAGACGGATTTATGAAGACATGAGAGCTCCTTCTGCGTTTGGGGTCATTGAACGTCTATGAATGGATCACTGCTGATTGTGTTTTATTCTAGCTTTGAATGCTTGAAATAAATCAAATTTAGAATCATGCAGCGTTTCATACAAAGTTGTTGTGTTGATTTCAGGCGTTTCTCTTCCTGCTTCACTGATGGATTTCAGTCCTTTTCAGGTTGTTTTTGATCAACCAATCCCATCATCCTTTTGCATCCTTAGAATCTGTGCTTGGAATCTGTTTTCCAGTAACACTGAAGAGGCAGGAGCCGATCCTTCTGTTTTAATGACAGTCCCACAGTTTGTTTTTTAACTTGTCCTGTCCAACAGCTGGGCAGACAGATGAGAGCTGAGGGCCTCTTGTGTTGGACAGATTTTACTTTAACAAGAGGGGTTATTAATCTTTAGACAAACCAGAGGTATGTCTGAATAAACCCCTTTTGGAATTGAGGCCAAACTTTATTCAGTTTAATCATATTTGAAGAATGTTTCTGTGACGGAAAAGGAAAGGAGGGAAGAAGAGTTTTTTTCCCAGATCCATCCCTCTGTAAATGCTGGAGATGGTGTTTTCCTGGAGGTCAGAGGTCAAAGAAAGCATTTCCTTAAGCTGTTGCTAATTTAAATGTCATAAATTGGTTTCACAGCCAAATTCAGTAAATTCCCAAAAAACAGACACTTTGTGTTAACGGTAAAAACAGAACAGCCCATAGAGGCGACAGGCACGTGACACGGAAGGCTTTTCCATGAAAGAACTCCCGCCTTCTGCGGCTTCAGGTGAGGCTGAAACCTTTCAGAGAATCTCTGCTGCGTTCTGACCGCAGGTGAAACAGGACAGACCACAGTCCTGACGGTCACACCTCATCCATGCACGCGCGCGCGCACAGGACAGACCACAGTCCTGACGGTCACACCTCATCCATGCACGCGCGCACAGGACAGACCACAGTCCTGACGGTCACACCTCATCCATGCACGCGCGCGCGCGCACAGGCGTGTTCTGCCCGCCCATCCATCCCGGTGCTACAGGTATGTTGAAGTTGTTTCGGGGCGTAGCTTGTCACTGTTGGCCGCCAGGTGTGCGCGTCGCGCCTGCGCCTCGGTGACATTGATTGTGAAGGACGCGCAGACACGCCCCTCAAACAACACCTGTGGCGCGAGCGCAGCGCACCTCATTCTGTCTCACCTGGATCCCGCGAGCGGCTGGTTGTAGGAGCTTACAGGTGATCCACCATGCTGAAGAAGAAGAGCAAGTCCTCGGCGGTCACGCCGCCCAAACCCACGTGAGTCTCGCGCGTGTTAGTCTGGGAGATTTTTGTCCTGGTTGTGGGTTAAAACCTCTGGAATCGAGGGCCGCGTGCACGCTCCTGCAGCTGGAGGAACAGCTGAGGTGCGCGCGCCGATCCTGTGATTCTCCGTCATCAGGTCATGTTCTCCTGGGTTCTGCTGTTCAGCAGTTCTGGTGTTTAGAGAAGGTTCTCCATCTGGACTCTGATGTCTTCCTGGAGTCCAGAATGGGACTTCATGGCGGTCCAAGGAGACCCACTGTCCTGCTGCAGAGTCCTGGGCTGACGGACCCGTTCTGGGGTCTGTGGCAGGGGTTCCAGGTGAACACAGATGTTTCTGTTGAGGACGCTGTCCCCGTCACTCTCCAGTTCTTTGCCTTCAGCAAAGTCCTGCAGGGACTGAGGCAGTGTTACTGTGGATCTTTCCGTGCTGTGGTGGAGTGGATCCCTGTGAAATCCACCCTGCTGCTGCTGCCACGCCCTCTTCTCAGGACAGAGCTCTCAGCCGCTGCACGGTTCCCAGACCCATCGAATGTGCAGGACTTCAACAGGAGGCGTGTCGTTGCAGAACAGTCCAGACAGGCAGCTTCCTGTCCCTGAAAAGAGGGAAAATGGGGTGGGGGGTGACATGGGGGGCTTTAGAGCTACTGACTTGAGTTGGCAGGTTTCAAACCTTTCTGCCATCAGCAGAGAGCAACTGGACCAGGTTGTGGTTCTCAGCAGACCTTTGGTGTCTGTTGGAACGCCGAATCCTTCATCAACTTTGGCAGATCAGCTTTGACCCCCCCCAGCGTCTTTCACTTGGATGAAGCTACACAAACGTTCTGCCAGCGGCTTCCACAGAACTCGGCACCTGTTCAAACTCGTCTCTGAGTGCCAGGCGTTGAATGACGGCGTTTGCGCTCACCTGCTGGAGGGAACGGGCCGCTCTGCTTCTCAGTAGGCGCCCTGTCTGTTTTTCATCAGGCGCAGACGTGTGCACGCCATCTGCACGCCATCTGCACGGCCTCAGTGTGGTTGGCCGACGGTGGCATGAAGAACAGACGGTCCGGTTTCAGCCCTTTGACATGCATGTGATCCATGACTGGAGGTGCTGTGAACATGTGTGACCTTCAGCATTTTCATTTCTGAAGTTTGGTTTGTGAGACGCACCGTCCGCTCTGACAGGACAGGAATGTGGGGGAATCAGACATGTTGTCATCTCACAGAGACACATCAAACCTGCTGCCACTCCATGTATTGTATACTTTAGCCCCCCCCAGCTGACGGAGTTAAGTCGGTGCAAATGACTTCAAACTCAACACGCTTTTATTTTGAAAGCAACACGTTAGTTTTGCATCCAACCCTGCAGCAGAAAACAAACCGGATGCAGCGGCTGTTCTTCATTTAGTTTCAATTCACAACGTCTAGAAGTTTTTTGCAGTTTGGGGGGGGGGGGCTATGTCTTCAACAGACATTGTGCCCCTTTGTGGATGAACTCTGTTCTTCTGTCTTCTAACGCCGCCGCTCAGCGCTGAAGGCAGAAAAACTCGGGTTGTTTTTAGTCGACCTGTCAGTTTGGCTGTAGACAGTTGGGCTCCGTGCACGACGTGCACGTGCAGGCTCATCAGACCTGTTCTGTGGGTTTCTACAGGGAGGTGCATGTTGTGAGTCAACGTGCACGCTCATTGTGTGGCCTGACAGGGTGTGTCTGCTGGGTGGCATTACGAAGCAACCTGAAGGGCCAGATTCCTTCACACGTCAGCTGTAACCTTCCCCGGCCACGCCCTCCTGGAGGCTGTGGTCTGAACTGTGGCTCTGCAGGGCATGAAGCGTGAAAGTGGCTTCCAGCTGATCTCTGCTGCTTGAAAAGCCTACATAATCCGCATGTGTGTCTGTCTTGAAGTGCCGCCCCCACGGAGCTGAGCGTTCTGATCGAGAAGCTGCAGAAGAATGGCGACAAGGTGGAGAGGAACATCATGGAGATCGAGCAGAACCTGAACAAGGTACAAAGAAGGGTCCAGGACCACCTGCAGTCCTGATGCCGATGTTTGAGATCCTCAACCAGACTGTTGGTTCTGGGCTGGTTCTAAGATCCAGAGCACAGCTGGTCTCTATTTAGACTTCAATGACATGTCTGTGGAAATGGTGAATGATGAATACTTGTATAGTGCTTGTCTACCCAAAGGCCCAAAGGGCTTTACAGTCACATTCACACACTCATGGCAGCCTTCATTTTCCAGGAAAGAAAACCAGAAATCCATCAGATTGAGTTGCAGATAATTTGGTAGCAGTGATCGCTCTGACGTCATTGCCGAGCTGGACCGCCTGGCAGACGGGCACCACAGTACCTTTACCCAGATCTGAAGACTCTGCTGTACCAGAGAAGGTCACGAGGTCAACGTTCTGTCAGTCTTCTAATCGGACTAAATGGGGAACATTTGCTTCATTCAAACATGAAGGCTGCTCCGTCTAGTCTGTAGTTGAGTGTCTGCTGGAGATCTAGACAAACCAAAGTCTGCTTGACCAAACGCATTCAAACCCAACTCTCTCAGCAGTTGTGTCATTAACATGAGGACAAAAATGTCTGCCAAAATGAAATAAAAACTATGAATTGGTGGTGTAGACAAGTCAACAGACTCTGACGCGAGTAAACGCTCCCCCACAGCATCATGTCTTGTATCTAGGTCCAGTACAGAACGATTCTTTTGAAAGTAACCGTCTGGTTTTCTGCAGGACGTGTGTAAGATCAACGAAGGCAAGCAGCCGCTGTACCAGGACGACACCAACAAGAGGATCCTCAACTCCCTGGAGCTGCTGGACGTCCTGGATGAGGACGCCGTGAACACCAAGCGCCTCCTCCACCCGCAGGCTGAGATGATCCAGCAGGAGTGAGTTCTTCATGCGTGTTCTGGGACGCTGGCATGTGGGTTCAGATCCATCAGAGGAAGAGGAGGAGAATCCTGAGGAAGGGTCTTCCAGACAGAAATGCAGCTTTTTGACCGTCACCATTACAGATTAAGATGGTTACAGACTTAATAATTAATATACACTGAATTATGTGACAGTGTGTGTTGTGACTACACATTGACGCTAACATTCTTAAAGAGGAATTGCATTATTCATCAGGATTAAATGGATTTTCTGCATGTGAAGCTGCGTGTTTCCTAAAGGATGTCTGTGTGTTCAGCATGAAGCAGCTGCGTGAGAGGGTGATGAAGCTGAAGGAGGACCACTACCACATTTACCAGCTGATCCGCTCAGAGGGGGTGCCCACCATCAACTGGGGAAACATGTTGGATGAGAAGCTGGTGAGACGCTGAAGAGGGTTTCCTGAAAGGTTCATGTGAGGAGCTCACATCTCCATCAGTGAGCAGAACTGGATGACAGACACCAACCCCAGGTTTCTTCCCCAGGAAAAACTGGACTCTAAAGGCTTTGGCCAGGACCTGCCAACGGTGGAGGCCGAGGTGGTGGAGCACAACATCTTCCATGGGGAGGTGGAGGCTCTGGCCCCTCACATCTCTGCCAGCGGAGACAAGGTGGGATGAGTTCCCTTCCTCCCGATCCCCTTCAGAAAATCGGCTGAGCTCCCTCTGACAGTCTCCATAGTTAATAGTTCCACGAACCAAATGCAAAGAGCAGACATGTTAATTCTGTTTAAGAGCAATAACTGAACTATTTACTGCTGTATTTAAACGTATGTGGGATTTGCAACCAGTTTTTATGGCTAATGATCCTATGTTTGATGAATCTTTGTATAGATCACATTTAAGGTTTGATATCATTTCTGCTTTGATCGCTTAAAATAAACCAAAGGGAGTCAGAGGTGGATGCAAATTCTGGACAGCTGCAGTCAGCTGTTTGCAGGACATAGTTTGGGGGGTGTCCACCTCCAGGTCCTGGTGGTCCTGGCTGCTGTTACCTGGATCAGGTGGATTCCTGCTGTAGTTCAGAAAAGGAGCGGGACGGCGGCCCTGGGGGCCCGGACCTGTGGAATGTGCATCTCCAGCTTTGTGATGAAGGAACCCTCATTGTGTTTCTGCAGGAATATGTCAGCAGTCTGCAGATGAAGTACAACAAGCTGCTGGTGAGAAACAGTTTCCACTCATCCCTTCAGTTCAGTTTATGAATCCGTCTCAGAGCAGGACACAGCAGGAAGGAATGATCAGAGCTCTGAAGGTATCTCTGTGTCACACGCTCCTTTCAACATGCTAGCAGCTGTAGGATTCAGCCTGGGACACGGAGGCGTGAGTGCTTTGACCCACTCTGCGCTCCCTGAGCTCTCCAAATGTGTTCCTGTCTGATCTAGACCAGCTCCAGCGCTCGCCAGCGAGACCTGCTGAGTCTGCGCGACTACATGCTGCGCTGCACCAACGAGCTGTACTGGATGGACCAGCAGGCGGAGGAGAGGATCAACTATGACTGGAGCGACCTCAACCTGGACTACCCAGCCCGCAAGAGGCACTATGAGGTAGCTAGAGTCTTTTAGGACACCAAGTCCCTCCAAAACAGATTCCAAGTGATTAATGAAACGCCATCTCACTCTTCAGAACTTCATCAGCAGATGTTTGGAGTCTAAAGAAATCGGTATAACAGCTCTGAACAATGATGGAGAAAAGCTGATTAGTGACCAGCATCCAGGGAAGGCTGTCATTGAGGTACGTTCAGAACGCCATTCTGCTGTCAGCATCTGACTCCCATGATGCTTCAGTCAAGATCTCCCTCACTAGTGGGCCTTAATGTTCAAACTTCTGACTGACCTGCAGCAGTTAGCAGCACACAGGCTGACCTTCAGTGTCTGTGACTGTTGCTGACAAATCCTCTGTTTCACTGAACGTTTTCTTTTGGGCTGAGCTGGCGGCCTGTCTGCAGTGAACAGGGCATTGTGATCTGCATCCTGATTGGCTGCAGATCATTGTTAATCTTCTCTGCGCTGCGTCTCCCCACAGAATGTGTTTAGTTTGTCAGTTTTACAGCCTTAAAACATCTGGAATCCTTCCTCACAGATTTCATCCATCGCAGGTTATTTTTCGATCATAACCCCACGTTAAACGGTCGACCGCTGCACAGATGGATGGATAACATTTACATTTAGTCATCCTCCACTGTGGCTTAACAAGCACTTAAAGGACTGAAGTCAATGTGAAGGGATGCGTTTGTTCATCGCCTAGTGGCCACGGCGTGCCGATGGCCCCCTTTACTTCGTTATCAGAGCTGTTTTTTATGGCGCTATGATGTTCGAACCCGGCTGGCCCATGTCTTCCAGACGTGACAGTTTTGTTCTCTGATTTAGGCTCATATGGAAGCAGTTCATGCTGACTGGAAGGAGTACCTAAACCTGCTTATTTGTGAAGAAAACCACCTGAAGCACATGGACGAATACCACCAGGTAAGACATGACATGAAGCGCTTTGACTGCAGTATTTACAGGCAGGTGAGGCTCACCTGTTTCTCTATGCAGTTCAACAAGGAGGCACGTGACACCCAGGACCTACTGAAACGGCTGGAAACCGAGATCAGCCAGAAGTACAACCCCGAATTTAAGGATGTTTATCAGATGGAAGGCCTCATCAGTGAGCTGGACGTAGGTGTTCTGCAGTCCAGACTGCAGCTGACCTGTGCAGAGGTGAAGCTAAGACGTCCTGCTTCTGTGTCCGCAGGATCAAGCTAAGGCAATGGACCATCTGGATGAACGGGTCAAGGCTCTGCAGAAGCGAAGCCTGCAGGTTCTCCCTCTGAGGTACCGCAGGGAAACGCTCCAGAAGCTGCTGCCCATTGAAGCTCTGTGCGAGTATGACACCGACGAGGTACACGCCACGTTCACGCCAGCTGCTGCTTCAGGCTGTGCTGTCTGTGTTACACTTTCATTACAAGAGAGGCTACACTGCTGCAGATGAATACTATGGATACTGTTACTTTCAGAAAACGGCATTGTGGGTATTTTCAGCATAAAGCAGGTACAAAGTCTGAGAGGAACTGAAGAACACTTCTCATTATCCACTCTCTATAACAACCCCTGCCCAAAACCAGGAAAAAACCGGACATAATTAGCCAGTTTTCTTTCCGTCAGGACATTTGGAAGCAGTTCTGTTGCTGTGACTGGAATGCATCAGTCAGGACACAGGGGGCGATGCAGCAGCAACTTGCTCCATTTTCTCAACAGTTTTCTGTTGAAACGTGTGTCTGCTGCACTGATAAAAAGGAGAAACGTCATATTTGTTGGGTTTATGATGATGCTGAAGAAGTGTGAAGAAGAGCAGAGAGGGTTCTGGTTCACCAAGGACCTGTAGAGCAGGTTGCAGTGGAAACAGTTTATTTTTCTATGACTATGGAGGTGTGGCTTATTTGGACTGTTTGTAGAGGACACATTCTTTAATAAAACAGCTTTTGTCACAAATCTCAGTTTGAACGCTGAACTTTAAGCCTTTAGTAGATAAAACGCCGTCAGAGGGTCGCAGACAGCATCTTCCGTCTTCCTAGCCAACAAAGTGAAGGAAAATATTTTGGAACAGAGACGTGGATAGTCTGAATGAAGCGTCAGCTTCTGCACCCAGACTGGTTTAAAGGGGAGGGGCTTCCAAAAACCGGGACGAATGCTGCTCATTCACACACAAATCGTTGACGGTTCTAATGGAGCCGGCTCAAACGATGCTGGAGGCTCCAAGATCCATGCTACTGAGGTCTTTGGCTAATTCTAGTTTATCAGGACAAATAGAGGTAAACATATCGATTCACCCCACAGAACAAAAACCAAAATGAGCCTGTTATCTTCTCAATGGTTCCCCTTTTTGTCTGGGTTAGAGGAGAGCAGGTTTCATCACTTTTACCTGAAAGGAGGCGGCATCCTTTTTATTCATTAGGAGAACTTCTGTGTTCTTCTGCACTCTAGACACCTGCATGCCTCAAGCTTTGGGATGTGAGTCTTGAGGAGAAGATCTCATCTGCAGCCAAAATGACCACATTAAATTTGTTCAGGGCCAGATCCAGCGTGGGGAGAGGTACACTCTTCTGAGGAACAACGGCACACGGTGGGACGTGAAGGATGCAGCTGGACGTAAACTGACCGCCCCTGCAGTCTGCTTCTTGATTCCTCCCACCGACCCGGAGGCTGTGGCTGTGTCTGACAAGTAGGTCACCTTTCTTCACCCTAATGATCTAAAGCATTAAACAGGAGGAACACAGCTGAGGAGCCCACAGGAAGATCAGCCCACGCCTGTAAATGCTGCTCTCCAAAGAGTAGAAGTGTTTTACTCTCAGCGTTTGTGTGCTCACAGACTGCTCAGCCAGCAGAAGGCTGTCAAGCAGAAAACAGCCGGCTGCAAAGCGTCTCTGCAGAAGCGCTTTAATGAGCTGCAGAAGGAGATTGGAGCTGGGACAGGTAAAGCACAGACTGACTGTTGCAGTAAACATCACAAAGCATCTCCGTGCTCAGCGGGCTCAGACCTCTGCTCTGTTTCTACTCTGACTGTAGACAAGGAGGAGCAGCAGTGCCGCCAGCTGATGGCCGGTTTGGATAAAGTCGTCACCGACTTAGACAAACAGGAAAAAGCTATTTATGCACGAGTGCGCCCACCGCTGGAACAAAGCCGGCCACTGCAAGACGGCGCTGACCGCCTGCAGGACATGAAGGTAAGGGTCCTCATCGATCCTGCAGGCAGACACTTCCAGCTTTAACAGACTCATTCACGCTCTTCCAATGCTTTCCTGCAGGACATCTCTGCAGCTGTTGACAAGATTAAACCAGAAAAGTCCTCCAAGGTGGAAGAGGCCAGACGCTTCCTGGTCTCTAACTCCAAGTGTGCCAGTGCCCCCCAGCTGCACAGCAAGGCGGATGAGACGGAGAAGAAGTATGCCAAGGTGGAGCAGCTTCTACAGTGCTCCCAGGAGAAGTATGGCATGTTTTTGGCTTTTCAAGTCCCAACTCAGACAGTCTCTGCCCAAGGTTGGCTTCACTGCATTCATCTAAAACCTGACATTTCTTTAGGCTAAAAAATTCCCACCAGCTGGAGATGTCTATTCAAAATGGAAAAGCTTTAATATCCACATATGAGAACAAACTGGCCAGGGAGGAAGTTGCCCCACGGGACATGTCCTCATTGGAAAAAACTCAGCGAGAACTTGCTGTGAGTTCCATTAGTGGATGTTCAGCTGGCATCACGGCGAGCCACAGATATTCATTACATTCTCCTGCTGCTCCTCCAGAGTATGGCTTCAGATCTGAGGTCCAAGAGCTCAGTGATGGCGGAGTCGGAAGAAAACCTGCGTTCAGCCAGAAACAGTTGCAACAACATGACCTCCAGGTTTCATGAGCACTGCCCAGACATTGAACGACAGGAAGCGGATGTGCAGAAACTCAACAAGCGTTTCAACAACCTCAACAGGCAGATCGATGCCAGGTGAGTCAGTGAGAAAGAGGAACCGCAGCTATCCAGGCCTACAGTCTCCACAGCCGATGTCTCTGCTGCCCCCCACAGGTCCCAGAGCTTGCAGAGAGCCAAAATGGCATACAACAACTACCAGAACGACTACGACAACTTGAACAGCTGGCTGTCTCGTGTCCCAAACTATGAGCCCAGAGAAACTGATGATCTCAGACAGGTGGAGACTAAGCTGAAGAACCAGAGGGTGAGATGACCACCTTTATACGAGGTGTGCTGTGGAAGAATACATGTGTTGACTCCAGAAAAACTCCCTTTCTGCAGAACTTGCTCTCTGACATCACAAGGAAGGAGTCAGACTTGAACAACGTCTCCAAAAATGCCAAGCTGTACCAACAGGCTGTGAAGGTGCAGATATTCCTCTGACTCTAGTAAACTAAACTAAACTGAAGTGAGGTGGAGGCCAAATGTTTACATGTTTTGTCTGCAGGACTATGAGGCTGAAACGGAGAAGTTCAAGTCAGTCCTGGATCTTGAGGATGGTCTAGTACCTCAGAGCAACAAGAGAAGCAGACTGGAATCACCTGCAATGAAAGTCAAAGAAGATGTGAGGCGCTGCCGTCAATGACACTGCTCTCTCTCTTTCATCTGATTCAGCCTTCGTGATTGGCTGTCAGACGCCACCACCTAATCCAGACGTTTCCTTTAATTCTGCGTCTGTGGTTTTTCTCAGTGAAAGCAGAAAGGGAACCGCTGTGATGGCTGTCAATCGTTGTTGAAACAAAGATGTCTTCTTCTAACACTTTCAGGAAGCTGAAATTGAGTCCAAGTTCACAGAAGTGAACGCCGTAAACAAGCAGAGGCTCCAGAATCTTGAATTTGCACAAAGCCTTTTAAAACAGGTAACATTATTTACCACTTTTGTAGCATCGTTTTGCACGCAAACCAAACCAATCTATGCTGATGATATAATATTCTCACTCTTCAGCAACCCGAGGTCCCTATGATCCAGTCTACAAATGTGCAGTCTGTCCATGCCGCTCCTCCAGGGGAGGAGCCTTGGAGAATCAGGAAGCAGCTGGAGGATGAGACTCAGAGGAGAGAACAACTTGAGAAGGAAATTAAGAGCATCCAGACCAACATTTATGAACTGGAAGGACAAAAGCCCCAGGACACCATCGTGAAGAAGGAACTAATCAAAAATGTTCCAGACCCACAGCTGGAGGAAGAGGTTCATAAGGTCCAGCAGAAGCTGTCAGAGGAGCGCCGCAACACCCATGTCCTGGAAAATGACTTGGAGGTGCTGAGGCTTAAGTTGCATGGCCTGGAGACCGAGCTCAAAGAGGGGGCGCAGCAGTACACTGTAAAGGAGGTGCTACGTATCGAGAGGGACAGGGGGCAGGAAGAGGAGGTCCGCAAACTTCGCGATGAGCTGGAAGAGCTTAGAAGGCAGAAGATGATGAAAGACAATGAGCTGACTCAGATAAAAAAGCAAGTGACCCTTCTGGCTGAGGAGAAAAACAAAGAACAGGAAGTGATCACCGAGGAGCAAGTGATCAAAGTTCAGAATGACCCCCAGCTTCAGTCTGAGTACCGGCTCCTGCTTGAAAGGAAGCAAAAAGAGACGGATAGTAGAAAAGAGCTGGAAGACGAACTGAAGTTTCTCCAGGAGAAGCTCCGAAGGCTGGAGAAGGAGAAGGCCATGGCAGAGGAGAAGATTTCCATCAAGGAGGTGCTTAAAGTAGAGAAAGACATGGCTCTGGAAAGGGAGGTAGAAAACCTCCGGAGACAGTATGAGGATGAGAAGTCCAAACGCAGATCCTCTCAGCGGGAAAAGTCTGACCTCCAGAGAAAAATTACAAGCCTGGAGGAGGAGAAGAACAGGGTTGTGGTCCAGGAAAAAGTTAGGGAGATTGTCCGTCCCGATCCAAAGGCGGAGAGTGAGGTCGCCAATCTCCGTCTTGAGCTTGTAGAACAACAGAGGCGCTTCAAGGACGCAGAACTTCAGTTGAAGTCTCTGCAGGATGAACTGACCATGCTGAGGAACAGAGGACCTCAGGTGGAGGTCAAAGAGATGATCAAAGAAGTCATCAAGTACAAAACAGACCCACAGACCGAGAAAGAGCTGGAAGGTCTTCGCGAAGAGATCGTTGATAAAACGCACCAAATTGAGAAATCAGAGATGGAAATCCGCCAACTTCGTGACGAAATTCAACGATGGAAGGAGACAAAGCCTCAGGTCCAAACTAAAGAGGTGGTCAATGAAGTGCTGCAGTACAGAGAGGATCCCAAGACCATGGAAGAGATTGAGATTCTAAAAAGAAAGCTGGCTGATGAGCAAAAGAAACGCCTTGATCTGGAGAGAGAAAAGTCTGCCCAGGAGGAAAAGATCAGGCTGAAGAAGTTGGACCTGTCTCAGGTCAGAGAGAAGATTGTTGAGGAAATAGTGGTGGAGATGGTAGAAGATCCTATCCTCAAATCAGAATGTGAGAACTACGTCCAGACCATCAACAAGGAGCAAGAACTGAAGGAGAGCTTAAAAGCAGAACTCTCAAGGCTGCAACGACAGATCGCTGACTTAGACCTACAGTTGGAAGAACTGGAGCGGGAGCGAAAGGCAAGACGTGAGGCGGAACTGGAGATTCAGAGGCTTCGGATCAGGCTGAATGAGCTGGAGATCCGGGACAAAGAAAATCGCGAGAAAGTGACAGTCAAGCAAAAAGTGGTGCTGCAGCAGGATCCCCAGCAGGAGAAGGAACACTCTATCCTGAAGCTCCAGCTCGATGAAGAGCGCCACAAGCGTACCTTGCTGGAGAAGAGGCTGGACGCCCTCAAGCAGCAGCAGCTAACCTTGGAAAGAATGGACGTGAAGGAAAGAGTCGTCCGCACTGAAAAGGTCCAAGTTGAAAGGGACCCAGAAGCCGAGATAGAGATTGATGACCTCCGGAGAACTTTAGACGAAGAAAAAAGGAGAAGGCGTGACCTTGATCAAGAGCTCGCCAGCCTTACTTCCAGGCTCTCAGATATGGAGTTTCATCAAACTAAGTCTACCAAAGAACTGGACTACATCAGAGACGAGAGCAACCGTCTGCAGCAGGAAAACCAGAGGCTGCAGAATGAGATCCGCAGACTTCGGTCCGAGATTGACATTACTAGCAACGAGACAAAGCTTATCACGGAGTCTGCACCAAGGGATGACGGAAAGAACTTGGAGATGAGACTTGATGCTTTGCAGAAAGAGCTTGCAGAGCTCAAACGCGTAACAGTCCAGAAGGATGAAGAGATTGAAAAGCTGCAGAAGAATCTTGGGTCAGTTAGTATCAAGCGGGAACAAAGAGAGAGCCATCTTCGGCGCTCTATCGTCATCATCGATCCAGACTCAGGCAAAGAGATGCGACCGGAGGAGGCCTACAAACTGGGCCTGATCGACTGGAAGATGTTTGTGAACCTGCAGGGTCAGGAGTGTGACTGGGAGGAGATCTCGGTCAAAAGTCCTTCAGGGGAGTCCACCGTGCTCCACGACAGGAAGTCTGGAAAGAAGTTCTCCATCGACGACGCGCTGCGAGCTGGCCGCATCACTGATAAGCATCTTCAGCAGTACAACAACAAGGAAATCTCCATTCAGGAGTTTGGCTTGATGGTATCAGGCAAGACCAAGTGAGCAGGTCAAGATAAGGGTTTGGGGTTCAATGCCCAGATTCCTGTTTCAGCTTTGGTTAAAGAAATCCTTTTTATAGTTTGCTCTCAACACTGTGGGAACTGGGCCTTTAGCTGTTTGTTTTTTAATCCATTTAACTAGAATGGGCTTCTTGTCTCCTCTGTGTCCGCTTTGCAAAGATTGAAACTCCTGCCCTAACATAATCCACTCTGAGCCTGTACTGGGGTTAATGACCTATGACCTAGCTACTATTACTGCTTTACTGGGTTTGAACTTATACATTCTGGAAATCAAGCTGTGAAAGCTGAAATTAAAGATGAATCAAACTGGGAATCCTGAATCTTGTTGTGTAATTTCTGTTAAATGCACCTCATAAACACCTCCATTCACCTTTAGTTACCTGTCCGTCTCAAAACCGAAGCTCCACATGTTGATGAAGGTTCTCATCGTCCAGGTGACGTCTTGGATTGAGTCATGATCTGGATTGATGACGCAACCTAATCAAACATTACAAGAAAGAGACTTGAGGTCCAGATGCCAAGACTTTGAGTGCTAATTATTAATCACCTTCTTTGACTTATGGCTGCTCCATTCTTGGTTGGTCACATCAAATCATCTTCCTCCATCTAACCATATCCTGTGCATCTTCTTCACTCACACCAACCACTCTCATGTCCTCCCCTCCTGCATCCATGAGCCTCCCCTTTGGTCTTCCTCTCCTGTAGCTCCAACCTCAGCATCCTCATCATCATCATCACTGTTCCTCCTGTCAAACGTCTCCATCTGCTTCCCTGCATGGATCTCCAGAACATCCATGATCTGATCCTCTGATGGATTCATTCCTGGTCCCACAGAGAAGCTCAGCATCTTCACCTCTGCCTCCTCCAGCTCTGCATCAGAGTCTCTGAACCAGGGTGTCAAACTCCATCGCAAGGGGGCTGAAATTCTAAACACACTGTAGGTCGTGGGTCAAACAGAATAAAGGCATATTTTAAAATCTTTAAAATTTAACTAACTGAATATAAATATGAATTAAAAAAGGGGATTTTATTCCCACTCTGTGCGCTGCTTCCGCCTAAACTTTAATTGTAAAAGAAACATGAAAAATACAGAGATTTTAAGGATACACATGATTAAAGTCATTCATATAAATTTCATTTATATATAAAAGAAAGTTCCATGAAATTAAATTTATTTTTGCTGCCTTTTTCTGTCTTTGAGCCCCTCCCCCTCAGAAATCCTGCGCATGTCTCTGTCCACTCTCTTCTCTCCATTCACAGCTCACATTCTCATTTAGAGCATTTATTATGCAGAAAATCTCTTTTAAAGGACATGAAAGGCTTCAAAATGCATCCAATAATTATCATTGATTATTCAGTCCTTTCTGTAAACATTTTTAGGGATATATTCCACTTTACAACATGAAACACACTTGGGGGGGTCAGTGAAAGCTCTCAGAGGGAACAGCCACACACGGTTGTGTCAGCATCATTGTGTTGCAGACACAATACAGATTCAGGTCACAAATTTCCTCACAGTGCCATTTACTGAGCGAACTGAAAAGATCACAGCTGCAACTGATAAAAAAGCATCTGACCTGCTTTTGTCTCAATGGTCCTCATACGGCATTAGGGGTCTGTTATTCCAGTGGCTTAAGAGTTATTTAACTAACCGACAGCAGTTTATCCAAGTTATTGGACATAATTTGGAATACCAAAATGGAGTTCCCCAAGGATCGCTTTGGGGTTCTTTACTTTTTACTTTGTCAATCAATGACATCTGCAAAGATTCTAAAAGAGTTCAGTTCCTGTTGTTTGCAGATGACACAACTATCTACCTCTCTGGAACAAATCTAAACTAACTGAGACAGTAAAAGTAGAAATGATGAAGGTGAAAAATTGGGTTCGTGACAATAAATCATTTTTCAATTGAGATAAAACAGAGTGAGGATTTTCAGTAAGATGAACATTTAACATTAAACATTGACCAAGATGACGTATGTAAAGTGAACAAAATAAAAGTTCTTGGAGTTGGAGGAAAAGTTGAAATGGAAATTGTTGTATAGCCACAGGAGATGTTGCCGTTCAGGCCAAGAGGGGGCAGTATTGAGCCACACCGGGGGGGTTGAGCAGTGAAGCTGGACGGTGAGCTCCCGGCAGTTTGTACACGGCGTGAGCCGGCTATGGTTGGAGAATTAAGCCCTGCAGTGTGAACGTAGCCTTGAAGAGAACCCCGAGCTTGTCTTTCATTCCTACAAGCTACTACAGAAATTATCTCAGAAAAACATTGGAATTCTGTATGGAGTAAGAGATTTACAAACATGTAGCTCCAGACTAAATATTTAGTTAAAAGCTAAATATTTAATTTGTACTTATATATTTATTTAACAAATTGTATTTAACAAAACTTAAATGTTTAGTTTAGAAAATAAATATTTCGGTCCGATCTTAATATTTAATTTGCAAACTAAATGTTTTCTTTAATTCAATTAAATATTTAGTTTACAAAGTAAAGATTCTAATTCGGGAAAATATTAAACTTATCAAATCAATATTGAATTTGTAATGTGACATTCATAAATACATGAATTACAGCTGAAAATACGCATTTGAACATAAACCTTTCTTCCCTCTGACTAAATAAGCTGAAGTATCGCGGGTCATCCGGGTCACTAGGATTCTGATGGAACTGGTCCTCCCATGCTCTTCCCATGATGCTCTTCTCTGAAATAACAGACGTTCGTCTGAAATCAAAGCCTGCGGTCGGACGGTTTTATTGTAGAAGGTCTCCGGAAGTGGCGGTGCGCAGTGACGTCATCACCGTGAGTGACGCCTGGGACAAACGCACAACAACAGGAGCGCGAGGCAGCTTTGTATCATCGCGGACGGCGGGTGAGCTATTCCAAAGATGCACGTGAACCTTTTCTCTGAATTCTGCGCTCGTTCACTGACCGGGTGCGCGTGCGCGAGCTTTGAGAAATGCTCTTTTAGTTCATAATTCTCTTGAACGTTGGCCGCGCTGCTGGTGCGTGCGCGCGTGAGTGTGGTTCGCTTTGTTTTGTGTCAGCATTAGGAATAACCAGCGTGCGCGCGTGCGCCTCCGCTTCTTGATTTATAACTGATGGAGAAGATGCCCGTGCACGCGAGCGCGTGGCAGAGTGAAGATGGAGAATAGTGGCTTTGAAAGGCTTGAACCTTTAAATCTGGATTCTGATTGAGGCAGAGACGCAGAAAAGGAGGTCCCCATGTGTGACGTATCTATTCTATTTATTAGATTATAAATTAATTCAGTCCATTGTGTGATAACTGACCCCTCCCCCTCCAAACAGGAAGGACCCGCTGGTTCCAAGACGGCAGAATCCCACAGACTTTCTTCAAAATGTCACAAGATCCATTCTGGCTCTGCCACTGTTTTGTTCTTCATGACCTTAATGTTTTTATTTTTTAATTTTATTTCTACAAGTTCTTCAAGTCGTGAACTGACCAATCAGATGTCTCCATAGAAGCAGGTAGTCTCAGGTGGTTTGGAACATTTGATTGAAAACACCCAAACTTTGCTTCCACTCATAGTTAGTGGTTGGATGAAACCATTTCTGGTCAATAAATTCTCTTTGAAATCCTAATGACAGCAGAAACTTCCCAGACGACCCGGTTCTAGAGGTCTTCGTCCCTGGTTCCTCCGTTTGCATCAGCTTGGCGTCTCTGGTGGTCGTTGTGGACGAGCTTCTTCCTGTTCTCTACGCTGAAGCAGCCGTTCTTCTCTGCAGAAAACCTTTCATTCTAGCTACAACGGCCGTTTCAGATCTCTGAGCCCCTCATGAGACGGTCACTCCAGAACCTTCACCGGGTTCTGGTGGAACCAGCAAACAGGTGAACCCGGCCTCGGGTTTTGGACCGTCGTCATGCTGGCGTGTCTGGTGTGTCCGCAGGCAGCCTTCCAAGCTGTGAAGAGAGACAGTGAAAGAAATTTCAAGTTGGAAATTCTGACATCTCCTGATTCTCTTATATTTTTTAAATAAGCGTTTGTTCATTTCACTGTCCTAATGTCACGGCGTTTCTGTGACAATAAGATAAAGCAGCTGCTTCGTGTAGAGCGTCCTGAGCATTTTTGTACAGTATGTATAGTAATGTGCTGTTTTTTTATATTGACCTCCATGAGAAAATGGTTCCGTGTGATATTTGTGTGTTTTAAGGTACTTTATATTTGTTTTATTAAATATATGACCCGTGTGAACCGTGACCCAATGTGAACCGTGACCCAATGTGAACCGTGACCCGATGTGAACCGTGACCCAATGTGAACCGTGACCCGATGTGAACCGTGACCCGATGTGAACCGTGACCCGACGTGAACCGTGACCCAATGTGAACCGTGACCCAATGTGAACCGTGACCCGATGTGAACCGTGACCCAATGAGCCGTGACCCGATGTGAACCGTGACCGATGTGAACCGTGACCAGCGTGAACCGGGCCAGCGTGAACCGGGACCGACGTGAACCGTGACCAATGTGAACCCGTGACCCAATGTGAACCGTGACCCAATGTGAACCGTGACCAGCGTGAACGTGACCGATGAACCGTGACCCAGCTGAACGTGACCGATCGCGAACCGTGACCCGATGTGAACCGTGACAATGTGAACCGTGACCCGACGTGAACCGTGACCCGACGTGAACCGTGACCCAATGTGAACCGTGACCCGATGTGAACCGTGACCCAATGTGAACCGTGACCCGACGTGAACCGTGACCCGATGTGAACCGTGACCCGACGTGAACCGTGACCCGACGTGAACCGTGACCCGACGTGAACCGTGACCCGATGTGAACCGTAACCCGATGTAGACCTTGACCCGGCGTGAACGTGACCAGCGTGAACCGTGACCGGCGTGAACGACCGCGTGAACCCCGTGACCCGGCGTGAACCGTGACCGAGCGTGGCCGTGACCGGCGTGAACCGTGACCCGGCGTGAACCGTGACCGGGCGTGAACCGTGACCAGCGTGGGCGTGACCAGCGTGAACCGTGACCAGCGTGAACCGGGACCAGCTGAGCCGTGACCAGACGTGAACCGGGACCCGACGTGAACCGTGACCCGACGTGAACCGGGACTTTTGGGATCCATTTAAACCCTCTCTTTTTATGTAAATTAGGTTTCAAAGAAGACTGGTTAGAAAATTCTCCATTTTCTGAACAGTTTACAGGAGATGGAACATTTTTCAGCTTTCTGCTAGGAAAAGCTATAATCTGCTCTTTAAGGTTTTGATTCTCTTTGGAGGTTCTAGATTCGGTAACCCAACCAACCACTGACCTTATCTAGACTTTCTACGACATTCCATAGAACAGGACCTTGTCCCAACTTGTTGGTAGATCTTCCCACAGCAGTTGATCGAATAGACAACAAGAGAAGGAGGTTTTTACAAATATTCCATATTCTTTCTTCTTTGTCATGAATGCACTCATTCCTGTTTTGCTCTGTCTCTCAGACTGACTACAGCTGAGCCATGCCTGTTGCCTCCCCCAGGATAGAACCTGGTAAGAGTTGATTCTGTTTCTTGACTTCAGCTAATTCTGTGAGTTGTGTTTTGTAAATCTGGTTAACGTTTGGTGAAAACGTCTCAGATGTGTCAGGCGTCGGCTTGTTCCCCGTGGTTTCCTCAACATATTTACATAATTACAGCAGTCCCACTCAAAGCAGCTAAGGTAACTCCTAACAAAATGTTTAGCTAGTGGTGCGACTGCTGTTTAGAAAGCATAGAGCAGGAATTTAACTTCTTCCGCATCATAAAGAAGCATTGTAGTTGGAGTTAGGATATAAACTGAGTCTTAGTCTGAGTCTTAGGGTGTATTCAGACTGGACACATTTTGTCCGCTTCAATCAGAGTTCGTGTTCCCAGATAATCTGTATCTAATTTTTAGTCTGAATACACCCAAGTGGACCCTGATCTGGGACCAGGAACCGCTCTCAGGCCCATCTTTGGAGGTGGTCTCGGTTTGTTTCCAATTGGACTGAGCTTCTTGTCGCTCTGAAATTCCTCCTGAATACAATCCGTCCTCGGAGTGGAGCAACTGGACCAAAACAGCCACATTAGCGGGTGGTCACGTGATCTTAGGCTAAGTTCACACTGCAGGCTGAAACGACCCAATTCCGATTTTTTTTTGCCCCTGTGCGACCTGTATCTGATCTTTTCATGACAGTCTGAACGACACAGATCCGATCTTTTCAAATGCGACCCAGGCCACTGGGGTATGTGGTCCTGAATCCGATACGTGTCCGATCTTTTCAAATGCGACCTCCGTCTGAGCGGCCAGGCCACATGAATCCGACCCGTACGTCATCGATATGCTACAAAAGTCATAATTCTGCGTTGAAGTAGGCGGGAACTAGAACATAAACATCAACCATGGTGGACGATGCTGCTGAGACCCGTCAGTGGAAGGGAAGCAGGTCACCGATTGGATTCAGATTTGGGGTGACAGCTCTATTCAGGCCAAACTCCAGGGCTCTTATCGCAATCGGGCGTTTTTTTAAAAATATCCAGCGAAATGGCCGAGCGTGGTGTTGAACCTTTCCTGGAGTTACTTTTTTCTCCCTTTCCGACCGTGGTCAGAAGCGCGGGGGACCAAAGGTGGATCCTCCTTCGAGGTTCACTTCCCTGTTGGGACCCTCAGATTCTCCAGGGCGGGTGAATAAAGAGTCCATAGCATTTATTCTGGGGGAAACCTTCTTTTATTACTGTTCTCCTTCCTCCATAACACAACATGAATGCGCGCCCTCACTGCACCCGTCACTCCCTCCTGCGCTGCACGCGCTCTCTCCTCTCTCTTACACACACACACGCGTGTGGCCCAGCACATAAACATTCCACAACAGTGGGTCCAGATGACCCTGGCTCCAATGCCTTCTTAAAATGGGAAGATTGTAATTGTGCTGCTGCTTTGTGAAAATAGATGTAATAATGCAAAAAGATCTCCGCTGTTGACAACACTGTTGTTGACATCCATTGCTAACGCTAACGCTACTTCAAACAAACAACGAGTGACGTCGTTCACCGTTGAGGACTCTTCTGCACATGCGGGTCACTTCTGGGTCATTTCACGGTCACACAGGAGATCACAAAAGTTCCATATAATTGGAAATGTGAACGGCCATGCAAAAAAAATACAGATTTTTTCAAAAAATCAGAATTGAGCATTAGGCCCTGCAGTGTGAACGTAGCCTTAGAGTCAAAATGTACCAACAGATGATCCGCGGACAAATGTAAAGCAACTATTGTCGTGTTATCAGATGGAAAAAAGAGTCCAACTGTTTATTCGTTTACTTCTTACAGGCTTTTCTGAGTCTGATTACGCGGCACGCACCCGCCAGGCGCTGCTGTGACATCCTAACAGCTACCTTGTAGTTCCTTAGAAGAATTCTTAAAAACAATGTCCTGACACCACAACCATGAGACACAGCAACTCATTGAAATGTGGGTGGATGAATGCAGGCTCATTCAAACACCTTTTAACGTGATCCACATCACTACTCACTGTTTTCCTGACAATCTATATGTCATAAACATTTATCACAACCTTCTTAGCCGTCGTCTCTTCAGTCAGAGACCGCCTTGCAGCACGTCTCCACCGGACCAAAGTAAAAAGTATTGAACCTGACATGGATACAGACGTTTAGAATTGATCAGCAAAATATAAAGTTTGAATGAACTATCCTGCAGAGAGCAGGACTTCCATAATTTCTGTCTGTAGTTGCTTTGCCCCACCCTCGTCATTCCTGGCCAGTGAGCTAAGAGATCTCTAGTCATTTGGTTTTGTTTACAAGCTTTGGTTTGAATCAGGAAAGGTCGCTTGACGGCAGTCTGAATACAGACCAAACACAAGGTTCAGGACTCGGTCCAGAACAGATCAAGCAGACTGGGTCTGGAACAAACGGTTTTCCCACTCTAAACACATCCTTGAAGTCTTTAACCATGGAATTCCTTCACAGCCATTTCTGTGTTTTGTCAAACTCATGAAAAAATCAGATTTACTGGGTCATTTGCGCCCCCTGAATAGTGGTTTTTCATTCATCAACAGCCAGCTCAGAGAACCGTTTAGAACAAAACCTGACAGGTGTGTCGCTGTACAGAAAACATTTAAAATGTCTCCTTTTTGTGTTCGACCATACAGCTGTGCTTTATAGACAAAACTCACTTTTTGGGCTTCTTCGCTGTAGTTAGGAAACTTGCTTTGGACACTGGAACCCCCAACCCAGTATTTACACTATCACCAAAAGTATTGGCTCCCCCACCCAGATGATCAGAATCAGGTGTCCTGATCACCTGTGTCTCTAATCCAACACCGTTTTCACAAACATTTGTGACAGAATGGCCGTTCTCAGGTGATCCGTGAATTCCAGCGTGGAACTGTCAGAGGACGCCACTGTGCATCAAATCCAGTTTCCTCTCTCCTAAATCTTCCTCAGTCAGCTCTGTCAGAACAAAGGAAGAGTTTGGGAACAGCAGCAGCTCAGCCTCCAAGTGGTCGACCACTAACCTGATGGGGAGGGGTCAGAGGATGATGAAGGTCAAAGAGGTCACCCACTTTCTGCAGTCAGTTGCTGCAGAGCTCCAGACGTCATGTGACCTTCAGATTACAAGTCCAGCTTCATGGAACTGGTTTCCATGGCGAGCAGCTGCATCCATCCACACATCACCAAGTGAATGCAAAGCGTGGATGCAGCGGTGGAAAGCACGCCGCCACTGGACGCCAGAGCCGTGAGACGCCTTCTCTGGAGAGATGGATCACACTTTTCCATCTGGAAATCTGATGGACCAGTCTGGGTTGGAGGTTGCCAGGACAACGGTACATTTGGGACGCCATTGTGCCGAGTGTAAAGTTTGGTGGAGGAGGTATTATGGTGTGGGCTTGACCCCTTAGTTCCAGTGAAAGGAACTCTGAATGCTTCAGGACACCAAAACATTCTGGACAATTCCATGATCCCAACCTGGAGGGAACAGTTTGGAGCCCCTTCCTCTTCCACCATGACTGAGCAGCAGTGACCAAAGGTCAAAGGTCCATGGAGACATGGAGGACAGAGTCTGAGGATGAACTGGACAGAGTCCTGACCTGAACCCCATAGAAGACCTTTGGGAGGAGTTAGAGCAGAGACTGATCCAGGCCTTCTCCACCAACATCAGTGTGTGACCTCACCAATGACCTTCTGGAGGAACGGCCCAGGATTCCTAGAAACAGTCCTGAACCTTGAGGACAGCCTTTCTAGAAGAGTTGGAGTTGGAATCCCTGCTAAAGGTGGAGCCACATCAGACTGAACTCTGTGGGTTAGGAAGGGGACGACAGTACAGTTCATCTGTGGGTCGAGGCAGGTGAGCCAATACTTTTGGGAATATAGTGTATGACATCAGAGGGACTGGATGTCCTCCAGGAAGAAACTAGAACTTTAAAATCAGGTCATCAAGTGGAAATGAGGAAAGCACTGTTGTGAAATTATTTTAAGAAATACATAGAATTCTAATTTGAACCAGATATAAAGTCTAGATGAAGAAGATAAAGATCATGACGGTGTCAAAGTGGTGTCACTGAGCTTCAGCTTCAAGGTTGATGGTGTAGAACCCCAATAGGGTAGAACCTCGTCGTCTGGTCACTCCTAGTGTTGTCTTAAGGGCTGATGCTGTACTAACTGTTGTCTTGTGCTACAGTACCCCAGGTGTTGGATGCAATGAGTGACAGCACCACCAGCTCTACCACTGCAAATGACTTGGATCTCATCTACCTTAAAGGCATCATGGAGAGCCCTCTGGTATTTGTCCACCTGTTCCCTCTTCAAGCACTCAGTGCTTTGTAGATTATCTGTGAGCCACTTCTTTGAAGGCTTTGAACATGGGTCTGCATGGCATTTAGCTCCTGTCAACCCTGCTAAACTTTGGTTGAAAGAGAACTGCTTTGTCTCATGGATGGGTACTGGAATTATGGTTACACTGCCAGCAGCATTGTTTCTGAATCCAGACTGAAACTGGATCCAGAGATGCTAACTGCTAGCTGTCTGTATGGTAGGAGCCAGTGGAGAGCCCAAAGGAGCCCCGCCTGTCACCTGTGAGGGACAACAATGTGGAGCTCCTGCAGGAGATCCTGAGAGACCTGGACCCGTTCACGCAGCGCTCCGACACCGCAGCTGAGCTGGCCCGCATCCTCACACAGCCCCACTTCCAGGTTGTCCCACCGCCACTCCCTTGAAACTGCATCAAAGTTTTCAGTATTTCACTTTGACGTTGTGTGTGAGTGCCAAACGAATAAAGCTCGTATCAATGCGGTCTGGTCTCTCAGTCTCTGCTGGAGACTCATGATTGCGTGGCGTCCCAAGCAGCTGACAGCCTGCCCTCCAGCCCGTGTGACTTTGTGGACCACGAGTCTGAAGACAGAAACACGGCCGGCTTGCAGCTGCTGCCCGACGCCGTCCGCATGGTGGGCATTCGCATAGTGGCCGGGGAGCACTTGGTAAGCCCCGCCCACAATACCCCCACACACAGGGTTTCAGTTCAGCCTAATATGAACTTCAATATGAATTCCCAGGGGGTCACGTTTAAGGTGGAGGGAGGGGACCTGGTGATAGCACGCATCCTCCACGGTGGAATGATAGACCAGCAGGGCCTGCTGCACGTCGGAGACGTCATCAAAGAGGTCAGGTCAACACGTCGGCTACAAGCTGACTCACAAAAGCAGCAGCAATGACCAGCTTTGGTTCAGTGTCCGTCCTCCAACGCTGTTAGTTGTTATTTTCAGGTTTACGCCGTCTGGGTGTCTATCTTTACGGTACACAGTTAAAGGGGAGATTTTTATTTAGTAGTAGTCCAGAATAACTTTAATTTCTCAAGAATTAATCATTTTTTCTGTTCTAGATGTTTAAATTGTGTAAAATGATAACAAACTACAGATTAGTATTTCCAGCAGGCTTTTTCTTAAGAAAATCTTAAGATGACAGGAAATTAATGTTCACTATAATAAACCAGCACAAGAAGTTTGGTTTGTCTGGATGGTTGTAGTTTTCTTCTAAGTCGAGCATAAAGGGGCCGTCTGCGCTGCAGGTGAACGGGCGGGAGGTGGGCCGGGACCCCAGAGTGCTGCAGGAGGAGCTGCAGGCGGCCCGTGGGATCGTGGTTCTAAAGATCCTGCCCAGCTATCACGAGGCAATCCCCCCCCGACAGGTGCCTGAGCGCTTCCTGAAGAAGCTGTCTGCTGTTCCAGCTGCTGCAGGGGCTGATGGGAGGACATGTTTGTGTCTCCAGGTCTTCTTCAAGTGTCACTACAACTACGACCCAGAGAACGACAACCTCATTCCCTGTAAGGAGGCGGGGCTCAGGTTTCAAGCCGGGGATATTCTGCAGATTGTCAACCAGGACGACGTGAACTGGTGGCAGGTAAGGGTGTCCACCCTGCAGTGTTTGATTGATGGTTGGTGTCACTGATGGAGGACATTGATCAGGTTGGGTATATTTCTGTGTGCAGGCCCGCCATGTGGAAGGGGGGAGCACAGGGCTGATCCCCAGTCAGGTGCTGGAGGAGAAGAGGAAAGCCTTTGTAAAGAGAGACGTGGAGCTGACGCCTGCAGGTAGCTGGATTCAGCTGGACCCGTCCATGTCTGCATAGGAGACCACTGAGAGGGAATCGGACATGTCAGAGCTGCTGCTCCGCCTTCAGTCGCTAAAAAACAAAGACGAATTCTGACTAAAAAGAATCTGAAAACAGGTTTAATTAGCAACAGAAAGTGAAATATTGACAGCGATGCTACTGTGATGCGTCTGCAGCCTCAGTGAAAGGCTGGACGCTGCTGTACAGACAGGAGACTGCCACAGGTTGGCCCTCTTTGTCCCGCCCTCTTGCAGTTTCCATGGAAACAAACGTCCGGGTGTTGTCTGCCAACAGAAATGACAGCTGCTTTATGGCTTCTGTGACCTGCAGAAGTCCTCAGGACTGAAGGTGTGTTTCATGCAGAGCAGATGACCGGTTTCAATGCAGCAACAAGCGAACCAATCGTCCAATGACGGCGCTGGTGGCAGCTGTTGATGGCCACTGATGGCGTTTAGGACCGCCACATGATGGCGTTGGCTAGAGCCCCCTTGGGGTTGCATTGATAAATCATCAGTGTCTCTGGATGTCATCTGGACTTTGTTTTGTCTCTTTGACTCCATCTGTTTTGGTTTGGCCGTTAAGGGAACCTCTGTCATGGTCTGGGAGTGAAGAAGAAGAAGAAGATGATGTACGTTACCACGAAGAACGCAGGTGAGTCCTCTGTTACTGAAGAGAAGCCGCTTTGTGCCGTAAAGCAGCTCTTTTTAAACGTGTGTGTGCGTGCTGCTCCTTGGTAACCGGGGTAACGGGGCCACCATCCTAACGGTGGCCCCGCCCTGACGGGGGCCACCATCCTAACTGTCTTCTGCGTGCAGCCTGACCGTGAGAAATTCGGATCTTAGACCACCACAGTGTAGTTTGTTCAGAAACTTAGGTATCATGTGCACGGGGTGTGCACGTGAATGCCTCGTGCACGGGGTGTGCATGTGAATGCCTCGTGCACGGGGTGTGCATGTGAATGCCTCGTGCACGGGGTGTGCACGTGAATGCCTCGTGCACGGGGTGTGCATGTGAATGCCTCGTGCACGGGGTGTGCATGTGGCATTCACGTGTCCGTAAGGGGCCAGCAGCTTCCTAACGGCTGGAGCGCTGCGTGAAGTGCGACTTACACTTACAGAATGGTGCGCTCCGTTTCCATGACGACCCTCGAGGTGGCCACAAGAAAGCACACCTCTCTACAACTTGGAAATGGCACATCACCTGCGCCGGTGTGACGAAGGCTCTGTTTCAGGTCCAGGTTTTGTGTCCTGAAGCCGGTCCTGGGGGGTTTCAGTGACGTGGGGCTGACCTGGAAGACCTTTCTGTACTTCAGTCTTCTGTGATTTTTCTCTCCGTCTTTCCTGCAGAGTTTGACCGACATGAGATCCTGCTGTATGAAGAGGTCGCCAAAGTCCCGCCTTTCAAGAGGAAAACTTTGATTTTGATTGGTGCCCAGGGTGTTGGCAGGCGCAGACTGAAGGCCCAGCTGCTGCTCCGGGATCCAGAGCTTTTCGGGACCACAATCCCCTGTATGAATGCATGTCCCAGCTGCTGCTCAGCACGCCGTTTCTCCACGGCGTTTTCTTGTACTGCTGTGTGGAAAGAGTCTCATGTACGCGTGCATGTATCTCCACCCCCACGTGCACACTGCTACCCTGCTCCCTGTCTGCTTCATCCCTCCCCCTAACCCACATGTATTGATGGACAGACGTCTTAATATTTGTCCTCTTAGCAGATCTGGTAGAATTCTTCCACAGTTTAAAATATTAACTTATTCAAATCAGCGCTTGTGTCCCCCTCTCTCCCTTTTTTTCTCTTCAACCCCCCCTTCACACTTTTCCCCTCTCCCTCCCCACACACAATAAATTTAACAAAAATAGTAAAAATAAAAAACAAAAAGGGGTTTATACAAATGTAGACTCTGGTTTCTGCAGATTAACCTCTTTCTGCAATAATAAATCCTGTCCAACACCAAAGTTCTTCAGCTCTCATCCGTTTGCTCAGTTGTTGGACAGAACAAGTTAGAATAAATAAAAAGTCACATGACATTTTCAATATTTCTGCTCTCTGCTTGTATGTTAGACGGTACTAATCATGAAATACCAAAATCTGCTGTTTTGTCTTAAATCCACATGCAGACACTTCCAGAAAGCCCAAAAAGGGGGAGCGAGAGAGTCGGATGTACGCCTTCACCAGCCGCAGCAAGATGGAGGCTGACATCAAGAATGGCCGTTTCCTTGAATTTGGAGAGTTTGAAGGCAACCTGTACGGCTTAAAGATCGACTCCATACACGAGGTGGCCGAGGCAGGACGCATCTGCATTCTGGACGCCAACCCACAGGTGGGCCCGCGTCCACAACGCTGAGCTGGAGTCCTTTCAGACCCTACCCCTCTGGCCCCTCCCTATTGCTCCAATTTTAGGGGCATTTGGAGCTGTAGAGGTGTCCAAAAGTAGCTTTTTAGTGTCCTGAAGCTCAGTTTCTCTCTTACATGGAAGTATTGAGTTTTTGTTTTAAAGTTACCAAACCGATGTTGTTTTGCATTTCTGAGCGCTGACAGCTACAGGCTAACCTAGCTCACTGGCGACTAGTGATGACATCATGGAGTGGTAGTATAGTCGCTTTTCCATGTCTCTCCGCTTTGAGGGGTACATTTAGGGGCATGGAGGAATTTGGACCGGGCCTTTGTTGATCTGGTTGTGGCTCGTGTGCATGGAGGCCCTCCTTCTGGCCCCTCCCTCTGGCCCCACCCTCTGGCCCCTCCCTCTCCATGTGTTCTTGTCTTCTCTGCAGTCTCTCAAAGTGCTGCGGACCTCCGAGTTCCTGCCATACGTCGTGTTCCTCCAAGCTCCAGATTTTGAGGTGCTGAAGGCCATGAACTGTTCAGCCGTGGAGGCAGGAGTGGATACCAAGACTCTGACGGTGCAGAGCTCTCACACACATGATCAGCAGTTACCATGGCAGCCCCCTGGAGCTGAGCGCCATGCTGTGGTTGGGGTCTGAATGCAGTCCGGTTTTGGTGTTGCAGGACGAGGAGCTGCAGAGGACGTGTGACGACAGCACCAAAATCCAAGCGGCCTACGGTCACTACTTCGACCTCAGCATCGTCAACGAGAACCTCGATGAAACGTACCGCAACGTAAAAGCTGCTCTGCAGACCGTTTCCAAAAACCCACAGTGGGTCCCGGTGACGTGGGTGTTCTGAAAACCTGCTGTGGGAGGGGGGGAGCACAACGCTCAGAGGTAAAAACCTCAGTCCTGAAGGAGGTTTAGTGTAGTTTACCCAGAAATCTAGCTCCCATTAAATAGCTTCATAGTCGTCAGGAAACGTGCAGCCTAGAGAAGGAAGCCGACACGTGGACTCGTGGAGATCCGGTGGCTCATCTCCAGTCCAAAAACCAGCCACATGCAGTTCCTCTGCAGGTGAGGGAGATTGAACATGGACTTCATCAGCAGGAGCGCAGAACCGGTCAAAGGCCTCAGTCTGGTGCAGAACCGTCATTGGTTTTCGGGTGGTGGGCCAACAGATGACTCGGCCAGTGAGAGACAGCGTTCCCTCGTTCAACGCGGGGCTAATTCTAAAGTAGAGTAGGATTCCAGATGTTTTTAGGCTGTAAAACTCCTCACTACACACTTTCTACACGTTTGTCAGACGGAACCTTTTCCCGTGTTTCTGTCCTAAACTCAAAGTTCAAACCGTCATAGAGAAATTCTGATCGTGACTGAGGATGTGTGTAGATTTGTCAAACGACTCTGTACAGGAAACGCGGCATGGAGGAGATTGATTGACAAGACCAACAGCCAATCAGGATGCAGAACACACAAAAAAGGATCCAGAACTTTACTAATAAAAGTCCACAAAGAGCACGGAAGGCGAATGGCGTTATCGTGAGAGAACATTCACAATATCGCTATTCATAGACATTTGGTTGTCTATCGTGAGAGAAACTTCATTCCGTTTGGGACCAGGACATCGCGTTCTGAAAGGATTCAAGGATTAGTTCATTAGTCATTTGTGACGGTGGTTTTTGTGTTTGTCCCATGTGATGTGAGGGAACGCTCTCAAAGAAAAGGGTTATTTATAGTCTGATTGTTTTTACTTGAGTCCAGTTTTGAAAGCCTGGGGCTTCATTGAAGATCATTAACACGCCCCTGTCTCCTTCAGCTTCAAAATCAACCTTGTTTAGCTGAAAATGGGGTCTTCTCTGCAGGACGACGCAGCGTTAGCTTCCTCACATGGAGTTGGTGTTGAAAAATGACCACAGCGTCGCCCGTTTGTGCCATCATATCTAGAGTTCATGTGATGAAACGTTCATCCCATCTCAGGACAAACATCGTCTCTAACCAGTGGTTCTCTGAGTTCCTGTTGTCTTTCTATCAGCTGGAACCTCTCTGACCTCTGGCATCAACCAGACATTTCCGTCCACAGACCTGCCGCTCTCTGGATATTTTCTCTTTAAGACCATTCCCTGTAAACGCTAGAGGTGGTTGTGGGTGAAACTCCCAGTAGATCAGCGGTTTCTGAAGTCCTCAGACCAGCCCGTCTGCTTCAGTCACTTCAATCCCCTTCCTGGTTCTGATGCTGGTTTCACCTGCAGCAGATGGTCCGGACCACTGAGTGTCTGCGTGTGATTGGCTGTTAGTCATTGTGTCAACGAGCAGATGGACAGGTGTGGAAGTGACTACAGGTGGAGCAGCATAGGGTGGTGGGTATGACAGGTGAATGCAAACGCTCCCTGCAGAGTTAAAATCCCTCATATTAACAAATCTGCTAGCATGTGAGCGCACTGGAACCCGAGTTCTGTTGACGGATGCAGCCTCAGATTCTAGGCTGGATTAGAGATTTAGGGGTTAGTGGGTTTCTGATGAGCAAGCATTGGTGTTTCCTCATCTGACTGCATATCTGTGACAGAGCTGGAAGTGTCGGCCTCGTCTTACATTCTGCTTTCACGTGTCTGTGTGCCAAAAACAAACCTTCTGCGGCAGCGTCCCTGTCCTCTAGACAAAGGAGGACGGACTTTTTCAAACACAAACCTGACAGCAGAACACTGATATTTTTAGTCTGCTCCTCCTTTTTCTAACAATAGAAGTTGGTCTTGAGGCTGCAGTGACAGTAAGTCTGGAACAACCAGAAGAGGAAAACAGACAAACCTTTTCTACTTTGCCTCGGGATAAATGAAGTGCAGGATTATGGGGGGGTTTCTGTCCGTTGTCATTTTTAAGACCAAGTTTGGATTCCACTGGAAGAAAAACTGGAGGAAAGTGGAGCTAAAGATATCTGCTGCCTCTGCAAAAATATACACATGAAGTTTTCATATGAAGGTCCATAAAAAGGATTCTTTTATGTTCAGCCTGAACTTTCCTGTGATTGTGCCAATAATGACGTTCCTCTATTTTGAATAAACTATTGATTTGATGGTTGGAAGTGTTTTCTTGTGGTTTTTCCGTTTTTCTGTGGAGATGTTTGTCAGCTGGAGCCAGTCTGGTCGTTGTCTGACCTCTGGCATCAAGTAGTCATTTCCGTCCACAGACCTGCTGCTCTCTGGATATTTGCTGTTTCCTTTCACTGTCCATCAACAGCCCCAAAGTAGAGTTTCCACCATTGACTCCCATCATAAATGACTTTCCTAGTTTTGATCAGCTACAGCTCAGAAACGAATGCAAATATCAAAGAGTTCATCAGAAACTCCAGTCTCTTTTCTGAACTACATTTGTGTCTCTAGTCCAAAAAAATGGAAGTAAAAGGTTAAGAGGGAAGTTGGATGGAAACCAGAAAGACTAGAAGGAAGAGATTTGTGAGCAAAGACTGGATGTTGTGAACAGTCTTTGTTTAATCTCACAGATTATCAGGATATAAAGGATGTTGTACTGTAGGGACAGACCCAGGAGAGGAGCCCCCCCAGGGACAGACCACCACCATGACCAGAACCTCTGACTTGGTTCAGCAAACGCCACACAGCTGCAGGCCCGTTTACCAGATGGGAGGGGTACTGGGGGTTCCAGAGGAACCATTCAGAACCGACTCCACCGCTTTGACTGGACTGACAGACGACCGCTGCAGGTGACTCCACCCACACCAAGACACCGCCATCTGCAGTACAGACCATGTGACCTGGACCATGCAGCAACGGTCTACCGTCCTGTTCACGGATGATGAGGGTCACCTCACACACATGATGGTCGGCGTAGACCATCATTTCACAGAACCGCATGTAGAAGAGTGGACCGCCTCAGAACATCATGAGGTTAGTGAGGAGACGCCGAGGTCCAGCTGTCACTGCAGCCGATGAAGGACAAACTGCTGACACGCTCCATGTTTGTTGTTTGGGGGGGCCTTTAGTATAAAGCACTGGTCATAAGAAGAATAAATTAAATATCTGATCCTGATCAGGAGACAACATCCAATTCCAACTGATTCTGCAACTACGTGATTGGACCCAAGTTCTGATCATGTGATCGGATCAGGACATCCCAGTACCAAGGCAGTTGTAGTCTCGTGTTTGATTTTGAACATGAGAGAGCAAGACAACAATGTAAGAGTGCAACAGTGAACCCAGTGAGTTTGATGAAAGTTTATTATAGAAATGTCAAGACGAGCAGTGCCGCTTTTGGACAAGTTGATACTAAATGTGAATCTTGACTTTGGTTTTTTGGCTCTCAGACTGGAATATTCATTTAATTACTAATTCAGTGAGGTGAGGACAGTCCCATGGCGGGACAGTCCCATGGCCGGACAGCCCCATGGCGGGACAGTCCCATGGCGGGACAGCCCCATGGCCGGACAGTCCCATGGCGGGACAGTCCCATGGCGGGACAGCCCCATGGCGGGACAGCCTCATGGCGGGACAGCCTCATGGCGGGACAGTCCCATGGCGGGACAGCCTCATGGCGGGACAGCCCCATGGCGGGACAGCCTCATGGCGGGACAGCCTCATGGCGGGACAGCCCCATGGCCGGACAGCCCCATGGCGGGACAGCCTCATGGCCGGACAGCCTCATGGCGGGACAGCCCCATGGCGGGACAGCCCCATGGCGGGACAGCCTCATGGCGGGATAGCCCCATGCCGGGACAGCCTCATGGCGGGACAGCCTCATGGCGGGACAGTCCCATGGCGGGACAGCCCCATGGCGGGACAGCCCCATGGCCGGACAGCCTCATGGCGGGACAGCCTCATGGCCGGACAGCCTCATGGCGGGACAGCCCCATGGCCGGACAGCCCCATGGCGGGACAGCCTCATGGCCGGACAGCCTCATGGCGGGACAGCCCCATGGCGGGACAGCCTCATGGCGGGATAGCCCCATGCCGGGACAGCCTCATGCTCCATGAAGCAGAAACGTGAGTCAGTCCGTGTTGAGTTTTGGATAGGCCTTCATGTTCTTGACATGTTCTGTGTGTTCTCCATGATGTTTGTTCTCAGATGTCTGTCAGGACGTCAGCAGCAGGACAGTCAGATGATGACCCTCTGGGAGCAAGGGGTGGCTAGAATTTGTAACCCCCCTCCTCTAAATCAGTGGTCAGATGATCAACAAACAGCTGTTTTCTTCATGGTCTCATGTTCTTGGTGTGGAGAATCTGCCAACCCACCCTGATAAATGTGCTGTAAGACGCCTCTGTGTGAGATGTCATGTTGAATTATTTTGGAATGACCCCCCCCCCCCCCCTCCAGTTTAGTCTGTGGAGCTTTTTCTGTCTTTACTGAGCGACTTCCTGTCCTGCCCCATCAGTCTTCTCAGCATCTTTGTCCTCTGCATCTGCTGAGCTCCTCTTCATCATCTTCCTCGCTGCTCCGTACTTCTCTGCCATGTGGTTCCTGCTGTTTGCTGTGTGCAGCTGTGTTCTGCTCTTCCTGCTCTTCATCTTCCTCCTGACCACTGGAAAGCGCTACAAAGTCTTCAGTGAGAAGTGTCTGCGGCCCCCTGAACCCCTGGTCCTCGACATCAGAGAGAGGGACGCCCGGCTGAAGAAGGGTAAAGAAAAGCAAAGTGTTTTGATGTTCAGTGTGTGTCAGGGATGGGCATCATACGTGATCACACCATCCGTGTTACGGAATAAGCTGCTGCACGGACACGTCTGTGGGTGATGAGGAGGAGGAGGAATGTTTCTTCCAGCAGTCACAGCTCGAGGATAAAAATGAGACGCTGCAGGAAAAAATGGATTCTGTGAAATATTTGATATTTTTGGTAAAACTGGAATCCATTTTAAAAGCTGCCAAAAATGTTTTTAGTTGATTATTTAGGGAAATGTGGTTCAGAGTTTGACTTTGAGCTCCACCCCCTCCAGGCCTCTTTCAGCAGTTCTGCACCAAAGCACAGCCAGAGGTTGTGAGAATCATCTCACTCTTTGTTGTTGCAGAGCTGAGCGACAAACACAACTCATTTCCCTAAATATACATTTCTGGAAATCATTCCTTCTTTCTGTAGCTGTTTGCTGTGAACTGTAAGCTAGTGGGAGACAGTGTAAACACAGGGATGATGGGAAATGGGGTCAGGCTTACCCCCCCCACAACTCAGAGATGAACGACCTCCTGCTGCTCTGCAGAAACTAGAAAACACCGGTTTTAGATTTTGTCACCATCATGAAGAGCACCGGGAACGCTTTGGAGACGGATCATGACAGCGTCACAAATGAGGAGCTCTTCATTTCCATGCTTTCATCAATGCGTAGCTTTTATACCTAAAGCTATGTTGTCGTAGAAACCAGACAACGTTGAGTGTTGAAAGAGATTTCACAGTTTTCCGGAGGCTTTACAGTAACAGTCATCGATGACTTTGTGTCCTACGGCGTTGACCCAACGGCCCCTCCCATCATCTTCTGATCTGTTTTCAAAGCCTTCCCGGTCGTTTTTAGACATGATGATGTCGTTTTAGCCCAAATCTAAAATCCGGTGTGGTTTTCTAGGACATAGTTTCTGCAGAGCGGCAGGAGTAGAGCGGCGGAGGAGATCTGGGCGGGGCTGTTGGTGTGGAGTGGAGCACTGAGACTCAGCCCCGCCCACTTCAGTTTTTACGTCACATCTGAGATCTTTTTCTAACAGCATTGTTTCTTCTGCTGATTCACAGTGATTTGAGAAAAGAAACCCTCAGAAATGCTGCTTTATTCCTAATTTTCTTTATAAGTATGTCCTCCATTGAGAGAAAAATGCTGCAGGAACACGTTAAAAACACCAAGAACACCATTTTCATTAGAGTGGGTCTTGAAATAATGGGACAGGCTGGAGTGATGCTTTTGACACGCATGTCCTCTTCCACACACGTGTTTGTACAAATATAACTCTGTGATTGGAACAGACAAGGAACGCCCAGAAGTTTCAGTCAGACTGACTAGTTACAGAAGGGACAGACACCTGATTGGTCCTTGGAACGGGGAGTTCTTCAGCGTGTTGGGGGGGGGGGGTGAATGGCATGAGGATGGAGAGCATGCAGGGACAAAAGTCTCTGCTCACATTCAGCTGGTGGTTTCAACAGAAAATGGATTCATGAAGAGATGAGAATGAAAAGTTTTGTGCAGACTGGATGATGGAGCAAACGTCCACCCCAACCCTAACCCTCCAAAGACATCCAAGCGTCTTCTCCTGACCAAAGCTCAGCACTCGCCTGTTTGTCTGCAGGCTTTCGCTTGGACAGGGTTCCCGTGGCGCTGGATGCGGTGGTCATTGGCAGTGGCATTGGAGGTTTGACCACAGCGGCACTTCTGTCTAAAGCTGGGAAAAGGGTTCTGGTTCTGGAGCAGCATGACACAGCAGGAGGCTGCACACACACTTTCCAGAAGAAAGGCTTTGAGTTTGATGTGGGTAAGTGTGGCTCAGAGGAAAACCATCAACCATCCAGCAGGAATTGAAAACCTTTGAAAAATGCTAAATCTCTGGCTGGTTCAGAGTTTCCAAACTACTGTGTTAGTCATGGACTACAGTATATTTATTTATTTATTTATTTATTTATTTATTTATTTATTTATTTATTTATTTGTTTGTTTGTTTGTTTGTTTGTTTGTTTGTTTGTTTGTTTGTTTGTTTATTTATTTATTTGGAGCCCCATTAGCTTCCACAAAGTGGTTGCTAGTCTTCCTGGGGTCCATATGCAAAAATACATACATTTTACCAATTTCACAAAAACCCAAACTGATTTCACAAAATACAGTGACTAATTCATCATATTTACCTTAAAAGCTTCACATTTTAAAATAAGTTAAAACAATTTCATTTTTATACCAGCATATCAAAACACATAGCAACATAACATCAACAGTTATTTCATCAACATTTCATAACAGCAAATCATTCAAATTGTTAGTTATTGTAAGTAGTCCATGTATCTTAGTTTTAAAATCTTTTTGAAATGATATTTGTTACTAATAAATGGTAAATGGCATATACTTATATACTAATGAGCTTTGTCCTTCCAGACACTTGATTCCATGCATCAGAAGATCTAAACAGCACTGTTCTTCTCATATAGTTGGATCTTGAAAAAGGAACAATCAAATCACCAGAGCTGACCTGACGAGTTGATATTGGTGACAATACCCACTGTATAAAACTTTCTTTACCAAATATTGTGGACATTTTTTAAAAATGAGGTTGTGCATTTAGCATTGAAGACTGAGTTGTACTTTGTCTTTTACCATCAACCAACCTAAAATGGTGTGAATCTCGTTCACATTGGTCCAAAGAGCAACCAAGAGCCACCCAGGCAGCTCGATTTTGGAAAAGTTGTAATTTTTTTAGATGCCCCTGTGTCGCACTAGACCAAATGACTGGGCAATACTCCAGATGTGACAAAACCAAAGACTGTACAACTGTCCTCATGACTGAAGGTGGACAATATTGCGCACACCTCCGAGCCAGGGCGACTCCTCTGCCCATCTTGGATACTATATGATTAATCGGATCTGTCCAAGAGAGCTGACCATCTAATTTGATGCCCAGAAGCTTGGTTTTAGTCAATTGCTCAACCAAACTATTGTCAATCCTCAAATTCAGGTAACATGGTGCATTCAATAAATATTTTGTACCAAAAACTATGCATTTTGTTTTAGATGTATTGAGAACCAATTTATTCAACTTAACCCAATTGGTAACTAAATTAAGTTGATTCTGTAGCGCTGTATTCAGCTCTGGGACAGTAGCAGATGCACAAAATACAGTTGCATCATCTGCATATAACACCACTTCTGCATTTCTCATCTCCTGGGACATATCATTTACAAACACTGAAAATAAAAGTGGACCCAAACAACTACCTTGTGGAACACCACACGACATAAACTTTGTTTCAGACAATCTACCATTGAAGAGGACTTTCTGTGTTCTGTGAAAGAGCCAACTGTGAAAATCCATAACATTTGAGCTTTGCCAACAGAATATCGTGGTGGATTACATCAAAAGCAGCTGTGAAATCTAAAAGTACCGCACCCACATATTTTTTTATCATCCAAATGTGTTAACCACTGGTCTACCATATGTACTAATGCCGTATTGGTTGAATGACCTGGTCTGTAGGCATGCTGTGCACTAGTAAACAGATCATTTGAGATAAAGTAGTGTAGCATTTGATTAAATATCAACCTTTCAAAAGTTTTACTCAACACAGGGAGAACATGAACTGGTCTGCAGTTTGAAGCAGTAAACTCTGACTTTTCATCCTTAATTAGAGGTATAATTTTTGATTGTTTCCATTGGTCAGGAAACCCTCCACTGATCAGTGCTCTATTAAAAATATGAATTATTGGTTTGTCCAAAACATTTGCAACTATTTTAAGGATTCTACCATCAATGTAATCAATCCCTGGTGTTTTGTCATCAGGTAATGAGAGAAGCAAATCTTGAACATTATTCTCACTAACAGTGTCGAACACCAAGGAACAAGCTTTATTTTCCATTATCAATTGAATATTTTGACAAGGAGAGCTTATATCCTGCGCTACCATAGAGGATCTCAGCTTTTCAGGTTTGTTAATGAAAAAGTCATTCAAATGATTGGCAATATCAAATGGTTTACTGACAATAATGCCACCAATTTTCATATTCAAATTAAAAGTCTTTGTTTTTTTGCACATCAGTTCTTGTAACACTTTCCACAATCTTTTACTGTCATTAGTGGAACCACAAATTTTTTGTCCAAAATATTATTTTTCAAAAAGTTTAATTTTGTATCTTTATTCCTTAATATGTGATAGTTTGTATAATCCTCTACATGTTTAGAGGTGGAAGCCACCTTTTTTGCGTTGTCTCTCCGCTTCATGAGTGATAATAATTCCTCATCTAATCATGGAGCACTATTACTTTTTACTGTTCTTTTATGAAGTGGAGCATGTTTCTCAACAATCTTCCCGAAAGTTGCCATAAAAGGGTTCAAAGAAGCATTTACATCAATTTCCTGCACAACTGTAGACCAATTCGAACTTTTGATTTCATCAATAAATAGATTGGGATTAAAATGTTTATAGGATCTGCGATACATGATTCTTCCACCGGCTTTAGGCATTTTTGTTTGCTTTGTAATGGCTATCAAATTATGATCAGAACACCCTACTCCAATAGAAACTGCCTGGGAGCATAAATCAGGAACGTTAGTGTAAATGTGATCTATACAGGTTGATTTACATGAATTATCCATAGCAATTCCAGTTGGTTGTGTCATGACCTGTTTAAGATTACATGTATTAGCCATTGCAATGATCTTTTCAAACAAAAAACTTTTTTTTGAAAACCAGTCTATATTAAAGTCCCCAAGAAGAAACATTTCCCCACATGTATTTGAGACCATTTCCATATTTTCACATATTTTTTGTAAGTATTCAGCATTGGAGCTAGGTGGTCTGTAACAACAACCGACCAGTGTTGGTTTACTAAATGGAAGATTAATTTGCAACCATATTACTTCGATGTCTCTGCTCATTAACTCTGATTTTAGGGTAGCAACAATATTCTCCTTTACATAAAATGCTACTCCTCCACCATTTGGATTCCTATCTCTTCTGTATAATCTGTACCCATCAACATTTAGCATTGAGTTTTCAAAAGTACTATCTAGGTGTGTTTCAGATAAGGCTAAGACATGAATATTTTCAGTCAAACATATTTGTGTGATTTCATTAATCTTGTTTCTCAAGCTACATATATTTAAGTGGGCTAAAACTATACCTGTTTTGTGGCCCATTTGCAACTAAACACAACATATTTGCATTAATACAAAACTTTAAACATGCATTACAATAGACAGTTCTCATGATCATTTAATCCGATGATTGCCTCTGTCCATTTGCAGGCCAGATAACCAGTTTGTCATACCTTAACTCAGCTCTTTCCCCTTTTACTCTGGCTGCTCTCAGCTGGGCCAGCATTTCCCTTCTCCTCTGCTGCACCACATCTGAAAAGTCTTCATTGACATATATACTTGTTCCCTTTAACTTTTTGGTTGAGGAAAGGATACGCTGGCGGTCTTTGAACCTGAGAAGCTTGACAATAATCTTTCTGGGCCTTCGTCCTTCTTGAAACTTTCCCAGTCGATGTGCCTTCTCAATTTCAATGTTTGAGCCATCTAGACCCAATTTCTCAGACAGCCTTTGTTGGATCTTGATTTCTAATCCACCAGTGGTTTCTCCTTTCTCCTCTGCAATCCCATCAATTAGAAGATTAGATCTCCTTGACTGGTTTTCAAGATAGTCCAACTTATGAAACAAGTCCTCCATTTCCTTCTTGAACTTTACAATGTCATTTTCAATTGCTTTGATTTTCACATCAGTACCTTTATATGTAGATGTCACCTCTTCCACGATGCCCTGGGTGAATTGGAGGCTTGTTTTCAGTTCATGGACTTCTTTGATAACACCATCCAACCTTTTTGTATTTCCATCCATGATGATCTGAATAAAACTCTTGAAGTTTTCTTGTTGCTGTTGTAGCATTTCTTTGTAAAATTCCTTTTGCTGATCCATTATATGGCTCAGTGTACTCATGGTCACAGTAGCATGTAACACTCTACAAACACAGGATCCCTAGACTTGTCTCCCGGATCGCCGACGGGTCGTCGGTCTCACCATCCCCTGCCACAACAGGACTGCTCATTTCCCTGTAACATTAAATCCATTACTTACCTTCACTCTGCTCCTGTCCTCCTTCCGGGTTCCAGCGTCTGGTTCTGTTAGCCTCGCTAGAGTCAAGACACAAGACCCATTTTTTAACCTCTCTGTTCCCTTTGGCCCTCAGCTGGGTGTCTGTGGGGGCGTGACCTCCCCCTCTGTTCCAGTTGTGGGGGTCTAGTACGATTGTGGGCGGTTGGTCCTAGGTATCTGTGTGTTGCAGGGGGGGTTTGACCCCCCCCCCCCGGTCTTTTCTTTGGTCTTTACTGCTCTTTTTTCTTTCTTTTTGCAAATGCATTACCGCCAGTGATGTTGTCTTTTTCTCCTGCTTAGTCTTGGAAAAAGAGAACTTCACCAAGATGCTGATCAATATATAAGATGATTGACAGCCCAAGGCTCTGGTGCAATATGCCATGATTGGGGGGGGGGGATTTCATTGTTTTTGCTGTTTGGAGGGAATGGTGTTAGACTATAAAGTTTTTGTTTTAAATAACAAATGTGTCAGGAAGGACATCTGACATAAAGTCTTACAAAATATGCAAACCAGACCTATGAAATCCATAGCGGGTCGGTCGAGGCCCGGGTTAACAACGACCGCCATCTGTGGGGTTCACCGACGGTGCCGGTGGAAATTTGACTGCTGTTGGTCGAAGACGGAGAGGAGGAAGACGTGTGTAAGAGAGAGGAGGAAGGTTGTGAGAGTTGGCTTAGCTATGGAGGTTAGAGACTTTGAATGTTGGAACTATGACAGGAAAAGGTAGAGTTGGTTGACATGATGCAGAGGAGGAAGGTGGACCTACTGTGTGTCCAGGAGACCCGGTGGAAAGGTAGCAAGGCTAGAAGCTCAGGAGCTGGGCTTAAGTTGTTCTAAGAAGGAAAAACCTTGATGCAGTGATGATGAGCATCACTAGAAGTGAGTCAGTTGTCATTGGTGCAGATTCACATGTTTATCATTGCTAAAGAAGCAGAGGGGAAAATGACCTACAGTTTACAGTATGAAGGGTTTAAGCTCAAAAGACCACATGGAAGCTCTACTAAGCCAACTTTATTACTTGCATAGAACATTTTGAACTGATTGTTCACCAAACACTGGTTTTAGTAGTGATGGAGAAAAAGGCGTTCAAAGTTCTGTCCAGTCATTTTCTGTGGGTAAAAACTAAATTCAGCCAGGGATCGGACTATTCCTCAGGTCAGAGGGGGAAACCCTTATTAGATGGTTTCAGAACAATTATTTTCCAGCTAAAAGCTTGATCAAAACCATGAACGCTCTGTTTTTTTGGATCTTCAGGTATCCATTACCTGGGCCAGCTCCATGAGAACAGTCTGCTGAAGGTTGCTTTGGACCAGATCACAGAGGGACAACTGCGCTTTGCAAAGCTGGAACAGCACTACGACACAGTCCTCCTGGGTCAGCAGGACCGACGCAGGTCTCTGTGTTTGCAGACTTTGACCCCCCTCTGTCATTTTATTCTGTGCCATGGTCATTTTGTCCAATCCCAGTAAAGTCCTGACAGACCTGTTTTCTACTGTCTTCCCTTTCTCAGGGAATACCACATCCACTCAGGGAAAACAGAGATGGCAGCGTGCCTCAAGAAGCAGTTCCCAGAAGAAGAGGAGGCCATTGATGAGTTCATGAGGCTGATGAAGGTAGAAAAGCTGCACTGATGGTTCACAATGATCCAGGGCTGAAAAAGAGCTGGAGAAACCTGAAATGAACTAAAAATAAAAGAAAAAAAGGTTTTATTTCAAAGATTATCTACAATTATTCAAAGAATCATTTCAAATTAAAATGGATAAATGACAATAATAAAGAGAATAATAACCTAAAAGCTAAAACAAAGTGTTTGATTTCTGATGAAAGTAAACAAGATAAAACAGAAGCAGCTGGATCTTCAGCCGACCGTACCTGTGCGGTAAAAAAAAGACCAAAACTTTTCCTAAACTAAAGCTGGGGAACTCAGAAGAGGAACTGAAACGTTTTAGGGTGGTCCTAATGGGATAGATACCCTTTTGGAATTATTTAAAATGAATCCATAATCATGAATTATTTATTTATCATTGTCATTAATGAGCTACCAAATTACATTTAGAGCATCAGCAATTATCCTAGTTGTTTCCAAGCTGGGGAAAAACTCCCATTTACCAAATAAATGCCCAATGAATAAATAACCCAAGTGCAAACACAAACAAATAAATAAATAAATAAACAAATAAATAAACGAACAAATAAATAAATAAATAAGGCTCCTTTACTCTTGTTGAAGGTGGAGCTTAGAACAAAAACCATCCAAACAGAGCTGCTTCTACAGTGTTGATCAGATCCTTTTCCATGCAGCAGCTTGCTGCTTCAGGCCCATGAACACACCTGACAGAGGAACCCAAAGACCTTTTCACCAACCAGTGCTGTACTGAGCTGAAGTTTGATTCCAAAAACGTCCAGGATTTATGAAGCAAGAAGCTAAACTGCGTTTATTTACACCATGTTGTTTGAGGAAAAGCCAAAACAGCCATAATGCATGAGGGCAGACACCAGAAAGTTTTGAGAAACACAGTTAACCTATGAAAGGAAAGTGTGTCAGACAGGCCAACATAAAATAAGACCGCTGACCCAGCCATGCTGTCAGCTCCCTGCCATGGCAGCTAACCCAAATGTAACTCACACAAAAGACAGAAGAAAGCCTCAAAGTTCAGCTAACCAAGGCCAAGGCCCAGACTAGAACAACAAAAACCCAGCAGAGGACAAAGGAAGTGAGAAACCCTGATGCCAGAGAAGGCATGAACCAAAGCACCTAACAATAGGTCTACACCTGCCAGGTGAACAGTGGGACAGAGAGGGGAAGGGAAAGAACACACCAGCAAGAGACAAGTATGTAAAGAGTTGAGAAAAGTGGACTGAAGCTTTGTTCTTGCTGCAGCTGGCCTCCCGGAGAACTCCTCTCATTGCTGTCTTGAAGATGATACCCTCCTGGCTGGTAAAGCTTCTGATCTGGACTAGTCTGTTGAACCGAATATCTTCAGTGTTCTGCCTTGCAACCACCAACCATGCAGCCATGATGTCGCGCCTCACACGGAACAAGGACTTGCAGGCTTTGTCTGCCTACCTGTTTTATGGTCCTGAACATCTCATACACAGACGAATGAGGTGCGTACTGAGCATGCTCCTCACCATCCCGTGTCACCTCTCTGCCTTGTAGGAGTCCCTCCCAAAGAGTCCAGCTTCCTCATCAATGCACTTCTTCTTCATCACTACAAACGTGGCGCCTTCTATCCAGTGGGAGGGGCCAGTGAATTTGCTTTCCACATCATTCCTGTGATTCAGCAAGCTGGTGGAGAGGTTCTGGTCAGAGCAAAGGTGCAGAGCATCCTCCTCAACAGTCAAGGGGAAGCCTGTGGTGAGTATTTATGTGTCAAACATATTTGTCCACAAGATGGAAATTCATTATGAAAAAGGAAGTCAAGATCTCCTCAACAAAATAATGAAAGCAGTTCGAAACACAGTGTTGTGGAAAGACATTAACATGTAGAAACGTTGGCTATCTATTTTGCAGATGTTGTTCATGTTGAAAACATGGAATTAATCTTTTAACAATATTCTTTTTTTTGACTGTATTGATGTTTTAAAGACATGTTATTCATCTTTTGAAGATAAAGTAGTCATCATCCCTTTTTAGGTAGAAAAACACTGTATTGTATGTTTTGTGTAGCATAAGATAAAACACTAAATTCACTGAATATTCATTTGCAACCAACAGTAAATGCTAAAGTACTGCAGTGAACGGAAAAAACGTAAACATTTACCGTGTTAACGGTGCTTGCAGCCTTGCACCAAGAAGTGATGGGAGTTATGATCACGAGTCATGATCCTGTGTATTACTGGATTAGCCTTTGCCTATTTGCTGCTCGACACAGCGACCTGGGCGCAGGCGCTGTTGAGTCACGTCAACAGAACTGTGCTGTTCCACTTTATGACAGGCAGGCATCAGCCACAAAAATCGGGCTAGCTCCTTCTCGGTTGGATTACTGTCTTCCCATCATTTTTGCAGTTGCTGGCCAAACATTGCGTCCATTTTTGTGATTCTTTGCAGACTTGTTTGGTTTCGTCATTACTTCACTCAGCATGACGAGCAATACTCGATGCATAGTAATGGCACATGTGGGTCACATCATGTCCTGTGACGCCAATCCAGTGATATATAGCAACAACTCTGATCTTTGAGATGAAAGGATGAAGGAAAGCTAAATGAATATCAGATTTGAGATGCAAACATTGACCTCATTCGTTGCATTTTTGTTCACCAAACCCTAACGACAGACAGAGAAGCCTGCAGAAGCATCATGTGACCAAACATGGTTTCACGGTGTGGAGGTATTCTAGGTGCAGTCATAAAACACCTGATAGATTTCCACTTTTAAAGTCAACATGTTCACAGAGTGGTGCAACTTTGCCATTGTGGAATGCAAAGTGACACAACTGAAGCCCCCACTTCAGATAAGACTTTGTGACACCACAGATCAAAAACAAATTCCAGATTTACTTTTCAACAAAAAAGTAACAATCACTGAACATATAGAGCAGCATTGGACCGCCTTTAATATGTTTCTTCTTGGTAGCCTGGAAGAGAGGAGTTCATCTGACTTTACAAACAGCATGTGACAAACAAGACATTTACTGGGCTAGTTGTTTCAGTGATACATGTAAAGTCAAACTAAATGTTTAAGATCTTGTCAAAACACGTATTTACCAGTTCTAGTGTCTCCTGTTCGGTTGTACAAACGAGACAGCAGTTCCCAGAAGTGAGACAGCATACAGGGATGAGGTCCACATGCTGGTGGTGGTGGTGGTGGGGGGGGGGGGGTGCAGACAACAACCTGCTCCTCAACGTCTCCAAGACCAAAGAATTCATTATTGACTTCAGGAGGAAGAAGTCCAACCTTCAGCCCATCTACATCAAGATTTATCTTAACTTATCAAATGTGCACCCTTCAGTTTTTATCAATGTGGGCAGCCGTGGTGCAGCGGTCGACCCATGATGGTAAGATTGCAGGTTTGATTCCCGCCTTGCACACCCAGGTGTGGAAGTGTCCTTGGGCAAGACACTGAACCCCATCCTGCCTCTGGTGGGAGGTTGGCGCCAGTGTTTGGCAGCGGAGCGACCACCAGTGTGTGGATGTGACTGTGAAGCGCTTTGGGCCTTGTAGGTAGAAGAGCGCTATATAATTATACGCCATTAACCAATATGTGTTTGTGTGCCAGGTGTAACAGTTCTGAGAGGCCAAGAAGGGACAGAGATCCGTGCCCCTGTTGTCATTTCTGATGCTGGAATTTTCAACACCTTCCAGAAATTTCTACCTCAGCAAATACAAGACAAACCAGGTGATACTTATGGCTTCAAAGTAACCCACTGCGTGGATTTTCTTGGTTAAAACGTTCCTCATTTCTTCAATGTGTGTGTTTGTGTGTAGAGATCCGCTCACTTTTGGGGATGTTGCACCACGGCATGGGCTCCTTCTTGGTCTTTGTAGGTCTGGATGGAACCAAAGAAGAGCTGAACATTGTATCTACTAACTTCTGGATGTACAAAGACAACGACCTGGACTCACTGTGAGCTTGATCTGTTGTTTCAGACTTTTGGTTTGGCATGTGCTGCTTCTGACAATCTATACATAACTGTCTTGATGAACAGAAGAGTCCCTTGAGAAGTTGTTGTTTTTCCAAATGTAGCTCATGTCTGTCTTTTGTGTATCTGTTCTTCTGACTTTGTGGGAAGAATGGAACAATACTTTTCGCTGAGCAAAGAGGAGGTCTTGGGAAACATCCCGATGATGTTCATTACCTTCCCATCTGCCAAAGACCCAATGTCCATCATCAAACAGCCAGGTAACTTGTCCGTAATAAACTACTGCAAAAGTAGTGTTCATGCACAGCAACCTTACAGCAGCAGACGGCTGAACAACAGGAAGTGCATGCAGTCTTTCTCCACCATTTTGATACCTCACCACTGAAAATACTTAGATGCAGAAAAATGGCTCTTTAACAGGTGACACCATTTTTTCAGATCCAGATTGTTGTTTTCTAAGCTTCTGATATAATTACTTTAGCATAAATAGTTTGTCTTTAATATAATCTATACTGAACCATTTGACCTCTCCTGTGTGGACATTGGTATTTTGTAGATTAGTCTGGTAAACTAAACCTTTTTGTCATGGCGCCTTTACACTGCGAGTAACCCTGGATTAGAAGTGTATAGTTCTTCTATTTTTTTTGTTTTGCAATTATTTCTCCTGGAGTTTTCCTGAGTTTGGGTTATTTATATCCTCCTGTTGTTTCAAAGTGACTACTGCCTGAAGATCCATCAGCTCGTGCTCTCTATTTTCCTTAAATGTGAAGCAGTAGAGTTCAGTTTCCCTCTTCTTACAGCTTTAAAGGGTTAAGTGAACCCCATACAATGATGGGGGACACCTCCCCAGTGTCATTTATTTAAAAAAATTCCTTAATGTTTTCCTTTATTTTGGACACTATTACAGGTCTATTGGGTTTATGCTAATTTATTTCCACATTGCATTTCTCTTTCCCAAAGCAAAGTCCAGAGATAGAACAGATCCTGACCTTCTGTGTTTTTTGCGTTGGAGTGTTTTGGTTTGTAGCTGGCCGGGCAGCTGTGGTGCAGAGGTAGAGCCGTTGACCTCTGATTGGAAGATGGCAGGTTCAGTTCCTGTTCTGCCCACCCGTGTGTCAAAGTGTGGTGGTTATCGGTTGGCTCCAGTGTTCGGCAGCATGTGTTCATGGGTGAATGGGTCTGTGACTGTAAAGCACTTTGGGCCTTCCAAGGTAATAAAGTGCAGTATAGACGTGCCATTTACCATTTTAAGTGTTTATTCGGACTTTTTTTATTTCTGATTAAACCGTTTTTCCGTCTCTTCATCCTGCATCTGGTTCCTTAGAGATTTCCTCCTCACATCCACAGTAACTGAAGAGCTTCTTCTCCCTGTACAGGTAAGTCCTGCATGACCCTGCTAACCATGGCTCGATATGAGTGGTTTGAGGAATGGGAGGGGACGAAGCTTGGGAGGAGGGGCCAGGACTATCTGAACCTCAAAAGTGGTATGGCTGAGGAGCTGCTGGAGTGGGCGCTCAGCATTTTCCCTCAACTGCGGAACAAGGTACGTTTTTGTATTTGTGCATGAATATACTGTTGCACACACTCACTGACCGCTTCATTAGGCACACCTGTCCATCTGCTTGTTAAGGAAAATTTCTAATCCGCCAATCACACAACAGCAGCTCAAGGCATGTAGACATAGTCCAGAGCATCTGCTGCAGTTCAAACCAAGCAGCAGAATGAAGAAGAAAGGTGATTGAAGGGACTTTGAACGTGGTTGTTGGTTCAATACCAAAAACAGCTGACAGACTGGCTGGTAAGGGTTGTCAGAAACGCTCTTCAGCAGGGCCAGGGCGAAGAGAGACGGGTTCCAGGTGTTTCTGCCAAACCATGACAGAGAATCCGAACTTAATAATAATAATAAAAATGGATTGGATTTATCTGCACTTTTCCAGACGCTCAAAGTTCTTACATTGTGTCCATTATTCATTCACTCCTCATTCATACTTGGTGATGGTAGCTACTGTTGTAGCCACAGCTGCCCTGGGGCAGACTGACAGAGGCGTGGCTGCCAGTTGGCGCCTACGGCCCCTCTGACCATCACCGGGATCATTCATACACATTCACACACCAGTGGAGCCACACTGGAGGCAAGGAGGGGGAAGTGTCTTGCCCAAGGACACAACGACGGTTGGCTGGTGGGAGTGGGGATCGAACCGCTGACCATTGATCATTGGACGACCTCCTCAACCGCCTGAGCCACTGCCGCCCTTGGCTTCACCTCAATTTAAACTAACTTTGTTGTTTAGGTGGTGATGGTGGAGGCTGCCACCCCACTGACCAATGTTCATTATTTGGGAGCTCCAAGAGGGGAGATGTATGCTGCTGAGCACAACGTGGAGCGCTTCAACCCGGAAGCCATCGCTGCAACTCGAGCACAGACGCCCATCCATGGCCTCTACTTAACAGGTTACAATTTAACACTATACCAATACAATGTCCGACAGGTTTGTCGGTTCAGATGACAGGATTCAGACTCTGACAGGAGAGCAGGGACATCTCATAAAAGATGTCAAACTAAATTTGTAATCAAGAATCTACGGCTGCAGATTGTCTCTTCATGGTATTTTTCTATTTTAAGGATTGTTTGTGGTGGTGTGTGTGCATGTGTGTGTGTGTGCGTGCGTGTCTGTGCAGGTCAGGACGTGTTCTGTAACGGCATGGCAGGAGCCGTGCACGGTGGCCTGCTGTGTGCCTCGGCTGTTCTCAATCAGATCCTCTACATTGATCTTCTGCGTCTGAAAATGCGGTTGAAACACCGGCAGCAGGAGGGGCGGGGCTGTTAACGGACCACAGAGTCGCCGCCGCTCCTCAGACGCGTGACGTCACACTTCAACAAAGCTCTTCCACAGACACAAGTAAAGATGAGCCCCTGTTCGGCCAGCTCGTCTCCAGTTCAGCTGCAGCCTCATACGCTGGTCCCTGCCCCCCCCCCCCCCCCCCAATCACATAAACCTGTTCATCATTGTGCTTCTTTCCTTCAGTGGGGGGTGTCTTTTCTTCCCCTACACTCTGCCCCCAGGTGAACCAAGGGCAGGTGTATGTTTTTTCCCCACCATCATCTCTTTCCTTCCTCATTACACCCCCCACCCCCCATGAGAAACAACTGGTGCTGGCGACGTTAGCTGCCTTAGAACAACTTCCCTTTCTCTGATGAATAAAGTATAAATCATCTGTTGATCATATCGTTATTTGTTCTGAGAATCACTGATTTCACTTTTGAAGTCCTGATCACCGAAGGAACAAACGGACGTCTGTTGGTAGAGATTCCTCAACAGACTATTTAGAAACATTAACAAGCATTACTGATGTGTTTATGAGTCATTTGTTAGCATTGATAATAGCAATAGCATTAATAAATAAAAATAACAACTGTCTTTGTTAAAAGTGTGAGTGTTTTGCAGCAGCTAAAGTGTCACCTGTCTTCATTTTCACATTCATAAAATGCTCAGAAGTGATGAATGAATATTAATTCTCTTTGTAAATAGTGTTTTACAGCGATTCGTCTAAAGTGTGGGATTTTTTGCCACAAACAACCAGATGGAGCTTGAATTGTTTTATGACATTAAAAGTAAGAAAAGTTACAAAAGCTTTTGGAACATTCGGATACACAAAGTCACAAACAACTTTTCAAGAACTTTTGTCAACCAACAAAAACCCAGCAAAGCCTGAATTTATTTTCAATTATAAAAAATGTTTCAGTGATGTTTTTGTATTCGAGTGGATTATTATTTATGCTGAGATAGTTAGACTGACTGTAGCACATCCAACTGACATCATTTCAGGTTTGATGTAAAGTTGCAACAGCAGGCATCTGATGAAATGACACACCTGTTCTCATCTCCAGCATGAAGACTTTATTAATTCAACAGTTATCTCCAGTATTTCCGTCCGATAGTCGAACCTTGGATCGACTATCGGACGTGGGGGGTGCTCTGGGAGTATGGGGTCCGGGGAGCCTTACTGAGGGCTGTCCGGTCTATGTATGACCGGAGTAGGAGCTTGGTTCCCATAGCCAGCAGTAAGTCAGACCTGTTCCCGGTCCACGTCAGACTCCGGCAGGGCTGCCATTTATCACCGGTTCTGTTCATAGTTTTTTATTGACAGAATTTCTAGGTGCAGCCAGGGGCTGGAGGGGGTCTGGTTTGGGGACCACAGAATTTCCTCTCTGCTTTTTGCAGCTGATGTTGTCCTGTTGGTTTCGTCGAGCCAGGACCTCCAGCGTGCATTGGGGCGGTTTGCAGCCGAGTGTGAAGCTGCTGGGATGAGGGTCAGCACCGCTAAATCTGAGGCCATGGTTCTTGACCGGAGAAAGGTAGTCTGCCATCTCTGGGTGGGTGGAGTCTCCCTGCCCCAGGTGGAGGAGTTTATCTGGGGGTCTTGTTCACGAGTGTGGGAAGACCGGAGTGTGAGATTGACAGGCGGATCGGAGCGGCGTCCGTAGTTATGCGGTCGCTGTACCGGTCCGTTGTGGTGAAAAGAGAGCTGAGCCAAAAAGCAAAGCTCTCAATTTACCGGTCGATCTTCGTTCCATTACTCACCTATGGTCATGAGCTCTGGGTCATGACCGAAAGAACGAGGTCCCGAATACAAGCGGCTGAAATGAGCTTCCTCCGTAGGGTGGCTGGACGCTCCCTTAGAGATGGGGTGAGAAGCTCGGTCACCCGCGGAGGGCTGGGAGTAGAACCGCTTCTCCTCCACATCAAAAGGAGCCAGCTGAGGAGGCTCGGGCATCTAGTCCGGATGCCTCCTGGACGCCTCCCTGGAGAGGTGTTCCGGGCATGTCCCACTGGGCTGAGGCCCCGGGGAAGACCCAGGACACTCTGGAGAGACGATGTCTCTGGGCTGGCCTGGGAATGCCTTGGGGTCCCCTCAAAGGAGCTGGAGGAAGTGGCTGGGGTGAGGGAAGTCTGGGCATCTCTGCTCAGGATGGATGGATGGATCTCCAGTATTTCATCTCTAATGATTGACAAAACTAATAAACCACAAGAGCTAAAAAAACACATTACAAACACAAAACTCTGTGTCAATGCAGAAAGTGTGCATAGTTTCAGTCTGTTTGTGACATGCAGTTGCTGTTTTTGTGTAGGTACTAATGAGTGTTGCACCCCCCACATCTGAGTCGGACTCTTTCGTTGTGAAACTCTTCAGTGTTGACGCTCCTCACCACCTCCGGTCAGTGTCCCTCAGCAGCTTTGAGGACTTCCTGTGCAGGAATGACGTTGGCGGTACCTCAGCGGTTCTTCCTCTCAAACTGCTGTTCAGCTGATAGGAGGAGCTGCTGGTTTCCCTCCTGCAGCTGCAGACCCGGTTCTTGGAAGTACTGGAATCCTCATCATGTATGTCAAAATTATTGGCTGTATATGAGAACTTTAGGGGTGTGGACTTCAAACAAGCTCACTCCTGATTGGCAACAGTAGTTGCCATAGAAACATTGAGTCTGACTGACTCGGACCAATCGCTGTTTACTTACGTCGTCTGGCTCCAATATGGAGAATTCTGTATCTGAGAAAAATGGTGACTAAATTGGCTTTGTCACTACCCAATCTGTAACGGCCATCCAATCCATTCAGGGATGGCAAATATTACGTCACTTCCTCTTTGTGACCGACATTGGAACAGTTACACAATTTCATTTTCATTTTGCTGGAGCTGTTTTTTCTGAAAGTGTGTCTGCAAATCTTTGTATCCAGGTGTCTTACTTAAACAGAATACTAAATCCCATGTAAGAGGGATTATAAGTCAGACACTTTATGGAACAGAGTCATATCAAAGCTGCAGTTTGTCCCAAACGCTTCTCTGTGACACGAAGGCTAATTGGTCAGAAATAACTGTTCCTCTCTGGAAAACCCAGCTGAGACAGCAAACAGAAAATAGTCAAAACATCAGTTATAATGGCATCAGATCTGAAAGTTTCAGATTAATCAACAAATGTAAAGGGTTCATTACGTTTTTAATTTAATTTCTTCATTTTATTGTTTTGCTGTCAAAACATGGCTTTCAAGGATTATTTATGTGCTGAAGCAAATAAATACGTTTCATTTTTCTGTTCCTTTTTTAAATCTCTTTGTCTCAGCAACTATGAACATGGACAGATTATCTTATGAGGTAAAGAATATAAGTGCATTGAAGAAGAAAAATACGGACCCCGTGTCCTGACATTAAGATATAAAAATATATCTTATTTCCACAGATTATTATCTCGTTCGCACGAAATACTATTGCGTTCCCACAAGATACTATTGCGTTCCCACAAAATACTATTCCGTTCCCTCAGCTGTCTGTCAACCGACCAGCCAGTTGCCCAAATGCCGGCATACATCAAAGAGCTTTTCGGCGGCGCTAGCAGTAGCCTAGCAGGAGCTATCGTATGACAAAGCAGCCTTGTTATCGTAAATCTTTTGATATTTTTCTTATATTCATTGAGACAGTAATAAAGTGATCATTTTTGTTTTTCATGTTCTTTTTTTGAACGAATATGGGTCACAGATACACGGAAGATACCGCTGAAAGGGGCTTTGCCGGCATACAGAGAGCAGATCCGCGTGAATGACTTATGACGTGAATAATTATTGCGTTCGAACGGATTAATTATTGCGTTCGAACGACATAATTATTGCGTCTGCACGAGTTAATCATTTCGAGGGAACGGAATAGTATTTTGAAGGAACGCAATAGTATCTTGTGGGAACGGAATAGTATCTTGTGGGAACGGAATAGTATTTCGTGCGAACGAGATAATAATCTGTGGGAACAAGATACTAATCTGTGGGAACACGATATATTTTTATATCTTAATGTCAGGACACGGGCTCCGTAGAAGAACACTCGTTCATTTGAAGAACCAAAACACAGTTACGCTTTTACTTTGAAAAGATTGGTGTTTGGGCGGAAGTTCTTGTATTGCTTCCGGTTTGCTGTGAAAGAGGGAACAAAGAGAAGCGAGGCTAACAGGTTTGCTATGTTTGTTCTCTATGAAACGGGGGAAATGTATGTTTAGATGTGGGCACGTTCCCGTCTTCTGCGTGTTTGTGTGGGAATGACGTGACGTGGAGCCTTTCAGCCGCGGGACCCGCAGCTGTTCGCCGTCGGGCTGCGGCCTTGTCCCGCTCAAAGACGGGCCAAAAGAGCTGCTAGCCGGCCTGAGTTACGGTTGTAGTGAAGGATTTCCAACCTAACCTCCGTCTTCCTCCGCGGGTCGCTTTGTGTCTAGACTCCGTTTCTGCTGCTAACCGGAAAACTTTGCTTCTGTTTCCAGTCGAACCGGCGGAGAAGCTCCGAACCAACCGGGATGTCGAGTAAGTACATCCGCCGCTGACCAATCAGAAACGGAGACTGTTCTTCGGAACCACAGTCAGGCCCAGAGACGATGGCGCTCTACGGTCTGAACCCAGAATAACTGAAATGTCCCAGATGGCCCAAAATTAAGCTAATTATTCATATTTATTATGCCTATGGTCGCCTTTGTTTTTGGGGGAGAACTGGGTGAACCACAGGTACCGACATCTCTGGGTTCTCGATTCAGATCTGGATCACTGTCCTGGTCTGGATGGGCTTCAAGAAACCTTTCCAGTGGTGCAAAGACCATTCAGACATTAAGGTTAAGACAGTCATCACATCTAGGGCCTAACTTTATTCCTGAATAATAAGCAAAACAACGAAAATGTTTGTGACCCGAATCAAAGATGAGACGTCTTGGTGTCAAAACTTTCTCATTACTGTCCAAGAAAAAAAGGAGGCATCACTGCAAAGCTAGTCAGAAGAACAAACATTTAAATTGATATTAAATCACTTTGTATTTCCTTATCAAATATTTAATTGGAATATAATTAAGAAAAGTTTAATTTGAAGCTACACTGATGCTATGAGGTAAACACTGACATCTTCAGGATGACACGTTTATTAAAGAACTTACCTTAAAAAACACCTTTCTAAAACGGACTTCTTATGTACACCAAAGATATTTTTACATTTTAAGTTCATATAGAGAGATTCCAGACTTTCATTTCCTGGGTTTGAACTACAGTTCATCAGCATAAACAAGTACACCCCCTCCATGTGTCAGAAAACCTTTAGTGTGAAACACTAAACTACTAAACACACCTGCACAGGTGCTTCATTGACTGCAAACAGCTGTGTTCATTTGCACACAAAAAAGTGATTTCCTAAGAAGTGAATTCAAGCCCAGCTGCATAAATGAGAACAGCCCAGTCATCGTCTCAGGAGAAAAGACAAACTTAGACTAAAATCCCAATGAACAGACATTCAACCTCAGGTCAGTCTAATGATTCATGGAAGAGGTGTGCAGCACAGGTGACTAGAACTTTTCCTTTGTTCCCTGAGCTACTGATCAATGAAAGGGGGGTGTACTGATTTATGCTGAGCCCTGTAGGTTGAAACCCAGTTAGTAACAGACACAGATTTACCGGAGAAACAGCCAAACTGTTGTCAAGGTAACAGACAGCTGAGCCCAGCAACAAGACACAATGCAGTTCTGCCGCATCAGCAAGTCTCTGCCAGACATGGAGGTCAGAGCAGATGGGCTTCAGAATGGGCTGTTCCACTCCTTTACCCCTTGTGCTATCTTAGATGACCCCCCCCCCCTCCCATTGAGGTGTTCCCCCTACCATGACAAAGGTGGATAAAGGTGGAAAGATTTCATGTAATCCATGGACACCAGTGAAGATCACAAATCATTGAAGAAAAAAGGTTCAGAGCACTGTCTAGTGGGTCTAGATGACCCCACTGTCTAGTGGGTCTAGATGACCCACTGTCTAGTGGGTCTAGATGACCCACCTCCCAACGTTAAAGTGCCTAGGATAGCACAAGGGTTACAGAAGCACAAAGAATTGGGCAAGATTGGGGATTGTAGACGCTTTGTGTTGCCCAAACAGACTTGGTGCAGTAGAGGACATGGAAATGAGAAGACGTCCTGCAGTTCTATCAGCTCAGGCCTGACAGGAACCAGTGGGACCCTAAACCAGTGCTGCTCTAAAGTCTAACTTCCAATATGGAAACAAATTCAAGTGTTAAGTATGAACAGAAGAGTTGGGACTGGGCTTAGGACAAAGATGAGCAGGTGCTGTGGGCTGGTGAGTCTAAATGTGGGCTATCAGGCTGCAGCAGCAGGCAGTTTGGTAACAGAGCGGTACGACAGATGCAGGGTGGACGGTCTTTGTTGGCGTTTTAATGGTGTTCCCAATGCTGACACATACAGGCAGATATCATTATGCAATACTATCGGGAAGGCGTGTGATTGGCTCTGCAGCACACTGATGTTGACATAAGTGGGAGTAAAATGTCACACTTTGTGTTTACAGCAGTCTGTATACGTGTGACTGCACAACAGCTGATGTCTGTAATGTATGGAGTTAATTCAGTCCCAATGATCAGAAATGTGCACAACCCGTTTCACAAATACACACGCTTGCATTGAATCCAGGGATCGGTGTCGTTGCGATCGGATCCTTTGCTGATACGGTATCCTTATCAGCTGTGAGGCTAGCGTCATTTTAGCACTCAGACACGGGTTTCCTTAAGAGGATCATGAGAAGCTGGAGGAGGAAAATCCTCAAGTTCCACAGAAGGTTCTGTGGAGAAACTGGCATCACTTTGCTCTGTACCAGACTCCATTCTGGGACGTCAACTGCATTCAAACACTGTTGCTTTGATTAGAATAGATAACTTTAAGGCCCGTACACACCGGGACGAATTTCGCCAGCGATTTTCGCCGACGTTTAACGCCTCGTGACTAAACAAAGGGCACCAATGAGAGTGTGCACACCGACGCGAAAAAACGCCAGGCGTCAAAGCGTCGAAAAAAAAAAACGCCTCGGGTTCGTTTTTTTTTTCCGACGCGTCGCGTCAAAATCTACTCGACCAATGAGAATGGCGCTTTTGCACACGTGTCTGGATCTTCTGAAGTTACAGTAAAAAACAACTTGGGGGCGCTCAAACACAAAACTGCCTTTCTGAGCACACATACCAGCGAAGAAGATAGACGCCAAGTAGCGTCTACACTGCCACGAAGAAATGACGGACATTCTAAAATATCCCCGAACCAAGCACCAATTGGAGCTACTGGTGCTTGAAATATTCATGTTTTCTTTGTTTGATTCTGACAATCGCGTAAATACTTGCTCTCTTCTTCTGAGTGAAAAGCGACTTTAAGAAGCGTAAAGTTGCGCAGCGCCACCTTGTGTACAGGAGTATTTCTGTTTACATTAAGCGCCATCTAATGTCAGAGAATGAAATTGCATGTTCGCTCGGCTCATCGTCAGCGAAAATCGCCTGGGTGTGAACACAAAAAACGTGGTGAAAAACGCTGGCGAATAACGCCTGGCGAATATTCGTCCCGGTGTATACGGGCCTTTATTTATGCCACGATGAGGAAATTCACTAATTCTAACGAGCTTCCAAGTCCACTGGAAAGTTGCACAAGGCAGGATTGACCGAAGGCAATAATGAGCCATGCTAAAGCTAACACGCTAACAACCGACCGGTACAGGATCAAAGATGGGCGGGGCTTTTCTCTGTCACCTGTGTGAAAGCTGGAGAAGGTCCAAGGGGCCATTCGATTGGCTGAAAGCAAACACGCCTGCTTTGCTGCTGAGTTTGATTGACAGATTCATTAGCCAATGGTAGCATTAGTTGACCTACTGCGTCAGGAGAGCCTCAAAATTAGACTTCTCTCACGGGGGGGGTGTAAATGCACATTCCGCAAGTCACATGATCTGTGAGTTCATATTACAAATGGATGTAAAAAAACCTCATGTTTGTGAAGCATCTGTTGTGCATTTCTGAAACATTTAGTGTGCTTGTGTGACACAATGTGTGTATTTGTGAAACAGCTTGTGTGCGTTTGTGATCATTGAGACTGAATGGACTCCATAGTTATGGTCTGTAACCCTAACCCTAACTTATCCTGAAGCCTCATTGGCCAGACGTCATCTAAAGCAGGAACTGAAGGAAGTCTGATGACCTCACTAACGGATGTTCTGTCTTTTTCTTCACCTTAGAGCGCCCGTCCTACGCTCCACCCCCTCCCCCTGCCCCAACCACAGTAAGTGTCCGGCTGCCTTTTAACCCTGTGCTCTCTGATGTCACCATGGCTGTGCTGCTGCTGGCTCACCTGGTGGGGGCTGCAGCAGAGCCCCCACTGCTGCTGTAGACTGATGACGCTCAGTATTTTCTAGTGACTAGCCAGTGGTTCAGTTAGCTTTGCTGTTTGGCTCCTCCAGCGCTGAAGCGCGGCATCTAAATGCAACAGGTCACTCTCATTCAGAACAGCTGCCCTCTGCCTGTCCATCAAAGAAATCAACTTATATTTTCACGTTTCCCCTTTTTCACTTTTTTATGTTTCTCCCTGTTCCTCTTGTTCGTAAGCCATTTCTCATTCGTGTTTTGTCTCATTTGTCTTCCATCAGCAAATGCCTTCCACCCCGGGGTTTGTGGGCTACAACCCCTACAGCCATCTGGCCTACAACAACCTCCGGCTGGGAGGGAGCTCCGGAGGCTCCAGCAGGGTAATTAATGAAGGATGGAGGTTGGACCGTTCAAGACCAGGAGAGGCAGTTATTTGGTTTTTAATAGACAAGCTTTGGGAATGTGTAACACTCATAGATCGGCTCAGCTTCAGTCCTCCTGGTGTTTCATATCTAAGGTAGCTCATGCTGCTGCTACAGTGGGGCAAAAAAAAAGTATTCAGTCAGCCACCAACTGTGCCAGTTCTCCCTCTTAAAAAGATGAGAGAGGCCAGTAATTTTCATCATAGGTAAACCTCAACTATGAGAGACAAAATGAGAAAAAAAATCCTGAAAATCAGATTTTCTGATTTTTTTATAGAATTAATTTGTAAATTATGGTGGAAAATAAGTATTTGGTCACCTTCAAACAAGAAGATTTCTGTCTCTCACAGACCTGTAACTTCTGTAGAGGATCCTCTGTCCTCCACTGGTTGGTTACCTGTAGTAATGACACCTGTTTGAACGGGTTATCTATACAAAGACACCTGTCCACAACATCACAGTCACACTTAAACTCCACTAAAGACCAAAGAGCTATCTAAGGACACCAGAAACCAAACTGTTGACCTGCAGCAGGCTGGAAGCCTGAATCTGCAACAGGTTAGCAGCTTGGAGTGAAGAAATCAATTATTAGGAAATGGAAGACATACAAGACCACTGAGAATCTCCCTCCATCTGGACCAAAACATCACTACTCTAGAGGAGATCTGCATGGAGGAATGGACCAAAACATCACTGCTCTAGAGGAGATCTACATGGACAAATGGGCCAAAACATCACTGCTCTAGAGGAGATCTGCATGTAGGAATGGACCAAAACATCACTGCTCTAGAGGAGATCTGCATGGAGGAATGGACCAAAACATCACTGCTCTAGATCTGCAACAGTTTGGAAAAACCTTGTGAAGACTTACAGCAAACGTTTAACTGCTGTTATTGCCAACAAAGGGTAAATAAAGTGTTGAGATGAACTTTTGTTTTTGACCAAATACTTATTTTCCGCCATAATTTACAAATAAATTTTTTAAAAAATCCAACAATGTGATTTTCTGGATTATTTTCTCATTTTGTCTCATTGTTGAATTTTACCTGTGATGAAAATTACAAGCCTCTCTCATCCTTTGCAGAGGGAGAACAGAACAGTTGGTGTCTGACTGAATACTTTATTGCTCCACTGTATTTATGCATGTGACATGAATTAATGATCGTGGGTTCACTCTCAAACTGAAAAGAAACTCTCTTTCTTTCTGTTTCTCTTTTCAAATCTATAAAAACTGGCAAAAATAATCAAATCAAAAATACTTTATAACTAGTAAATACTCCATGAAACTTGTGTTTTTGGTAAAACTTCTGTTAACAGCTTATTTCTTCGAGGGCTGATCTAGAACAATATTGAGCTGTCACATACATTTTCAAAGTCCTGGTGCTGTGAACACGACTACAAACATCTGAAAATAGGATTTGTATTGAAATCAGGGTTTCCATACTTTGGTCAGTTATTGAAAAGTTTCTAAAGCTGCGTTCACAGCAAACACAATTCCCGCCGCAGAGGCGGCCAGTTTCAATGTGAAGTCAATGTTCAGACGCCATCAGAGGCCCTGCGGTGCGATTTGAGCGTCTGGCAGGACCGCCTGTCAAACGGCGCATACAGAGTTCAAAATCTGAGCTTTGCCAAAGAAAACAAGTCACTTCAACCAATCAAAGACTCTTTGGCCAGCGACGTGTTGATGATGGGATGCAAAGCCAGCATGAGAGAACGCGCTCGCTCTCCCCTGAACCTTGAGATATTGAAATGTTGTCTGGCATGAGCTCAGCAAACGTCTGCTGGTCTGCAGTTAGCTTGTGTTCTGCAGCACATTTGATCTCTTGTAGCCCAAAGTGGTTTTGTAAAGTCAGAAACAGGTTTTCGTGATGTGGAGCTGTGCAGCAGATGAAGATCTGAAACTGTTAGGTTTAGTAACAGCAGCAGCAGCAGAAACAGCAGCAGAAACAGCAGCAGCAGCTCGGGGTCTCAGCCTTTTCTTGACCTGCTCTGAACTCAGAAACACTTTGCTTCAGATTCAAAGTGGTTTTGCTTTCTTAACTTTACGTAGCTGCTGCTTCACATCCACCCCACCAAGCCGTGTGCATTTGTGTGGACATTCACTCCAGGACAGGATTTTCTTTGGGAGAAGATGAAAGCGTTTATGATGTTTTTGCTGTGAACCTTCAGTCACTGGCATCTTCATCAGGAACCTTTGGTTTCACTGTTTTAGAGGGAGCTGGTGACGGAGCTGGAGGAGATTCTGGAGGTGAAGCGCTTTGACCACATTTAATGTTGCTTTCTAAATTCTTTAAAGATGCCATGGTTTGCTGAAGAACGTTTCAGACGGTTGAAATGAATGACAGATGGTGCTCTGTCAGTAACAGCATACATTCTATTATTCTGCATTTTAAAAATATATACTTTCTGCTAGAAATACATCTAACTCTTAGATAACATTCAGCAGCAGGTGGTTTGCTCCAGACCACCTCGTAAATGTATCCATAAGTTCCCTGTACTCCTCCTCCTGCCCACCATTAATGCAGCCGACAACCACAGAGTCCTCAGAGAATTCTGAAGATGGCATTACTCTGATTTATACTGGAAGTCACTGGTGTCCAAAGAAGTGGGGTTTTATTTTTGTCCTAGTTTGATGTCACTGGTGTCATAGCCATGCGTCAGGTGTCCATCGGTTCCAAATGGTTCCGTGTTTGTCCAACAGGCATTTGTCTATTGTAAATGTGCGCCCACGCTTGTTTCCTTATGTTGGCTATAGATTCTGCCAGCTATGATTGTCTAGTCTGCTCCTTCTCCAGTTCTTTCATTAGAACAGATCCATACTCTTCCCTTCTTTTCCATGTTCCAGTATTTTCCTGTTTTCTTAACATCCCTGCCTGTCTTGCAATATCCCCATTTTTTGTCAGAGGTTCATTTATGAACACAGTTGAGTTTTCTGGCTTGCATGAATGCATCGTTCCTCTTCTTTTCTGCTGATGCATCTAATTATGATGGTTGCATGGATGGATGGCTAGACGAATAGACTGAAAGGGTTTTTAATAATCCCTGAGGAAGTTTTAAAATGGCCATCTGCTGATAATCATAAATCACATATTAAAAACAATAAACACCAATGGTTTAAAAATCAATAGATTTACAAAAATCAATGGATTAATTGTGTCTGGCATACTTGATCTTGACTTCTCTGTCAAATATGACAACCAGATATAGAATCATAATGAATGTTTATTCTCTTACCGTATAGAAACTCCCTTCTGTATCTCTAGAGCAGTGGTCTCTAACCCTGTTCCTCCTGAGTTCAATCATTCAAATCAGTAATGAATACGATAGTTGCCAGGTCCATACCAAAGTTGGTGATGGATGGGTATCTATGTTTAAAAACCTTGCTATGACCTATGCCTTATGGCCTATGGTTTATGGCCTATGGATTATGGCCTATAGTATATGGTTTATGGATTATGGCTTATGGATTATGGCCTATGGCTTATGGCCTCTGGCTTATGGCCTCTGGTTTATGGCCTCTGCCTTATGGCCTCTGGTTTATGGCCTATGGCTTATGCCTTATGGCCTATGCCTTATGGCCTATGCCTTATGGCCTCTGGCTTATGGCCTCTGGCTTATGGCCTCTGGCTTATGGCCTCTGGTTTATGGCCTCTGGCTTATGGCCTCTGGTTTATGGCCTCTGGCTTATGGCCTCTGGTTTATGGCCTATGGCTTATGGCCTAGCTCCAGGGGGAGCCCTGATTGTGGGGTTCTTAGCTGGCCTTTTTCCCCCTCGTCACCAAGGGCCCGTCTGCCATGGGAGACCCCACCAGGGCCCCTTGCTGACGTGAGCATCAGCTGATCATCTTTCATTTCAACTAGTTTGTCACTTTTATAAGTTCAATTAGTTTATTGATGAAGCTCATTTGCTTTGCTCCACTCCATCTCCTTTACCGCTTCATTTTCCTGGCGGATCAGACGGATGACCGCGCTGCTCCTGTGGGCGTGTGGATCTGTTTATATTCATAAACACAAGGCGGCGCTGTTCCATGAAGCCTTCTGTAAACACATCAGGATCTGGATCCTGACACAGAGAGAGCCGGTGCTGCCGGCTCATCTGTCATCAGTGCTGCATGGACGATCCCCCCATTAACTACAGTAATCACTACAACACATGCAGAGCCATAGCCACTGTTCAGTTTGACAGGAGGATCTAAAATGACTATGGAGCCAACGAGACCAGAGCAGCCTGAGGCTTAGGCTGACTATGACTAGGATTTCCTTCCGTCTCAGAAGGAGAATACTTTAGGACGGTTAATAGTGGCTCATGTGCAGCAGTCATTTAAACAACTTTAAATGTAAAAGGCTTCTGTCAGACGGATCATGGACACCTCTGCTTTGGTTTCTTTTTCAGAATATGTCAAGTCCTTTTGTGCTCTGGTTGGTTTTAATCTCTTTTAATCTCCCTCTTTTCTCCTACAGAATTCCTCTGGGATTGCGGTTCCAAAGCCTCCCAAACCTCCAGACAAGCCCTTGATGCCTTACATGCGGTACAGCCGGAAGGTAAGCAGGAAGGTAAGACACCCCTCCACGGTGTCTGCTTTTACTGCTTGTCCTCCCTCCCCTGAAACTTTGAGGGCGTAGACGGGGATGGCACCAATCCCCAACACGTCACATCCTCATTCAGACATGTCTTTGTTGGAACACGAGTATTTGACGAGTCCTTCTAATCCAGTTTTGTTGGTTTGGCCTTAGCAGCCACAGACAGTGAGGTGTCAGTGGTCTTCTGAAGGGGCTGATGTCCCACCAGGTAGACCTGTTTAAACTGGCAGGACCACCAAAGCTCCAAGGAAACGTTCTTTTCAGCTTCATCTGAGGGTTTCCATGCTCACTCATGGTTTTGAAGTGACCTCTTGATAATCTAAGCTCAGCTGCATGTCGATGGGGTCCGAGATGACCTGTCTGTCTTCTCTGGCAGGTATGGGACCAAGTAAAAGCATCCAATCCAGACCTGAAACTCTGGGAAATCGGGAAGATCATCGGAGGCATGTGGAGAGACCTGACCGACGAGGAGAAGCAGGATTACCTGAACGAGTACGAGGCTGAAAAGGTGGGCAGCAGGAGCTCCTTCTCCCTTCTGACAGCATCGTTGCCCAAATGGAACCTCAGGCTGTCAGGAGTTCTGGGTGCAGAATGATGCGTTCATCTGGAAATGCTGAGGGGGTGTCAGAGCGCCGTGTCTTCTGCATCGCACCAGCCTGCTGTGGTGTGATGTCTGCATAAACATCTTCACTCTTCTAGATTGAATACAACGACTCTCTGAAGGCCTACCACAACTCCCCCGCATACCTGGCCTATGTGAACGCCAAGAACCGGGCGGAGGCCGCCATGGAGGAGGAGAGCCGGCAGCGCCAGAGCCGTCTGGACAAGGGGGAGCCGTACATGAGCATCCAGCCCGCCGAAGACCCTGATGGCAAGTTTTGGAAAGGCTTCACACTTTTGACATGACGAAGCGCCGCCATCATGGCTCAGCTGATCCGTTTCCTCATCAGACTACGACGACGGCTTCTCTGTGAAGCACACGGCGGCCGCTCGCTTTCAGAGAAACCACCGCCTCATCAGCGACATCCTGAGCGAGATCGTTGTGCCAGACGTGCGCTCGGTGGTCACCACGGCCCGCATGCAGGTCCTGAAGAGGCAGGTCCAGTCCCTCATGGTGCACCAGGTGGGTCTTTGTCCCGGTTCTGCCGCCTCACGGTTCTTCAGGACTAATAAAAAGACGTCTGATCGCAGAGGAAGCTGGAGGCGGAGCTGCTGCAGATTGAAGATCGTCACCAGGAGAAGAAGAAGCGCTTCCTGGAGACCACCGATTCCTTCAACACGGAGCTGAAGAGGGTACGAATCCTTTCATCTACAAGCTGGTAGAGGAAGAGGAGGAAGAGGTTCATTCCTCTCAGCTTTACGGTTCCAACACAAAGGAACCCGAAAAGACTGGCAGTGGCCTGCAGGCTCCTCCTGACTGAAGTCTGAGGCCACTTAGAAAATACAGCCGCCGTTTCCCGACAGTCACATGGTCTGTGGTCACACAGGGCGGAGTCTGAACACACTGCTGTGCTTGTAGAGGTCAGGACAAAGCCAGGGCTCTGGAATGGGGCGCCCCCCGTCCTGACCAGAAGAAACGGGTCATTCTTTTGAAACGCCTCAAAGCAGAATGACTGATTTATGAAAATGGATCTGAGCCGTTCGGTTAGTCTGTGTCACAAAAAACCACAATTCCAAAAGAAAAATAGGACATAAAAGACATCAGAAAATAAAATGAATTTCCAGAAATCAAAATAAAACATTAAAAACTAAAAAAGGTGGAGAACCCTGAAAGTTCTGCCCGTGACGAGCACCAGGTCCATCCGGACTGGATCCAGTAGACCTCTAGGAAGGGTTCTAGCACACAGGAAGCATTAGAGGGAGACGCACGGACCCCAGACCGTCAGGTGGGGGGCAGGTGAAGCCCCCGTTGTACAGCGGAGGTCCGGGCCTCAGAGTTCTGGTTCTGTTCCACAGCTGTGCAGTCAGAAGGTGGAGGTGGACATGGAGAAGCTGGCAGCAGAGATGGCTGCTGCTGAGGAGGCGGCGCGACGGCGGGCCGAGGAGAGGGAGCGCGAGGCGGCGGAGCAAGTGGAGAAGGCTGCTCAGCAGCTGCAGGAGGGCGGGGCTTCTGAGCAAAGCACGGCCAACAGCTCCCCAGGGACCAAGGAGGACACGCCCATGGAGACAGGTATCCACGTGGAGTCTGTACTTAGGGAAAGCCGCGTCCACACCCAACGCAGCTCACGAAGCCCAGGTTCCCCGTAAGGTCAGTGAGCAGACGCCGTCTGAGGTCCCGCGGCGCCATTTGAGCGTCGGACGCAGCGCGGTGCGATTTTGCCAGTACGTCCAAGGTTTGATCTGGACTTTAGCGAAGAGACCGCGTCGGGCCAACCAATCAGCGTGTCAACTTTGGGCACGTGGCGTGTTATATGGCGGGATCAGCGGGTGGAGTCCAAGGGGGAGGAGCTGATCGCTTGATATTCTTGTTATGGACGCGATGATAAAACGTTCCTCTAGTTTTATTCTTAGCTTTTCCTCCTCTGACTAATGCGGGACAGAAACTCGTCAAACTGAAAGCGCCGTCATCCAGACGCCGCCCCTGCAGCAGACGGTGCAGAGTCTCCGGATGATGTCATGAACGCAGTCATGGAGACGGGGTCACCCGCCAAACATGCTGTCGTCCATGAGACAGACAGACGCCGCGCCAGGCAGCGCTCGGGCTGAAAGGTGACGGTAGCTCCTCCCACCGGCGTCTCCAGAGAGAGTTTATGAAGACAGTTTCAGACTAATCTGAGGCGTGAGTCGTGTTGGTTGTGAACGCAGCACAAGGTGCCCCCCCCCTTCATGTCTGTAAAAACATGTCCCCCCCCACAGAGGATGCAGCCGCTTCAGAGCCGCCGTCAGACCAGCAGCCGGCCGCAGCGCCGTCATCTGAGCCTCCATCTTTGGTCTCCGAGATGCTCTCTCCTCCCCCTGAGCCCCCCAGGGAGAACAGCTCTCCTAGTAGCATCTGCACCCCCAGTGATGACAGCAACAGCATGCCCCCCCCTGCAGACAACAACCTGGAAGCAGCGGCTTCACAGTCTCCTACGGGACAGGAAGCGACCCCCTCCGCCCTCCCTCCTGCCTCAGAGGAACCAGCCCCACCACCGCTTCTGCCCCCCAGCCAGGGCAGCCACCAGTATGAGTAGAGTTACAGCTGTGGAGCCCCCGGGGGCAGCGCCCTGAGCTCTTCCTGTTTTTTAAAGAATCTGCTGAAGCTTTTTTCCTTGATGTTTGTAACCTTTCCAGAGTCTTCTAGATCCTCTGCTCTGCTTGGGATCCGCAGCGTTTCCTCTCTCTTCTAGAGATTCCAGATCCGCTGTGGTTATTCTAGATTACCAGCGAGTCCAGACGCTCGCTTGTTTAGCTTCCTCACAGAGTCCAGCTGAAGATCAGGATTTAGTCCCAGGATTTCTTTTGTACCGTCTAAACTGACCAAATAAAGATCTTCTCTTTCATGTTTGTGTCCTGGTTCTGGAAAACGTCACCTATCCCGGTTTCCATCCGTTCTAATGGGGCCCCCCCCCCCCCCCCCCCCAGCAGCCGTGGCTTTCAGACTTGTGGTCAAATGTCCGTCTCCAAAACAGGAGCTCATCTGACGGCGCAGCGCCGTGTTTCTAAGTCAGTGGCTTTTATTGTGAAGCTGGGATTTACAGCAGCCTTCTACGGTGGCCCAGAGGGGTCACAGCTACACCACCCACTTAAACACGTTATGATGAACCACAATGAGGGATCACTTTGGTTCCAGGTCGATGCCATGGTGGCACACTTGAAATATTCAGCAGTTTTACTGCAAAATAATGAATCAAACATATATGAAGTCCTTCAAAACACGCATCACATGCAAACATTTGCTGGTTGAAGACTAGATATTAAAACAAAACTGTCTTTGAGCTCAAGATATTCCTATTTATAAAAATATACTATATAACATTTACCAGGAAAACAAAAGTGAAGTTTGCATCCTGAAGAAAAAACCAAAAGTATAATTCAAAGAGAATCAGAATGTCAATTCTTTCACAGAGTCCCCGCTGCAATAAAAGCCTCTGGAAACGGACCATTGACCAACCAGAACATTTAGGCAAGAAATGACAACTATTTAAACTAAACCAGAGCTGGCCACAGTTAACCTAGTGACCAACATGGAAGACTAGTTCACACTAGTATGACAACAGAGATCTGCATCTCCAAAAGTCAACGGTGACCCCCATTTGCTGCAAAACCAACGACCTGGCCTCCAGATATTCACTTCCACAGGTCACAGCGTGTAAAAGGAAGACCCAGATACGTTTGTTTTACAGTTAACAAACCAAGCTACACGCTAAGAACGGATGAGGACAGGTGAAGTACTGCTTCACCTGCCTCCCTCCCCCGCACGTCCCTGGTTGAAACGTATTTCAAGAAGGAACTAAGGCTGTCGTAATCCGACACCAAACCCGCTTCACATTATGTCCACCTGGCTAAAGCAAAGGCGAATCAAACCACCTGATAGCAGAAACGCCTACTCCCTGGCAAGACTGAATTCTCCGCCGCTAACTTGTTGTTGACCGAATATTCCATTGCTGCAGAGTGGACAGGAGGAGAAAACACTTCACATGAGCAGTCCTACACTATTTCAGTGATTAAGAGTGCTTCTTATGACAGAGCAGTAATGATGGATTTAAACACTTTTTGTTTATATTCAGGGTCTCAGGACCTGGGGGTTCAGGTGAACACCTACCTTACCTAATGGTAAGTCCACCTCTGCTGTTGACCAACAGGTGCTGGTGAATACTACACTGCTGTTGGTGGAAAAAGGAGAACGGAAGTCTGGTTTTCAGAACAGGAATGCAGATGGAGGAAAGGACAGAGGTGAAGAACAGGTGAGAGTGGAGGGAGGAGCCAACAGGTTAACCACGTCTTCTTCAGATGTAATGCGCTATAGCCATGGATTAGCAGTGTGAGGATGACTCTGGTGATGAAGAAGATGAGAAGGACAGAAACCGCGTGGAATCTGGAAGGACGCAGTGCTGTGAAGCTGTCAGGGAGGAGAGGAAATGACTTTGAGGTTCCAAATGCCGGGATTCTCCTGTTATCCACAATTAACTCAAAATATTAAAACGTTAAAAATAAAATGGACAAATAGACATAAAAGAAAAAATAAATGTGGCTCCAACAGGGAACTGTAAACCAGTGACCTGCTTTTGTGCCTGTCCCAAGCCCGGTAAATGCAGGAAGAGTGTTCAACATAAACTATATAAACGTATCTACAGATTGGAAGGATATGATGAATCTGAACTTCTGGGCATTTTAGGGGTTTGAGGGATTTGACCTCAGACTCTTAGAACTTCGATATAGAACCTGAATCCCACATGAGGCTGAATAAATCTGGGCTTGTTCTTGAATGAATGAATTCCCGGATCAAAGAGCACCTTTGAAATGTCAGTGTACCAGTGGACAAAGACGTGCCAGCTCCGTCTGTCTGTTCAATTCGTCTGAGTGTGTCTGTGAGTGTGTGTCTGTCTGTCTGTGTGTGTCTGTGTGAGTGGGTGTGCATCACTGTCTGTCTGTGTGTGTCTGTCTGTGTGTGTCTGTGTGAGTGCCTGTCTGTAGGGCCTCTGCAGCTGTGTCACTTGTCTGTGAGTGTGTGTCTGTGTGAGTGAGTGTGTCTGTCTGTGAGTGTGTGTCTGTGTGTGTGTGTGTCTGTCTGTGAGTGTGTGAGTGTCTGTCTGTGAGTGTGTCTGTCTGTGAGTGTGTCTCTGTGTTTGTGTGTGTCTGTCTGTGAGTGTGTGTGTGTGTGTGTGTGAGTGTGTGTCTGTCTGTGAGTGTGTGTCTGTGTGAGTGTGTGTCTGTGTGAGTGTGTGTGTCTGTCTGTGTGTGTCAGTCTGTGTCTGTGTGTCTGTCTGTGAGTGTGTGTCTGTCTGTGTGTGTGTCTGTCTGTCTGTCTGTCTGTCTGTGTTTGTGTGTGTGTTTGTGAGTGTGTCTGTGAGTGTGTGTCTGTCTGTGTCTGTCTGTGAGTGCTGTAAGGTCTGTCTGTGTGTGTGTTCTGTGAGTGTGTCTGTCTGTGTGTCTGTCTGTCTGTGTGTGTGTCTGTCTGTGTGTGTGTGTGTGTCTGTCTGTGAGTGTGTGTGTCTGTCTGTGAGTCTGTGTGAGTGTGTGTCTGTGTGTGTGTGTGTCTGTGTGTGTGTGTGTGTCTGTGTGTGTGTCTGTCTGTGTGTAAGTATGTTCTGTGAGGGAGTGTGTGTGTGTTTGTGTCTGTGAGTGTGTGTCTGTGTGTGTGTGTCTGTCTGTGTGTGTGTGTGTCTGTCTGTGTGTGTGTGTCTGTCTGTGTGTGAGGTGTCTGAAACAAATTCAGGTGTCTGTGTGTGAGTGTGTGTCTGTGTGTGTTTATCAGTCTGTGTCTGTGTGTGTGTTTCACTCTCTCTCTCTCACTGACCAAACCCACAGACAGACACACTCACACACACAGACAGACACACTCACACACACACCACAAAGAGACACACACACAGACAGACACACACAGACACACACTCACAGACAGACACACACTACAGACAGACACACACTCACAGACACAGCTCATGGAGTAGCAGTACCAGGTGGAAGTGGTAAAGGCAGAAAGGTCATGAGGGCGCAGTATGACACAGGTTGGACACCTGCCAGGAGAGACAGGAGGGTCTCTACAGGTGAGATAGAACAGGTGGAACGCCCAGCAGGTCAGGATGAAGAAGGACAGACGGTGAAGTGTGAAGACAGGTTCTAGAAAGATGGAAGCAGAACTTTGAATGGTTGATGAGTTAACAGGAACGTCTGTAATGACGTCATCTGGATTCTCTCTCCTCGTCTCTGTGGTTTCCATCCTCTTACTGACATTTGCAGAAAGGGACTTCGTGACAGGACGGACTCTCAGCTGCTTTCTCTGGTGGAGGATTTTCCTGAAAGAACCTTCAGCAGCAACAGAATCCTAGTCCGTTCTGCAGTTCTCAGAATCAGAACCACACCTGAACTCCGTCAGAGCGCCTCCGTCTCTCAAATCGTCAGCGCACGGGACGGACGCGCGCGTTATGGCAATGTTAACGCGCTGACTTTCACCATGGTCAAGCACACTCCGCTTCGTTGGGATCTCAGCCTTGCTGCTCGCGTGCGCAGCGGGGGAGTCGCCCCCCCCGCCGGAGCTGGATTACGGAGATTACCGCGGGAGGTGGTGCGTGGACGACCACGGATACGTCCACGGGATCGGACAGGTGTACTATCCGAGTCCCACCGCCTGTCCCTGCACGTGCACCGAAGACGGCCCCGTTTGCATCCAGCCGACCTGTGCACGCATCCATCCGCGGTGCACGCGCATCAGCTACAAGGCGTGCTGCCCGGTGTGCGAGGCCGTGGAGCGCGCGTGCGTCTACCGGGGCAGAAGCTACAGAGTCCTGGAGGAGTTCAGGGTAACTTTGTTTCTGCTTTTCCAGCTGCCTCTTCCTGCAGATGCGGTTGAACTTCCGGCTGCCGTAGACCCGCGCGCATCTCTCCCGCCTCTGTTGATCGATTGGTGATTGATGAGGATTTCATGAGTGTCTAGTTCCTGCGGGACTCATGGCAGAGGAGCCCAGCGGCTGCTGCTGCAGATGGAAGCAGGAAGTGACCTGTTCAGACCGACATGATGATGGTTTTAGTTTCTGCTGCTTCCGTTTCTGCTTCTCACTGTTGGCCTCAAATGTTTTTGGACTTTTTGTGTTCATATGCAAACAGTTGAAGTCCTGAATGGAGACCTGAAGAAAACCCAATCCTGCTCTGTTCCAGATCTCCAGGTGTGAACGCTGCCGTTGCGGCGCCAACAGGCAGGTGTACTGCAGCGTCTCCGCATGCCCCGCCCCCCACTGTGTTAACCCCACCTACGACCCCCACCACTGCTGCCCTGTCTGCAGAGACGGTAGGACCTCCTCCTCTTCCTCGGAAAATGCCAGCGTCTTTCTTTTTGTTGTGCAGCTGATCAGAACTTTAGAAAGTATATTTTTCATATTTTCATCCAGAACCACTTCAGAAAGAATGAAATGTTCAGATTTGCAGCAAACAGACTCTGGAAGAGATTGTTGACCAAATTGTCTGCAGGCGCTGAACATGAGGCTCTTTTTATTCAGTGTAATGATGAAGATGGAACAAACCTGGACTCCTGTCCAGGTCCAAAGGCCCCCCACCCCCATCGCCGCCGGTTGGCAGATGGTTGTGAGTTGCTCCGGCGCTGACATCAGCTTCCGTTACACAGTTGGATCTGGCAGCAGGTGAACTTCCGACCATGTGTGATGAAGAGGGGGCGGACGCAGTCTCACCTGCAGAATCCTTCAGGGTTCATGTGTTAAACAGGAAGTGACCCATAATCCTCTGACAGTACATGTTCTGTTTGGACCTCAGACCAGCAGGAACCGCCATCTGCGGTCCCGTCCTCGCCATCGTAGAGTCGGCGCTTTGGCCCACTAATGACTCAACCCACCAGACACGGTTCAAGACGTTCTTAAAAACAAGAATTTACTAAAAAGAAAACAATCATAGAATATGCAAAAATAATTCTGCTCCCACTGGACCGGGTCGACAGGTGGGACAGGACCTTCAGCAACCAAACCCACAGAGCCAGGTAAATGACTTCTAAGAACTAATGGGTTACTTTACCTGGTTACTGGATCAGAATTGTAATGAAATTACTTTACTCATTACCCATTTCATAAATTAATGCACTACTCGTTACTTTACTTTTTTGCCTCTCATCCAAATTCTCCAGAGAAAAAACAGAAAACTGGATCCTCTTCTTTCTTTGATTTTATAGCAATGACCTGGTATGAACCCGGTTCAAGACATCAACCTCGTTTATTAGAATTCAGACAACAGAGTGAAAAATGACACAAAAATAAGTTACAATACATGTGGTCAACGCCACGGTACGTAGCCCGTGACCTGAAACCCACTCTCATGTACCAGAAACCCACTCTCATGTACCAGAAACCCACTCTCATGCACCAGAAACCCACTCTCATGTACCAGAAACCCACTCTCATGCACCAGAAACCCACTCTCATGCACCAGAAACCCACTCTCATGCACCAGAAACCCACTCTCATGCACCAGAAACCCACTCTCATGCACCAGAAACCCACTCTCATGCACCAGAAACCCACTCTCATGCACCAGAAACCCACTCTCATGCACCAGAAACCCACTCTCATGCACCAGAAACCCACTCTCATGCACCAGAAACCCACTCTCATGCACCAGAAACCCACTCTCATGCACCAGAAACCCACTCTCATGCACCAGAAACCCACTCTCATGCACCAGAAACCCACTCTCATGCACCAGAAACCCACTCTCATGCACCAGAAACCCACTCTCATGCACCAGAAACCCACTCTCATGCACCAGAAACCCACTCTCATGCACCAGAAACCCACTCTCATGCACCAGAAACCCACTCTCATGCACCAGAAACCCACTCTCATGCACCAGAAACCCACTCTCATGCACCAGAAACCCACTCTCATGCACCAGAAACCCACTCTCATGCACCAGAAACCCACTCTCATGCACCAGAAACCCACTCTCATGCACCAGAAACCCACTCTCATGCACCAGAAACCCACTCTCATGCACCAGAAACCCACTCTCATGCACCAGAAACCCACTCTCATGCACCAGAAACCCACTCTCATGCACCAGAAACCCACTCTCATGCACCAGAAACCCACTCTCATGCACCAGAAACCCACTCTCATGCACCAGAAACCCACTCTCATGCACCAGAAACCCACTCTCATGCACCAGAAACCCACTCTCATGCACCAGAAACCCACTCTCATGCACCAGAAACCCACTCTCATGCACCAGAAACCCACTCTCATGCACCAGAAACCCACTCTCATGCACCAGAAACCCACTCTCATGCACCAGAAACCCACTCTCATGCACCAGAAACCCACTCTCATGCACCAGAAACCCACTCTCATGCACCAGAAACCCACTCTCATGCACCAGAAACCCACTCTCATGCACCAGAAACCCACTCTCATGCACCAACACCTTCAGCATGATGGGGGCTCCTCTCACCTTTTTTTTTCTCTGGACTCTGGAAACCACAGAGGCTTTCCAAACACTGAAACCGTGCTTCACCCAGGCGTCCATGTTCCCCCACCTGGACCCACCCATCCAATGTATCGTGGAGGTGGACGCTTCTAGCGCTGGGCTCGGAGCCATGCTTTCACATCATCATGGTGAGCCAGCCAAGAGGTCCCAGTGGGCTTACTTTTCCCAGAAACTTAACACTGTGGAACGGAACTATGACGTGGGCGACCGGGAACTGCTGGCCATAAAGGAGGCATTCTCCAAATGGAGGCGTTGGCTAGAAGGGTCGGCTCAATCTTTCCTGGTTCTCAGCGACCACAAGAACCTGGAGTACATGAAGTCCACCAAGCGGCTGAACCCACGACCGGCATGTTGCTGTCTGTATTTCTCAGGCTTTCACTTTCAGATCACATATCGCCCTGGGTCCAAGAACGGAAAGAGGGATGCACTGTCACGTTTATGCAACACCTCGGCTGAGGATGAGTCGCATCAAAACCCGTCCTGCCCTCATCACTGATCCCAGCTTCTGCTCAGTGGGACATCATGACGGAATTGACAGAACACAATGCAGTTGACGCTACACAGCCGTCCCGTCCGGCCGATAGGGTTAATGCTCCCCCGTCCCATCAGCAATGGGTCCTCTACTATGTGCATGACTTGGCTGCAACCAGACACCCAGGTATGGCCAGCACACAAGCACCAGCCTCAAACTCTTTCTGGTGGCCCACGCTGCAGTTTGGGTTGCCCAGTACATGATGGCTAAGTCGCTTCAACAGCGTCCGGCCGACCTCCTGCATCCGCTGCCCATACCACCACGGCCCTGGTCACACATCCTGGTGGATTTTATCATGGATCTTCCCCGGTCGAAGGGGTAACACCACCATCCTCTCTGTTATTGATGGTTTCTCTAAATCTTGCCGGCTGATCTTAGCTACCCACAGCACTGGAAACGGCAGAAAGACTCATAGACCGGCACTATGGTCTGGGGGGTCGGCCTCAATATCTGGTGGATTGGGAGGGGTATGGCCCAGAGGAACGCTCCTGGTTGCACAAGTTGACATCCTTGACCCCCTCCCCGATCAGTGACAGACCAGCGCCCCCACCTCAGAGGGCCCCTCGCTTCCGGAGCCTGCTTACAGGAGGGGGGCTTTGTCAGAACTCTGTCTCCCCCCTCTGGTCACCAGCGGGAACTGCAGCATACTGCATTGAGCTCAGCTGAGTGCGACATATTGTTTGTGCCACTCTGCTTTCCTTACCGAGCGGTTTATCTGGACCTGATTTTTCTGGCTCCTGACCCTGATTTGTAGACTTTTAGCTGAGCTAATAATCCTGCTGCATTTGGATCCTGATGCCTGCCTGTAGTATTTGTCTGACTTTTTAAGAAAAATAATCAAGGAAAAAGTACTTCATTCCTTGAGACTCACGTGCATCTGTTCTGTCATGAAGTGTTCTTCTTTTGCTCAACTTGTCAGATTCATTCATTCATCCAGCCATCCATCTTTCGCTCATCCAGGACTTGGTCGTGGGGGCAGCAGTCTAAGTTAAGATGCCCAGACTTCTCTCGGCCTAGCCACGTCCTCCGGCTCCTCTAGAGGACCCAGAGGAGTTCTCAGGACACCTTGGAGAGATGTAGTCTCTCCAAGGTGTCCTGGGTCTTCCTTGGGGTCCCCGCCCAGTGGGACATGCTGGAACACCTCTGCAGGGAGGCATCCAGACCAGACGCCAGAGTCATTTCAACTGGCTCCCCTGGATGTGAAGGAGCAGCGGCTTTACATTAAAAAAATAATTTCAAATGTTTTTATTTTGTGTTTGTCTATCTTTGTGTCAGTGGAGTCTATAGGAAATTGCTCTCCTCTATTATATGCCTCCAGAGGTCTTTGAAGGAGCTCCAACATTTGTTAAAGGTCCGGGTTAAATCTGGGTCTTGGTACCAAGAGTTGGAATCTTACCAAGAGTCGTGGTGGAACCAACCATTGGTACCTGGCTACCAAATGAACCAATTTTTAAAACTAATTTCCATTTTCCCTCAGGACTTAGAACATTTCCTCAGACAGGCACTAGAGGGCAGTGGTTTTCCTGTGAATGCATAAACAATGGATCTGAACTGTCTTCTGTCCTTCCAGGTCCAAACTGCTTTGCTGGGAGCAGGGTGATCCCAGCGGGGGGGCCTGTGGACATCAATGAATACACTGTTTGCTACTGCACATATAAGGACGACACATGGCACACCCACCCCCATGCTACCTGTGAAGAACGCCCCCAGCCCAGCCTTATACCCAGCACTAAGCCCCCCAGGGAGGAAGATAAAAAAGGCCGGAGGGGGAGGCCAGCATTCCCCAGATTGGATTTAATTCCATGAAAATGTTTTAAACAATGAAAGTCTTCCTGTGGAACAAGAAATGAACCAGAATTCAACTCCAACCCTGACTAGAATCAGCCCATCAGCTGATAGAACTTAGAAATTTCTGGAACAATATTCACAACAACAAAAAATCACCATTTGTCTTCAAACTCTAAACCAGAACTTGATCAGAACTGGGTTAAACTAAACTAGAACCTTCCTAAACCCCAACTTTAAATTAGCCAGAATTTATCTATAATTGACTGAATGTAATTTGAACTTAAGAAGAAATAAACAAAATCTTCAAAAATTAATTAAAAGCTGCACTAGAAATTGAATGGAAACGGATGTACAGAAGCTAAACCGGATCCGATTTTCTCAATACTAAAGTGGAACCAAACTAAGCCTAACTCTAACCAGAACTAGAACCCCAGTTTAACCACGACTCAACAAGACTAACCTGGAACTTAAACCAGAACTGAACTAGAACTTCACTTGCATGGTCAATGTCTCCAAGCCAATCAGATTGCAGCACGGTCACCAGGGGCCTGTTTCAGAAAGGAGGTTAAGTGTAAACTCTGAGTGCGTTAACCCTGAAATCAGGGAAACCCTGGGTTTTCCGTTTCAGAATGGGAGGTTTGTTAAACCAGAGAAAGCAGAGTAAGTCAAACCCGTTTCTGAAAGAGAGGTAACTTCTACTCGGAGTCAGTGTCCATGGTTACTTATGCTGTGAACCTAACCTGGTCAGGAGCAGGTTTTATTCTCCAAACTCAAAGTTTCTGCCGGTCCCCTCCCCTTTTTGAAGACGAAGCGGTATTTTTCGCTTTAACCTTCATTGCCCACATTTCCGTCACACAGAGACGGTCTAAGTGACAAGAATGGCTTGTTCTTTTCTGGAGGACCCAATAGAGGAGGAGGCTGCATTAATTCATAGAGAATTATATTTACCTCGTACGAGGATTTTGAGAAGACTCAATTTTTTGTCATTCCCCCATACGTTTTTGTTTGAGCGTTACCGTTTTTCGTTGCAGTCAATTACATATACAATGAAAACAACATTATGTATTGCTATGTAGATGTTTCATATGTCAAATATTGTCAACAAAGCCTACATCCATGACATGCTCACATTTGACCTGATTGAATTATGTTTTTATACTTCATTTTAGCTGCTGCCATGTTCTTTTAATTCCTGCAGGATTGCATCTACGTGAAAATGAAATCAGGGACATTGAATTAGATTAATGTAACAATTACTTTTTGGAAACACAATTTGCTAGCACTGCTTACTTTCTTAATCCCATATAAACCTATACCACTTGATCAATACAGGGGTAGTGTTGCAGTGTGTGTGTGCTGAGCGGGGTGCGATCCACGAGAGAGAAGGGGAGGGGCGATTGCAGGTGCAGATGAGGGGGGGGGCACGGAGGTGTGTGTGTGGAATATATTGTGTGTTGGGAGGACGGAGCACTTAGTTAAATAAAGAGAAGGTGTCATTCCCAGAATAACTGTTTTGGAGTCATTCTTATTCCGCTCTGGAGGTTGAGGGTTTCCAACGGGAAGTGAACCCCGAAGGAGAATTCCCTTCGGCCCTGAAGGAAATCTCCCCTGCGCTTCTGACCACGGTCGGAAAGACGAGAGAAAAGAAGGAAGTCTTTGCGCAGCGAAAGGTTCAACAGTAGACAAAAGTTCACCTTTAAAAACACAATTGCATGTATTAATATTAAAATGACCAACGTTTGCTAGAGGGGAAGGTTAACAAAAAAGTCCTCTAAACATTACCAACGTTAAATGCATTTTCCCCCCCAGATTGGTTCTGTACACTATGCAGCATTTCATGCATTTACACCAGGAATAACACTTCAAAAGTACACCTAAATATCGCCATTTTTTATTTCACTCCTTACGATATTTAAAAAGTTATTACAGCCAATATTTTATAACAATGATTTAAATGCAAACTTAGGCATTAACTTGAGCAGCTATGTTTTCCACGCTAACTGTCTCTGTTTTGCAGATGCAGCGGTGTTGCTTTTCTTCTGGAATATCTGCTCATATTCACTGTAACTCTGCAGCAGCACGTAAAGTTCAGCTGGCGAAAAATACGCAGACCTCTTTTTTTCACGGTTGCCATGGTGACTCGTGATATCTGCGCTCCATTGATAATGGCTTCTCATAGTCGCAGTGCGCACGCTCACCTCCGAATCAGTCCACTCAGAGTTGATTGATCTAACTCGGATCAGCTTCTCTGAAACAGAAAACTCAGAGTTGTCAATCTCCCGATTGACCAACTCAGAGTTCAAGTTCAACCTCAGAGTTGGTTGAACCTTCTTTCTGAAACAGGCCCCAGGACAGTGGTGTTCCTCGTTCTCCCGTAGAACAGGCTGAGACATCCAGAGACCCCTCCCCTGAAACAGTGTGTTTGTTTGTTGTCCTAAAGTCAGGTGACGTTCTTCCTCGTGCAGCAAAGCCTCTGAAGAGATCAACGCCTGAAGCTTTAGCAGCTGAAGCTTTGGTCAACTATTGATGCCAATGCAAACAGTTGCTGCAGAGAACCATAACGTCTCCGAGTGAACATGTTGATATCTGAAGATGAAGAAGAACAGACGAACAAGAGTTTGATTTGCTAGAGGAAAATCTGACTCCTCATGACTCCAGCCTCTCTGTGGCCTTTACCTCCTTCTGTTCCAGTCATTCGTGTCAGTGTGTTTGTGGGTTGTTGAACTTTTCAACAGAACTCTTCTTTTAGAAGTGTCAGCCGGTCTAAAGACTGTTCTGTGGACGGTTCCAGTGCCTGGATGCTACAATAAAGACTTTGTTCGGTGTGAAAGTCTTCCACTTCATTTGGAGCCTCTATTTTTGTCTTCCAACATGAATCCTCCCAGTAATGTGCACCTGTCTGTTCTTATCCTCTGCTCACATTACTGCATTGCTTGACGCGACGCCATCTTGGTGAGGTCGACGGCGCCCACATGACAATGATTTCACATTCACATGTACTGTACTCTGTAACTCCTCGTGGCACATACAGGCCGACAGCACCATCTACTGGTGGCGGTGGTTATTACTGCTGTCCGTCACAACATAACAGCACAGCTGTCATGGCCGCCCCCCACTTCCACGGTGAGTTCGGTCCTTAGATCATCTCCGTTTCCTCAGGGCTCGTCAGCGCCGCGTCTGCGCTCCTCTTCCTCAGAAAACACATCATACTTTAAATATCAAACGTATTTCCATCCGGATTTGACCAGTTAAACCTAACCGAGTTCTGAATTCAAGTCTTGGGAAGTTCTTCTTTAGCCCCAGCCTGCGTGTGACCCCCCACGCTGTGTTGCCTACGTCATCTGTCTGTGATCGGCGCCGCAGACGGACCCACGTCAGCGGAGACCAGGGTCTCTGCTGCGTCTGGGTCCTGACTGGTTCTGCAGGATTTGGACCTTCGGATCCTGGACGTATGTGTAGAGCGGCCGGCCTGCTGGACCTGGAGGCAGCCCAGGACTGGACTGATGGCTGTGGCTGTTCCCCAGGTCGTGGTGCCGCTTCCGTGGTGCCCATGGACTACGGACTTTCAGTCCGCTATGTCCTGTCAGACGTGCATGCACACGCACATGCCCAGCGCCGGGAGCCTCATGCCGGGTCTGGACTCTGCAGGTGAGTTTCATGTCCCAAAGCTGCCTGTTGCCTCGTCTGGATTCCAAACCGCACACCTGCCTCCTCAGTTTGCTCGCCTTCTGATCTGTATTCACAGCTTCTCTGTTCATTCTGATGATGATGATGATGATGACGATGATGATGATGATGTCAAAGCTTGGGACATAGTTTCTGGCAGAGCAGCAGGAGTTCATTATAGAAATTTCTGGGTTGTGTGTGGGCTTCTGTGCACAGAGCAACCTCTCTTCCTGTCACTTTCTATGTCTTGTTTCTCTCCCACTTGCTTATCTCACCCCCCCCATCCTAACATTAGCGTAGCAACAGAAGCAGCAGCAGCATCAGATCCATCCGTCCAGTTCTGATCCAGAGTCCAGCTCAGACCAGGAAAACACATACGTTGATGGATCTGTTGGTCTGCAGGTGGAGGGTCAGAAAGGGGCGGGGCTGGGAGACTTTGGTCCCGCCCAGTTCAGTCGCCGCATCACAACTGAGAGCTTAGCGAATTCTGATTCACACCTGAATAAATTCTTGCTAAAATGTCATTCCATCATGTGAAAACCCACGTAACACGTTAAAACAGCAAACAGCTTCTTTTCATCAGGAGGCATCTCCACATGAAATCAAATGAAAGGCAGCTCAGCCGACAGGCAGACATCTCAGATCTGATGATGAGGCAGTCCTAACCCAAACAGAGACTCGGTGTTTACGCCCTGCTCAGTCGGATGACGCCTTCTCGACCGCTTCTAAGGTCCTCATCATATCTCAGCAGTATTTCTGCTGTCTGCCAGTCTTCATGTCCAGATTCAGGATCCCAAGTAGAAACCACGACGGCGGTGATCTCAGGAAAACCGTGGAAGAAGAGGAAGAGCGTCCGCAGGAAGACAGACGGGTGGAGGAGGAGCCAAAGTTGATGAGGACGAGACTCCGGGACATGACAGACCAAGAAAAACAGACTCATCCTGGTTTCATTGCGGAGCCGTGTCACCGAAGACTACCAGGTTCTTCAGGAACCCAGAAGAACCTTTGAAACCATCAATCATAAAAGCTGACTGTCTGAGCAAATACTCTCCTGTTTGCAGCAGAAGCCAACAGCTGCAAGGTTGGCTAGCCAGTAGTCGCTTCCCGCTCATATCCTGTCCTTTGACCTCCTCAGACCCCTGAGAGACCCTAAAGAGGACAGTGGCGGGACCGTTTGTCTAATCATTCTCAAAACAGTCTGATCCAAAGCTGAGCAGGAGCAGGAACACGGAGGCAGAAGACGGGGTTGTGTTTTTTGAAAATGTCCTAAAGGATCGGTAAGAGTCTAAATTCTTGGATGTTTTCATGCTGGGGTCTCATTTTAAAGCCTAGAAATATGTTTTTATCCGAGTGTCTAACGTGGAAGAAGGCCAGGGTCAGATGAGACAGGAAGGGATGAGCACAGTCCCCAGCCACTTGGTCTCTCAGGGAGTTGACCTGTGCATCTAACACCTGAATATGTGTGTTTCAGGAGCACGCCATGGCGACGCCTTTAGAAGATGTTGGCAAACAGGTGAGAGCGCCATATTCTGCTGTGGGGGGGCGCTGATCAATTGTGATGATTGGAAGATGACTGAGTCTTCGCGAATCTCCTCCTACCCAGTTCTGCATCCATCTGTAACAGGGATGGGCACCGAGGCCCGACACTGAACGGCCCTGTCTAAACGCGCTCCCGTACTGAACCAGCCTCAGATTGAACGAGCCCCGTACTGAACGAAATTCTCGTACTGAACGCAGCCCCGTAATTGAACGCAGAGCCTCGCATTGAACCAGCCCCCGTACTGAACCAGCCCCGCACTGAACCAGCCCCGTACTGAACGCGCCCTGCACTGAACGCAGCCCCGTACTGAACCAGCCCCGCTATTGAACCAGCCCCGTACTGAACCAGCCCCTGGTCAACATTGTTCAAGACCGCAGGATTGTAAAGATCTGACCTCAACGGTTCTTGCTATCGGTTCTGGAGAAGTCTCCTTTGTGTCCTGCTAGATATAAACGTTATTCGCTGGTATTAAACCTACCAAGTCAGTCAATTTTCCGTTAATCAATAATGATATTAATGTCACTATTCTCGCTGAAGAGGAGAGGTCTGTCTGGTATTTGTGTGCACCGGGGCGGGGCTTTTGTTCAGACAGCACGTAAGTATGTGAAATTAATGAAATTCCCAGCAGAGGCTACTCACTATAATGTCAACTCTATGATGACTATATTTAGCGCCTCTGTGTGCAGGAAATAGACTGAGGAGCGTGGGAAGACAACTCTCACCTGTAGAGGATGTGAACAGGTGAACAGGTGAGAGGAAAAGCAGGTAGAGAGGCGGGAGGGGCTTTGGCTACAAACTGTCAGAGACGGAAAGACGGAAAAAGACTCTTTCTGGGACGATCTTATGAATCACTGATTTATTTCAAATGTCTGTATATCTACATCATGACAGCCATGTCCAAACATTGCTGTCATTTTCTTTAAATAAAGTAAAAGGTTTTGTTACAAAAACAATGTTGCATAATACGGAAATAAAACACTTTATGTTCTTAATTTGTTATTTATTTATTTTTCATCCTGAAAAAGTATCGATAAGAGTATCATTAAAATACTGGATCGATATCAGTATCAATAAGAGTAGTAGTACCGTTAAAACCTTAACGATACCCATCCCTTTGACCATGGTTCATTTAAGTAAAGCTAATGTAACCAATCAGGGGTCTGAATGCAAATATGGGAATCCTGTTTCTGATTTCCTATAAAGGAGGCGGAGCTTCGCCTGGTGTTCAGCTCACGTTCTGTTGTTTTACCAGGTGTGGCGAGGGGCGCTCTTCCTGGCCGATTTCATCCTGTCCCGGCCGGACGTGTTCAGAGGGGCAACGGTCCTGGAGCTGGGCTCCGGAACAGGCTTAACCAGCATCGTCATGGCAACCACCGCCAGAACAGTTTACTGCACAGGTAAGCTTGAGGTCCCACGTGTTGAGAGCATCTGCAGGACGACCAAAGCTTGTTTCACATCAGCTACAGTCAGCTCCGATTTCGAAGCAACCATGAAGACGGACGGACGGACGGACGGATGGATAGAAATGATATCAGAGCAGTTCCCGGGGCCCTGCACACAGATTTGAAAGGATTCCTGCACACCTGAGTCTTCTCTGGAGCGCTGAACGGATCCCCCCATGTCCCACACATCTCTCTGCGTGTGATTTGCCTTTCAACGTTTCCCTTCAGGGTCGCCACAGCCAATCAGCTTTCACTGATTCACACGGTGGTTTGGCAGAGAGTTTCACGCCGATGCCCTCCTGACACAAGCCTGTATTGTGTCCGGGCTGGGGACAGGCCCAGGGGGAACCAGACTCGTGGCTGCATAGTTGGGCAGTAGGGTGAAAGGTCTTGCCCCAGGACTCACCCTGGGTGAAGCTCGTCCCCCCCCCTGGTAATTAAACCCAGATTTCCCTTGTTCCAGTCCTGCACAGAACCAACAGATCTTTATGGATACAGTGGATTATTATTATAAGTCTGACTGGATCTGAACGGATCACCACAGATCTGGATCACTAAGTCAATCTTAGTTGAAGTTCTGTTTACAGGGACTGATTTGATCTCAGATTGTAGAAATCTCCAAAAAGGTGTTTTTGTTTCTTTCCTGCTACAGATGTTGGTGACGATATTCTCCGCTTGTGCAGAAGAAATGTTTCTTTAAATCGTCGTTTAATGGAGCCTTCAGGTAAAATACAGAAATGTCTCAACGTCAGCCAGATGTTCAGCAGTTGTATTTATTTATCTAGAGGCACTTCTTTTTTCTTTCCTCTGCTGTGTTTCCTGTTAAACACGGATGGATCAGTTAGTCTCATTGATCTTTGACCTCATAAACGTAGAACTTCCTTCTGATGTTTCCGTCTCCTGGATGAAGATGTCTTGATACAGTTTAACGTGTTCAGACGTCTTTCCTGTTTGCTCTCTTCATCCAAATGTCTGCTCTGGTCTCAACCACCGTATTGGGCTTTCCCTAAACTGCATGTATGTAACACGCGTGTGACCGTTGATGGATCCCTGTGACCAGTGTTTGTTCTGTCAGGGGGGGAGGTGAGGGTGAGACAGCTCGACTGGCTGCAGCATGGCTTCTGTACAGGTAACACACACACCTCACCCTCACTACACTGTAACCCAGTACATCATGGGAGTCTGACCCCCCAGCAGGCTTTCTTCATGTTCCTGTGAAACAAAAAAACACACATTCAAGCTCGTTAGGAAAACACAACATATGTAGGAGTCAAAGCAAACGTCAAACTGAAGCAAAGCGACAGCAGAAACACACGTCTGTACACAGATACAACTTAGGGTCAGCAGTGGAAAACACAAGTTCAGACTCAGAAGTGAGGCTGTAACTGTTTTAACGATCTCTTCATGTCATGGTTTGTGGTTTCTGATCCGATTCATCATTGATTTTTGGTTCATTTGGATCAGATCCTCTGTCCTAAAGTGGATCCAGATCCTCTGCCCTAAAGTGGATCCAGATCCTCTGTCCTATAGTGGATCCAGATCCTCTTCATCCAAACTTCCAGACAGAAATTCCTGCAACTGAACAGTTTTCCAGATTCTTGGATTTCTTCCAGATCATGGTATTTTCCAAGACTTTCTATGGATTTTACTCTTTGAACGGTTTTTAATTGAACACCTTGCCTCAGACAACAGACCAGCCTTTGCTCCTGTTGATCCTGCAGTTCTACTCATGACAGAGTGGATGAGTTAGAGCCGTGGCATCTTTCTGTTTTAAACTCTGTGATGCTGGAATGCAGCTGGAGAACCTCAGAGGAACAAACATGCTGGGTTCTGGTCTGGGTTCTGGTCCATTTCCTTTCTGTGTTCCTCAGAGGCTGAAGGGGAGTTCAGCTGGACTGAAGAGGACGTGGCTGATCTGTACGATCACACCAGCTTCATCATAGCTGCTGATGGTTTGTATTCAGGTCTTCATGCTGGCTTTTCTTCTGCTGCAGGATGGAAACAAAGCATTTTGTTGCTTTAGCTTTAGGACTCTCTCAAAAGTTGTTTTTCCTCCTTGACTCTATCTGTGTGGGTCGGTCTCAGCCATAATAATAATGAACATAAATCCAAGTCCTTTTTAGAAACCCCTCTATTGCAGTCTCCGTTAGATTCTACCGTCCATGTTTCTGATCATCCTGCTTAATGCATTTGACCTGAAACCCAGACAAAGATAATCTGTTTTCCTTCCAGTTTGCTACGACGATCACCTGACCGAAAGCCTTTTCCGAACTCTGTTCCACCTCTGCAGCCACATGTCGCACCCCGTCACCATCTTCATCTCCATCGAGAAGAGGTGAGGATGTGAGCGCGGCAGGGATGCTGGTTCCACATCCCACGGTCCATGTTTGGAGGAGCCTGAGAAAACAGAACGGAGCTGCAGCTCAGAGTCGCTTTGAGAGTCAAACGGGGTCAAGTTGGATTGACATTCCAGGGTTCAGCTTCTCCTCATCCTTTTTTAGTGAAGCCTGTTTCTGACATGTCTTTGTTTGGGTCTAATGGAGAGTTTGACAGCTCAGGAAAATCCTCTTTCTTCTGACTTTATCCTGTCTGCTGTGTTAAGGTTGTTCCTGTTGTGCCCCCTCCTATGGACAGATATTCCTTACAGCAGTTGCAGACCTGCATGTCCCCTTACAGCAGAGAGTTCTCTTTCTGCTTTAGACTGGTGTTCCACACATCTGGAATTGGACCTGTGGCGCTGTGACACCCCGGGTTGTGACCTGCCTTTGGTGTCTGCTGGTTTTTCAGGCTGAACTTCTCCCTGCGGCACATGGACGTGTGCTGTGAGGCCTACACGCATTTCCTCCGCTGCCTGCAGCGGCTGCAGCAGACGGACGACGGCCGCTGCTGCTTCACCTTTGAAAAGCTCACTTCCAACTTTGCTCAGCTCCTGCTGTATGAGCGGGTGGAGCAGCTGGTACGTAACTCCCACCCAACCTCTGAAACTTTGCACTGAGCTGCAGACTCAGCAGCACAGACAGCTGCAGGTTTCCTTCAGTTTAGATGAAACAGCAGCTGATGAAGGAAACAACACGACTGTCGTATTTATTCCTGACTTTTGGTCAGGAACGTCCCTGCGGTCGTCTTCTGATCCGTCTTTAAAGTGTTCCCAGTGATCATTTCATTCTAAAAACCTGACCTTTTCTAGGACATAGTTTCTGCAGAGCAGCCTGTTGTGGGCGGGACTGTTGCCTTGGCTAATTTCCCATCATCCCTTTGTTTACACTCTCTCCCGCTAGCTTACAGCTCCTCAGATCCATCCATCTGTCCAGTTCTGACCAGTAAAACAAAGACCTTCATGGGTCTGCAGGTGGAGGATCAGAAAGGGGCGGAGCAAGGAGACTTTGACCCCTCCCATTTCAGTGCTGTGTCACAAACCCAAACGGCGTGTTTTCACCTGCTCCAAATCCATCCCGATTTGAGTTCAGAAATACTCAGAAATGCCGTTTTAATGTTAATTTTCGTCATAAAGGTCCTGAGAAACACGTTGAAACCCCAAAACGCCGTTTTCATCGGAGCGTCTTTTAAGTCAGGATGAAGTTTTTAGGAGACGAACGCAGATCTGGTTTCTGCTCCAGGTCCACGTCTACACTGCTTCTTTCTGAATCCTGATTTCTTTTCATGAAGGAACTGTGGAAGCTGACCTGCACCCCCCCGTCTGAGAAGAAGGATCCTCACCCCCCTCCACCTGCTGCCCCCCCCCTGGAAGCTCTGACGTGTCCCTGCAGACACGCCCCGCCCCAGAGACTTCCTAAGGCGGAGTCTGAGTTCCCTTCCTTCTGCCTAACCACCAAAAAACCATAGTGCGGCTCAATCTGGTGTCCTGGAGTTTAAAAGCAACCCCACCCTGTTTTGCAGAGACTTCTGGGTAATTTCTAGGGCCCTGGACTTTAGAAGTGTAGGTTCAGACGCCTCTACAAAACAGTGAGGAGCGACGGAATTTAACCAAAGGAAGGAACCGTCGCAGCAGAGCTGATTCTGGATTTTCTCTCAGCTGATTTTTGATTATTTGGGGAGGGGGGGGGTCAGAAGTAATCAATGTATGTGCTCACCTGAACATTCAAATGAGTTTTTTAGACCATTCTAGCAGTTAGCGATGGAACAACTGGACAATTCAACGACTCTAGTTTCTGTGTCCAGTTCTTATTAATAAATAAAGGTTATCCAAACCTGGAACGCCGTCTGCCATGTTGGATCTTCCAGTGCGCCACCTGGTGGTGAACCTGTCCCATGAACACACGTGGACCAAACAGCTGGTACCATCCGGTTGACCAAAGAACAACAGACGACAAAAAGGGGAAAACATTGAGCTCTTCTGAAGCGGCCTTCTTCAGCCCTGACCTAAGGGTGCTGAGACCTGCCGTCTGGAATCAAACCTGAGACCACTGGAGCAGTTTGCTCATGAGGAGGGGGCCAGAATACCTGTGGACAGGTGCAGGAAGGCTTTGATTGCAGTTATTGGTACCATCCTTTGTGTCCAGGCCAGTTTCAGGACTTGATTTTGGTCACGAATTCTAACGTTTGGTGCTGCACAGTGGAGCAGTGGTTAGCACTCTTACCTCACAAGAAATCCCCTGGTTCAAGTCCCGGCTGGTTCCTTTCTGTGTGGAGTGTGCGTGTTCTCCTCGTGCACGGCTTCCCCGTTCAAAAACATGCTTTCAAAGTAAACCTTGTTCTATCCTAGGCACTTTAACGTTGGGAGGTGGGTCATCTAGACCCACTGTCTAGTGGGTCATCTAGACCCACCAGACAGAGCTCTGAACCTTTTTTCTTCAATGATTTGTGATCTTCACTGGTGTCCATGGATTACATGAAATCTTTCCACCTTTATCCACCTTTGTCATGGTAGGGAGAACACCTCAATGGAAGGGGGGGGTCATCTAAGATAGCACACGGGTTAAGGGTGTCTAACCAACCCCAAAGCCATGGACGCTCCTGCACAACAGGACCCTCAGGACCCGCTGTATGACTGAGGGATCAGAGCTTTAGTACTGATGGTGTCAAAGGAAAAGCGACATTCAGGCAGCAGGAAACCTTCCTGGAAATGTTCCTGAGCGTCCCACACTCAGATGAGCGTTCAGTGACAGATTCACGGCCCAGAAACAGCGACTTCAACAAAAGCTGTAGGATCTGGGATTTAGAAATAACATTCCTGTAATTTCACGGCGGAGCCCCCCCCCCCCCCCCAACAAGACTTCAAACTGAAATCCTTTCATCTTCAAACTCTTCTCACACCTGCGCCTCAGGTATCCAAAGGTTTTCCAACAAAGAGGGCGGGGCTCCACCCAGACAATCCTGTGGGAAAATCAGGTGAAGCAGTTTCCCCCAAAAACTGGAGTTAAGAGTTTTTATTCAGCAGCAAAGAATCCACTTTGGATGAAGAAGACCTGCCAGTCCCGCTTCTTCCTGTCTGAAATAACTTAAGGAAATATCAGGACCGGATCCCAGCCACAACTGGAAACTTCACATTCTTCTGCTGCACCGACGGATGTTTGGTTGAAGCAGAGAGGAGGAGCAGCTCAGAGGGAGGGGGTGGTGGCAGACGCCTGGACCGGCTGTGATGTGGGCCATGGAGCCCCCTTCTCTGAGGCCTGGAAGAAGTACAGCTGGAAGAAAACAGGAGGATGCTCATGAAGGCTTCTCCGTCCATGAAGTGCTTCTGCAGGCCCGTGACCTGAACCCCTCATCAGCCCCCCCTCACAGAACCCCGACAGAAATGTTAGAGCCACAGCTCTGTCAGAGTCCAGGCATGGGGGGCCCCGCCTCCTGCTGGTGTCCCAGAATCCCTGCCTCATCTGCTGCTGATTACCTGGTCAGGTGTGTTTAGCCCATAAGGAGCTTCAATGGCAGCTGGTTGGATAGAACGTAGGACACCGGCCCCCCAGGCCCTAACCCTAACCCCCCCCCAGGCCTGCTGCAGTTTCCCCCCACTAGACCCAACCTGAGGTCAGGCTGCTGTCAGCTGGCTGGACCTGAAGAAGTTCACCTTTTTTTTATAAAGGTTTTGACCCTCTAATCTGAACATGTACCAGAAAAAAAGTGTTCTAGTTGGTCTATACGTGCACACTCATGCACACTCGTGCACACTCGTGCACACTCATGCATGTAGGGACCCTTACCTTGCAGCCGACTGCCAGCAGTGTTTGCAGAACCAGGATGGTTGCCAGTGTTGCTGCTGCCATAACTTTGGTGTCGTCACGGACAACGGGCCAAAAGGTCAGGACCAGGACAGATCCAGAAACCCCCATAGAGACCAGAACCAGAACCCACTGAAGCCACTGAACCGGAATGCTCCACAGAACCTGGAGGACACAAGTGGACCTTGGTGACCCTCAGCAGAACACAAGGTGTGGGTCAGATGGGCGACTACCATCCGGTGGGTGTCACTCGTTTTCTCATTCTGCTCGTTAAAGCGGACTTTGGGGGGGGGGGGGGGGGGCTCATACTTCCACCTAGTTACTTTGGCTCAGGAGAGAGAGCCTGTTAAAAAAACGTCTCTGATGACTCCCAGCAAGGTTGCTGACAGACACTGTCCCACATCACTCTGCTCCCACCCCCATGTGGGGCAGACTGAACTCCCACCCCCCTGAGGGGCAGACTGAACTCCCACCCCCCTGAGGGGCAGACTGAACTCCCACCCCCCTGAGGGGCAGACTGAACACCCACCCCCCTGAGGGACAGACTGTTCAGCCTCACTTGAATCAGGAACTGAATTGTCCTCAATACGTTCCCAGACTAGTCTCTGTGTTCCCAGCCAAACATGGACTCTGTGTTTGTTGTTAGAGGATCTGTTGCCATAGTGACGCTCACCGATGTTGGGATGTAGATGAAGAGGGAGTAACCGTAGACACACACAGTCTCTAGGAAGGAGTACCCCCCAATCTGCCGCTCTGCACCCCTCCTCCAGGTCAGAAAGGCCCACAGAGCCACTGGCACCAGCCAGGCGTACATGAAGATGACTGCAGCAGCAATGGTGACTGGGAGCAGAGGTCAAAGGTTAGGTGGGGGTAGAAACAGTGGTCAGAACTGAATACCCACCTCTGTGGAACTGAGGCCTGTAGTGGTACTCCGGGTTCCCCGTCTGACTCAGGAAGGTGGAGACGTTACCGCTGATGGCCATGGAGAAGACCAGCGTCACGCAGATCCAGAAGGGGCCTGCAGGGGGCGGGTTTCAGACTGAGCCACGCCCGGATGAGTTTACTAGAGCAGTGCCCCTCCCCCACAAAATAGGTAGAACCTCTGATCAAGCAATGGCAGGTTCAAATCCCATTCCACCTGCACCACACATCAAAGCCCCCCGGGGGGAGCCCCACACTAGCCGCGTTTCCAGGGGCAAAAGTAATCGGAAAGAACGCCTGATCGGAAAGAAAATGCGTCATGTAAACGCGCCGTTCAGAATACTCTGCCCCGGTCAGACTCAATCGGATCAGAATTCCTTTCCGATGGAGATAGGTGGGTTATACCGATCGTTTATCCGATCGTGGAGCATGTAAACTGTCATTCTGATCGTGTGTCACTGCTGCTCTGGGTTACGTCACGCATAGACGGTGTTTGGATGAGAGAAAGCTTTGGAGCGCAGACGGGACCGACCAGCTGCTCTGTGGACGCCCCGTGAAAAGCGCCGCTCCGCTCTCGCCCCTCTGACTCTCCCCTCACGGGGGAGATTCGGAGGAGGAGCACTTCGTGCCCCCCGACGCTCACTCGGTCCACTGGCACCCGAGTGAACAGAGCAGCTGGATTAATAATTTTGTGTCCGAGGCGGGGGGGGTGCTTTGTTACGTGTGCGTTTTGTTGTTTTGTTATGTGTGGGAGAATCCAGACTGTGAGCCGCCCCGCCGCTCTGGGTTGGCGGCTGCAGGACTCAGGAGGAACCGTGTTCAAACAGAGCTGGGGCCGCTAGCTCACAGAGTGGCTTTGGGGCGGTCTGTGTGAACTTTTCAGAGCAGAAATAAATGTCGCTCAGTCCTTAGAAAGCTGCAGATTGCTGCGTTTCTCACACGGTCCTGGATTTTGCGTCCATCAGGCTAATGTTGTTAGCCCGTGTTAGCCTGTCCTCAGCCTTCTTCCAGCTCTGTTTCATTCACAAAACAGCACTGATCACACAGATTAAATATAACGATGAGCGAACAGGCGCTTCATAATATTCATAACATTAATAAAAGCATGTTTGGAAGATCGTCTCGTATTACGGAGCTGCTGGATAAATGTCTGTGGAAGCGGTTTGTTGACAACCGGACCTATTTCCTCCTCCGGGTGATTTTACACTACTGAGCATGCCCAGATGATTCATTCTGAACGAGAGTGTGAGCCATGGGAACAGATGAGAAGGGTCCAGATGAAAAACGCTACACAGCTGTGCGTCATGTAACCACAGTAACCCAGTTAGATGCTACAACGACCCTTCCTTCGTCCCTCGTCCGTGTTGCAGCTTTACAGCAGCATCACGTATGACACATCAACACACCTGCCCCCCCCTGCCCCCCTGATCCCTTGGGCTGACCCAGACTGACAGAAGAGGAGCTGGAGCGTCCCATTCACCTTTGGGGCAGGTGACTCACCGTACAGGTCCGGGCCGGTCCTGACGTGGTGTTTGAGGAAACTTCTTCCAGGTACGGGCATCACGGCGCCCCTCACCCTCTCTAGAACCTGCATCACAGCACCGGGTGACCACCTGGCACACGCTACAGGCGTGCAGACTCCGCCTCCTACCTGCATGGTGTCCACGTTGAAGAAGGACTGATAGTACTCGAAGGTCCAGAAGCCCCCGCCCTGCTTCTGCCCTCCTAGGAGCTGACAGAACACAGGTGAGACAGCCGCCGCCTCCCCAAGCTCCTCCTCCTGCACAGGAAGCTCACCTCCGCGCTCTCCTCCTGAGCCTGCTCATCCTCCGACAGATCCAGCTTCACGTCCCCCCCCCCAGCAGGGGTGGTGGGGGGCACGGACATGCTGAGGGTGGAGGCAGTTGGGTCGGCTGACAGCAGCTGTGCCGCCTCCTCCAGTTCTGCAGACAAACCAGCAGGTTGGGGGGGGGGACAGGTGAGTTGGGAGGGGGCAGGTGGGGCTGCAGATGGGGTCTTCTGGGTTCCTCAGGCTTAGCAGAACCTTCACTCAATTCTTTACAATTCAGAAGCTTTGATGTTTCTACCGTAAAGTTCAAAACTTTTGAGGTGACACGCGCACGCGCAGCGGAAGCCCCTAATAACCCAGTTGCCTAGGTAACAGCAGAAGCAAGCCATACCCTCGAATTTCAGGTCGTTCGGACTCGTCATGGTTCCGGATCCACCGGGAAACGCCGTAAATCAGTCCCAGCTCCGCCGCGTGCCGTTAGAGAAGACGAACAGCCGCGAGGCCCCGTTCGATCAGTGACGACAGGCGCACGTGAGGGCAGTTTTTATAATAGATCAGCTCAGAATCTGCAGAAAGTATGGGCCGGATGCGCATGCGTGAGCTCCGGTACACGTCATCGCGTCAACAACTAGTCACGTGCTGACATCCGCGTCCGGTGTGCTTTTTTTTTTTTTTAAACTTTATTAATCAACACAGATAGAACAAATATGTATGACAGGAACAATAGTCATAACAACAACAATGTCAGGGGATGGTACATGTATTACAAAAAGATTACATATGCTATGCATTGAAAATATTAAGAGACAGACAGTTTTCATAAATATGTATAGCCTTTTTGTTTAAACTATTAGAAATAGTATGTAAATAAGATTCTAATTCTTTAATTATTAAAGGGAAAAAAAGTTGTGATGAAGAAAATTTTGATTTGTGGATATGAAATTTACCAAATATTATAATTAGATTAATTGCCAATTTTACGTTTGATCACCGCGTCCGGTGAGCGCAATGAGTTCTATCACTAGAGGAGACACGCCCCCTTTAGAAGCCTGGCCGCCGGTGGCGGAGCGCGACGCCATCTTGGTGAGGTCGACGACGCCAGTGATTTCTATTGCTTTTAGTGGTGTCTAAGTAGCTTTTATAAACTATATATATTTTTACATATATATATATTCATACAAATATGTAAATATATTATATTTATAAATAGAATATAGATACATCATTTGTTGTTGTTATTGAAGAGAAACAGTCAGCCTTAAAAGTTCAAACTTTAATGAAAATGCATTGTTGCAGGACTTCTTACAAATAAAAAATTATTACAAAGAATTTTAATTTTTTATAAACATTTAGAAGTTTTAGACCTCTTTGACATGTAATTTAAATTATTTAGAAAACTCAACAATAAGTCAATAATAATAATACTAATAATAAATCAATAGTAAGTCAATACAAACAATAAATAATAACAATACATAAATCGTCAGCTGGTCCAGAACTCCGCTGCCCGACTTCTAACGGGGACCAGACGGCGTGATCATATCACACCAACACTGGCTGCCTGTTTCCTTTAGAATTGATTTTAAAATCTTACTCGTGGTTTTTAAATGTTTAAATGGTCTGGCACCTCCTTATCTTTCTGAGCTCCTGCAGAGCCATCGTCCTCGTAGAGCTCTGCCATCTGTAGACCAGATGCTCTTAGCGGTTCCAAGGACTCGACTGGTGACCAGGGGGGACAGAGCGTTTTCAGTGGCTGCTCCCAAACTCTGGAATCGTCTCCCCCTGTCAATCAGATCTGCCAGATCCTTAAATGATTTTAAATCTCTGCTAAAAACTCATCTTTTTACATTGGCTCTTAACACCAGAGAGAATGATAATTAGACAGTTTTTTTAGTGTTTTCTTTTATTGATGATTTTATTATCATTTTACTGTGTTTCTTTGAATTATATCTATGGTTTTAGTGTAGTTATACGTGTGCAGCTCTTTAGATGCTAACTGCATTTCGTTGCCTTGTACCTACATGTGCAGTGACAATAAAGTTGAATCGAATCTAATCTAATCTAATCTAATCTAATCTAATCTAATCTAATCTAATCTAATCTAATCTAATCTAATCTAATCTAATCTAATCTAATCTAATTTAATCTAATCTAATCTAATCTAATCTAAATGGTACAGTGTCGGGTTTCAAGCAAACAGTCTGGCCTCTCATCAAAATCTATTTCCACAAATGTTTCTAACATATCCAGACTGTATTGCTAGTTGGTTCCACAGTGATCCATCTGGATTAGTTTTTTTTATTGCTAAGATCCACTTTTTCCTTAAGTCTGAATCCATTGGAAACCTGCAAGAAAAGTTCAGTCTCTGAGTCAGAAATGTATAAATCTAGATTACTATAATAGCCTAGTCCTAGTATGCTGTATATAGGTTTAACACAATAAAGTTTACATTTATGTCGACAGAGAATTATCCGTACATCATGCAGCATGTTGATAACAGCCCTGCAGCATCATGCATGTCAACATGTGTTCTATTAATGAAGCCCCTGCAGCAGTAAAAGACAAAAATTACAGTTCTTACCTGTGAAATGATATACCTTCCTCCATCATGGACTCAGTTCTCCAATTTTGGTAGTTGAAACCCAAACAATGAACAGGTATTGTGCAAAAAATGTGTTCACATGCACTGCAGCAGTGACTGGACCTCACCAAGATGGCCGTGCTGTCCTCCTATGAGGAACCACGTAATGTCTCCTGTGGCCATAGAACTCATTGGGTGAGCGTCCTGTTTCAGGAGCATGCATGCAGTCCAGGAATTTGCCCAGTTTTTTTAATTCAAACTTTATTGAATGTAAGAATTCCATCCAAACAATGTTAAATAGTGAACAACAACAATGAAGGAACAAGCCAGGGGGTTTATACATTTTACGCAGATATATTGAAACTGACACACAGATCTAATGTTTTGATGGCGTTCTATTATCAGAGTTTCTTATTGTCTTAACGTATTGTTTGAACTCATTGATAAAGATTGAGAAATGAGGGGTATGATTTGTAACTTTTGATTTATGAATGTGCCATTTGCATAAAAACAACAAAAGGTTAATAAAGTACAACTGTTCTTTTTTATGAGATGGACAGTGGGTGATGCCAAACATAACATTTTCTAAATACAGGCGGAAGTCTGGGTCAATGTGGGCGGAAATGAAATGACAAACTTTAGACCAAAAAGTAGTTGAAAAGGGACACGACCAAAATAAATGTCCAGCATCTTCAGGGTGTTCTTGACAAAAAGAGCAGCTAACATCAATATCTTCCTTGAACCTTTGCAGATATAGTTTGGTTGGATAGAATTTATGGATTAGTTTGAATGAGATTTCTTTCACTTTATTGGTTAAAAAGTATTTTGCTGGTAAATTCCAAATCTTTTTCCATTCTAAATGATCATCTAAATTATTCCAAAAAGAAACTACGTGGAGACAACATCCTTCTGGAAGAGTGAGCGTAACGGCGATTTGTGTTACGTGAAGAAGAAAAACAGATTTGGCCTATTTCTATTTTAGTCGGATCAATTGGTAATAAAGTTGGATTTTGCAATGATGAGCTTTTGAATAACGTAATAATACATTTAGGAATTGCTTTCAAAACAAAGTTAAATTCGGTTTTTGGTATTTTGATAGAATATTTGAAGCAGAATTCTTCATGTGACATTAAAGCTCCGTTTGAGTTAAACAGCTGATGAACCAAAAGGATGTTTTGATTAAACCATGATGGATAAAATAAAGATTTATGTCTATAAGTAATGTCTTTATTGTTCCATATGTAGTATCTGTGAGGAGAAAAATTGTGTTTGTAGATGAGTGACCAGGAAAGAAACATTTGTTTATGGAAGGAAGAAAGCTTAATTGGGATCTTTTGTACATTATAGTTACAGAATAAAAGAAAGTTTATGCCTCCTAATTTGGAGAAAATGTAATTTGGTATGAAATTCCAGATTGAAGTTGGATTCTTAATAAAATGTCTTAACCAATTTATTTTAAAGGTATTATTTAATGAACAAAAGTGGGAGCCGGTTTAGCTCGTGCTGGTTTGCGGCGCCTTCCGTCCGTGAAACCAGGGTTCGAATCCGGGCTGCTCCCTGTTCCCTTCTCTACCTCTGTGCCGGTCCCAAGCCCGGTTGCTTTGAGAGGGTTGCGTCAGGAAGGGCATCCGGCGTAAAACATTGCCAAGTTTACCATGCGACTCGTTCGCTGTGGCGACCCCTGATGGGAAAAGCCAAAAGAGAAACAAACATTTAATGAACAAAAGTCTAGAAAGTACGACGGAGTATTAGGGCCACCAAAAAAACAAAAAGTAAAATTACGAGTTTTTATAAATCTCGTAAATGTATGAGAAAAAACTCGTAAATTTACGATTTTAAGTGGAAGTGAGCATCAGAGCAGCAGGTGAACGCCGCGCAGCAACAGAGCAGACCGACCAAACTCAGTTGAACAGGTGATCTGAATGAGCTTGAACGTTCCAAACATCTGGAAGCTCATTTGTTTGATTCACAATTTCTTAAAGTTTTATTTATTGATGGTTGGTTTGCAGGATCCCTGCAGCCCGATGAAGCCATCGGTTTCCCTGCAGCTTTCCACTTCAATCCTTTCTCCCTCCACCAAAAACAACATCTCCACGTTTGTGTGACGCTTCCGTCTGAGGAGGAGGAGCACTTTTTTGGCATTTTCAACGTTCTAATGCTGATATAATAGACTATTTTCATTCCTCTTTATTGTTTAATGATATAACGGGACGTTTACTTCCCCTTCTTATTGGTGTTCGGATCTGATGACAGGTTCATGACGTAAGATGACAGATGAACTTCAGGTTATGTGAATGAAAAGGAGAATAAAAGCTGCAGCGGTCCTCTACACCCAAACGTGTCTCTGAGCTCCTTATTTTACAGATGACACTCTGCTTTACTGACACTGAACCCCGGAAAGACGCCTCTACTGACTGTAATATACGACGTGAACGGAGTCAAGTGTTCAGTTTTACCGTCTGTCTTTTACTGCACCACAACAGTACAACACAAATCTCACAGCGACACCTGTGGACACAAAGTGTATAACAACTCCAATACACTACACTGACAATAATCTGATTTTGAGTCGCCAAAGGTTCAGAATCTCTTTGTTTTAAACCTATAATAAGCCGGAAATAAAGCTTCACAAAAGGCTCCACATCTTTCATCTTCAAGCAATGCTCCGATAAACGGACAACTTTGGTGTTTTCTCCTTGTTAATCTATGACTTTTTTCTCGTAAATTTACGAGAAAAAAACCTCGTAAATTTACGAGATAAAAAATGTTGTAATTTTACTTTTTTTTTTTTGGTGGCCCTAAAACTCCGTCGTAAGAAAGTTAAGAGCCCCCTTATCGTAAGTGTTCATCACGACAGTTTTTTTAATGTAATTGTTTTTGTTCCTCCAAATGCCCAGTGAGTGGGTCTCAAAGATGGCTTATGTCGGAGGTGTGGGAAGAAATGAGGACACCAAATTTTCTCAGCAAAACGATCGATGCACACTGGCAATACCGAACAGTCGGGAGTTTCCGGAAGATGGCGGAGTGAGTGGTGGTGTTTGAGGCAGGGTCTGAAAGAGAAACCAATTTTTGTGTCCAACTAGGAATTTGGGTGAGACCAACCATCCCCAGAAGTGTCAGAAAATCAATATTAGGAAAAAAAAAACAAAAAAAACGGATTACTCCAGATATATTTTTCACGTTTTTTCTCTACTGCATGAAGAATGGCTAACCCAAGGCAAGCTAACGTCAGCGACCATGATTATGATCTCCCGGCTCTTGAAAACAGTTTTGAGGAAGAAGGAACAGTGCAAATGGAGCAAGCAGTTGCTGAGGATGTGAATGACCCGATCTGCTTAAACAGCCCAAACCCAAAAACAAATGAAGGAACGAGGAGCCACGAAAAAACAAGATGGCGCTAGTAATGCTGGCCTCACTCATGCCATGCAGGCTATTCTAACCAGATTTGACGGCCTTGATTCCTGTATGGACGAAATCCAAACAGCTCTGAAAAGATTTGACGACTTGGAAAAGAAACTGGAAGGCATAGAGAATCGGATGGATGGGATTGGAAAAGCTACAAAAGAGAACACTGAAAATATTGTGAAGCTGCAAGAACGCGTGGAGCATCTCACATTAGAAAACAAAGAGTTGAGAGAGAAATGTCTGGAGAGCGAAAGATACAAGAGGAGATGGGACCTGCGGCTGATGGGGGCCTGAGAAAGACAATGAAAACACCAGAGAGGTCGTCCTCGGTATCCTCACCCGAGTGGTTCCGATGTCTGTGGAGAAGCTCCGGGACACCGTCGACACCGTTCATCGGCTGGGGAAAAGAGGCGCAGTGAATAACAACATGCCAAGAGCATTAATAATCCAGTTTGCAATGCGCACGGTGAGAGACGAAGTGTGGAGAAAATCTAAGGAAGCCAGAGTCTGCAAAGAGAAGAAGATCTACTTCAGGGAGGACTTTTCCAAAGAAGATCGGGCAGCAAGAGCCAAACTCTGGCCGATGGTGGAGCAAGCCAGACGGAGCGGGAAGAGAGCTTTTCTGAAGGAGGGATACGCGCTGATTGACGGGAGGAAAGTGATGCCATGACGACCAGAGACAGAGTTTGAAGGTCTGTTTTTGTTGAGCATTAGAATGTTGTAATCTCAAGGTTGATAACAACAAGGTTTATAAATGAAAAAAAAAAAAAAATAACTTTTACTATTTTTGGGGAGGTTGGTCCAATTATGTTACGTTATGGTTTTTGGACAGACATTCTGCTCATTCCTGCGTCTTCAGGAAATCTCAGCGTTTATCTAGACACCAAGGATTCTGCTCAGTGTTCATGTCTATTTTATTTGTTTCTTTAAATACCAGAGGTTTGAAAAATATTACAAAACGCAAGGCACTCTTTTTATTTTGTAAAGAACTTAAGGCGAATCTAATTTTATTGCAAGAAACCCACTCAGGTCCAGCAGATGAAGGATTTTGGAAACAACAATGGGGAGATCCAATCCTTTACTCACACGGCACGAGCCGCTCAGCAGGAGTCAGGATTCTGTTTAACAGGTTTTCGGGGAAGTTAATTAGGCATCTTGGAGATAGAGAAGGCCACTGGTTGTTAGCTGCTATTGAAATAAATGAGCAAGTCATTATTGTGCTGACTTTATATGGTTACAATAACAAAGTACAAAATAAGAATATGTTGGAAAAACTTGCTAAGGTTTTGTTGGAATGGAAAATTTCTCATGCAACAGATAAAATAATTATTGGAGGAGACTTTAACATTGCTTCAAACTCTTGGCTTGATAGATTACCCGTTAAAGGACAACAACCAGAACACAATGATACAATTAAAACTTCTGTTTGTCAACAAACACATTTGATTTCTGGAGATTAAAAAACCCCACATCTAAAAACTATACATGGATTAGTGCATCAAACATTAACCAGCGATCAAGAATAGATTATTGGCTCATTTCTCAACCTTTATCTGCTCATGTAGGAAACTGTGAAATAGAACCGTCTCCACTTACTGACCATTGTTTAATCAGCCTTTCCCTAAAACTGGGTAAAAATACACGCCCATCTCACAACACGTGGAAATTCAACAATAAACTTTTACTAAATGATATATTTATTAAGGAGATCAAATCTCTATGTTTGAAAGTCAGGGGAATGGAAATGACAAACAAAGGGAAGTGGGAGTGGTTTAAATTTGAAAGCAAACGTATAGCAAGTGAAATTGGCAAACATGTTGTAAAAAATAGGAAAATGAAACAAAAGGAAATTGTCAGAAAGATGAATATTTTATGCAACAAGGCTGATCCTTCAGAGGAAGATCTGGCTGAGTAAAACATGCTCCAGAAACAACTAGATGAGATTTATTCAGAAAAAGCAAACGGTGCGTTTATACGATCCAGAGCTAAGTGGATTGAAGAGGGAGAAAAAAACACAACATACTTCTATGGATTAGAAAAATGTAGACAAACAAAAAAACAAATAGGTAAAATAAACAAAAATGGAAAATTAATTGAAGACCCAGAGCAAATTAAATCTGAAATATTTTCATTTTACTCAACTTTATATAGCTCAAATTTTTGCCAAGAAAATTGTGACATATTCTTTACCCAAATTAAAGAACACATCCAAAAGATAGAATACGTTGATAGAATTAGTTTAGAAGAAGATGTAACTATATCAGAAATTGAAATTGCATTGAAAAATATGAGTAATGGCAAAACCCCAGGAATAGATGGACTGACGACAGAATTTTTAAAGTTTTTCTGGCAGGACATTAAAGATTTAATGATTAATGCTTTCAATGATTGTATACATGAAGGTTGCCTTACTCCATCTATGAAAACTGGATTGATAACCGGACTCCCTAAACCAAATAAGGACTCTTCAAAGTTAGATAATTGGAGGCCCATCACCCTGCTGTGTAATGATTACAAACTATTGGCTCTGGTTTATGCAAACAGGATTAAAATGGTTCTAGACAAAGTAGTGGATAGTTTTCAATCTGCCTTTATAAAAGGAAGAAACATACATAATAATGTTAGATTAATTCTGGATATGCTAGATTATCAATCTATGATAGAAACAGAAAGTCTCATTTTATTTATTGACTATTTCAAAGCCTTTGATTCTGTAGAACATAACTTTTTATTTCAAACGATGGAACATTTTGGATTTGGAAAAAATTTTTGCTCAATTATAAAAATGTTTTATACTGAAATTTACAGTTACATCACTGTTAACTCAGAATTAACACCCAGAATAAATGTAACATGTGGAATAAGGCAAGGATGTCCAATATCACCAAAAATTTTCATTTTATGTACTCAACTCTTAGCATACTTAATTCTAAACAACCCTAATTTTCAAGGCATTAAAGGTTTTGATTTTGAATTCCGCCTTAGTCAGTTTGCAGATGACACAGTATTTTTTCTAAAAGACAAAAACATGGTAATGGAAGCCCTGCAAATTATATCCATTTTCTCAAAAGCTTCTGGTCTTCAATTAAACTTACAAAAATGTGAATTACTACCCCTGTACTCTTGCCTGGAAAAAGAAATGTTTTCAATCCCAGTAAAACACGAAGTGAAATATTTAGGAATTAAATTAATTAGAGATGAAAAAGAAAGAGAAGAAAAAAACATAATGGAAAAAATTAACCAAATGCAGAAATCATTCAATCACTGGTTAATCAGAGATCTAACCATTTTTGGAAGAAATTTGTTGTCCAAATCTGAAGGAATTTCAAAATTAATATATCCGTGCCAATCCCTCTACATTAACCCAAAATATGTTAAAAAAATTAACTCAGTTATTTATAAATTTATTTGGAGAAATGAGACCCATTACATCAGAAAATCTCAACTAATGAAGGAATATAATTTAGGAGGTATAAGGACGACTGATTTTGAATCAATGATTGGAACCTTTAGAATAAAATGGTTACAAGACTTTATGGCTTACCCTGACTCAATATGGTTTCATATTCCCAAAAACATCTTCAATAAAGTAGGTGGATTAGATTTTTTGCTTAGATGTGACTTTGAAATTTCCAAACTTCCTATAAAGATTTCAGAATTTCACAAACAAGTACTTTTCCACTGGAAAATGATATTTAGCCACAATTTCACTCCTCACTGCGCCACCCTGTGGAACAACAGAGTAATTACCACAAACAGGAAGACCATTTTTCATCAGAATTGGTTTGATCACAAGATTCTTTTTGTAAGGGATATTCTTGATTCAAATGGAGAAATTCTTCAGTTAAGAGACTTCAAAAGTAAATATGATATTGAATGCACAACCAAAGAATTCCAGAAAACCTGCAGAGCAATTCCAATTGCTTTAATACATTTAATAAAAAATACAATACTGTCTTCCTATGTTCAAATTAAACTACCAAATTTAGTAATAGGAAAAATAAAACTTAATGAAAAAAAATGTGATAATAAATACCTAAACAAATCCTTTAAAGGTAAATTATATCATGACTTTAATAGAAAAGTGAAATATAAAATAACTGAGACACCTGTCAGTCACATCTGGTGCTCAACTTTGGAAATTCATAAAATGGCCAGTCGCCCCCAAAATAAAAGAAATGCAGTTCAAAATTATAAACAATTATTACCCATCGGCAGAGACATTGAGAAGCAGATTTGGCTTTGAGGTTGATCAGTGTGATTTCTGTCATGTAGCCCCAGAAACAACCCAACACCTGTTTTTTTCATGTCCAGTGATCCAAAGATTCTGGCAAGATTTTCATAATTGGCTTAGGCAAAAAATTAACAACATACAATTCACAGAAAAAGATATTTTGTTTTATAACAGTAAGTTGCCAAAAGAGTCAACAAACTTAGTGAACATCCTCCTGCTTTTGGGAAAATATCATATCCATAAGAAAAAGTGGAAAAAAGATCTGCCGAACCTCCTGTGTTTTCATAATAAAGTCAAATTGTATTTCTCCTCATTGAAATGTATTCACAACTCAAATCCTTTCATTGATGACATTTGTAACTCTGCTACAGTATGGTTACAAATCTAGGGTCCAGATTGTTGATTGCCTTGTATTTTAATTTATGCTGATTTTTTAAAATATCTTTATACATGATACTTTGTGTTTTTTTTGTTTTTTTTATCTTTGTTTTTGAAAAGAGCTGTGCCTTGCATCTTTGTGTGTTGTGTCTGCGAGAGTTTTGTAATGATTATATTTCAATTAAAAAAAAAAAAAAAAAAAAATACCGAACAGTCAAAGAGAGTCCTGAACAGAGTAGACACAGCGTAAAATAAAGCATCTGATGTCTCACACTGCCATCTAGTGGAATATAACAAAAGTGCTCTGACTAACAACTTCTATGTTGTCTCCTTGTATTTTTACTCTCAACTTAATAATACTATGACAGCTTACATTTATTTTTCCTTAAAAATAAATTTCTGATGGGCGGCCTTTCAGAGGAGGCGGGAGGGGAGAGTCATTTGGAAAAAAATGTTCTGGATAACCTGGAATATTCAGGACACAGCGACACCTGGTGGACAAAAGTGACTTTGCTAAACAAACTGGAATATTCGGGGTCTGGATTTTTTTTAACGCTTTGCGTTGGTTTAAAGTCCTCCTCGTCTGGAGGACAGCTTCTTGGATCCAGCCTGTATTTGAATGTTATGCTTACTTATGGGCAAACATAAGTCAGGGTTGAGTTTTCTAGCTCAGAGTCTCTCAGCTGGTACTTAATGAGAAGATGTTCCTGGCCGGAAAAGATGAGGGGATGTTGGGAGATGTTTGGTTTTGTAATCAAGAGCTTCTGTCGGTAAACATGGGGCTGTAATCCTAATCTAAACAGTGTTTCCTCAGCAGGAGGAATGTATGTGAATGAAAAGCAAAAATGAATTTTTATCTGCTCAGCTGTTAAGTTTAGGCATAGTTTTTTAGTAGTACAACCTATTCAAAGAGTAAACTCAAATATACTAAAATGTGTTTTTTGTTTTTCAAGGAATGTTAAAGTATGTCTGATTCCAACACAAATAAAAGTAGAAACAGATTTCTCATGGATTTCTCATGGACTGATGAAGGTATCAGGACTATTTCTCTGCATTATCACGGTAAAGGCAGGATGCGTCATGGGATGTATAGCCCCTATACATTTAAGCTTTCTACCCCCAAGAAGCTGAAAGGGATGAAGAACATGAGAATATTCAAGTTTGTTTAAAATACATTTGATTGGCCACCAGGTGTCGCTGTAAAACTGTGTTCCTGACATTACAAAAGACCCGTTAGAATCCACAACAATTGTTCCAGACAGTTTTTATAAAGAACTTCTACTTTTTTCGTTTCTACTTTGGCATATTTGCACTTTTTGTTAACTTAGTAAAACTTAGATTCCGTTAACCCTTGTTCTATCCTAGGCACTTTACCGTTGGGAGTTGGGTCATCTAGACCCACTAGACAGTGGGTCATCTAGACCCACTAGACAGAGCTCTGAACCTTTTTTCTTCAATGATTTGTGATCTTCACTGGTGTCCATGGATTACATGAAATCTTTCCACCTTTATCCACCTTTGTCATGGTAGGGAGAACACCTCAATGGAAGGGGGGGGGGGGGGTCATCTGGACCCCATAGGATAACACAAGGGTTAAAGTGGTAAAGAGTTTGGAAAGTATTTTATTTTATAAGTATAACGTCTGTTTTGTTTCCTTTTTAGGGATTAGCTGCTGAGGCGGAACCTTTGAAAGACAGATGTTGCTGCCGGAAGACTAAAGCTGAGACTCCGGATGAGGTCGTCTGCTATCGCTGGCTGTGGGTTTGCTAACATGTCGAGAGCCGTGAGAAGAGCGCTGAGCACCGGAGCGGACGCCGCCGCCGCCGCTCGGCTCTCCGGCAGCCGCTGGGAGAGACTGAAAAACGGCAAAGCAGGTGAGACGCACCGGAACTTTCCTGGAGACGTTTGTGTCCCCCGGAGCTCTTTTTTTTTTTTTTTTTTTTTTTTTTTTTTTTTTTTCAACTTTATTGAACAAAGCATAAACATACAAAATCCAGCATCAAAGACTCAGAAAGAGCATCAGCATTGATAGTCAATGTTATCAATCCAAACTTATTGAATCATCTCAAGAAAAAAAAAAAAATAAATAATAATAATAATAATAAAATAATCACAAATATATCCAAAATAGAATATGCTGATAGAAAAATAAATTATCTTAAAATATATAAAAGGGGATTACAAAATAATGATAATAATTTGTATAATACAAAGTTTTCTTAGAGGAGGGGATTACCTATCAAACAAAGAAGCACAAATTATTTCAGTGTTACTTGCTTTGGGTGTGTTAATTTTTTTTATATATTCATAAAACTGGAGCATCTCGAACTTAAATATGGTGAAGTTGGGAGTTGTTTTTTTTATTCTGCACTTATGAATGTAAAATTTGGAAAGGAGAAGTAACAAATTAATACTTTTTTCTACTTTTTTATCATCCGAATTATAATATGCAACTATTTGTTTCAAATTTAAAGCAACGTTACAGTTAAATTTGCTGTTTACAAAGCATTCTAATTGGTTCCAAAATTCAAGGGAAAGTTTACAAAAGTAGAAAAGATGAAGAACTGATTCAGGGAAATCAATACAAAAACTACAATTATTTTCTATATTTGAGAATTTGGATATAAACATATTTGTGGGGTAAATGTTATGTAGAATTTTTTTGTGTATTTCTTTAACTTTGTTATTTATACAAAATGTATCTGGCAATAACCAAGCTTTTTTCCAATTTATATCATTTAAAAGATTGTTCCAAAATATTTCTCCTTTTGGTGTGATATGTCTTTTTTCATTTAAGGTATTCCGAATATACTTATTGTCGCATTTTTTATTGAGAATATCAATGCCATTAATCATCAAAGGAGAGTCAATTTTAGAGGCGTCTTGATATTTAAGGTGAGAGGTCATCAGCTGAATTAATCCTGAGGGGAGAGCTTTCATTACACCATTAAATTCTTTGCTGGTTACTGGAAAACACATTTTATTTAGAAATCTGCCATAATCCAAAATCGTACCATTCTCGTCAAAAAGATCTGAAACATAAATTATTTTTTTGTCAATCCAGTTTTGTTTAAACAAAGATTTATTTTGTATTGTTATGTCTTCATTGTTCCAAATTATACTTTTGTGTGGTGAGAAATTATGATTATAACATAACTTCCAAGCAAGAAGAGCCTGCTGATAAAAATTTGAGAGATTGACGGGAATCTTTTTGATATTATAGTTACATTTTAACAGAAATTGAAGGCCACCAATTTTATTAAAAATATTGAAGGGGATGAAATACCAAATTGAATTTGAGTTTTGAAGGCATTTTTTAATCCAGTTAATTTTAAATGTATAATTTAAATCAGAAAAATTTATGAGTTCAAACCCTCCTTTACATGAGGGGGCATAAAGTTGTTCTTTCTGGAGATAGTGACGTCTATTTTTCCATGTAAAGTTAACTAAGAGGTTATTTATTTCTTTGGAAATTGAATCAGGAACAAATAAAGATAAGGCAGGATCCCTTCTGCTTTAGTCAAGAGGATCCTGCCAAAAATAGATAGATCTCGTTGAAGCCACATATTCATAACATCCTGCATTTTTTTAATTCTCAAGGAGAAGTTTTGCTTTTGTCTAGATTTAATGTCTTTAGTTATACTAATACCTAAATATGTAACTACATCTTTAATCGGGATACTATGAATTTTTCCATATTTTACGTTTTTAATACTTAATATTTCACATTTTCCTAAATTAAGGTGTAATCCGGAGGCATTTGAAAAGGAGTTAATTGTGCTTAAAGCAAGGTCAACTTGGTTTCTGTCTTTTAAGAATAATGCAGTATCATCTGCTAGTTGTGTTATTTTGATTTCTTTCTGAAATATAGATAAACCTAATAAGTTTGGACAATTTTTAATTCTTAATGAAAGTAGTTCTGCAACAATTAAAAAGAAAAATGGAGAAATTGGACATCCTTGGCGTACTGATCTATTTATGGAGAATCTTTGGGATGTATTAGGATAAAGAAGAATAGAGCTGCTAATGTCTTTATAAAACATTTTAGCGATAGAAATGAAATTTTCCCCAAAGCCAAATAATTTCAGTGCATCATAGAGAAAGGGATGTTCTACAGTGTCGAAGGCTTTATAAAAGTCTAAAAAAAGAATGAGTGCATCAGAATCAATGTGTTCTGAATAGTCTAATAAATCCAAAATTAACCTTATATTATTGCTAATATGTCGATTTTTCATAAAACCAGATTGGGTCTCGCTAATAATTTCGTGTAGATTACTTTTCAATCGTTGGGCATAAACAAGAGCTAATATTTTATAATCCACATTCAAAAGAGTTATTGGTCTCCAATTTTCTATCAAAACAGGGTCTTTATTTGGTTTGGGTATTAAAGTAATTAAACCCTGTTTCATTGTAGATGTCATTTCTTGTTGTACAATGCACTCTTTGTACATCTCCATTAGATGAAGATTGATAACATCCCAAAAGTGACAATAAAATTCTTTAGAAAGACCATCATTTCCTGGAGATTTCCCATTGTTCATCTTTTTTAAGGCATTAAGCAGCTCTTCTTTAGTTAAAGGATCGTCACAGATAGATTTGAATGTGTCTGAAATAGAAGGGATGTGTTCTTTTAGGTTACCTAAAAAATTTTGACTGTATTCTTCATTAAATTTGGAAATATATAATTCTTCATAGAATCTTTTTACATGGTTTGCGATTTCTGTTGGGTCAGTACAAATATTATTATCAATTTTCAACTTTGTAATTGTATTTCTTTTATAATTTCGTTTTTCTAAAGCAAAAAAGTAGCTGGTATTTTTTTCTCCGTTTTCTAGCCATTTTGCTCTAGATCGAATGAAGGCGCCTTTTGCAGCTTCGATGTATAATTTATCTACTTCATTTTGAAGTTGGGTTAAATTTGTCTTTTCATCCTCAGAAAGAACCGTTTTGTTTAATAAAGACTGTATAGCTTCCATTATCGTATTTTCTTTGGCCTGTTTGTTTATGCTAAGAGTTTTACTACGTTCAATTGCTATTGATCTGACTTTAAATTTAAAGAATTCCCATTTCTGCTTAGCATTCATGCTTTTATTTCCAAATATATGTTTTGCTTCTTGTCTAATGGAATTTTCAAAATGTTCATCTTCAAGTAATTTGTTATTAAATTTCCAATATCCTCTTAATTTATTGTTTGTTTTGTGTTTTGAACCGTTTAGTTGGATAGTTATCATTTTGTGATCAGAAAAGGGGGCATAACAATGTGAAATATTAGTTATATATTGTAGACAATTACAGGATGTTAACCATAAATCTATTCTTGATTGTAGAGTTTTACGAGAGTTACTCCAGGTAAACTCTTTGCTATTAGGATTGAGAAAACGCCATGCATCAATGAGGGAAAGTTTATCAATTAAGAAATCAGTCAATTTAAATTGAGAGTTTAGAGCTCTCACTGGAAATCTATCCACATAATCATTTGGGGCATCATTAAAGTCTCCCCCAATAATCAGAATTGCATCTTTATATTTCTTTATAAAAGTCTGTATAATATTGTAAACATCTGTGGCTAATTGTTTTGTTTGTGCTATTATATTGTGACCATACATATTAAGGATTATGAAAATGGAATTATCCAGCTTTAACGCCATTACTATCCATCTGCCATCTTCAGAACTCTTTTTTTCTAAAATATCCCCAGTAAATTTGTTAAAGAGTATTGAAACACCTGCAGAATGATGAGAAGCATGAGAGAAAAAATACTGATCACCCCACTGAGATTTCCAAAATTTTTCATCCAACTCACAAAAGTGAGTTTCTTGCAACAGAAAAATATTTCCGCCAGTTCTTCTAAGAAAAAGAAATAATGCTTTTCTCTTGGTTGTATCACGTAGTCCCCTAACATTTAAAGAAATTATTTTTAAAGAGTTAAACTTAAAATCAGTCATAGCTTATAGAACACAGAACTTGAAAATAAGAACTAAGAACAAATAACGATTCTATACCAACTTACCTAGCTTTAGGGATAAGTTGGAAACAAAAAACTTATCGAAAGTTTGACATGCCTTCATAAGGTAAAATTCTAAGTCAACAAATGATTGTTGCAAAGGGAATATTTCTTAATTACCGACCTTTACAGTTACATAAATCAGTCTTTTAGATTTTCAGCTGAAACTCTCTTTCCATCGATGATGGCATCCTGTCCTCTCCAGGTGGCTTTCTTCCCTTCTTTCCGAGCTTTTTCCACCAACGGCCAGATCTTTCCTCTGTTCTGCCTTTCACGAAAAGTCAAATCTTCGGCGATGCGAAGCTTCTTCTCCTTCATGACAGCAGCATCCTTTGACGCCCTCCAGATTTTCTGCCTGAAGACTCGCATTGTGAATTGAATGATGACTGGTCGAGGCCTGTTTTCATCTTTACGCTGTCCCACGCGATGCACTGTGTCAATGAGAAAACCAAATTTCTGCCTTTCTTCTGGAGCAATCTGGGCAAAAACCTCAAAAACTTTTCCTCTTGTTTCCTCCGTTGTTTCATTTGTGGATTCAGGAAGGTTGAACATCTTCAGATTCCACCTGCGACTGTAACGTTCCATCTCATCGGTCTTCATCTCCAGATCTGAAAATCTCTGATTCACCTCTTGCATTCTTTCCTCGCTTTTTTTAACCTGGTGATCCAATCCTTCCACCACTTCTTTGATGGTTACAATATCTGCAGTGTTTCTGCAGATCTTTTCTTCAAGGGAAGCAAATCTGCCTGTTAATTCACGGATTGCGTTTAGAATATCAGCATTTGACACATGTTCTTCTTTTTTTCCTGAGCACTGTTTCTTTGACAGAGGACTTGAAGCAGGAGATTCAAGCAGCAGTGCACAAGCAGAACCTGCGCCCTCTTCATCTGTGTCCATTAACATGTTCCCTTTGATTTTATCTCGTTTCGGCATGGCGTTAGCAATAGCTAGCTAGCAATTGCTAATAGTGGTGGATTGAAAGATCTTCCCCAGCAGGAACTCCCAGAGCGAGTAAGTAATGTTGAGTTCGTTTTTTTTTTTTTGTTTTTTTTTTTTTTTTTTAAGCAAGCTCTCTTACCGGTAGTCAGTCACTGTATTCATTTGTTGTCTTGTTACTAGGGTTTGGCACGCAAACTTCTGCAGAGTTTAGAACACAACAGGCTCCCGGTCCGCCATCTTGCCGAACCTCCGTGTCCCCCGGAGCTCATTATGACCTTTCCGCCCGCAGTGACGTCATTTACCAAAACAATCACCTATTTTGGAACTGTAATACTGCTAACATTTTTTTGGAAAGATTGTGCACGTTTTATAAATTACAAATTAGATTCACAATTTCATATGAAATTTGAACATATCATATTTGGCCTACACGAAAAAAATATAAGATCAAACGTAAAATTGGCAATTAATCTAATTATAATATTTGGTAAATTTCATATTCACAAATCAAAGTTTTCTTTATCACAACTTTTTTTCCCTTTAATAATTAAAGAATTAGAATCTTATTTTCATACTATTTCTAATAGCTTAAACAAATACATATTTATGAAAACTGTCTGTCTCTGAATATTTTCAATGCATAGTAATCTGTAATCGTTTTGTAATACATGTCCATCCCTGACATTGTTGTTGTTATGACTATTGTTCCTGTCATACATATTTGTTCTATTTGTGTTGAACAATAAAGTTAAAAAAACAAAGTTTAACTCCTATCCATTAATAGAATGTTTAAACAAATATTCCAACACAATAAATATACTAGGAGGAGACCTGAATATGGTGTTAGATTGTCGACCACAAAGCCATAATCCTAATGCTGAACTTCTCTCATTAGACAAAAAATTAATTGAAAAGATCCTTGGAGAGAAAAATTCCAAACAAAATCAAGTTTTACACGGAGCAACAAACGTGTCTCCCGTCAGTCTGGAGTAGATTACTGGCTTATTAATTTAAATGAGTGCAGGAAGGAAACGGAGGATAAAGTCATTAAAGACATAACAAGATTATCTCAAATATGTCCAGCAAATCCATCTGAAGAGGACAAAATTAACTTCACTTCTGTACAAAATGAACTGGAAGAGCTTTAAATAAATCGTGCCGAAGGCGCCTTTGTCAGGACTAAAACGGCTGGAAGAGGGAGGAATTTGGTTTTGGCTCTTATTTTTGCGATGCAATAAAACTATTACACAGTAAAGCTAAAATATGGTTCCTCTCCCCGTTTTAATGTTAAAAGAAGAATACGACAGGGTCGCCCCGTCTCTATTTGTATTAGCCACTCAAACCGCGGCAGATTTCATAACTGTAGATAATTTTAAGGGCATCTCCGTCTTTGACAAAGAGATTCTTATTAGCCGATTAGCTGATGATACCACCCTTTTTTTGACAGATAGCAGTCAAATTCCTCCAGCCCTAAATCTAATAAAAGCTTTCTCTAATGTCTCTGGACTTCATCTTAACTTTAAAAATGTGAATTAATATCTATCAAAAAACAGGATCCAGATGTGAAATTCCCATCAAAGAAAGTGTAACATATGTAGGGACTACCATCACCAAAAACGAAGTAGAGAGAAGTTCCTTAAACTTCTGTCTGACACAGAGAAAACCCGAAAACTTCTGGCTTCAGAGTCCTGCTGTCTGTCTAAAGCAGAGGGAATCCCTCCACTCACCTAATCTGCTTTATCTCTGGACGTAGACAAACACTCAATCTGTTGACCACATTTGATTTAACTTTATCTGGAAAAAACGTGTACATTATTTAAAAAGATCTGTTTTAATGAACTCGTACGACAATGGAGGACTAAAGTTTATGGATTTTACAACCTTAAATAACACATTTAAAATAAACTGGATCAAATCTTACCTAAAAAAAAAACCCTACTTCAATTTGGAACATATTTCCATCATTTATATTTTCATATTTAGGCAGCCTTCATTGTCATTATGTTGATAAAATATCAGCTAAACTGTCGGCATTCCACAAACAAACTCTTCTATTCTAATTCTAAACAAACACAGTTTCTCTGCCCATAACTTCTTTATTTGGAACAACAAATATATATTATACGAGAATAAATCTTTGTTTTTTCCACATTGGTTTGAGAAATTAATTCTACTGATGGGTCAACATTTTGTCATGAATGTGCGTTTATTAGTTTTACTGAATTCAACAGTAAATATAATCTGGCTGTGACTCCTAAAGAATAAACCATCGTGTTTGATGCTGTTTCCAAAGAAACATGTCAAATGTTTAAAACGACTGTTAGGAATGAGTCAATAGCCTCTATGGATACGACTGACACCCCCACAGGAGGAATCTGCTTTACCCCCCCACAGGAACAACAGAAAAGTACGTGTGTCGTTTCAAAGGGAATCATTTCTGTACTAAACCACTGGAGACGGTTTGTTCCCGACAGTATTTGGAGGAACGGCTGGAGTGTGACCCAAACATTTATGATAAATATTAAAACGAAAGAAGTTTCTTTTCAAATAATTCCCTAAATTTACCCACCAATCAATTCATGCTAAGATACATTAAATCAATTGACCTGAACTTATGCAAAGAACTCCCAGAAACAATTAACCATCTGATTAGGAATTGGGCTGAAATATAATAAAGCTGTATGTTTTTATGAAAGTTGGAGAGCCTTAAGCGTTTTAGTTTTTTTAATTTTATGTACCCTCCTAGATTATTTAAATGTTATTTGAAGTTTTGTACTGTATTACTTCCATTTTGGGCAATAAAGTTATTTTAAAAAAAGAGAAAGGCAGCAGTGAGAAGCCCAAAGGGTTTTCCAGTAAGGTAAACGGTCTAAATGTTTCTGAGATCCTAAAAATGAAAGAAAAGAAAGAAAAATCCAGTGAAATGACAGAATTTAAGGAGGATTTGAGAAGAAACTATTCCAGTCCAGCAGCTGTGAAGCTCAAAGGTTTGAAGGAAACCAAGAAGAACTTTAGAATCCAGGTAAAAGAAATGAAAGATTTCAACTTCTCCTGAAAAATAAAGCAGCATTTCAAACATTTGCAACAGAAAAGCTGAGAAATGTAAATTCTACCAAATATCTTTGCTAAAAACAAACATGAAATGTGGTTTTAAAGCACATTATTATGAAATGATCTATCTAGATCAGTAGTAGAGGCTCTTCATTTGAAATGATCTAGAAGTAAATGAATGTTGATGTCAGGAAGCTGTGACTCTGGATTCCGCCGCCGCAGCCGCCGCCACAGCCGCCGCCGCCTCGCTCTGTAGATGAACGGTTTCCTCATCACTGCAGGAAGCACGGATGGTTGTGCCTGATCTGACATGCCTGACATGTTATTCTGTGGCCGGCGCCATCCCGACGGCGTGTGGGGGGGCTGCAGATAGGGGGCGCCGCCCTGGCCCGTGTGCCGCTGACGCCTGTGTGTTCTGTCTGCAGGCGTGTGGTGTCGCAGCCTGCTGAGCGACTACAGAGAGGCGTGCAGGGACATGGTGGTGGGCGCCCGGGAACGTCCGCTCAAAGCCTCGTTGTACGCAGTGGCGCTGGGGGGGGGCTGGTTCTGCTTCCACTCGCAGCCCGGCCAGTCCGAGTTCCAGGCGGCCCTGGTGGAGCGCTCCAACCAGCTGGGTCTGCTGTCGCCGTGGACCCGCAGCGCGGCCTCCGACGCTCACGTGCAGAACCTGGTGAAGCTGCAGAGCCAGGGCAGGCTCCGCCTCCTCAGCCTGGGCCTCCTGTCTGTGGTTTACGGGGTCGACCACGACCCGGACACCACCCTGTACGAAGCCCAGTGCTCCAGCCTGTCGGCGCCGTGGAGGGAGATCCCTCACAGGGTTCTGGACGTGGGCTTCTGCTGGCGCTGGTGGGTTCTGGAGTCAAAGATGAAGGACTACGATGTGAACGAGGAGGAGTTCAGGCACCTGCCAGCGGACATGCAGAGGACGTCTCCCCCCGGCCTGCAGGGGGTGCAGAGGAACGAAAGCCTGCACAGGCAGTCCTGGCTCCCTTTGCCTGTGGGGGCCCAGGAGGGATAACCCGGAAACAGAGGCGGGGGGGGCAGACTGGATGTGAGCAGCACCGCTGCTGGTCTGCTGTCTGAAACAGCAGCTGGGGGATTCAAACTACAACGTCTGCTGCAGCTCAAGGGCCTGTTGTCTTTGGAGAGGTTTAAATAAAGCTCTGCAAACCCCCCAACTACCCCCCTGCTTTTAGTGAGTCCTTCATTTTCATTGTTGGTGAATTATCCAGAGCAAGGTCCGACTGCATGCGGTCAGGTTCTGGTGTGTTCCAGTACCTTCCCTTCAATTTTCATTCGATAATCCCAACAACAGTCGTCTCAATGAAATCAGAAGGATGATGAACACATAGAACTCAATAGGAAAGTCTAAACTAAGCTGGGCATCCCTGCCCTTTGACCCTCCTCAGCTGTCAATCAAATCATCTGCTGACTTGTGTTCGTGTAGACGGCGTAAGCGGTTGACGTGGAAGAACGTGGTCTCTAAAGCTCTTCAGCGGCTCCCTTCCTGCTTTCACAGAATGCTTTCAGCCTCACAAACCTGACTGAAGCTGCGTTCACGCCGGACGCCATTACCGTGTCGGGGCGTCAGGTTTCAAGTCCATGTACAGACACCATCCCAGGTCCTGCGGCGCTATTTGGGGGTCGGACACGGCGAGGTTGGGACTCAGCTTCAGTGACTCCATCAAAGGGTAGAAAAAGAAATCCAGTATGGCTGCTGGATGCCAGGATGTTTGTCCTGAACTTCCCTCTTCTGTTTGTTTTTTCAAATGTATTTTTATTGAAAAAACATGGTAGATTGCATTGATAGATTACAAAGTTCTTGCTTTCTCAGTTTTAAATGAAAATAGAGCGAACAGCCGAGATTCTCCAAACATAAATGGTTTCAGTGACGCTTCACATAAAGTCTGCTCTGATACACATTCTGTCCATGTAGAGCACGGAGTGTAAAAACACAGTTGTGTTGGTAATGAGGGAGAATTTCTTTCCATCGTATAAATTGTTTGTACAGCATCAAGCCGTCGTTGGTTTTTCAGGTTAAAGACATTTTCTGGTTTTTCTTTTCTTACTAGCCGCCAGTTCAATATAGAGCAGTTTCTTACTTTGGTTGTCGGTCATTTATTTGACCCAAAACTAGACTTTCAAAGGGGAAGACAATAAAAAATACATTTTGCAGATGTTCATGAATGTCAGACCAGTATTTTATTTTAACAGCCTCACAGTCCCAAAACCTATGGAAGTGATTGGCTCCATTATTACCACATTTACTACTTTTCTTAGGTATTTTTTCTCAGAGCGTGTAGTAAGAAACCTCTTCCAACCGAATTCACGCCACATGTTAGATCCAGTTGGGACCCATTGTTTCCGACATACATGACAATAGTGAGCCGCCCTCCTTCTCGCTCCCTCTTTTCCTTTACATAATCTGTGTTCTCCTCTTTAGGCGTCAGGAAGCTGTTGTATAAAATTGTTTTTGTCGGGCATATTGTCTTTATTAACGTTTAAAATGTTTGAAGAAACCTGAGGTCACCTGCAGGTATTTTAATTTTTATGATTGAAATGGTGCCTGACCTGTAAATGTCTGAAGAAAGTTTTACCCGTGTTTTGGTTTTAGGCTGTCAAATGTTTGAAATGCTTCCTTATGCACCAATGAGTTGATATCAGTTAATCCTTTTCCAATCCATAATTTAAATCTACCATCATATCCTCCACCAAGTTACATTTCATAACTGTGTCATTCCAGGTTTTCAGCATCATACTCGGTAAGGGGTCTTCCTGCAAAGAAAGTTCTCCCTGTAACTCCATATCAGCTAATAAAGCTTCCAGTGGTATTTCTAGAAGCCTTCAGCTCTAGATCTTTCCATCCAGTGTAGCACAGAAATAGTCTTGTAAATAAGGGACATTTCTGCCACCTTGATCTTTTTTTAATTGTAAGGTTTTATATTTAAATTGGGTTTTTTACCTCTCCATATATATCTTGATAACATCTAATCCCATTCTACAAATTGCTTATGGTGTATGGGAAATGGTAAACATTAGAATAAATATAACATTCGTTGTAAAACATTCATTCTTACTGATTCAATCGGAGAGTGAAGGTCTAAAAACCTGTGTAGATTCGACTGCAGTTTAATATTAACCCTTGTGCTATCTTAGATGACCCCCCCCCCTTCCATTGAGGTGTTCTCCCTACCATGACAAAGGTGGATAAAGGTGGAAAGATTTCATGTAATCCATGGACACCAGTGAAGATCACAAATCATTGAAGAAAAAAGGTTCAGAGAGCTCTGTCTAGTGGGTCTAGATGACCCACCTCCCAACGTTAACGATCCTAGGATAGCACAAGGGTTAAGTGGTCTTTACTTCACATTACATCTTTGTAAAGCCTTTGTGCAAAATAATGCCTACATTTTTAATTGAGTCTGCTTGCTATTCCCATTAGTAATCATCTTTAATATTTTGAAGGGGTTTGTAGTTTAAAGTTAAGACCTGGGTCTGGTTTACATTAATTTATATCCTAAAATATCCACGTGCAGGCCGACTGGTGCAGATGGGAAGGTCCTTCTCTGGTTCCCGGTCAGTGGGTCTGGCTTTCTGCCCGAGACCTCCGGCTACAGCTCCCTGCAAGAAACTCAGGCCCAGGGACGTGGGTGAAATGTATATGTGGGTATACATCTCCTTTTTGCCTCTACATTGAACCCCTTGCTCAATTAATCCGGCAAACTACTGATGTAAAAGGACTATCTATATGCTGATGACATAATAATTTACACAGGTGAACCTTATGAATCATTGCCCAGATTATTTGAATGTTTAAATACATTTGGATACCATTCAGGATATAAATTAAACATGGGGAAAACACAAATACTGACTGTAAACCATAGTCCACAAACCCAAATCTCAAATGGTACCTGTCCTCTCTGAAACACTTTGGAGTCATAATTCCCAAAGATATTACTAACATAGCAAAATATAATTATAAAGAATTGATAACAAAGATCAAATTCTACATTAAGAGATGGTCCGCCGTCCCTTACACCAGATTGACCCAAATAATTGAATCATTGAAAATGAACCTTCAACCAAGATTCTTGTTTCTGTTTCAAGCCTTTCCTGCTGAATTTACCAAACAGCAGTTTCAACAGTGGGACAAAATCTTTTCATTATTTAACACAAATTAGATTTAAAACCTTACAGCTTTCCATAGAAAGAGGAGGGATGGCAGTCCCTAAGCTAAATGATTACTTTTATTCTGCATAAGTCAAACCCCTAAAAACTCATTGTAATCCAAATTACTATGCCCGTTGGAAAGACATTGAATTACTTTTAGTTTCAGACCCCCCAATACAGGCACTTATAGTGAAAACCCCCAAAAAGTTGAAAACCCATGGATAGTGATACAATTGAAAATCTGGTCCCAAATGAAGGACAAATACAGATTATACAATGACTTAAAAATTGTGAGATGGTGCGCTTACGACCACGATTTCAAGCCCAACCAGTTAGACAATAGATTTCCCAACTGGACAAAGCAAGGGTTAAACACATTACTCTTTACGCGACAAGGGAATAATGAAAGAATTCCAAACACTTAAAGATAATCATAACTTAAGGAAAAATGATTTTTACACAACTACATTAACAAAGAGATCCTCCAGACCATGGACACACAGGAACCAGTGCTTGGTGAAATATCAACAGCATACAAAGGAAAATGTTTTTAAAAAAGTACCATTTCTGGACTATACAAGGGATTTATGAGTAAAAAATGGACTTCAATTCAATAAATAACTAGTAATTGGGAGAAAGAAAGCAACATAACTAGGACAGATGAAGAATGGAGAGATTGCTATATATCTGTGTGGAAATGTACAAATTCACATGCATGGAGAGAGTTCAGATGGAAATGTTAGAAGTTTTTTATTACAACCAAACAAATGAAACACGGCAGTGGAGATAAAAACAAGTGCTGGAGGAGTGGAGAAGTAGAAGCCAACCATTACCACACATTTTGAGATTGTCCCATTACAGCCCAATTTTGGAAGGAAATACATAAACACATTGAATCTATATTAAATAGGACAATACCATGTGATTTTACTAGTCTGATTTTAGGTAAGACACAAACCCCACCTACCAATAAAATGTATTCAGAATACTAATAACCGCTGGTAAAAAAAAAAAAAAGCAGTGACTAGACACTGGCTCCTCCCCCCTGTACCCAGCCTGGACAATTGGATAGACATTGAAGATGAAATCTGCCCAATGGAAAGACTAACCTACTCACTTTGGATTCAGATGCCCTCATTTTAGAAGATATGGTCACAATGGATATTCTATGTTAATCACTCATAATGAATAGAAGTAATGAACATGTCTGACTTGTAATTTACACTGACCAAAAATATAAACGCAACACTTTCTCTGAAATATTGTTCACAAATATTATTAATGTGATAGTCAGCACTTCTCCTTTGCCAAGACAATCCATCCCACCTCACAGGTGTGGCATATCAAGATGCTGATTAGACAGCATGTTCATTGCAGCATGATTATATTTTTGGTCAGTGTATAATCAAGATGAATGTCCCCTGACCACCCGCCCCACCCCTTTATTTCCCATTTACTTCCCTCCCTCCCTAATAATGCATCTGCTGTTCCCTGTTTTGTTTCTTGTTAGATACTTAGTTATGTTATTGAAAAAATAAAAGAAATGTTGAGAATGGAGATACAAGTTATGTGTCCAAAATTGTCCATAAGCAAATTTAAATGTATAGTTTAATAACTTTGTCATTCATTCATCTTCTGCCGTTTTATCCCTTTTGGGGTCACTGGGCTGCTGGAGCCTATCCCAGCCACTTGTTGGCGATGTTCGCCAGTCTGTCGCAGGGCCACAACACCCATTCACACTCACACTCACATCTAGGGACAATTTAGAGAAAATAATGAACCAATGTTCATAAATAAAGTTTGGAAGAAAGGAAAAGGAGGGGGTCATCAACATTTGGACCATACATACAGGCTATGCAGTTTTTTGTATTTCCAATGATTATGTTTATAATTACATATCTGTCTTCTGGTTCTGACAGTGTCGGTATGACTAAATGTAACATTTGTATTCATCAGGATAGCATCACCTCTTTGCTTTGAGTTATAGTTGTGTGTGTGTATGTGTGTGGGGGGGGGGCATAAAACAACATCTGCTGTAAGAACACTCATTCCAAACCTTCAGCCTCTTTCCACCAGGATTACCTCCACCTGCATTCATGGAACAAAGTGGACTAATAATCCGTTAATAGGTTAGGTGATTGTGTCTGTGCCTGTGACCGGCACCATGTGTGACCCTGTGTGAAAGTGCAGTGTGAATCCCGTGGTCTTCTGTTTACTGTGATGACAGCACTGTGTGTGTCTGTGTACATGAGGTGTGAACAGGATGTAGTCTTCCTCTGCATGTGTGTGCAGACACTTGTTAGATCCAATGTTGTGATCAGTTTTGAAGGATTTTTTACTCACAACACTTGATCCTACCATCCAGGATGAGGGGTAAAAAGAGGGAGAGGGAAGGGAAAGAGATGCAAAGAGGAGAAAAAAGAGGACAAAAAAACACACAAAGTGAAAAGGAACTCATGGGAGAAAATAGGTTAACTACCTTTAGCTAGACCAGCTGTTTCACATGTATGTTACCTATTTACCTACAATGCCTCTATAGTTTAAGCTAAACCAACATATTTATTATTGACATAATGAATTATGAGGTAGATATATTTATTTCACCTGTTTCCAGAGTTCAGATCAGCCAGGTCGTCCATGGAGATGACTGGCAGCCATAATTCTTTGTTTGTGTTTTTGATTTTTTTTGGACCTCATCACCTGATTATTTGTTGATTTAGCTAATAATTAATGTTTGATAATAAAATCAAATAATTATGAAAACAATTATAATGATCATGATCATAACATTATTAATAGATTTTACAATAATTATGAATGACAATGTTAATCACTGTAATAATTGATATTTATTAGGCCTGCACAATATACCGCAAATTTATCGTTATCGCAATATCAAGCAGTGCAATATCCATATCGCAAAAGGCAGCAAAAATCGCAATAAATGGTTACCTTAAATGTGCTAAAACAATCTTATGGCAGCTTGAAGTATTTAACTAATCAAATAAATCAATCTATGCATTTGACCAATTGGATAGACCCTTTGACGTTGTTGACCAATCGGATGGAGCTCTTTTATGTTTGATGTTTGCCTCCTACGTCAACGAGGGTCATTTGGAGTATAATTTTTAAATTGTTGCAATGAAACGGTAATTATGTTTTTGGTTGTTTTGCTATTTGTGTATATACCGCAAATTATATCGTTGTCGCAACATTGATCACTCATATCGCATATCGCAAGTTTTGCTCATATCGTGCAGCCCTAATATTTATTAATAAATATCCATCCACCTTTTTAAGCTGCCGTATCCCTTTCGGTGTCACGGGTCTGCCAGAACCTAACCCGGCTACTGTGGGCAAAGGTGGGGTTCACCCTGAACGGGTCGCCGGCCTGTCTTAAGGCCAATAAATAAATAAATCGGAAATTGATTTATGTCAGTTAGTCGTATTCTCTATTTATTGCATTTACATGAATTCAAAGACACAGCACTTAAAATACATTGGATCAGGTAAAAACAGGTAAAGCTGATGTAAAAACCATTTCTGGCTGTGAGCCTTTCTAAGGAGTGACTGGTTTGTTCAGGAAGTTTTTAAATGAACTTTTAATGGTTTTATTAAACATAAGAATGAGGAAGATAAGGCTGAACCATCGTCACATGACGCTGTCAGCAGATGACATCATCTGTTGTCAGGCAGCATACACCCAGACCTCATTGTAGTGAGTTGGAGCTAAATAAACATCGTAACCTGCTCCAGTAAATGTGTGGGAGTTCAATTTCTTCCTCGCCTTGGCCACGGACTTCTTCAGGATGTCCACATGGTCCTGGGCGCCACTGAGGCCTGGAAGACCACCAAAGGAGCTGGAGGGAGAAGAATGTCGCACTTCTGTGACCATCAGTGTTTGGGAACGTTCTGTCGTCTTCGTGGTTTAATGAGCTCACCTGATGAAGAGGGTGGCTGCGTCTCTGTGCTGCAGGGAGACCGAAGTGTCGAAGGTCTGAAGCTTTGTTTCAGGAGGAACAAACCAGGACAAGGTCACTTTCTCATCCCGTCCCTCTTTTGAAACGGTGATGATGGCGGGCCAGGCGTCTGGGCACGGCTGGCCTAGGAAAGACCAGTATCTGTGAGGAGCTTCCTCTGTGCACTTCAACAGCCAGTTGTCCCCAAATGTCCAGACTTAACCCGCTTAGCTCTCACTAAACTCATAACTAAGAACATCTTTCAGAATTCCCCAAAATGATGCTGTCTGTCAGTTTCCTTTCTGTTCTGTTCTCCGTTTTTGTTTTCTGTGCGGGTCGGCTGTGGCGTTCCCTGGAAGGCTCCGCCCCCTCACCTGTCAGTCTCTGCACTGTGGCTCACAGTTGCCAGCATGAAGTGATTTTGTTTGTGTGTCTGTGTGTTTGTTTTTCTTGTGAAGCATCTGACACATTGAAATGAGTGACGTCTATCAGCCAGAGTCCAACATGACATCAGCATGGAAAATGAAGATTTCTATCATAAATAATCATCATGTAGTTGTGTCACAAAGACACATTTCATGTGTGAAATACAGCAAATACTGTTTCCTTTGCAAGATTAATGAAAAAATAAATAGCACGTTTTACAAAAGGAACAGGTCAGTGAAAAGCTGCTGCTGCTGGGAAACAAAGAGGATATCAAGGATTTGAAATAAACAAAGCGTTTCCCACAAAGTAATAAAAATGTTCATGCTGGTCCTTGAACTCACCTGCTTTTTTAGATTTCTCACAGAAATCCTTCAGCCTGGACCTCGCTGCCATGAATGCAGCTAAATCTGAGCCCTCCACTTTAGTGGAGAGCCAGTCGGTGGGGGGGTACTGTCGCACCTCGAAGTCCTGCACACAGAGGCAGAGAAGCTGTGATGCTCTGAAAGCCCCTTGGCTGTGGGTTTTGGGGAGGCCTACCTTGTTGGCCTCCAGGACCTGGTACTGGGGGCAGGGCTTCCCGTGGCAGTGCTGGGAAGACTGTCCGCCGCAGGACGGCAGCAGCAGCAGCAGAGCGACCAGCAGCTGCAGCTCCATCTCCTCTGCGCGCCAGGAGAATGCAGCCTCCCAGCGGCAGCGGAACAACCTGCTGCCGTCTGACCCGCCCCCTGAGAATGCCCCTGAGGGGCAGCTCAGCCCCGCCCACAGGCAGACCCATTCAGGCTCTTTTTCAGAGGCAGAGCTGCAGATTCAGTAGAAACTCGACGTATTCTCTCTATTCTCTTTCTATTCTCTCTCAATTGTTCAACTATTTTAGCTGAGCACAAGAATTCCCACCAGAGCCTGTTTGATCAAAGAACTTGGGTTCAGAACTGGTCAGATCAGTTTTCTGCCTCCAGCACAGGCGAAGCTCGTAAACCAACATAATTAAGAGACGTCTTTCCTCCTTGATGTCAGGACTGTTGCAGTCTTTGTTTCAGCTGACAGAGGCGTGGCTCCTGAAAACCAGAACTTTCAGAAATGGCATCAATGTTTTCTGGAACGTCCTGATCCAGCTGCCAGTCCCAAGTCCGGTCAGTTTCCTTCAACCATCAGGATGATGCCTTTAGAAATAACTCAACGGTCATAATGTGAGAACAGAAGAGACAAAAACAGCTTTTTCTTTCAGACTGTTCACTCTTTAATGCTTCCAGAGGGTCTTTAAGGCTCTGCCTGCATGAATGGATCAAAGTGTGTAGTTTGTTGTGTTCATCCACACACTGCTGAGCTTCTGGAGGAGCTGTCAGTCACAAACTGAAGTCCACACTAGAAAAACCAGAAACTTCTCAGATGAACAATATTTTGGAAAGGTAAAACTCTGAGCTTTGTTATCATTCTTTGATTATTCCTGAACCATAAAATGCCTGATCTAGAAGTTTCTTCACCACTTCTGATTTGGAGAGGTCACTTTCACCCCCCCCCCCGGCTGACAGACCTGCAGGGCTGCATTCCTGCAAATGCATTCTTCCAGGAAGAGGGATGCCTGTAAACTGGGTGGGTCTGATAGAGAAATGTGTGACATGATTATAATGAATGTGTCTGTCATTGATTTCAGGAAGGATCAACCCGCATGTGGACCCTCTGTAAGGAAAGTGTACATCCAAATGAAATGTACATTTTGGAAATACAACTTAAGTTTAAATGAAAATAGAAGATGTTTTTAAAAATGTCATTCTCTGCGTTCAAAACAAACACAATCTTTGTTTATAAAATCATTTCTAAAAGTGGTGAATATTTTGTGTTGTCTCAAATCTTTCAATCTTTGTTTGTACTCGCGCTCAGAGTTACACCAGCCAATCACAGACTAGAGGGTTCATGCCGATTGGCCTGGATTCCATCCAATCTAGCGTCTTTGGCTGTGTCCGATTCCCGCCCTAACCCCTAACTGCTAAAGAACTAGATAGTGCGGCACTATGTTGTGCCCTGGATTTGAACGTGGAATAGAAAAGCAATTCCACGCTCACTACATTTTTTTAAATGGTGGATATGACGTCATCGACTTCACAAAGTTAAAACCTAATTATGGGCGTTTTGGGACGACTATTTATGAGTCCACTGTCTTCTGAAGATAAAAACGTTCATGGCTTATTAAAAAATACATTTAAATACATTTTTCTGGCAAACATTGTTCAGACGCAATGCATTGGTTTTTCGCAGAGACTTCTGGGTAATTTCTATGACACTGGATTTTGGAATTGTAGATTCAGACAGCACTAGAAAATGGCCAACGCGCTATAGAGTGAGTGAGGAAGGAATTCAGACACATCCTCTGAGCTGAGGAACACTGAGCCTCACTCGGTGTGAAGCATTGTTTGTGCCACTCTGTCTGCATACTGAATGTTATATTGTGACCAGGGGCCTGTTTCAGAAAGTAGGTTAAGTGTAAACTCTGAGTGCATTAACCCGGAAACCAGGGAAACCCTGGGTTTTCCGTTTCAGAATGGGAGGTTTGTTAAACCAGAGAAAGCAGAGTAAGTCAAACCCGTTTCTGAAAGAGAGGTAACTT